>CAUYUI010000086.1:0-717296 GCA_963575735.1 Amblyjoppa fuscipennis
AGCCTTGCAAGGTCCAGAGCATCGAGAGCAGCTACTCGAGGCGTCAAGAGAGGATGCGCCTTTTGTCGCTAAAAAATGTTGGACAAATGTACATTTTAAAGAAGAATGATTGAGTTTATTCCCTGCATGTTGGCAATCAAATCAAACTCTATGACTGCATGTCAAAAATTTGTAGAGTTATAAAAAAGCAAAAAAAGAGAGATATCAAAACTTAATCAGCCAAGTTGCAGTACCTGCAAACAAATTTTTCAAAAATCATGTACATTGAAACAAGCGAAAAAAATTGCAATGTAAGATGCAAACAATTTGGACGAAAAAACTTTTGGCGTGCCGTTTTTTTTTTTTTTTACAGTTGCTGCAGTTGCTTTGCATCTCCGTCCATTATCTGAATGGGAGACGGCTTGCAAACCACTTGCACATCTACACAAATAAAGTTTGTAGCAGAATATTGTACATTACATTAATCTGTCGTACGGAAGCCGTCTCACGCCTGGAGCAAAGATTACGAATAAATTGATGTAAAAACTATCAATTAATTTTGCAAGTATTGTTTATTATGAATCATTACTATTATTGTTTGACAACATCAATCATTTCATTTTTTTTTGCAAGGTGCTTTTCATTAGCCAGTCAAGTAAAGATGCGATACTTGTAAAATTACATTACAGACATGCATCACTTTGCAAACATTACATTACACTGAGGTTATCGAGTTGAAACTGTAAAACTGTACAATTCAATTCATTCATCAACTCGCTTTGCAATTACGAGTATAAACATTGTGGAAAGTTTTCATTTCATTTTTTTTAAGATTATTAAAATGCAACAACAACACGACCAAAACGCAACAACCCCAAGATTAAATAAATACATGAAAACTAATTACATTTCTAAAAAAAAAAAAAAAACACGCAAAACTTGTGTATATATATATATATATATATATACACACAACAAATTATCATGTACAAAACTCGACGCGTATTCAAGGTTGTGTGCGAAAGTTGCCGGCTCGGATATAGCGAACGGGAGAGGGGATAAATAAATTGCGCGCACACACACAATTAAAAATAATGAAAATAGATCTTTATTTTCACAACCACAAGAATATACAGTGTACACCGTAATGCTTGAGCAGACCACAATGTTTAATATTGAGCAGACCGAAAAGATGTGAGATGAGATGTCTCGACGATAGCGCAAAGTCGGACAATCTACACACATTTTCCCAATTTATCCGACACAAGATTTTGCGATAGTGGCTCGGATGGCGTCTAGACGCTGGCGTCTAGACTCGAGCTGTAGAGAGACGAGTGTTGTGGCGTGGGACTTGTCCGACATGTCACGTGTGTATACTAGAGCAGACATTGAATGTATACATTTTTTTCCATCAACTATAGCGGAAATTGTCTAGACTTTTTCGACTGCGCAGAAAAAAAAAACACACACACATTTATTGGAAAAGAGTGAACCAATGTGTTTATCGGACCAAAGAAACGTGACTGAAAAATTTGGCCATGCTAAAATTGCAGCAAATGAAAAGTTTGTTTCGCATGTAGACAATGTTTTGCAACTTGTACACAATGGTGAATCGACTCTAGTAGCCAACGTGTCGCGACACGACTGGGAAAAGAGTCTTGTTTAGACCAATGGAAATGGAGCGAAAAATTCAGCTCTGCTTTTCGTCTGTCGGACAAATTGCGCATTTCCCTAGTCGTCTATAGGTGGGATGAAAAACTCTCATACTTGTCCCTAGTTGGACGTTTGGCCACTTTGCATAGAAAAGGCGTATTACATGGCATACATGTATTTCAACATTTGGTGGCGATTCCCCGGGCTCTTTACTCAAAGCGCACTACTTGGAGCGTAGAGGACAATCAATTTCCACCGGTGGATGCGCGCGCGCGCGCGCAACTCGCAGTTTGTTGCAGGGGTGAAGGGTCGAAACTAGTGTGCCATTCCTTGTCGTGTAAACAATTTGGAAACGCTATTGAAATACTTTTCAATAGCATTTCTAAAATGTATTGTAAATTTTCAGACGTAAAAATACCAAAACAAAAAAAAAACAAAAAATCAGTTAAACACATGTACTAGACCTTGAGCTACATTTTCCATCATGAAAGCGCATCAAATGTATCTAGAGTGTCATCTAGTGCCTTTAGGCTAAAAAAAGTTGCAATTTTTGAAAAAGAATGAGCATCATGGATGTGACGAGTGATTATTTCGACATTTACATGTAGAGTCATGTTGCAACTGGAGCGGTTGTTTGTAAATCGAGAGGCTCCGACCTAGATCCCCATTGTCTAAAAACTTGAAAAATAATGTGCTGGTGTGTATTTTTGTACGTTTCAATCACCATCATTCCACGAGTCTTGATTTATCGCAAAGAAAAAACTCGCATCATTCTCCTGTATTTTTTTTTTTTTTCTAGTCGAATCGACCGTTGGTCGTACCCCGTACAAACATGTACTGGTTGCATCATTGGGTAAAATTTCTCACGTACCATTGCATCGATTGAAACATGTGTATACAGCATTCCGAATCAATGATTGTACCGCGCAATTGATTGCATCGATGCACAATGTCAAAAGTGCACCGTCTTGCACGCCGTTTGACGTAACGTGTCGAGGACAAGAATCTTTTTAGGGCAAAAGCAGTGAATGTGATGCAAGCTAATCGGATCCGCCTCGATGCCGACGCAATTGACCCAGACGCACATTTGCGACAAACGTGCACGCATGGTCGCATGCAGACTGCCGCGCTATGCAACGAAATGAAAATTTACTTTCAATGAAAATTCATTTACAATAAATACATTCCCATTGAATTTTGGTACAAATCTTTGTACAATATCGTTCAAAATCAAATTGGAAAATTTAATCAATAGTCTTGCAAAACAAATGGTCAAGCCTTTCAATGCGGTCCTACAAACGAGTATCGTGACGCGGGGGATGGCAGCGATAGAGACGGTGAGAAATGTATCGAGAAAGATGACGATGATGATGATCAATATTTTGAAAAAGCGTCGAGAAACATTTAAACAATAGACAATAAAAAATGACAATAAATAAATAATTGACTAGGAAAATCAATTAAATTTACAACAATGGGACGAAAAAACTGGCATCCTCTGCAGTTGTGGGAAATGGCTCTGGCCAAAAAGACCACTTGTCATTAATTATTCCAAATTTGCAACCTGTTGCATCCTTCATCGTCGTCTTTGCCAATGTTCAGAATCTTTTTGGGGCAAGACTAGTCTATATTGCCCAAACGAATCAGCGCACAAGTATGCACTACTTTTATCCAAAATGAAACAAACTTTTCATTTCAAGGAGGCAAGACGGTATTACGCGCGCACGCAAGTTTGACAAATCGAGTAAAGTGCACGCTCGTTTGCCGACGACAGTCGATAATTTAAGTCGGCGGCGTCTAGACGCAGTCGCCGTGACCTATAGAAATTTGCGCCGAGATTGGTCAACGCAATCAATCAGACTCGGCCAACATTTATCGTTGGACATTGCGCCAAAGACAGATTTATTCAGCGTCGGATTATCCGTCTACCCTATCCGGATCCGACAAAATGTACACCTACACCCTGTATACATTTTAAATGAAAACATTTTTAATCAAATGTTCATTGCAATTTCTTCATCTTGGTAAAAACTAGAAAGTGATTTGTACATTTATCAAAAACACTCTACACAAGATGCACACTTTATACGAAAATTGATGTAAACGAGAGAGAGAGAGAGTGTGTGTGCGTGTGCGTGTATCGCGCAAAATACCCGAGCACGATTTTTTTTAAAACGCCGACTGGCAGTCGAAAGGCAAGGCAGCTGGCACGCCGCACGCATGCGCGCTAGACGCAACGACTCGAGTGACGGACATTTGACTGAATGCAAACTGTGAATCTTGGCCAACGACATTACATTAAAAGTCTCGGACGCAGTTTCGGTCCGAAATTTTTAAAACCAAATATTAAAAATTTCCGTATACAAAATTTTAGCATAAAGATTAATTGTACAATGATTTTTTGAGATAAATGTCAAAATGGCAATAATTACGCATCAAACACATTACGTACAAACGCCCACCTACTGCATACTGCAAAAAAAAGACAAATTTTTCCATCAAGCATCCTTGTCGAGTGCAAAGCAATTTTCAACCATCCCGATCAGTTAATAAATCAATATATCGGATTGGATATTCTACAATGGCTTGTTGGCACATTGCTGCCCAAAACTATTTATGGTAACACAGATGAAATAGCTGCGCTCAAATAAATTTTTCCTATACAATCACCTGAAATGTTGCACAATTTAGAAAAAAAATTTAGTTGCAATAATTTTCATGACCTCTAGCAAATGGATGGAAATGTCAAAATAAACGACTCGCATTCCGTACGCTTCGTCTAGCAACTTTTCCCGACTGCATACAAGATGAAAAGTCTAATCTCGACTCGTAAACAACAACAAGGTTGAGCGAAACACGATTCCGACGGTTCGAGTCTGAAGAAGCAGCTAAATTACCGACGCTTGGAAAAGCACGCTATTGATACCTTTCAAGCGAGCAGATGCCTACATTACCGACAGCTCGCTTCCCAAACGCCAGACTCGAACCGTCGCACTTGTCTTTGTCGCTCAACGCCACTTTATGGAGAGTTTCGAGTTTTCATGTAGATTGCATTCGTTGTAAGCTCCTGAAGGGTCCATACGTGGGATGCTCGCCCGTCTTTATTGAACATCTCTCATGGAAATCATTGCATCATATAAAACACGTTTTCAACTGTATTGTGGCAACGCCTCGGGCAATTGTACATGTAAAATGTTTATTTGAGAGCGGTTATTTCATCAGTTTTACATAAACGTTTTCGGGCGGCAACGTGCTAAAAAGCCGCCGTGGAAATTTTGAATCTTGCCCACCGAATCATTAACCCATCGCTTTGGCTAAAAATTGCCTTGCACTCGACAAGGATGCTTGAGAAAAAATGTATCTCTTCTTGCGGTATACAGTAGATGGGCGTATGTAGGTCGTGTGTTTGACGCATGATTCATCGAGACTGGTTTCATCTTTGTAGCAAAAATTATTGTACAATTAATCTTTGTGCTCAAATTCGCAAATTTATAGGGATTCTATACAGAAATTTTTAATATTTGGTTAAAAAAATTCCGGACCAAAACTTTGTCTGAGACTTTTGATGTAATGTCGTTGGCCCAGATTCACAGTGAGCATTCAGTCTACAGTCTGTCGACCGACGACTCGCATTACAATTGCAATTATTGCAACTGGGCGCGTCGCAGAGCACCTGCCCCATAAATCAATAGTCGCGTTTCCTGGCAATTTACGCGCTATACTTGGCCATGTTGCTACACTGCGTGTAGTGTCGTGTGTCTAGCGGACGAAAGATGGGCAACTTTTAATGCTGGCGTCTCTCTACATTTTCGTAATCCTTTCGATACATGTGAAAAACTAAATTCGCCTGTGCGGTGAAAAAGGCGAGGATTGCATGCCAAATGACGAGTCACCTTGACCATTTGAAAGCCAAGCAAGAAACGCATAGAGAGTATATCGACACTAGTTGCAAATTTGCAATATATATAAATGAACGTGTATAAAACATGAAGAGTGTTTATATAAAGGAGCATTGGCATTGCGCATTTCTAAATTTGCGTGCAATGGACCCCCATGTCATCGCAACTGCTCCTACTAGTCAAACATTTCGCCCAGTTGGCGGCAAAGGGTATCCCCAAAAGCGTCAGTCGAATCAAAAGTGTCGTCAAAGTAAAACGGTTTTACTCGAAATGTGTCGAGGTAAAACGAGCCGTGAAATTGTCGACACAATAATGACATTTCTACATTTTTTTGAATAACAAACAAACAAGGCCGCAGTTGCATTATCGTACCGCGTCGCAATTATTCGGAAAAATCTTCAAGTTGCGCATTTTTAAATTGCCCCAGGACTCGAGTAATGCAATACATTTTACATTTTTACCTGTATAATGTAGACGATCCGTACGCGAGACCAGTGCGGTATCGGAATATAACCTAAACGCACGCGTAAACATATGCAAGACTGCGCCATGAATTTGACCACACGATAGAGACGGGTTCCTGGAATCTGTGGCGATTGGAGCACGGCATGTAACGCGACGATTCCCATGCTAGATTGCACACTGGTACAATTCGCAAGTCTACTCGGCGTCATGCGGGGAGATGACCCAAACTGGCGGAATATTTTCTCTTTACCAAGCATTTTGGCAAATTGTCACATTGGTTTTTTTAGAGATTATAACCACGAGATTCTCTCCGTAAAGGCGAATAAACAAATAAATAAATGTAATTTAAATCATTTATAAAATTTTCATCATTATTATTGTGACGGTTGAGTGAATCTTGTTGTCACTGTTGAGACCCGACTTTTTAACGTCTCACGCATCGTGTTTGCATAGCAACTAGACAAACCTTTTATTGTTGATAAAAAAAGGAGCATGAGTTTGTCGGTCGTAAACAAGTCGTGTCCTGTTCAAGTACAAAACTAACGAGCTTTCGGTTTCAGACATGACAGATTGATAGTTGGATATATGGTTCCGTGTTCTGAGGCACAAGCCTCCTAAAAACACGGTGCACCAAGATACAAGAAATCAGAGCAACGCAAAAACATAACATAACGAGAATATAAGTAATGGAAATATAAGAATACAAGAAACATGAGAAAATAATAAAATAATAAGAATACAGCAAGAAAATGAGAAAAACTATAATACAAAAGAGCATAGAATATCATACGCATATAGCAGGTTACAGAGATGAGCATACAACAACAGCATAAAACAAGACCCGATGCATTCACCCCCGGACCCCCCGACTCATCTCTTCGAGCAAGAGTCCCAGATATGCCTGCCTGAATAGCCGCAAAGACCCCAACCGTCTGATCTCTGGTAGAATAAAATTCCATAGGCGAGCAGCAAGCGCCACAAAGCATTTCCGCAGCCACCTGGTCTGACAAAACGGTACAACGTAGTCTATGCTCAGGGCAGGCCTACGCAGGTCCCGATCAAGCACGCATACAGGCCGCACGATGTTGCGAAACAAATTGGCCGGCTGGCCACTCGCCCGAACCGCAAAAACAATGGACGCCAACAAAAACTTGCGACCATCCACCAGCTTCAACCAGCCCAGCCGCAACAAGTACAGAGTGATACGCTCGTCACGACGTGCACCGACCACAAACCAAACGCACCGATTAAACCTCCTCTGCAAGACCAATTCAAGCTCGCTAGGAAGATCCGTAAAAAGAAGACAACAATAATCCAAGTGCGGCAGCACCAAGGACGTAACCAAGGTCCTCCGAACCGACGCAGGCAGCCGACCCCGGCACAGCTCAAGTTGATGGGCGATAGAATTGACCTTCCCAGCAACCCGGCAGACATGCTCTCGCCAAGATGGCGACCGATGCAGCCAAACTCCCAGACACGTTACAGACTCGGCGATGGGCACCACGCCCTCCCTCACAAGGATTGGCGGCAGATGCAGCGACAGCACACGGCCAATGGTTTTCGCCAAACAAGACAAGACTAATAAATAATAAGTACATTAATAAAATTTATAAAAATTATTTTGCTCAACATTGTTTAAAAGGAAAAAAAAACTAATTGATATATTTTGCAAATCCGAGCGGTTCCCACTCCGCGGCCTGCTGCTAGTCAAGGTACAGGCTAACCTCGCCCCTCTTGTGCCCTCTTATCGCCGACCGCACCGATTTTTCGCCACGGTTACAGAAACGTCCAGCTTCGTTAAACATCTGAAAACATGGGAAAAAAAACAAAAGTTGCTGCCGCGAGTACGAGAAAATTGCCGCTCTTGGTGCCAGTCGAGTGGGCGCGCGTGCGTTTGATACACTCTACAGGCGCGAAAAGCAACGCTTTCAATTTACACATTTTTTCGTGCACGCCCAACTCGAGTTTTTGCTTGGTTTTTTAAATAAATAAACCTCTATACTCACGGCCCTGCGTGTGGCAAATCTCCCCGAGGCTGTCAATGTCAGAATGTTGACCATCAATTGCCTCCGATCGGCAAACGTAATAGAGTTATTGCGGAAATTAAATCGTTCAGCTCTCGCCAGCCGATCCCGCAATAGCTCATTGTCCTCGTCCTCGTCTTGCTGCTGCTCGCGCTGCTGCGGCTCGTGATGCTGCTGCTCGCGCTGATGCGGCTCGCGCTGATGCGGCTCGTGCTGCTGCTGCTGCTGCAGCTCGTGATGCTGTTGCTGCAGCTCGTGATGCTGCTGCAGTTCGTGCTGCTGCTGCTGCTGCTGCAGCTCGTGATGGCGTTGCTGCTGCAGCTCGTGCTGCTGCTGCTGATGCAGCTCGTGCTGCTGCTGCAGCTCGTGATGGTGTTGCGGCTGCAGCTCGTGCTGCTGCTGCAGCTCGTGCTGCTGATGCTGCTGCAGCTCGTGCTGCTGATGCTGCTGCTGCGGCTCGCGCTGCTGCAGAATGCTGCTGCTGCTGCCGCCGCTGCTGCTGCTGCTCGTGCTGCTGCTGCTGCGACTGCTGCTGTGCTCGCGGTCGTTGGTCAACGTTTCTGTGACAAAAAAAAATTGTTTATGCACGGGCGTACATTGCTCATGTACAGGTCCAGCAAAATGAAAAAAAAAAATAATCAATACGTACGTGCGGCATCAACGTGTTGATCGAGAAGGAAATCGTCCATCGTCCAAACATCGATGCCCACATCCGTGCCCGATTCGACAGCCAGCAGATTGACGAGGCTGCAATTGTGGTCATCGTTGGCATCCTCGTTGTACTCCATGTCCTCGTCGTTATCCTGGTCGTCGTCGTCGACGACAAGGTCAAGAGGCGAGACCGTCTCGGGCGCCGTTGATGCAGCCGCAGCAACATTGACCGAATCGTTGACCTTCGCTTTTCTTAGTGCGGCGTAGAGGACGGGAGGTATCACGACGATTTTACTTTTAGCTACCAAGGAGAAACGTGGAAGGGAACAGAAAAGACAAATGATATCCGTGTTGCGGTAAAAAAGAATCGTTTTCATCAAAAATAAATTAAATTTTGGCTACTCTGGCATTGGTCGTCGTGGATCTCGTCTTGAATAAAGGATGGCAAAAAACTAATGTCGTTGGCCGTGTAGACGTACAAATCAGGTGTGGGACACAAAACAGACATTCGCAATCGTTTATAAAGATCAATTTGTCGAGCCTTGTGCAAATGGAAATTGTAAAATTGCAGCTACTCACGATTGAAACTTGTCGGGTATCCGCCGTAATAAACATTGCCACTGTCTAGGAAACGAGAAGCGAAATGTAATTTGTTGCTGGGCATAACATTTCAAAGAAATTTGTCAACGCCTCGACTCACCTCCGTTGCACGTTCGCATAAAAAATTGCACGACAATCATATCGGAAAACGATGCACCACCTGCTCGAGACGAGTAGAAAAAAAACACGAGTGTTTTAAACAATTTATACCTCTTGTAATTTTAATTTGTCTCGTACTCGCCTGGTTTCTCAATCGGTTGCAGAGTAACGTAGCGGTCGACTGCGAATCAAGAGAAAATACATGTATACACACACACTCACACACGTGTAAATATAAAATGTACATGCTTGTAGAAATTGTAACAATTACCGCTCGAGTCATTATCTCTGTAATCGAGGGTGATTACGTCTCCGACGTTGCCTGCGAAACGAGTAGAAACAAAGGTTAGTCTCGCCTCTAAATCTCGCTGATAACGGCAAAATTAAACTTGGAAATTATTTTTACCCTCTGGTGGTTCCTCGAGCCGAATAAAGGACGGAATCACGACAGACTCTGCGAAACGAGAAAATGTGCGAGATTAATCAAGTAGGGGGTGTTCTCGGTTGGACATGACGTCTGTTGAAAACTTACTCAGCCCTTTCACGAGATTGACAAACATTAATTTACCCAATGGTTGTACAATATTTGGACCTGCGCGATAAGAGAAAAAGTCTACATTTGTATGTGTGCATGTACGAGTCGGTTGCCAGTCCAACGTGCGCAAAGTTGAAAGCTCGAGATTGAAATTTTTTCGGTCTCCGTCTCTCGATACACCTAGTTTGCACCATAAACTGGCATTTTCAACATTTTTCGCTTCCTCAAACTCGCAAATGGCGCAAAACAATGGTACTAGAAGTCCGACAATGGTACGATGCGACAGAGAGCCACGGAAAATTTAAACTCTTTGCTCGCGACTCTACAATTTCAAACTCGAACATTTTTCCTCCTCCTCCTCCTCCTCTTGCTCTCCTTTGTCGTCGTCGTTGCGAGCCAACACTGACGGCGCCTCGACCACGACCGATTGGCCTTGCTCCGTCATTATATTGCGCGTCTGTAAACATTTTGAAATTGACCATCTCTCTCTCTCTCTCTCGCTATATATATATATATATATATATATATATTGTAACGAAACAGGACCCTGCCCTGTCGCGTTCCGAAATCCTCGTGGTCGGTAAAGGCGCTCGCGCACGAGATCCGCCGCGAGAATCGCCGAGACGCGAGGGCGCCGAGCAGCAAGCTCCGCCCAACCGAATATTGACTGCGTACCCGCGCGCGAATTAAGGAAAGATTGCCGTTGCGCGGCTCAAATATTCAAAGACTTAAGAGATAATTGTCGTTGCACCTACGTCATACATCACGCGATTCGTGACGTAAAGCATGGGCCTCAGCGACGGTATATAAGCGCGCGCGGCAAGAATAATCGACACTTGATACTAGATCTCTATCCGCTACCCACCTTCACTCCTTGCTGTAGCAAACCCCGGACTTCGCCGGCATTTGTGAAAGCTCCATGAGAAAGATTCACCCACCTGAAATTTATCTACCGACGTTCTATTAGATTCGAGACAGCTCAACTCGCGGAATTAGAAAATCGGGAGTAGTTTCGGGACTTGGGAATAGCCCATTCCCCGCGATTAGCCTGGCGCCAGCATAGAGAATCACGGGATAGCCCAACTCGTTATCTATTTGCTCGCGCAATTCGAATCGTGTTTCTTGAGATAGCCCAGCTCAGTTCGATAAAACCAAAGTGGAACCAGAGGTGAAAGAATTTTCAAGCACGTTACGTGCCATCGACCGAACGCGCAGTTCGCTGGCCGACGTTTCGCTCCCCGTGCACATCAGCCGCCGATGCGAACGTTGACGAGGAAACAGCGTTCCAGCAAAATTATCAGTCTCGTTCCCGAGCACTTCAGCCGCAAACAAGAACTCATAATTTTGTTGTAATAATAGAATCCTTGGGACAGGACAGCCCCGTTCCTTAAACATCGTGCGAGAGGAACGAACAGTGAACTCGTAGCAGCATATAAATCAGAAGAAATTCTGTATAGTCGAGGCGAGTCGACCAGATACTCGCGGTAGGCGTAAAGGGCACCCGGGTGACTGCCGAGCACAGTACGTGACTCGGGTACAGTGGCGGGTGTCGTCAAGTTAATTCCGGCCAGATCAAAATCGATAAGCAATAGAACTAACCATTCCGAGCAATAGATATTCCAAGCCAGACCTAGCAGATTATAATTTCAAAATTCCTCCTCCACATCCTTATCCGGAAACTCGTGATGAAAATCGCCTGGTCTCCGGACAGTGTTGTGGGATAATTCTGAAGTTACCTCCTAAAAAATCACTACATTTCCGCCGTCACGATCCGCCGACAGCCCTGTGCACAAACCCTACATAAAATACCTTTGTCCGATTATAAAATTACGTAAGGAATAGCTCGGACAAGTCGAAAAAAATCACAATGGCGCCCAACGTGGGGCTCGAATGAAAAAGTGGCGCTAATAAACAAAAAAATAAAAACTTGCGGAATTTGAAACGCGTCATTCGAGCGAGAAAAATCGTATAATTTCGCAAATTATAACTCGTCTAAGCAAATCGGTGAAAGCTCGATCGCTAAACGTAAAAAAAAAAAAGAAAAAATAATAACAATCGTAATAAGAACTATAGTGATCAGCAAATATTATCGAGCTTACACCGTCGAAAGATAAGCACGAAATTCGTAACTTAAGAATAGAATATTCGCGAATTCAAGGCCACGAAAATACGCGGCGTTATAATGTCGCCACCCATCTCACAGGGAGCTGTTCCCAAGGCGACAAACACCGTGTCGACTACAATACCGGCGACGAACATAACAATAACAACGCCGAGTCTGTCGACGCTGCTAACGTCAACAACGAGCTCGTCAACACCACAAACGTTAACAACGAGCGGAACGGTTACCGATAACGGAGTTATTGCTGTAATAAACGACTCTATCGATGAATCGACATTAGCATCGAATGTTTCGTCTTATACAATTCCTCATCTGGGCCAACGGGTCGCCGAAGGCCAAGCCGCAGCAAATTTCGCCGCCGATATACCGATCATAACGTCGATGAGTAAGAAACCGCCGGCACCGACGCCGATTAATATTCGCACCGCGCGACAGGATATACACTCTTTGAAAGAGATTCTTAACGAAATCGATGCGCAGCGCCGGGCAGATCACGCGGACGTCGAAAAAGGAATGGCAGGAATGAGCGAGTCGTTCAAGCGAAGAATAGATAATATGAAAGCGTACACCGAAGGGTCCATGAAACAGCTTCACAGCGAAATTATGAACCTCAGCCAAACGATATCCAATGTTTTGACATGTGGAGCGAGCGGTACAGCAATGCCGAACGTGCCGCATGGAAATAGCAATCGGCAAGAAACAACCGACGCGCGGACGTGTGGAGAAGACACGGAGACACGACTAGCGTCTCAATATAATCTCCAGCGAGCGAGCGATCACAACGATCCACCAGAACGGCATAATCGCATGATAGACGGCGATGAGTTATGGGGCAACACGGGTCGCGCGAACAACGGATAGATGGGTCAACAGTTTCCGGCGATACCGACTCACGAGTCGACCATTCGGGCAAGAAATCCGTTCGAGCCGTGCGATCAAGCTCCCAGGGTGGACGCAAAAATCTGGGGGGCACCAAAGCTCACACCCCCCGTTTTCAAAGGAAATCCGTCAGAGCGTCCACAGCGCTTCCTCAAAGAATTCAAGCGATATTGCGAAACGCTCGGTCCGCGTTATAATTTCAAGGCGCTTGTCGTGCAAAGTATGATGTTTATCGCGAAGGACTGGTGGACGCTGGTCGAGGAGGACGTCAACTCATGGAACGATTTCGAGGATCAATTTTGCAGCCGTTTCTGGAACGAGCACGTCCAGCATCGCGTTCATGAAACCCTTGACCACGGCTGGTACAACACTGAATCAAAACAAAAACGGGTGTCGTACGCGATTAATCTGATCGGCATCGCGCGCGAGATAACACCCAGATTAACGGATGAACAGATCATAAAAAAAATGTCTCGGAATTTCACCGAAGAAATCCGCGGCGCGATACTCGCTCGGGGAATCCGCACGGTCACGGGTTTACTCGATTTGCTCGAATCGTATGATCTCGGAGGCGTAATAAATAGTCAACGGAAACGTTTCGAAAAGTCAACTCGGCCTCAGGTAAACAATACGATACCGGAGCGAAATATAGCTGTACAGAGATCCGAAGCACCGTCGAAAGGGACTGGAAAGCCGACGAATTCGGGTAACCGGACTATGCCACCGAGGGAAGATACCAAGAAAAAAGCTTCGAACGATCAGTCGCGGACAATACGTACAATTGACGTAGAAGATGAAGAGGAAGAGAATTCCGAACAAAACGTGGAACGCGACAGCGAGACGGAGGACGACACCGGATCGGAAAACGGGCACGCGTCACACCAATAGAGCTCTCGCTAAGGGAAGTGACGCTAGGCTACGGAGAAAATACGAGAGAGTATTTGCTCGAACCCGACTTGGAACAGCGTAGAATAGTTCCACAATGCCCCGTTTTGAAGATTCAGATTGATGGAGTAGAGGTACGTGCCTTGATCGACACCGGAAGTCAAGTAAGTGCGGTGTCGGAAAGCTTCTACAAAGCCAACATCGAGAGATTTGGGAAATGTCCCACTCTACCTTTAATCGGTGTAACCGTCACATCCGCAACTGAAAAGAAAGCCACGAAGGTATCGAGGCAATTTTCCGCGAACATCTTGCTCCAGGAAGTCGACGAGCAAGGCACAATTCTCGTCGTGCCGAAACTCACGGTCGATTGTATTATAGGTATCGACCTCCTGTACAAACTAAAAACAAAAATAGATCTAGAACATTACGAATTAATTTTCGAGGATCCCGAAAATCCGACGAAAACGTACCGATTACGATTTGCGAACCCCCCAATCGTCGAGGAAACGAGTACTCCGATTAGGGGAATGATAGAAAACAACTGCAGTAAATATTTAATTACAGACACTGATCTTGAAGAAAAGGTCGCGGCTACCGAGTGGGCAACCGCCGAGCATAGATCGACGTTTGTCAAACTGCTGAAGAAACATCGTCGCGTCTTCGATAAAAGACCGGGTAAGCTCAATTCTTACGAGCACGACCTCAAGGTCATCGCGCACGATTCATTCCAAGCTCACTCGTATCCGATACCGATCGCGTACCGAGACAGCGTCGACGCGGAAATTGAACGAATGCTCTCACTGGGCGTAATTCAGCGATCAAAAAGTCCGTACTGCAACCCCATTCTAGTAGTAATAAAAAAGGATAACAGTGTCAGGCTATGCCTGGATGCTCGAAAAATAAACGAAATACTGTCACCAGACAACGAACAAATGGAGACGCCCGAGATCCTCTTTCAAGAGTGCACGGGCATGCCATTTATCTCCTCACTGGATTTGACTGCGAGTTTCTGGCAGGTGCCGTTGACACAAAGGTCACGGAAATACACGGCGTTCACACACAGAGGAAGATGTTACGAATTCTGTGTAACACCATTCGGGCTTCGAACGAGCACCGCGAGTCTCGTACGCGGTCTACAGCCAGTCTTAAACGGTCTGAATAATATTATCAATTTCGTGGACGATTTATTGTGTATGTCGGAGTCATTCGAGCAGCACATCGAAAATCTCGACGACTTGTTCACGCGATTTCACGAGCATGGCTTAACGATAAATCTCGCAAAGTCAAGCTTCTTCCGAAAAGAGGTCAAGTTCTTAGGACATGTCTTGCCCCTGAAGGGATTAAACCGGACCCCGACAAGGTTAAGGCGATCCACGAATATCCGTCACCCCGAAATATTAAACAATTACGTGGATTCTTCGGGTTAGTGAATTATTACAGCAAATTCACAAATCGACACGCTGACGCGACAGTACCCCTGCTCGATCTGATCCGTAAGGGTGTCAAATGGAAGTGGGGAGAGGCCGAAGAGGCACATTTTAGAAACATTAAAGACCTTTTCTGCAACGACGTTATACTGCGATACCCCGACAAAACGCAACCGTTTTATATGGAAACAGACGCGAGCGATTACGCTCTGGGCGCCGTGCTGTTCCAGCGCGATGAAAAAGGGGAAATGGGAGTACTGCAATTTGCAAGTCGAACCCTTAAGGGCGCAGAAATCGGGTATTTTACCACTGAGAAAGAGCTGTTAGCCATTGTCTGGGCTCTACAGAAATTTCGCTCGTATTTACTCGGATCAAGGGTCATCGTAACAACGGACCACGCCGCTCTCACATTCTTGCGAGAATGCAAGCTCGCACATGCTCGCTTAACCCGCTGGACACTCGCAATCCAGGACTACGACCTCACTCTGAAACATTGTCCCGGAGACAAAAACACGGTCGCCGATACTCTCAGCCGGCCCACGACCTCCGAAAAGCACGAGAGCAAGCAAGAGATCGCGATTACGGCGCTCGCGTGCGGAGTAACGTCTGACCTAGAGGATCTGCTAACCCATCTCGCCGAGGCACAGCGTCGTGACGCGTCTACGAATGAAACGATCGAGTCACTGGAGAATAAAATAGACCTTCCCGGATACGAAATAAAAAACAGAATTCTCTACAAAAATATACGAGGCTCACCACGCGCGGTAATTCCAAAAGCCGAAGCCGGGAGAATTATTGTCGCGTGCCATGAAATGTACGGCCACGCGGGGGCGAAGAAATGCTATCTTATAATGCGCGACGATTTCTATTGCCCGAATTTGTATAGGCTCACGCGAGTTCGCTTAGCTGCCTGCGAGTCGTGTCAGAAAAACAAAGTGTACACGAAGGGATCGTACGCCGAAGCTCGAAGCATTCTGCCCGAACGGCCGGGGGACCTCGCGTCTCTCGATTACTATGGACCATTACCATCAGCGAGATACGGCATGAAACACGTCCTGGCCGTTATCGATGTCTTTTCGAAATTAATCCGACTATACCCGTTACAAAAAGCAACAGCGGACGCCACGATAAGGTGTTTGGTCAACGATTATATCCCGAAATTTGGGAAACCGAAAGCCTTATTATCGGATCAGGGCACCCAATTTACAGGGGAAAAGTGGAAAAACGCACTGGAAAAATTGAACATCCAGCGAATCTTGACATCTATCCGGCATCCGCAAGCTAATCCGGTAGAGCGGACAAACCGTGAACTATCGCGCTTCTTCCGGACTTTTCTAAAAAAAAAACATACGGCATGGCCAGAGTATCTCGGAACGATAGAATCATGCGTAAACGAGATGCACCACGAAACAACCGGGTGCATCCCCATTCTCTTACACACGGGAAAAGTACCTGAGAAACCCTGGGAGCATCTCCTGCAAAAACCAGAAGTTCCAACAAATAAGAAAACCTCACAAGAAGAATGGATTGCACATGCACGAAAGAATATGCGAGAGAGAAGAGGCAAGCAAACGGCCGAATTTAACAACAAGCATAAAGAGACTAAATACTCGATCGGTGAACGAGTGCTAGTCAAAGCGTTAAATGTGTCCAATCCAGAAAAAAAATTAATCGCTAAATTCATGGAGTTATACGAAGGACCGTATGAGGTAAAGCAGATCGTGTGGGGATCACCGTACCTCTTGAAATACCTCGATAGCGACAAAGTACGGGGACAATACCATACACGCGACCTCCGGCCGTATAACGAGCCCGTAGCCCCTTTGAAATTAGAAATAACTGGACCAGCGGTAGGCATTGAACATCGATAAGCGAGTCGTACGCCGATGTAAACATTACGCCGAGCCGGTCAACCGAGACGAGCTTCGCTCGTGACGTATAGAGGTGACACCCGGACGAGTAGCTGAAGATTCGGAAAGGTGCCGGGACAAATCAGTAATCACCGAAACGCGGCACGGGAAAGTTCGAGGATGTGCGATAAAGGAACCCAGACGGAATCGGTAACCGGGGGCACCCATGAAATAACCCCGCGTCCATACACTCGTCACTTGGCGATCCGGAATCGAAAGAACCCGCAGCGAAAAGTGAAGTTACGCTCAAAGAAATCAAACACCGAGGAAGCATACTTCGAACTTCTCGATTCGTACGCAACGGTTTACCGCGAAGTGTCGGAGCTCGCGCAAATAGCCGAAGCGAATTCGATCGCCGTGGAAGGCATCCTCGGAGCAACGAAGACGACGACGCAACATATCAAGTTCATTCCGAAAAAAAAAACCGAAGGTAACTCCAACGACTAACAGCAATAAAAAAAAAAAAAAAAAAAAAAAAAAAAAAAAATTAATTAATTAAAATATAAAAAAAAAAAACTTCTACGGTCACATAACTAAACGTTAGGGACCCCTCAATTTAAGATCGTGAGCGACGTAATCATCAAGCGACCGATCATCATAGGAGAGAGTGCGCCGGAACCAACGCCGGTCCCGCCGAAGAAACCGCGGCTCGTGACCTGTGACCCGATTGTCGAGGCAGCAATGCAGCGAAAAATCGGCTTCACCCGTGTGCAAACAGGTACCCGCCGTGAACCAAGACAGGCACCTGCCACCGAAAAGAAGAAATCATAACGCATCACAGAATAAACAAATGTAAAAACAACAAAATAAAACTATAAATAAAAACAACGAAGAACTGTCCACTTGCAACTACGCGCGCGTGCAAAGTCCTTCGGGGGGCTGTTGTAACGAAACAGGACCCTGCCCTGTCGCGTTCCGAAATCCTCGTGGTCGGTAAAGGCGCTCGCGCACGAGATCCGCCGTGAGAATCGCCGAGACGCGAGGGCGCCGAGCAGCAAGCTCCGCCCAACCGAATATTGACTGCGTACCCGCGCGCGAATTAAGGAAAGATTGCCGTTGGGCGGCTCAAATATTCAAAGACTTAAGAGATAATTGTCGCTGCACCTACGTCATACATCACGTGATTCGTGATGTAAAGCATGGGCCTCAGCGACGGTATATAAGCGCGCGCGGCAAGAATAATAGACACTTGATACTAGATCTCTATCCGCTACCCACCTTCACTCCTTGCTGTAGCAAACCCCGGACTTCGCCGGCATTTGTGAAAGCTCCATGAGAAAGATTCACCCACCTGAAATTTATCTACCGACGTTCTATTAAATTCGAGACAGCTCAACTCGCGGAATTAGAAAATCGGGAGTAGTTTCGGGACTTGGGAATAGCCCATTCCCCGCGATTAGCCTGGCGCCAGCATAGAGAATCACGGGATAGCCCAACTCGTTATCTATTTGCTCGCGCAATTCGAATCGTGTTTCTTGAGATAGCCCAGCTCAGTTCGATAAAACCAAAGTGGAACCAGAGGTGAAAGAATATTCAAGCACGTTACGTGCCATCGACCGAACGCGCAGTTCGCTGGCCGACGTTTCGCTCCCCGTGCACATCAGCCGCCGATGCGAACGTTGACGAGGAAACAGCGTTCCAGCAAAATTATCAGTCTTGTTCCCGAGCACTTCAGCCGCAAACAAGAACTCATAATTTTGTTGTAATAATAGAATCCTTGGGACAGGACAGCCCCGTTCCTTAAACATCGTGCGAGAGGAACGAACAGTGAACTCGTAGCAGCATATAAATCAGAAGAAATTCTGTATAGTCGAGGCGAGTCGACCAGATACTCGCGGTAAGCGTAAAGGGCACCCGGGTGACTGCCGAGCACAGTACGTGACTCGGGTACAGTGGCGGGTGTCGTCAAGTTAATTCCGGCCAGATCAAAATCGATAAGCAATAGAACTAACCATTCCGAGCAATAGATATTCCAAGCCAGACCTAGCAGATTATAATTTCAAAATTCCTCCTCCACATCCTTATCCGGAAACTCGTGATGAAAATCGCCTGGTCTCCGGACAGTGTTGTGGGATAATTCTGAAGTTTCCTCCTAAAAATCACTACATTTCCGCCGTCACGATCCGCCGACAGCCCTGTGCACAAACCCTACATAAAATACCTTTGTCCGATTATAAAATTACGTAAGGAATAGCTCGGACAAGTCGAAAAAAATCACAATATATATATATATATATATTGTGACGTGACATTTTCGCGTCCCGCCACTTCGCACGGTTTTGGTCGGGCAGCGGGCCGGATTTACGGCCCTACCGACGTCGCTCGCCGAATCGGCTCGATCGCTGGCTCACCCAGCTCCGGTTTTGTTTTTCTTTTATTATTACTACCATTCATTGTTCCTCTCGCTCATTTTTTTTTCTTCTTTCGGAGATTTCGTAGGTCCGCCTACGCTCTGTCTTTTGTTCTTTCTTTTTTTTTGAGTTTGCTCTAGGCCGAGAGCGGAGTTTCGCGACCCACCGACACAAGCGTCGGAAAGTGCTTCATCGGCCGTGCTCGCATTGGAAATTGGCCTAGGAGGGCCGAAGGAGATTCCGTTCGACAGGCAGGCGGTAGCCGAACACCAGCTTCCGCGGACGAGGAGGCCAGAGGGACGCGGGTAGTGACCAATATACCGAGTTTCCCGTCCCTCTCGACTACACGGCCTGGAACCGTTCCTGTCCCATCGAGATTCTCGGACGTCGCGGTCCGCTAATCACGGCGCCTCCACTGGTATGGATTACGAGGGCAGGATGATCACCGAGGTGCAGTTATGTGGCGTATCGAGTGGGCCCACCGCGGAAGAAGAGGGACGCCTTAATTTCGCGAGGGAGGCCTCCCTTCGTTGTTCATCTTACCCCACCGGATCCTGGGAGGAAGGAGTCCGGGGACATCGAAAATATTCGCTGCGAGCGGAAGATCCTCGCGGGTAGCGGGGCCCGGCCGGAGGAGAAACCGGTTTTCGTCGCCTTAGCCCGGCTAGCGTGGGCTAGGATTCGGGAGTCGCGAGAGAGGGGATAGCGCTAGTGCGGACTACCGGGAGACCGTTAGTCTATTCGGCAGTCAGCGATCGGATGCGGAAGCGAGTGGCCGTGTGGCAAGTTTTCGAGCTCAGTGTTCTTTTGTTCTTCAAGCGGTCTCCCGGGTTGTCCGCGCACCGGTAAGCCCCGTCTCTCTCTGTACTCTGTGCCTAGCCGGGGATGCCGAACCCGAGCCCGATTACCGTAATATTAGTAATAGAGATTTCGTATGGCGTTTTAATTCTCTCTTTTCTGTCTTTTTCCTTTTGCTGTTCGTCGCCTTAAGCGACATTCTGGGTTCGGTAAGGCATGCCCGGCTAGAGTTCCTCTCTGGTCAAGCTCGCCTATTTCATTTAATTTCGGCTATATTCGCTCTTCGCTTTCGCCTTTTCTGTTTCCGTTTTCCCTCACCCCTTTCGAAGTAAGTCGCGGTAATGGTTTGTCTCGTTATTAATTTTATCTGTCTGGCTACATCCCACGAATTATTGTTCACCGAATTATTGAGTCCAATTTACCGGCTACATGGGCTATATACGATATCTAGCGAGACAAAGGGATCTCGTGCGCGCTGGATCGCGTTCGTTAGGCCGGTCGGTGGCTATAGCGCGCGCCAACAGCCACGGCCGCGCCGTGTTTACATCCAGCGTCTTGCGGTCGAGAGCGACTTCTTTGCCTAGGCTATCTGGCGTCCGGTTACAGTTTACTAACGCGTATCCCTTTCGGCTATCTCACGTTAAGCGTACCGGTGAATTGGCTATATTCGGCATTTAGTTTTTTTGGTGTTTATTTTCCTCTGGCAATCGTGACCCCTTTCGATTCCTTCTTTAGTTCTTCGTAAGCATTATTATTCCCGACAGCTTACGTTTTTCCCCATATCTCGAGTTTTGCTAACGTCTCTTTTTCCGATTCCGTGTACGCCGGTAATGTCGTCAACTGGCTACTTCTCATTTCGGCAATAATAAGTTTTATCCTGGCTACATCTCACATTAACCGTAGACAATTTATGCTCGGCTACATCTCCAGTTAACGATAGATAATCCACGGTCGGCTACATTTCTTTTCGGCAATAGTTAACGCTTCCGCGGATTTCCCCGGAATTTTGCCGCAGGTCGTAATTTCGGTATTTCGGTCTCGGCTACATTTTCGTCTTCTCTCCCGGTCGTAGTTATTCGGCCACTTCTCCGTCGGCTACATTTACCCCTTCGCAATAATGATTTTATCTTTGGCTACATACACCACCTGTCAATAGTTTCATCCCCCTCTGGCTACATTGTTCCGTCGTAATAGTTTCGCCCCGGCTACATTCCCCGTTTAACTTCCGTTTCATCCGCGTACCGCTAGGCTAAATTACCGGTGTCGGCTGCGCCCACGTATGTTTGATCATTATATCTGCGATTTGTGTTATCTCGATTTGGCCGTCACATGACGAATAAAAATAAATGAATTGTTGTTATGGCATTTGTTCACTCGCCCGTCCACCCCCCTCTACCATTATCTCCCAGGTGGGCTGAGCTAGTCGGAGTCTCGCCGGCTTCACCTTGCCCGCCTCCCTCGCTCGCCCCGTAACTCGCCGCGAGTTCTAAACAAATATGCTGCTTTCGAGCGGTGGTACCTTGGTACCTGGCGCCCAATCGCGTGCGAACTAGTGGCGTCCACCTTGCCACGCGGGGACGACTTTGTTCGGTCAGCATTAGAGAACTCTTAATCTCGTCGTGGGTTCGAGCCCCGAGATTCGGCATCGAGCAAAGTCGCGTTCTCGAGCAGGGAGGGCGGACTTCGGAGAGTTGGGGCCGAAGTGTCCGGAAAGGTAAGATTTTCCGTGATAATATATATATATATATATATATATATATATATATATATATATATATATATATATATATATATTGTAACGAGGATTTTTAAGCTCTCGTACACTACGGCCCCAACTGTCCACAAGCCGCTTTCCCTTGCTCGATACCGAACCATGGGACTCAAACCCACGACTAGAACACGAACTTAAGATACCGAGCGAGCAATAACCCTTCCCGTAGGGTAAGGTGAATACCCTTCTTCGCACGCGGTTGGGCGCCAGGTACCTAAGTACCACCGCTCGAAGAGCGGCATTTTTATTATATTTCGCGACGAATTACGGGAGCAGATTAGGGAAACGGAGAATAGGCGAGGCCGGCGAGACTCCGACTAGCTCAGCCCGCCTGGGAGAAAATGGTGGAGGGGGGTGGACGGGCGAGTGACCAACGCAATAACAATCATCTAATTAATTTTATTCGTCGTTTGACGGCAAAATCTCAGTGAACAAAATTCGTAGCTAACATAATCATTAATAATTGGAGCGCAGTCGAAATCGGTAATTTAGCCTAACGAGGTACGTGAGAGAACTGAAGTTGATTAGCGAATGTAGCCGGGGCGAAATTATTGCGACAGGTTAGATGTAGCCAGATGGTAAACTAAACTATTGTCAAGGATTAAATTTAGCCAAGGTCGAATAACTATTGCAAAGAATTAAATGTAGCCGAGACCGAAATACCGAAATTACTGCTCATTATAAAACTTAGATGAAATCAGAGGTATTATTAAGAGCATGTGCCGCGGTCGGTAACAAAAACTGTATACAACTTTTCTCACGGATACAGTATATTAAAAACGTTAGAAGTAAGCACCGTCCGGTCGACGTTTACTTTTAATAATTGACTTCCATTTGACTGTAAAAGTACTTTAAATCCAACAATTTACTTTAATTTCAAAAAGGCCATTTTTTCATAACAATCGTACATCAAACTTGAATGTATCAGTTTTTGCGTAAAAACTTCCAGTCCGATGCATTAAACCTACAATTTGTTAAACAGTGTAACGATGGGTAATTTTTTTAATTTCATCATCATATTGATTACCCCCTGAGAAATTGATGAAAAGCGTTTTCTTCTCGATATTGAGCTTTCGAAGTCGTTATGCTTGAACTGGTTTATTAAATTTTATATAAAATTGTGATGAAAAATTCACATACAATATATTAAAAACGTTACAAATACTTTACTTTTAACAATTTACTATGACTTTACTATAAAAGTACTTTATATCGAATAATTTAATTTAATTCAATTACTTCTCTTTTAATTTAATTTCACTGTGAAAGTGCATTAATTTTTCATCACAATCGTACATTGAACTCGAATGTACCAGTTTTTGCATAAAAACTTCCAGCCCGGTGCATTAAACTTACAATTTATAAAATTACTTTATCATCGTATTTCTTACCCCTGACGCATGTAGGTGAAAAAAATTGACGAAGAGGGTTTTCTTCTCGATATTGAACTTTGGAAATTGGCTGACGAAAGGCAGAAGATTCGGATACACAACGCTGGCGCAGCATTGACCGCCGCTGTTCAGAACTCTCCACAATTTCGGCAGCACGAATTGCTCGATGCTCACGGAGAGATGCCAATCCTGTTGAAGTAAAGCTCAGTGTTGTGGACAACGCAGAAAGCTCGACTTATCAAACGGGGCATTCCCGATATTGAAATCTCGATGGTCCGAATGGAGTGCTTTTTCGTGAGAGTAAACAATTATAGAATACAATTAAAATGAAAAGTTGAACATTGAAATTTTCATATCACTTTCCTTTATTCGCAAAGTTTCTTCTACGAGAAAGGATTCGTGAATAAAGGAACATTATGAGAAAGTGATATAAAAATTACAATTTTCAACTTTTTATACAATTTTTTTTTTGTATCGCAAGAGGATGATACTAACAGTTAAAAATACTCACCTCGGCCGACGTACTCATAGACGAGATAGTCATCAAGACTCGAGAAACCTTCATGAAATAGATCGATCCAATCGACGCTCGACGACCTCGCGTCATCCCGAAGTATGAACGATACTGAATTTTCCTCGTGTATGAATCAGGCTGTCACCGACTAAAGCTCGACTCCGTGCTCTTCACCGTCAAGCCTCGTCTTGATAAGAGATCCAACAACAGATCAGAATAATTTACTTTATTTGTTCTTGTTTTAATCCAAATAAAATTTATAAAATTTATAAAATTTATAAAATTTATAAAATTTATAAAATTTATAAAATTTATAAAATTTATAAAATTTATAAAATTTATAAAATTTATAAAATTTATAAAATTTATAAAATTTATAAAATTTATAAAATTTATAAAATTATATTTAATCTGTTTTGTAGTTGTGTAGCCTGAAGTTCAGGCTTGCCGTATTTATGAATTATTTATGATAATTTTATTTCTATTTTTTTCTATAAAAAGGAATTGATTCCAATGCTTTTTGCTGCTTTTTGCGCACAATGGCATAAGCTGGGATCCATATCGCGCAGCGATCGGCGTGGTTGAACACTTAATTATCTCTCTGAAATGCTAATTGTACAGTAGTAATTATATTATCTTACGACAAATTAAATAGACTGTTATTTCTTTTGTAAAACGGTTTCCTGTTGAAACGAATAAATAAATAAATAAATAAAAATTAAGAGCTGCTCAAACATGGTGTCCAGTAAAAAGTCCGTTTGAAATTCAAGGACATTTAAAGAGAATTTCCAGGACATTTCCAGGTTATGTCGGGACATTTATAAATAATGAAAATATGAAAATCGCGCGCGACGTATGAAATAACATTTAGTTCCATAACAGTTTGCGTTCACATTGTAATTAGTTCATTAAAAAACTACTCACTATGCACGAATGTGTATATGTATTTCTGTGTAACCGAGATACACATTTTTTAGGATGTTCGCTAATTATGTATATTTTGAAGCAAGCTCAAGTTTATGGAGAAATAAAAAAAAGGATTTTAGGTGGAATTCAAGGATATTCCAGGACATTTTCATGCACAGGCAAAATTCAAGGACAATTACAGGATTTCAAGGACCGGGCACCATGCCTTTGATTCTGTTTGAGCAATGCCGAGTGAGCTATAGCGGAACGGGGCGTAAAATAAAATTCACACACAGATCTTAACAGTGAAAATAAACACTTTATTTTATAACACAACGATGGTAAAAGCGTTGAGATTATAGCGTAACCGAAAAAGATTATGAGATTATAGCGTAACCGTAAAAGATTATGAGCGTAACCGAAAAATGAGCGATACCGAATTCCAATGATTATAATGAGCAGTCCACTGTGAGCACTCTGTTGAGCCAAGACAATTATATGCGAATCGCTTGAGTCGACCGAGTGAGAAAATCTACCCGCGACGCTGTATCGTCGCGAGGTAGCCGTTGAGAACGTGAGCGATTCCACTGTGATCACGCGTGTTGCGTGCCCGAGAAAACACTCGCGTTATGCTCTGGGTGAGCTCGAACGATATCCCGAAACCGAAGATACGTCGCCATGATGAGATGTACCGAAATTGAGCAGAACTGTGAGTTGTACCCGTGAGAAAACCGAATAAAATCGGCGATCTACCCGACCGCGTGGTGACCCGTGTCAGCCATTAGGCGTAGATGAGCGCGAAACCTGTTGCACGCGGCACGTAACCCGTGCCGCCTCGGATGAGAGCTGGTGCGCGGGCGTCGGCCTCACCGGACTCGGCCGGGAGGTGTTGCCGAGCAGCGGCAGCTCGAGCGAGCGCACGTTACCGCGCTGATTCTCGAACATTCCGCCCGCCATCAGCAACGGCGTTGACGATGAGATGTTCACGACGATCCGGTTGAGGTGTTGAGTCCGTCTCGAGATGAAGCGCTACTGATGATGATGAGCATGAGCGTTCCTGATTAGTCCGCACCTGTAGTCGATCCGAGGGTTGAAGTGCCACCCGGAACAGAGGTAGTTGGCCCATCGCATGATAGGCACGGATCCCCCCATACCGGGCACACATCACACCCCGGAAGATGTGGGACGTTACAGAACGAACTCTCTGAGAACCTCAAGACCTGGCGGGTGTAAGCCAGGGTGAGCCAGGCTGAGTTAAGCGCCTCTGAGTAGTGCCGATGAGCGTGACTGATGAGAACGAAGTTTCATCCAAAGGTGAGCGCAGATCTGCAACAAATTCCGATGAGACAGAACACGATCATGAGAAACGAAACCTCGCAAATGACCTCAATGAGAGTCGACGGGTGAAGCGACGACGAACAAAGAAATACCCGGCGAGCCTCATGTATACATCGTGTACATTGAGGTCGCCTGATACCAATCATTGGTATCAGGCGACACATCGAGGTCGCCTGATACCAATTGTTGAGCCGATCGTGAGTGAATCCGATGAGCCGTCCATGAGTCTCTGGAGTCATCCATGGTGGTCCCGTCCACCATGATGAGCGATCTCCGAGCTGCGCGATGGTGACGCCCCCTGGGGACACAATCGACCGGGTTAGCTACTCCCGAGATGTGCCACCAAGATGTGCCTGCGCTGAGCTTCTGGAGTTGAGCCACGTCGTGTTCCACGACGCCCTTCCACCTTGAAGGGTGAGATCCGATCCATGTGCGTTGAGTGTGAGTCCGTCCACAGATGAGCTGTCCGCACGTCCAGGCGCAGTGTAGCCTTGAGACGTGTTTGACCAATTCTTTTTGAATTTCGTCGGTGCAGCGCTGCGATGAGTTCTAAACTTCGGGATAATGAGCCAGTTGAGTTGTGCTACCTGGATTTTGGTGCACACCGGGACCGCTTGAGCGGTTGTGGACGGTGAGCTAATGACGATGCGGACTCCTGCCGACATCGCTCGTTGAGGTGCAACAGAGAAGCCATGAGTCACTCCATGTGCTGCCTTTGAGGCAACGATAGTCTGGCCAGACATCTTAGATGTGTGATCTTCTCTGAGCATGAGCCATTGCGTGGAAAGCTGAGCCGTTGAGGTGTGGTCGCAGTCGACCTTGCGCAACCAGAGCTCCTGCAGAAGCGTCTGAGCACAAGTCGTGACCGTCGAGACGAAGTTGAGATGTCCGACTATCTCTATTTCACTTCAGATAACCCATCTAGTGAGCATATCCATGAGCACGAAATAACCCGTGACGAACAGGTGGTGACCGCCGCTGAGCAATGTGGCTAGCGAGACCCCGCCCGCATAGCACTAGTCGTTGACTTTTAGTTTAGACCTTTAGTCGGTGACCCGACTGATGAGCTGCGCCGATGTATCCGCACCTCCACCTGTGCTGTCGATTGAGACACCGTGTTGAACTGGGCGTTGGTCCACAACATTCGTTGCAGATGCCAGTCTTCAGGATGCTTGACGATCGTGTGCGACGAGACACAGGTGAAGTCGAATCGAGATGAGAACGTCCGGGATGTTGAGCTGAACCTTCGCACTTGCGTGCGTGAGCTCGGTCACAAAGTGTCCCATCGCCTTCGTCCCGGGTGAGCCGCCCGAGCGCCTGCTCCAGGCACCAATGAGCTGTGCGATAGGAATCCTCCAAAAGCGTAAGCAACGCCTTGAAGAGAACTCGCACGACCGGTTGAGTCCCATGAGCGTGTTGACCAAAAAATGAGCGTCGTACTCCTCCTCTCTTGGGGTGAGATGTTCCGATGCGTCCGATGATGGTTTTTCCTGCATCCAGAACTTCGTAAGAAGCTCCTCGGTTAATGCTGGACTCCAGTGAGTTGGCCCTAGTAAACTGCTCCGATGATGAAGATATCAGATCGTGGCGTGAGAGCGTCCGAGTCGGCAAGCCTCAGCTTGTCCGAGTGAAGCCACGTCTCCATGGGAACCCCGAACGATGGTAGAATCGAGGTAACCATCGTTCTCAGCAGATGAGCGACAACTGTAATTTTGAGGGAGGAATGAGTAGACCAGAGTACAAAATAAAAAGTACCTCCACGTTGAGTTGGCTTGACAACCTCGGTACCAAAGATCGGTATCGAGGACCATTGACGCGGAAGACCGCGCGGATCGCTGCGTTGTTCCGACACGAATGAGTTCGTTCGACCCTGGGTCTACCAGAAGTCGAATCCCATGAGGAGACTCCGCAGAGTCAGCGTGAGCGAGAGCTGCTGCGGGTAGCGTCAAGCAAGCTGAGCGGAACCTTAACGCTGAGCGGGCGAAGCTTGTAGGCAGCTGAAAAAGCCTTTTGTCGACAGCCACCTGTCGACGTCCCATGTTGTCATCCTTGAGGTTGTGCGCATCACAATAAGGTGATCGCCCTTTGTAGATGTCATCTGAGCACAAACTCGAGTGCCCAGCCTGCGATGATACCGATTGAGCAGCCTGATGAGCGGTCAATTAATGAGTTGTCGCTTGATGAGTTGACACCGGATGAGTTGTCTCTGCGTGAACTGCGATCTGTATGCGCCGGCGTTGGTTGAGTAGATGTAAAGAGCTCCGCTGACGGAGTCAGTGGCGTCGCCTTCTTCCCCGTTGTCGTTGGAACCGGCATGATGTCTTCAGATGAGCGTGAGCGCGAAACCGACCGGTGTCATAAAACCCGGAGATTGTACGAGCATCGCGAATCCGAAAGACAAACGAGCGACGCTGAGCCGAACCGGAAGAGCGACGCCGAACCGAAAACCGAAAACCGAAGAGCGGTGCGAACCATAAATTGAACGACCAGCGCGAACCGTGGGATGATCGTATACCCGATGTGAGCGCAAATAGTGTCCGTATGAGCGGCTCCAATTCGCGAATTAGCCGCACACGCGACTCGAACCAGAAATAAATCCTTGTCGAATCGACGTGGAGACCATGCACGTGAGACCGAAAAATGAGAACCAAACAAAAGTTCGAATGAGCACCGAAACCCGAATGAGACTCGCTTAGGCGACACAAGTTCGTAGAGTCACCTGTAACCCAATTAATCGATTGAGCGATGAACCATGTGCCGAATCGTATGAGGTCATTTGTTCCCTCCGTGAGAACCGATAAAAATTCGAATAAGCGGCGCGAATCGCGTAAGAACTGTCCAGGCGACACGAAATTGTAACGTCACCTCGCGTCTATCTGTTGAGACGTCCGAGAGCCCGATCGAGCGCGAGAGCGGCGAACCGAAAACTCCCGACACACGAAATAATGCTTAAACGCACGAAGAATTCACGAGCGCGAGTACTACCGATGTACGACGCCGATGTAATGTGCAAGCGCGAGGGAGATGCGACACACGAACTACCGATGCAACGCGCGTCAAATATGCGTTAAACTGTTTTGCACCAAACGCGTGTTAGGAAAAGCGTTAACGAGAGCGACGCGGTAACCGCGCACCCTACCGTACCGACCGTGGGAGGGTCGGGAGCGAGGCATGGTGAGGCGCGTGTGATGTGTGGGGAGTGTGAGTACGGACGAGAGCGAGTACGGACGTGAGCGAGTACGGACGTGAGCGAGTACGGACGTGGACGAGTACGGTCGAGCGTAAAGGAACGGGCGAATCGAGAGCGAGATCGAACGTAGATCATAAGTGCGGAACGAACTTTAGTTAAACGTTTACCTTTAGTTGTTAATGATATTTGAAAGTGTGTATTGGCGTGCGGTGTGACATTAAAGTATAATTTTCCATCCTCGGTCTTATTTCCTTCCGCGCGGAACCGGCGCGGTAACCTGCCCGCGAGAATCTCGACGAGGACGGGTGGAAGCCCGGGTATCCGGAGCATCGGGTATGCCCCGGTTTGCATACCTAACACGCGTGAGTAGTATGAAACGCCGCAAGTGAAATTCCGATGCGCGAAACCGATGAGAATACCGCGAGGTATGTCACGATGAGCGCGAGAGAGATGCGACACGCGACCTCTCACCGAACGTAACCGTTGTACCGTCCGAATGCGTGGGAGTGAGCGGGAGAGCGAACATAAAATCTAGGCACGCACTGTACAGCTGAGATCTCGACTGTGAGTGGAGGGGAGAGAGACGCGACACGCGAACTCTCACCGCACAAGAGTCAGTTGAGCTGTCCAAGATGGCCGAACGCGGGAGCCAAGCACGAGCACATGGGTGCTCGCCGCGAGAGTTTGATGTAAACGTTGAAAAATGGCCGAAATTCGAAGCGCCGCACGAAACCGCGTGAACTCTTCGGCACGAGCATAAGCCGTTGAGAAGTCCGAGCGCGACAAAGGATTTTATGCCGCCCGCCTTGGGCGTCTGTTGATGGTGGGGAGAGAGACGCGACACGCGAGCTCTCACCGCACGAGGGACAGCTGAGATGTCCAAAATGCCGAGCGCGCGAATGATTGACGAACGCGCGCGCTCTCCTGGCACAAGAGTCGACCGATGAGTTGACCGAGACGCACTACGTGGGAGAGAGAGGCGAGCCCTCTCCACGCGAGAACACTCAGCTGTCCAGACGGTGTAAGCGCGAGAGAGAAGCACTAACGCGCGAACTCTCACTGCCAATGAAATCTCAATGAGTCCAATGAGATTACCGAATGTCACTGTGTGTAAGAGACGCGACAGGCGTACACTCACTACACTACACTGTTGAGCTGTCCGAAGTGTGTGAGCGCGAGAAACGCGCAGACACGCACGCTCTCACTGCCCGAAAGTCTGATGAGAAATGTCCAAGTGCCGATCGCGAGAGCGAGGCACAATTGTAGCTGCTCGCCGCCCGAGTCAGCTGGTGAATTGTCCGATTGCACTGAGCGACACTCACACGCGTCACACGAACTCTCTAATCGTTCACTATACCGATGAGAATAATTTTGACAGCCACAGAAAATGCGAGAGAAGCGCAGCGCGCGAACCCTCGATGCACAAAAATCCCGGTGAGTAGATCGAAAAATGCCATACGCGCGAACGAGATACGACACGCGAACCGGTAAAATGTCTGAGCGCGAGAGAGCGACGTCGAAGCGCGCACTATATCGATGAGAAGGGCCACTGTCACTATGTGTATGAGAGAGAAGTGCGACGCGCGAGCTCTTACTGCGTAGAAGCTTGCTGAGAATGCCCGAAACGCTCGAGCGCGAGTGAGAGAGGAGAGCACACACTAGCCACTGTCCGAACGCTCGACGTGTCGCCTGAGAGCGACAGCGAACGCGTACTGCCCGCGTGAGAGAACCGATCGTCGGTGGTGGGGAGAAACTACCACCGTCGCGAGAGACGGATGAGATGCCCAAGATGGCCGAACGCGAGAAAGCGGCACGAACGCGACAGCTCTCCCCGCACGAGAGTCCAGCGAGTTGTTCGCACTGTCCGTTACGCGAGAGCGGTGCACACGGCACGATAGCTCTCCGCGCACGAGAGCCGGCCGATGAGATGTAACGGTACGTTCGAGCGCGAGCGAGAGACCTGACCGATGAGCTGTCCGAGAGTCACTGCGGGAAAGAGATACGCGACACGCGCACCCTCTCCGCACCTTACAGCTGAGCTGTACCGACGGGTACACTTGCACTGATTTTTCGCGCACTGTTGCTTCCCACCGTTCCGCTATCCGGCTCGAAGGACCAGAAATGTTTGAGCAATGCCGGGTGAGCTATAGCGGAACGGGGGGTAAAATAAAATTCACACACAGATCTTAACAGTGAAAATAAACTCTTTATTTTATAACACAACGATGGTAAAAGCGCGCGAAAAAACACTGTACATGAGTAGACCGATTATGAGCGTAACCGAAAAATGAGCAATACCGAATAACAATGATTATAATGCGCAGTCCACTGTGAGCACTCTGTTGAGCCAAGACAATTATATGCGAATCGCTTGAGTCGACCGAGTGAGAAAATCTACCCGCGACGCTGTATCGTCGCGAGGTAGCCGTTGAGAACGTTAGCCATTCCGGTGTGATCACGCGTGGTGCGTGCCCGAGAAAACACTCGCGTTTGTAACTTGAGCAAGGCTCCTGTACAATTATTTTTCTGTATTTGTGCGCCTCTTTAAGAGACACGATACTCATACAGATGGATTCGTGGACTCGAGCGTCTAGGAATTATGGGCTGGCGTGTCAGAGACAAATTTATAAGCAAATACTGTTCTTTATTGGTACAATACAGGTCTCAATGTGATTTAACCCTTAGTCTTTTTCTATTATTCGGATCTCTTTACTCTCAATATTTAAATACTTAATCCAAACAGTGTGTCCGTAATGCAATAGTATAAATATAATATAATTATAAATCAGATCTCGGATATAATATCGGATATAATATATTATATGCGGATCTCGGATCTCGCATATAATTATAAATCAGATCTCGGATCTCGTCTTTTAATTTCTATTTTATTTACTTATTTATTTATTAATTATTTGGAAGAATTAGCAAAGCTGATTTTATTTCGCGTTGTTCGCACTGCGCAGGCGCGGGCAGCTTCTCGATCGTCGTGCAGTATCGCTGACTGCCTCGCTCGGCGATTCCCACGGTGACGTCACAGCGAACGACGGTGACAGCTCGTTCACCTCGCGATTTGCAATTGGTGTTATTTCGCGAAATCGAGGGTTTTACCTTACTCTGATGGTTGGTAACCCTTCAGGGAACTTGAACCTCTCCCTGGGTGTGCCTTTTTAGTACCCTCGGTGTTGGAATATTGTTCACTTGGGCACTTGCAGCAGATCTGACCGGTCACTTTGGTCACATTACCGAACTGCACTGAGTGTTGCCGAACTTGATAATTTTATCATATCACGGCGGTGGAGATCGTGTCTAAATCTCAGTTAACTCTTCACAATGTTCTCTAAGTCACTTTTCGTTATCTTTTGATGAGCTCTAAGTCCTTTTTGAACTCACTGTATAACTCAAATTTCGCGATAATTTTGTAAGTTCCACTTAGTCCCACAGTTTATAAGTCTACTTGCCGTATAATTTTCCAAGTCCGAATCGCGACAATTTTTCTAAGTCCACTCGGTCCAATTATTTATAAGTCCTTACAGCACAGATTTTTATAAGTTCCAATTCGCACAACTTTTATAGATCCAAATTACACAAATTTTGTAAGTCCGAATTGCACAATTTTTATAAGTCCGAACTTGCACCAAATTTTATAAGTCCAGACAGGCACGAAATTTATAAGTCCAAATTCGCACCAAAATTTACAAGTCCAAACGGCACGAAATTTTTAAAAGTCCTTCTTGGCACAAATTCACTTTAATTCACTTCTACTCACTTTTTCACTTTTCACTGTTCACTGGTAGTCCTGGAGAGCTGATCGATGGTAAAGTAGATCGTTGAACTGATGATCGGATGTCGAAATCGCCGTCTTTTATACCCCGATTTTGGACTCCCACTCCGTCGGTTCTGCAGGGATTTGGCGGACTCGCGTCTGCGTGCGGTCGCCTGGTTATTAATTTTGCTATTGGTTGACAGTGTCATCGTCCTCTACCCTCCAATCCCGGGTCGATGTTATAGTGACGATTATCCGGTGTTACCTCCTGAGCGAATAGTGTGCTCGGTCGGTACCCTGTGCAAAATCGATGTCGTCATTTTTGTCCAATCCGCGAGGCCGATTTTCCCTCGCTTTCACCTCTCTACAACCTTGAGCAGGCTTTCGGCGTAATTCCGCCGGGCGGCACTGCCATGCTTCCGAATCTTCGCTGTTTTCTCCTGTGCAGTTGCGCGCCGCTCGGCATCGATCGAGCTGTCGCTCGATCCCGTCGGATGGCGCCACTTGTGCCTCGGCGGGCTTGTCGGTCTGCTCTGCTCCCGCTGTCGGTATCTCCCGGGCTCTCGCGGTGTGACGTCACCGGGGCCACACGGGAGCTTTCAATTCAATTAATTATGTAGGGGAGTCTCACGTTATGCTCCGTGCGAGCTCGAACGATATCCCGAAACCGAAGATACGTCGCCGTGATGAGATGTACCGAAATTGAGCAGAACCATTGAGCTTTTACCGTGAGAAAACCGCTCGAAAACGGCGATCTACCCGACCGCGTGGTGACCCGTGTCAGCCATTCGGCGTAGATGAGCGCGAAACCTGTTGCACGCGGCACGTAACCCGTGCCGCCTCGGATGAGAGCTGGTGCGCGCGCGTCGTCCTCACCGGACTCGGCCGGGCGGTGCTGCCGAGCAGCGGCAGCTCGAGCGAGCGCACGTTACCGTGCTGATTCTCGAACAGTTTCCAAATATTGTTATAATTGTTCTTGATGTTATTATTAATATTGCTCATTTCATAGCAAAAATGAAAATGTTATGATTATCTTTTTCAGAGGTTGGTTGCCGCGAAGGCATTAACGAATCCGTGGCGAAGGACGTAACGGCGATTTTCAAGGGGAAAACTGCTGCTCAGCTGGAGGCATTGCAATTGTCAATAATGAAAGAAGATAAAAAAAGCCAATAATGGCGACATTAGCTATTAATGGCGGTTCTTTTTTTTGTTACGACAGATCGCAGCTAGCACTGCGTTTGAATGTCATTGAACGCCCCTTGCTGGATGACGACGAGACGGTTCCTTGCGTGCTTGCCGGACGCCTTTGTATCAGTAATAGTTCTTAAAACAAAATGTTATCGTTGGCCTACTTCACGTCATCTTGGCATGTCACTCTACAATCGATAGAAGTGACATACATTTCCCGTTGACGTTCGTCGCCAGAATACGCATCAATTTGTCGGTGATCGAGAGATCCATAGACTTATTCAAAACGATAGACGAGTTGTGTTTATCGACAAACAACGTATCGTGGTTTGGAATATTCCTCAAGAATGTTCTGTGGAAGAACGAAAACCCAAAAACTTCCAGCGTGATTCCGATCGATAACATCGGAAAATATAAAAACGGAAAGATCTTTGCGAACTGGAGTCATCCAATACGAATTTTGAAAACGAATGGTACGTTACAAAAAAAAAATTATATATATAATCTTTATTCTATAGATAACGATTCTATAGATCAGTGCATTGCTTTTTCCTGCTAAATATTTAGTATTTAGTATCGCCTGACATGCGAGTGATCAAAACACTCATGAAACGCAAATTCTCTCGTCTCTATCTATCAATAATATGTACAATATCTTTACGTGTTCGGCTGTATGGCTAAGTCTAATTGTTTACACGTACGTCAAACTTGAATGGTTTGTTTCTTCTTTTTACGCTTTTTTTTAGTTTCAATATGTATATAATTCTTATAATATTTTAAGAATCTCACTGTTCGAGAATCAGCGTGGCTACATGTGCTAGCTCGAGCGGCCGCTGTTCTGTAACACCTCCCGGCTGCGTCCGGCGAGGCTGACGCGCACCGCGCTCATCAGAGGCGGCACGGGTTACGTGCCGCGTGCAACAGGTTTCGCGCTCATCTACGCCAAATGGCTGACACGGGTCACCACGCGGTCGGGTAAATCGCCGACTTTGATCGGTTTTCTCACGGTAACAGCTCAATGGTTCTGCTCAATTTCGGTACATCTCATCACGGCGACGTATCTTCGGTTTCGAGATATCGTTCAAGCTCACTCGGAGCATAACGGGAGTGTATTTTCTCGGGTACGCGACACGCGTATTTTCACCGGAATGGCTCACGCTGTCAACGGCTACCTCGCGACGATACAGCGTCGCGAGTAGATTTTCTTACTCGGTCGACTCAAGCGATTCTCATATAATTGGCTTGGCTCAACAGAGTGCTCACAGTGGACTGCTCAGTATAATAATTATTATTATTGTTATTCCGTACCGCTCACTTTCGGGTTCGCTCACAATCAGCCTACTCATGCATGGTGTTTTTGGCGCGCTTTTTACCATCCGTTTTGTTATCGAATAAATAGTTTATTTTCACTGTTAAGATCTTGTGTGTGAATTTATTTAACCCACCGTTCCGCTATAGCTCACCCGGCATTTCTCAACACTCACGTTATTTGCAGCTCTACGATCTAATGTTTTTAACATCCTGATCAATTTTGTAATTATGTAAAAATAATTGATCGTGTGAAGACGATCGATTATTTTTGGAATCTTTAAGTGTGGACGTTGACGGCAACATTGACGACAACGAAGCCGATAATGCAATTCACAGCCTTGTCGATAACGGAGCTGACAATGAAGCCGGCAACACAGTCGACAATGCAACCGGTAACGATGCCGATAATGCAGCTGACAGCCCTGTCGACAACGGAGCTGACAACGAAGTCGGCAATACAGTCGACAATGCAACCGGTAACGATGCCGATAACGATAGCGAATATGCACCCGGCGACGCACGTGGAAACGTAATGAACAACGCTGCTGATAATATCGTCGAGAACGTGGACAACTCTATACCTTGCAACGGTCGAAAACGCCCGCGCCCGTGACGTGCGTTCGCTGGACGTGTGGCGGTACGGGCGCCACCGGCACGGGATTAAGCGCAGGTGCGACCCCACCACGCGGCGCCCCACCAGCGAGCTACGAGACGAGGAGCCCGTGGACACGGCGAGAATCCTCGGAGGCAGCAGCAGAAGAAGGACTGGGCACACGGGGACTCAGGGCGTCCATAGCACCCGCCAGAATATCATTACCAAAATTCGATGGGTCAGGCATCGAGAGACCGTTAAAGTTCTTACGGGACTTTGAAAGATATTGCGAGGTGGTACAAGTGCGACCAGAGGATATAAAGTTCACGATAGGACAGTGCTTAACAGGCGCCGCCAGCGTCTGGTGGCAGGTGATAGAGGAGGGGATAACGACGCGCGAGCAATTCCGGGAAGCCTTTACGGACAAGTTCTGGAGATAAGGGATACAAGAACGTGTTCTCTTCGTGCTGAACACATTTAGTTACACCTACGACGGTAGGACAACACGGGCACAATACGCCACGACGCTGTTTGCGACGACCAGGGATCTCTCACCACGCCTGGACGAGAAGACACTTGTACGGAAGGTCGCAAGGCACTTCCCACAGGCCATCCTGACGGCAGTGTTGAGCAATAATATCGATAAGATAACGAAGCTGTTGGACATCCTGGAACTGCATGATCAAGTGGGGAACGGAAATCGGCGACCCACAACACAAGAAGGGGCAGGGCGAGGACCACCGGCACCAAAACCGTACAACACCAACGGAAGGAATGCGGGACCAAGATCAGAACAAGGGCCAAATAGATCAGCGCCGACACGACAGGTGGCCACAATCACCCAGGACCAAAGTCACGAGCCGAACAACAGTGAGTCCCAGGGAAACGAAGAAGCGTTGCACAGGGAGACGTAGAACGACAGACCACCACAATGGAAGTGAAAGCACCTAGTGAAACGCGAAGGCAACGAAAACTGCGTACAAAAAGGAAACGAATTCAAAATCTGTGGCATGAAAACTTTAGAGAGGCGCTGTGCGACGAGGACGCAACAAACAGGGGAAAATGCGAACCCGGTGCCCAATAATAAGGCCAAGGCTGGAGGGTATGGACGTGGAGATTTTAATAGATACAGGAAGCCAGGTTACGTGTGTGTCGGAATAATGGTACCAGGCAAACGAAGTGCGGCTTAGGGAATGTCCACAACTACCAATGAAAGCAATCACCGTGACAGGAGCGACGAAGGGAACCCCAGTAAAAGTAACACGCCAGGTATATGTGAGAACGAACCTGAACAATCGGAGCGTTGACATTGCCTTTCTGATAATACCGAGCCTGATACGGGAATGCGTATTTGGAGCAGACATCCTGGGAACGATGGATGCAGTGATATATGTGGGACGAGGCTACATCGTACTGCAAACAGTGGAGGGACCGCTACGCATCAACTGCACAGGAATCGGCGAGTCACAACAATTGAGGAGGAAACCGGACGGACTGGACGGCGAGGGAAGAGCTGCGGCGGGGAACGTAGAGAGTGTCGAGAGTCACAGAGAAGAAAGGGTTGAGCCGTTACTCCCCATCAATACTGTGAAACAAGGATGCAAGCAGCAGGAAAGGGTGCCGAGGAGACCCGAAGAAGAGAATCCGAGACGAGAAGGAGAAGCCGGGCAAGCGAGATAACGGCGGAAGAAATCAAGACCGCGCTGGCGGCCTGCCAGAACGTGAGCGAAAAAACACGGAGTGAGCTGTGGCGGATCATTGAGAGATACAAAAACGTATTTCGGAAAGTCCCAGGGCGAATACAAATCTACGAACACCAGCTCAAGGTGAAAAGCCGAGTACCCTTCAAAGGACATTGCTGTCCCGTACCTATGAAATACCGGGAAAAGGTAGATCAAGAAATTGAGAAAATGCTAAACTGGGGCATCATCCAAACATCGAATAGCCCGTGGACGAACCCGATGGTCGTCACGGCTAAAAAAGATGGTACGGTGAGACTATGCCTAGATGCACGACGCCTAAACAGGATAATGGAGGAGGATCGGGAATGCCCACCGAATATCGGGGATATTTTCCAGAGCTGCGCGGGTGCGAGAGTGATGTCAAGCTTTGACTTGACGAGCAGTTTTTGGCAGTTCCCGTTAGCCGAGGAGTCACGAAAGTACACGGCTTTTTCGCACCAAGGACGGTGCTATGAGTACCGGGTCACGCCATTCGGACTTAAAACGAGCAGTGCAGCTCTAATCCGTGGACTGGGCCTCGTCCTGCACGGTATCGGGAAAGGCGTCATCAACTTCGTAGACGACCTGCTGTGTGTCGCGAACAACCACGAAGAACACCTAGAAATAATAGAAAGGGTATTGAATAGAATGCACAAGCATGGCATGACGCTAGGGTTTAGGGAGTGCAAGTTTTTTCGGGAAGAAATGCCCTTTCTGGGCCACATACTCACGACGAAGGGACTCAAACCAGAGCCAGGGAAGATCGATGCGATCAAGGACTTTCCCCGGCCGACAAGAGTCAAACAGCTAAAGGGATTCCTAGGGCTCATGAACTTCTATGCGAAGTTCGCGAAGCGTTACGCCCATGTGATCGCACCACTACTGGATCTACTACGAAAGGGAGTGAGATGGTCCTGGGATGAGAAAAAAAAGAAGGCATTCATTAGAGTCAAAGAGCTGTTTCACAGGACATTGAAACCGGCCGAACTCTCGTATTTCACAACGGAGAAGGAGCTGCTGGCGGTAGTCTGGGGATTAGCCAAATTCAGGACGTATCTAGCAGGGGCGAAGATAGAAGCCGTCACTGACCATAAGGCGATTACGTTCCTACAAACGTGCAAATTCGTTAACCAAAGGCTAACACGCTGGATCCTCTCGATACAGGACTACGACCTGGAAGCGGTGCACTGCCCGGGACGAGGGAATGTGGCAGCTGACGTCTTGAGTCGATGGCACGAATACGGAGAAACGGAATGCCAGACGAAGGCAGACGCTACCATCGGAACCATGTTGGCGAGGGGCCCGACAGCCACAGTCGCTGAAGAGATGAGACAGCTGGGACAGAGGCAGCGAGAAGATGACAATCTGAGGAAAAAATTAGAGTTAGCGGAACAGCAAGCGCTCGGGAAATACCGAGTTGACAACGGATTACTACAAAAGAGGACGCAAGAGGAGGAATGGAAAATATGCTCACCGCAACACACACTGACCGCGCTCACCTGGGAGTGCCCCGAACTGTACGCGCATACAGGACCCGAGAAAATATTCCGGATGATCAGTGAAGAGTTTTGCCAACCACAGATGAGGTCGAAAATTAAGTATATCCTGGCGACGTGTGATGTCTGCCAGAGGAACAAAATATTGAACCAAACCTCCTTCGCAGCGATGCAGACGATCCAGCCACAAAAGCCAGGAGAACTCGTATCAATAGATTACTTGGGCCCATTGCCAAGCACATCGCATGGGGCTAAGTACCTTTTAGTGACGATAGGCGCATTCTCGAAATATGTGAACCTGTACCCACTAAAAAAGGCGACGACAGAAGAAACCATTAAAAGAATATTTGACGAATACATACCGAAAACGGGAAAGCCAGAGAGAATACAGTGTGACCACGGGACGCAATTCACGTCTCGGAAGTGGCGAACAAAACTTGTCGAAAACGATATCGCTTGCGTTTTCTCCTCAATACGGCACCCACAAGGAAACATTGTGGAGCGAGTGAACAGAGAACTGGGACGGTTTTTCCGCACGTTGGTCGGGGAAAAGCACACCTCGTGGACGAAATGGGTAAAGGTGATCAGCGATTGCATTAACGAGGTGTACCACGAGACAACGGAGATGACACCTGTAGAGCTGCACTTTGGGGTTAAACCCGAGAGGATTGGGCGTCGGTGGATACCAGCGGAAAGAGGGCGGGTCGAGCGCGAAGAAGACGGAGCGCAAGCGCAGAGGATAGAGCTGGCGGCTCAACGAATCAGAAAGAAAGGAAGGAGGCGCGCGGAGAAATTTAACAGAACGCACAGGCTAACAACATTTGAAGTAGGCGATCTGCTACTGTTAAAAGCGCTGAACGTGTCAAATTCACAAGAAAGGAAGATGGCTAAATTCTTCGCAATATTCGAAGGTCCCTACAGGATAAAAGCCGTTGTCGCAGAAAGCACCTACATACTAGCTGAACGGGATAACGAAAACGAGAAGGGCATGCACCACGCGTGTCGATTAAGGAAATATATCGAACGACCTCAGCAAGGCACGTAAAGGACACAATGGAAGATAGATCACAAGACAACGTAAACAGAAGGCAAGGAGGGAGTAAACGCCAAAGCGACGGCCAACAAAGGAGACCACAGTTGAGTCCTAAGTGTCGAACGACGAGGAATGGCATTGAGCAACAAGCAAAGCGTGGGAACAACCCACGACCCGATTGAAGGGAAACGCGAGTTCATCATGGTTACCGGACTCCCGGGAGTATGGGCGAGAGAAAAAAGGCGGGGAACCTTGCGACTTGCAAAGGCGAGATGCATTAACGAGAAAACGCTCGAACCCATCAAATGGAAGGGACACACGGTGCAAACACCGAAAATCAGATGCGCAAGCAAAGCAACGCGGACGGAAACGCGAGGCGAGGACGACACGGGGGTCGCAGAACAACCAGACCAGCCGCGTGACATGAATAATAACACAGAACCGCCGGGGAAAATGAGGAAAGTGGGAGATGAAGGCGATAAGACAAAGACCCAGAGAAAGGAAACCGGTCGTCAAACAATCTCGGAGCCACGCACAAACCCAGGGCTGGAACCTAAGACTGCACCCCAACCGCCACGCTACCAAGACGTAGCGCGCATATTAGGAGGCGAGCATATCGGAAGGAAGGACGAGCACGAAGCAAGCATCGCACTCGTCAGCATTGAGAGAAGAAGGCAACGTGAGCAGGAAGAGAGAAAGAGACGACAAGACCAAAGGGAACTAGAGGCAGCGATAGCATCGATTCTCCCAGATCCGAACTGGGAATTACCGGAGGCGCACGATACCCGCCTCGTGTGGAAAAAATAATGCACGTGGGAGAACACCGGAGAGGCCTAGCGGGTCGGAAGGACTTTTCGACCGACGCAACAGCAGGAAGCCGCGGATACAGAACTTCAAGGAGTATCTCGCAGCTGGGGGGAGTAGTTGCAACGGTCGAAAAGGCCCGCGCCCGTGACGTGCGTCCTCTGGACGTGTGGCGGGACGAGCGCCACTGGCACGGGATGAAGCGCAGGCGCGACCCCACCACGCGGCGCCCCACCAGCGAGCTACCAGACGGAGCCCGTGGACACGGCGTGGATGAGGCAGTCGGGGCCGAGCCCTCGAGCAAGAGGGACGAACCGGGAACCTTTGTATGATAATCAATAAAGACTTTGCATACTAAAGGGTCATGTTACCACCTTCTACCTTGAGCGAGCAGCCGACCATTGGAGCACACCAGGAGAAGAAGGAGTTAGTGTTGAACCAGTGACAGGAGAAACGGGCAACGGGGTTACCCTGCGCTCCGCTTTCCACGAGAACGCCAAACGGCCGTGGGCCTGCTGGCTGCCTCGCCTGGCAAAACAAGGATAGGGATTCCTAACAGGTTCGTTAATAGCGCGCCCTGGACGAGGGGAAACGAGGAACGGCTTGAGGCCTGCCCTCTGCTCCAAGTCTTAGCTTTTCACCTCACACTGCGACGGGACCACCTTCGAGCGACCGAACCCAATTGTTGCAACCTACTAACAAGGTAAGCCCTAATAATATTTAGTTTGTTTATATCATTGTATTTGTTTCCAAACATAATAACATTTTCGTATTTGTTCATTTTTCCGTTTCATCTTGAAGGCTTCTCTTATATTTTTATACATCATCTTTCCTTTTGGTCCACATTTCTTCACCTATTTTTATTCTCCGTTTCCAGGTTGAATTGATTACAGGAAGCGGAGTGTTCATCCCGGAGTTCGATTTATTCAACATTAAAAATTAATGTAAGAATGACGCCCGGGATATGACACGCCGCATCATGCGCAGTATTATAGGGGTCGCAGAATTTAAAACGATGACGCCGAAAGGAAAGGATACTTTGCGACCGATCCCCGCTGCGGTGTTAAATGCTACTAATCGTGAGTAGTTTTACGAAAGTATCGAGTTTTGACCTATTTACCGATAAAAACATTCAACCAGAATTATTTCAGGATTCGTCTTCGAGAATGTCGTGGAAGGCGGACGAATAACGACGTCTCAGTTCATGAGATGCCTGACGCTGATGTACGGAAATATGTGAAAATAAGAAGAAAATTGAGATGGGGCATAAAAAAAATGCGATCATCAAATTAATTTATTTGTTGATTTTGCTTGGCCTGTTCAATAGTCGCCACCCAATTATATACTACATATTTTGTTAAGATTTGTTTAAAGAAACTACCAATTTATGGCATGGAAGTCCCAAATTGAAAATGCAGACTGATTGTGTCCAGTTACTTCGCTTGGGTCTCTGATAGTTCTGCTCTCCCCGGACGTAATATAGGCGTCTTTGTTAACACGCATTCTCGACTCTATATTTATGTGCGTTTGAAATATTTATTATATTTCTCGCCTCTATATTTATTTGCGTCTCTGCCACTGTGGGTTCCAAGTATCGCTTATACGCAGAAATAAAATTTGAACAAACTTCAGCAAACAGTCACACTGCACAGAAACTTTTTCGCATGCGTGTTTCTTCTCTCTCTTGGAAACAACCAAGTGAGCACGAGCACCTGTGGCGGCTGCTCGGGCGGAGGTGGCCAGTTCCAGGTGACTGATCGCGCGAGGATCTCGACAAGGACACTTACGTGTAGAAATGCGGTTCTCGATCAGCCCTTCAGGTCTATGTATACGAGGAACCCTCTGAGCATAAACTCACGTGATAAGACGATAGAAAGGGTTTTTTTTTCAATTGCATACAATTTTATTGTCAATAACAATGGTAACGGAAAAATATTCTGAGTACACACTTACAACTACTGGAAGAGTTGAATTTTTTTAAAAGAATTTTCTGTTCATCGAGCGATTGATCGTTCGTGATGGAAGATCAATAAAAAGTATCGATGCGAGGCACCGTCCAACGGCGAACATTTCTGGAATCCTGGATTAATAATTACGTGTCAAGCTATGATTTGCATTTTACGTTATCGTCACTTTCGTCGATTTCGACCGTACACAATGACGGATCGAGCCTCGGATTAACATTGACGCAAGTGAAGTTAAGTGGATGACAGAGAAGTATCATATCGGCTGTTCGCTTTACCGCCATTATACCGGCCGTTTGGGTGACCACCAGGACATCGCCTTTCTTTATACTGTTCTCGACGGTGAGTTTGCGTACGACCGGCCCAACGACGACGAGGCTTCGCGTATGCGTGGTACGATGGATAACTAATGCTTTTATCTTCGATGTTTATCTTCGCCTTGCCGTCCATGTCCATGTGCCACAACGATGACGAGCTGTTTTTTTATGTTTATATTTTTTAGGGCTCAATAAGGGCTGGGTGGTTACAATAAACGTACAACAAAAGCCAAACTTAGTCTATGTTGCGTGTAAGAAAGTCTTCTAGCTTGCAGATCGCGTTTACATTTCTGAGTACGTTCGGTGAAGCTCCGCTTCGCTGCGTCTCAGAGAGAGATCTCGTTCCGTCCCTTGAACAGACAAACCTTGAGATTTCCAGCAGCCATTATTCTGGGCTTATTTAACGAGTTACAGAAGTGCTGGCTCATCGCGGTGACAAAGCCGACTCAACTGACGAAACCGGCCACCCGGTAAGGCTGCACGGCGGTCACGAGCAAGAAAATCCATACAAAAGCGCTTTAAAAAAAAATCAATGAAAGGTCCTCTGTCAATGAAAGTCCACACCTTTCATGTATGGTTTGGCGGAGCCTCGAGGGCCCGGAACTCCGGAAACTATCTTCTTATCACCGTCTTCATCTCGACAAACGATATCATTATGGATTGATTCAATTTATTTTCGGAGAACGGCATGTACTGGATGGGTCGAACGTCGACCGATTAGTCTTTGTCCAATCAAACGAAATCGACAAGTTTATTGTCTTTGATCCTGCGCATGACTACGCGATTGACTTTCATCGGATTGTAACCAAGATGAACGGGCAAATGCATCTCCGCAATTACCCGCTTCGAGCCTTGGACACAAGTGAATTTGTGAAAAGGTTCCTCGTGCAAATTGTTCAGGGAAATGTCCAGGGCGTCCCGGCCGGCTCTCTGGAGATGAAGCAATTCTTTGGTGAACGTGAGGCTGTACGTGGTTATTCCAATCTGTTCCAAGCCTTCCAGGTCTCTCAAACATTCTGTAAATTAAATGTTCCATTTAATAATAGAAGTAAATACCTTTGAATTTCTCCCTAAAAACCCTTTGAATTTCTTAACTCCTCAAGTTCAGGAGCTTCATGTCGTATTTGGCTACGCACGCTGGGAGTTTCGCAACTTCGCCTGTTTTCTATTCGAGATATAATATTCGATTAACAATAGCACGCTATATATTCACGAAAATATTATTTTACACAAATATAATATCTTGACAATTACTATACGGAGTGTATTTTTCCAAATATCGATATCGTCAATATTTTTAAAAATATAGCCATTTTTATACAAATCGGTTGATGGGGTTTCCTATTTACTTAGAATTGGGCTCACCCTCCCTAGTAAGGCTAGTTTTAGGGAAAAAACAAAAAAACGGACACGTCCGTTTTTGAATGAAACCGACCGCAAAAACGGTAAAACGTACCGTACGTTTTTGGATTGGTCCTTTTTCGGTTGCGAAAACCGATGAAGGGCCGAATGTTTTTTTATTAAAAATGTTGGCTAAGTTTAAAAATTGTTTTTTGTTTGATTTTTATTCTATTTTTAACGAAGGGAGAGAATAAAAATACGATCTTGGTTCTTTTTCAGTTGGGAAACCGAAAACGGATCAAAGCAAATTTTTCGAAAAAATGTTCAGTAGGTTTTCGGTTTCCGCAACCGAAAAAAGACCAAATGCCAACCAAAAATGTCCGTTTTGTCATTTTTTAAGGTCCGTTTCGTTCCCCAACAGACGTGTCCGTTTTTCGGTCCGTTTGCGGTCCGTCAACTTGCTGGGGTTGTTTTACTAAATAAATAAATATACCACGCAATGTAAGCATTCGCTGAGCGTGAATCACGGCTGAGACGTCCGGAATCGAGGTCCGCATACGTTGAGAGCCAATAATTTAAAAAATCTATTTGAATTTATTATGTTCACGAGATCGTTTCAATACAGTATTTGAATGCCAAAGTCGAGTTTTTAAAGGTTTTAAAAAAAGTAGGATTTGATAAAGTTTGATTTTTTTTATTAAAAAATATCAATTAACGAAGACTTAGTAACAATTAACAACGGACTTCGTTTTTTAAAATCTATTCATCAGTTTGAGTTCAAATTTTGACAGATCCTTGTTTCGTATGGCATAATCGCATCGCCAAAAACCGGCCTTAATCTTTTGTTATTATTAAGAAATAAATTAATTATATTTTAAAAAATAATCCCCCCATTAGATAAAGAACGCTATAATCAAGGACCTGTCAAAATTTCTACTCCATTACATGAGTATATTTTGGGATATGATGTTCGTTGTTAATTGTTAATAAAGCCGTATTTAATTGATATTTTCCAATAAAAAACTCAATCTTTATAACACCTTGCATACTGACTGTGTGTGTAAACGCCAGCTTATCCTTCTAATAACACGTAAAAAAAATGTTGAGAATCGAACTGTTTTTTTTAGTGTTTCCTTATGCTACCCATATAGCATGCAATATCTTGAAATCATTTTTGAAATATTTTCTTTCAAATCTTACGAAATATTTGTGAAATATATGAAAATAATCAAATATAAATAAAATATAATGAAGAATAAATGAAGTATATGAAAATATTTTGAAATATTCTATCAAAATGTTCCAATGAAACGTTTTTGAAATATTTCAGAAACATAGTTGTTGTTGTGTTGTTGTTTTTGTTAGCGATACGAGCACTCAGTCCTGCTGGACCATTATACTCGGGCCCCGTGGGGCACTCGCACCGCCCTAATTGTCAACGTTGTGTTCCTCAGACGCGGAACACAACCGACAGGCGTCCCTCGTGACGTCATTGACTTTTTTCGCACCTACTTCTGCGACTTGACACCTTTCTCATTAGGGATTACCGGTTGCTCAGGGTATCTTGGTCAGTCCCCCGTGCTCCAGCAACCCTTCGTAGGCTATTACCGGTTGTACAGGGTATCTGGGCTAGTACTTCTGCACCACCGCATCCCTTGTTTGGGTTGCCAGTTGCTCAGAGTATCGTTGGCCTAGTCCCCCGTCCCCCCGGCATCCCTAAATGTAGTGATGCTGGGGATATCATTGTCGGCCTCCTCAGAGCCCCAGGTTAAGGAGGCAAGCCTCTAAGTATTCTAGGATAGTCGCCTGGTATACCTAGAAGCATCGTTATGATGCACCATACCCCGGTGCCATGAAGCCCGAGCACGATAGCTTACACTCTGGCCAGGGATAGCTATTGCGGAGCGTCGAGTCTGGTACACAGACTCGGCGTCCCAGGCGATGGGTACGCTACGTCCCCTACGCCGATGCGGTCTCAGGTTCGATTCCCGACGTCGGAGCCTTGTCGCGTCTCACCGAGAATGAAAACAATGGAGTACAGCTATATACATCCGACACTCGCACCGCGGTAACTGAGTATGAGTGACCGATGTATATATCTGGAGCTTCGTCACGTCCATGTTTTTTTCCCTTCTCGGCGAAACATACTAAGCTGGGAATCGAACCGTCGACCTCCCGATGCTTACGTCTTAGAGGCGAGCACGCTTACCACTAGACCTCCGCACCGGTTTCAGAACCATAGTGATAAAAATTGTAAAACATTTTTTATTTCACATTTCACCAGAATGATTCCCTAATTGTTTTTGTGTTTACCCAGGTGTGTATACACAAATTGGACTTGTGATGCAATCTTGGACATTTAGCTGAAAAGTCAGAGAATGTCAGAATTAATTTCAAATTGAGATTTATGAGTGGATAAACAAATATTTTCAAAATGTTTTTTTAGACCTTTCAAAAATATTTCTGTGCTATGTGGATAGCATCGTACTGCCTATCCCAATGTGCCCGTGGACAAAAGCCAACAAAACTTTGTTGCCAATCTTGTCCTTATTGTCTTTGCCGATTTGACGAAGAAACAAAATCAGATGGGAAAGAAAACTCAAAACTTGGGAATCGCAGAATCGCCGTCGAACCACATCTGGGTTTCAATGGCTTTCCCTCTCTTATCAGCGCGTCGGGATACGGTCCAGTGACGAGGGGTCTTGTGAAGTCGAACACAACTCCGCCTTGATAACCTTGAACATAAACATTAATTAACTAATCATGAAAATACAAAATGAAGCTTTAATATTTTATGAAATTCTTACTAATAAAATTAATTAATTAGCTAATTAAGATATACAAAACAATACATTTGTAATCAAAGTTATATAGAGATCGTACTTCTGATTATTTTCAGCGTATCAGTACCGTTCCGAATAGAGTGTCACAGATGTGTAGCTCGGTGGAGTGCGACTCAACTATTTCCAAGAACTGATAATCAATTTGACAGTGGTTTTGCGCCAACGTTTGATGGATTTGAATATAAGCGCAGTCGAAGTGCTGTTCTCCATAATTCAGTAAGCCTCAGATCGTTCTTGTCCAAAGTTTGCATTCCTATCCTTGTCCTGTTGCACTAAACTTAATTAAATTAAATATTAGATATTAATGTTTGTATCTGATTAGATATTTATATATATATTGTGACGTGGTACGTCACAGGTCCCTCGCCAAACTCGGCTCGAGTCCGCCGCTCACCGAACGTTAGACAAGCATATTTTTTACGTTTTTTCTGGTTTATATTTTGTGTAAGTTAGTGTTTAAAATTCCCCTTTTTTCTTCCCTCCCGTTACCCCCTGTGTGAGTGTGCGCGGCTCGAAGGCAACGTCAAGATTCCCCCCCGACAGCCCCAAGGAACAGCCCAACGACCCAGCAAGCCCAAGGAACAGCAAAAGAAACGAGAGCCGACGTGCTGACGCCAAGGAAGGTAGGAGGATCGTGGACGAGGGGAAAAAGCCCTGTGAAAGACCGTCCGAACCAGCCTCGAAAAGCCCGCCGAAAAGTCGCCACTGCCCGCCCCGCCTGTCCGCTGCCGCTGTGATCTTCGACGCACGACATCGATTGACGATCCAGCGACACCTCTGTCGCCACCCCCCGTCGTCCGGAGGAAACGCCCGTCCATGACTCCGATTACCGACCAAAGCCGACGCACAGGTGCTCTCGTTCCCCACCATCATCACCAGCGCCCGACCCGACGATGAAGAAGAAGACATCGCCCTGCCCCCTCACTCTCCCCGGACTCTCCGAGCCGAGCCGCGTGGTGTACGACGTGTGTGAGATCGGGTGTCCGTAATTTTAAGAGAAATTGTATCGTTCGACAGCCGAAAGCGAGTAAAAATCCTCCCCAAATTTATAAGACGACTCGGCTGTCCATTGTCAATTCCGACTCCGTGTAGGAGAGTAAAACCCGCCCATTACGACGACTCAGTGATAGCCAAGGAATACGATTTGGACCATTGTACGGAACTTTATAACGACCGAGGCTATCCACTGATTCGAGGAAAAGTATTGTAACCAGGAACTGAGTGCATTGAGTGAGTGAACCCCGACAACCCGTAAGTTTTTGCCCACATTTTTCTCGACCCTGTTTGACGCTTTTTCCTCCCCCGAAACCCCGTATTTTTGGTAGAAATTATTCAGAAAAGACTTTGCCTCGTGGTCGACACGTGGTCGACGTCCTTTGTTACACGAGCAAAGAGAGATATCGCGCGCGTGGTGAGCGGCGTAAAAGGCGTAAAATTCGTGATAAGTGATAGTTCTATTTAGTTAAAGTTTTTCCCTTCCCTTCCCTTGAGCCCTTAAGCCTTTTTTTTGTACAGTTTATTGAGTTAAGACCGAGGTAATATTGTAAGAAGCCGTCGGATTCGTGTACCCTCCCCCTGAGCTCTCTCCCCTCTCCCGAGCTAGCTGGACTGTCCGCAAGACAGAGACATTTTTCAAGTACAGAGTTTTTTTGAGTTGCGTTTTTTTGAGGAGAGATCCGTGCCGTCTGCACGATCTATAACGGTGCTACACCGTCACGGTAGCTGGCGCCCATTTGAGCCATTTGAGTCATTTGAGTCGTTTTCGATTTTGTATTATTCGATTTTCGTGCAACCTTTGTCTGACCAGCTGTCCCTTACGAGCCCCCTCGAAGTCCCATTGACTGTCCCACAAAGCCCCCTTAAGATCCCCATAACTTCCCCAAATTTATCCCGAATATTTCCCCCTTTTGCAGCCCCCTTTATTAGCGCTTTTTGATAATTTTGAGCCAATTGCATTTTTATTTTTCCCCGAGATTATTGGTAAAAAGCGAGTATTATTGCCCCGACTATTTCCCCCCCTTTTTCCCCGGATTATTATTTACGACTGCCCCGTATTGTTCAGCGATTATTTAGGTTATTATTCCCGTTTTGCTTGCGTTTATTTTCGACTGATTAGTTACCATTTTTCATTATTATTTTGTTGTCGATTTATTATTTTTGGGTTCGGCCTTCGACGTACCCGTAACGGCGTCGAAGCAGAAATTATTATTGTTATTTTCCGTTTGACCTTCGGCGTACCAGTAACGGCGCCGAAGCTGTATTTTTGATTGATTTTTATATTTTCGGTTAGACTCTTCAACGTACCCGTAACGGCGTTGAAGAGAGGATTGTTACTGTTATTTTTTTGGTTTGGCTTCGACGTACCAGTACCGGCGTCGAAGCGGTCATTTTTGTAATTATTTCTCAACCCTTTCAAGTTCAATTTGTGTTATCCTTTTGCACCATTTAACCATTGTTATTATTATTCCCCACGAGTATTATTTTTATCTTGTTTGACCCCCCCCCCCTTTTCCCGCCCGTTGCACGATTTTGGCCCAATTTTTAGTTTACTAATGTATCGATGATTTCGCCCGTCCCACGGGGAATATAACATCACAATATATATATAAATTTTTTTTCAAATCTGTATTTTTTTTAATTGTAAGGACGTGTTGAGTAAATTAATGAATAAATAAATTGTGACGTTCACCCTAGGCGGCCCCCTCGCTAGAGACGAGCCTGGGCGAATTTAAATCGGGGCACCGAAAATCCCCCTTCTCGACATACCGTTGGTCGAATCGTCTCGAACGTTCCAGAACGTTCGAGAACGTTGCCCCACTCACGCACTTTTCGGCGCACGCCGCGAGAATACGCCGGGGGGCCGAGATAGTGGGAGCACAGCACGAGCGATAGTGCCGCGTGCAAACCCGCGATCGGGTATAAATTAACGAGCGCGACACAGAGACGGCACTTACTATTTCTCGACGGCGACGAAGAGAAGGTAAGTCAAACCCCGTTTCCGCTGGTCCTGGTAGCTTGTGGTGACATGAGCATAGCCAGTGTACCATCCGAGAGGCTAGGAGTTACCGGTGGGGACGTCGGCTATCCTAGTTTTCTCATCCCCATAGCCTGTGAACAGGGAGGCAACCCGACAGGATGGACCCGGAAGCGAGTACCGGTGGGGTGTTGGGGACACCACGTACCACGCAGCTCTCGTGGAAGCCGAAATCTCTACCGAGGACCCGACCTCGGGCTGGCATGGAGGAGTATGGGAACGTTTCCCAGACGACTCCCGTAGATGCCGGCACCGGGTTCTGGTAGACAATGGGAAAAATATTAGAGTGACCGAACACCAGGTCGAGAAGAATAAAACCCGGAACAATTGGCCATTTAGTTAAATTAATTTAATAAAATCAATTTTTATTGCTCAGAATAATTCAATTCAAATGCTAACGGGTAGCTGACGCACCGTCGCATTACATTTAATCAACAATCTCTTTTCTGTTTGACCGGCACGATGCCAAAACTTAAGATTAAGACTTAGGATCAAGAATAATATCTTTTCCAGTTTACGCGCAGTTATTTCTGTTCAAAGAAGACACCAATGAAGAAACCAACTGTATCATAATTTACCCAATAATGTCAATAAACAATCAATTTTTGTAGTGACCGACCGCCTACCAATAATTTCTCGCTCGTCCCGAACCCAACGTCCACAAGTCCCCTAGCAATCACCCTAGGCCTAAAAGTGGAACGTTACAAAATATTACATGTCTTTCCCACTGTCTTCTTCGCTATCTTTCCTGCTGCCTTCTTCATTGTCTTTCCCACTGTCTTCTTCACTATCTTTCCTGCCGTCTTCTTCGCTATCGTTCCTGCTGTCTTCTTCGCTGTCGTTCCTGCTGTCTTCGTCACTGTCTTTCCAACTGTCTTCCTGGCTGTCTTCCCCACTGTATACCCTTAGCACTTATTATGACTTGGATTCCATAGGCACGTCACAGCAGTAGAGGCTAGATTGCGGATAGGTAAATTGTAACGGTTAGCACATTTTACGAAAACAATTCATGATAAATAATTACGTATTAATTAACAAAACGAATTGAATGAAATAAATAAAAAAACTTATCGTTGAAAAGGTCATAAATTTAGATTCAACATTAGTTTGACATCGCACGCATTAATTACATGTATATCACTCTGATTAAGCTCCACGTTAATTGATGTTAATTTAATTTTAAACGTTGTTCGTTATTAGAGCAGTATGGAGTTTTTAACAAATAACACAGGTTCGCTATTTTGACAATTCTGCCCGTAATCGTGATTCAGTTCCAGCGTTCCTTCAATCGCCAGCGCCGCGCGGCATAAATTATGAAGTGTTCACGTAGATTGGAAACTTGCCGCTGGCTTCAGAACCGAAGCCACATGTCGATCCAGGCATTCATGAACAGCAGTGTATGAGCTGGGACGCCTACAGCGTGCGTATAACTCGAACATACGATTTCGGTTTAACGCGACTTTGTGTTTGATTGGAGCGTGTTTGGGAGCTCGAAACACATGGATCTTGCGTACTTACAGAGAATGAAGTGTTTTTCATCTCGTAATACGAGCTGGAACGCCTACAGCGAGTGTAAAATTCGAATATACGATTACGGCATAAAGCGACTTTGCGTTCGATTGGAGCCTGTTTGGATGCTCGAAATGCATGAATCTTGCGTATTTGCATAGAATGCAGTGGTTTTCATCTCATAATACGAGCTGGAAGGCATGCAGCGAGCCTAAAACTCGAATAAACGAATTCGGTGAAGGGGACTTTGCGTTCACTTGGGACGTGTTTGGGTGGTCAAAAATCCTGAATCTTGCATATTTGCATAGAATGAAGCGTTTTTCATCTCACAATACAAGCTGGAATGCCTACAGCGAGTGTAAAACTCAATTGTACGTTTTCGGTATAAAGCGACTTTGCTTGCTATTGAGGCGTGTTTGGCTGCCCGAAACGCATGAATCTTCCGCATTTGCATAGAATGAAGTATTTTTCATCTCACAATACGAGCTGGCAACACGCCTACAGCGAGTGTGAAACTCAAATGTACGATTTCGGTATAAGGCGACTTTACGTTCGAATGGGGCGTGTTTGGCTGCCCAAAACGCATGAATCTTGCGTATTCGCATGGAATGAAGTGTTTTTCATCTCACAATATGAGCTGAAACGCCTACAGCGAGCGTAAAACTCAAATGTACGTTTTCGGTATAAAGCGACTTTGCTTTCGAATGAGGCATGATTGGCTAATCGAAATCCATGAATCTTGCGTATTTGCATAGAATGAAGTGTTTTTCATCTGATAATACGAGCTGGAACGCCTACAGCGAGCGTAGAATCCGAATATACGATTACGGCATAAAGCGACTTTGCGTTCGATTGGGGCATGTTTGGCTGCCCGAAACGCATGAATCTTCCGTATTTGCATATAATGACGTGTTTTTCATCTCACAATACGAGCTGAAATGCCTACAGCGAGTGTAAACTCAAATGTACGATTTCAGTATAAAGCGACTTGGCATTCGATTGGGGCGGGTTTGTTCGCTCGAAACGGATGATTGTTGCGTATTTGCATGGTATGAAATGTTTCTCATCTCATAATACGAGCTGGAACGCCGACACCGAACGTAACACTCGAATATTCGATTACGATATAAAGCGACTTAGCGTTCGATTGGGGCCTGTTCGGATACTCGAAATGCATGAATCTTGCGTATTTGCAGAGAACGCAGTGGTTTTCATCTGATAATATGAGCCGGAAGGCATACAGCAAGCGTAAAACTCGAATAAACGAATTCGGTATAAGGCGACTTTGCGTTCGTTTGGGACGTGTTTGGGTGCTCAAAATTCCTGGATCTTGCATATTTGCATATGTTACGTCCTCCAAAATCTTCCCAAGATATTTCAAGGTCATTTGGGTCACATGACCGGTTAAGTAACAAAAATTTGAAATTTACCAAAACGCTGAAAATAATCATTGGCAAATATAATCATCAAACCCGAAAGGGATGATGAATAAATTAAATACCAGATGAAAAATGTATCCACTGATAATAATAATTAGCTTTCAGGCAAATTGGGTTGAGGTACAGAGGCGACTCTACAGCCAAAGTGAGCCGCGCGAGGCTCGGTAACCTCACCCGCAAAAACGCAGATAAGGATATTGGTGCGGCGCTCATCAGGCTTGTCGAGCATGCGGACGCTTGTACGGCTGGTCATGGGGTCCGTGATGCCGAGAGTGATCGTCGGCAACGATGAGTGCAGCACCTCCTGGATTGTTAATACCGGTGACCGACAGATCATTGGTGTGGTCTAGGAGGATCATAATTGAGATGAATTGATGTAAGAATAAATAGAGAATGAAATAATGAATAACAAATATGAAAGATGGCGAGATATTTTGGGGAATTATTAACAATATCGAAACGAATAGAGTAAAGTCAAGCATGTGTAATAATTATTGAGTCAAATCGTCAGGATAAATTTGAAGATAATGGGTGAAAATACAGAAAATTATGAAAAGCCGGAAAGAAATATAAAACAGTTAACACAAAATCCAAGGAAATAATCAGATAAATATTACGATAAAAATGTATGCCAACCATTGTTAACTTTTCAACGAAAGCTCGTAGAGCTTTCGTTCAAATTTGTAGGTTCATAGAATTCGCGTTAAAATTTAAGTATTAACAAATGGAAGGGTCAAAATTATTGTAAAACTACGAAACTAGGAATAAGTAATTAGTCAATCGAAGAAAGTAATCAGGTGATAAGAGTGGGGAGACGAGGCGCAGGTGAGACAGCGGCGACGCGGGGGTGTCCGGCATCGAGGTAATTTATTCACGCGCCCACCGCCCACTGGACACTTCTTCTTCTTCTTCTTCTACGCGAGCGGGGCACTGACCTCAATCTTGTATTGTACTTAGAGCCATTAACAAAGAACTTGTAAAATCACCTTGAAATATCTTCGAATATCAGTTCTCATTTTAATTCTGTTCGAATAAATTATTCATATCTTTCCGAATCATTTCATCGAATCGAGTATTTTCTTCCTCGAAATCATTTCGTCGTCGGAGTAGTTTATTTCCATCTATAACATCTGGGAAGGACGTTCATCTCTGGATTCGATCATCCTCATCATCCGATTCTGATTCGGATTTTCGATATTTTGGAAGGACGTTATTTTGGAAAGGCATGGATTCGATTCTGACTCGAACGTATATTTGGAATTTGGGAACGACGTTCTATTTCGATATCGATATTCATCATTCATCAATCAATTCATTCGATCATCCATTCCGAGGTAAACCCATTTAAATCACATCGTAAGTTTGGAAAATTATTATTTTCATTTTAACATTCATTTCTTCTGAATATTTATACATCGACATTTATTCGTCAACCTGGAAGATTAAAATATTCTCCTGGACAATATATATTCGTGTTGGTCAATTCTATTTCAGCTATACCTGTTCACGTTAAAGTATTAGGATAGGTCCGGAGTAAACAGTGAGTGAGCGTGATAGCAGGTGCCGCGAGTCGTGCGTCGAGGGTGACGCCCGAGAGAGTGAGATAGCCGCGTATCGTATCCCGTATGATAGAAAGAGTTAGCATCCAGAAGTTTCTTGTCCAGTTTAGATTCATCACTCAAAATTATATAATTCCGAAGTGTTAACGGTGAATATGACAAAAACTGACCCACGGGTATGGCAGTCGTTAAGGGGTGACGAGGTAGTCTCGGCTGAAGGCCTTTGAGGGGGCGAAACAAAATGGAACGGTTAATTTATGCTTGGTAACATTTCCGGTGAGAGTACGGACGTGGAAAGGTATCGAGAGTCGATTAGAAGTTCAATACAGGGTTATTGCGGGAAGCCCGTTGTAAGGTGCGATCGAGCTGTTTTACCGACCGCGAGTAAAAAGGGTTTCTGCCGATATATCCGCCTTTGCGGCAGGACGGCTGCTCTACCGCAGCGTTCAAAAACCGCGTTACAGCGGTTCCCGCTTTGCAGCGGTTTATGGCTGCTTTTGCAGCAGTGGTAATTCTCTGCTTCTCAGCAGGATGATTTTTCCGCTTTGCAGCAGGGTGATTTTCCGCTTTGCCGCTGGAAGAGTTCGTTCCGTAGAAACGGTTTTTGGTTTTTGGGGTGGTAGTCGTCTGGGTAGACGGCTTTAAAAAGGTGCTTTCCCGAGTCGGAGACTTGGTAGGCGAAAGTTGTTTTTTATTCGTGAAATACTCGGCTATTTATTGCCGATCAAGTGCATAGTCGTTTGCGAGAAACGTTTTGACCAACATCTCCCTCTAGCGGAGAGTTTTACACCTAGTTTGGTCGACGCGAGTGTTCGCCGCGCTCGGCTATCTCCGGTAAAGTCCGGTTCTCGCGTGGCTCGCCGCATCGAGCATGTGTTTCGCGGAGTTCGCGTGTTTAAACTCGTCGGTCGGCCCGCGAGTGTGTTGTTTTTACAAGTTTAACAGTTTTTAAAAAGTGTTAAACTTGTAAAGTGCTTTAGCAAGTGTTACACTTGCTAAAGTGTAAAAAGTTTAAAAAGTGAAGTGAGCAAAAGTTCATGTACGGTATCGTTAGTTTTTCGGAAACGAAGTGTGTGTGTGTCAGTGAGTGTTTACATGTTTTTTTTCCAGGTTCGTGTATCATGTTGTTGCCGGCGAGCAACAGGTGTTCCGTCGGCCTCGAATCTTTTTACAGGTAAGAATATATATATTTTTTAGGACTTAAATATTGTGTCAGCGGCCCTCCTAGTGAGGGCTTATGTTACCTTATTCAATAATAATAATTATTTGTGTTTTTCCTCTGTTACAGGTTCCGTCGTGGGAGTCTTTGCCGGAGGAGTCCCCGTCGCATGACATGGGCGGAAGGCCCATGTCCAACGCTGGATTCACAGATAAGTTTTTACACCTATTCTTATTTTCTATTCAGAGTTTACTCTAGTTTTAAAACTTAGTCTCTAATTATGTCTGTATTCTTTTTCAGGTTCGACGGGGTAGCGGATAAGCCGCTACCCGGCTCGGTGCCGTCGGGGTTTCCGCCGTCGAGTCCTCGTCGCACCTTCGTCTCAACGGGTAAGTATCGTCTGAGGGTTAGTGTATAAGTTAGTGAGTTTCTATATTATTATAATATGTTTCTACTTTTTGTTTCAGATTCGCCGGGGGTTTCATCGTCGTCGAGGGAGCTCGTCCGGACGCCTCGGCGAGGTTCGACGCGGGCTCGACGAGGACTTGACGGGTTCGACGAGGTCTCGACGGGATTCGACGTCCGTCGACGATATCGTACCAGGTAAGTTTTTTAGTTCGTAATGATTATATATCTCTTAATTAATGGGTATTTTTTGTATTTTTTCAGATTTCGCCAGGCAGCGTGTAGGACGCTGCCTGGCGAGGCGCAGCTGCGGGTAAGACGCTACATCGCCTGGTGGCCTGGGGATCCTCGTCGCCTTGTCCGGAGTTATCGGTAAGTCTATCTCTATTGTATCATGCATTTTTAGCAATTGTAATTTCCTTTTTTTCTGTTTCAGGTGGGGGTGCCCCGGGCGAGGCGACGAGGGAGCCAGGCCGTCGTTGGATTCGCATGACGAAGGGTTAATCCCTTCGTCATCAGGGGAGTATGTGGAGTAAGGTAATCTGTGTATGTTTAAATATTAATAATGTATTTCTTTTTGTTTCAGGTATTTTTCAGGTTTCGGCGAGGGAGACGCCGGCGGCGTACATCAAATAAAATTCAGTCAATATTAAATATATACACTCTAGGCCCTATCCCGAATTATTTTCCGAAAGGTTGGGTTCAAAAGAGGGCCAAATCCTCGATAAAGCGTCATCTCCGAATAACGTGTAAAAGGAGGGTGAAAATTCTCCTTGACCGAGATGGAGTGAAAATTGCTCATCGGGACGTAACATAAAAATTGGGGGCTCGTCCGGGATACAAAAAGAGTGTATATAAATCAAATCAAATCAAATCAAATCAAATCAAATCAAATCAAATCAAATCAAATCAAATCAAATCAAATCAAATCAAATCAAATCAAATCAAATCAAATCAAATCAAATCAAATCAAATCAAATCAAATCAAATCAAATCAAATCAAATCAAATCAAATCAAATCAAATCAAATCAAATCAAATCAAATCAAATCAAATCAAATCAAATCAAATCAAATCAAATCAAATCAAATCAAATCAAATCAAATCAAATCAAATCAAATCAAATCAAATCAAATCAAATCAAATCAAATCAAATCAAATCAAATCAAATCAAATAATTTTTGTGAAATGAGTAGTAAAGGGAAAATAAAATCATAAATGACTTCAACACGTTCAAAATGTACTCTTCCCGATCAAGTCGTGCATGCCTATCCGGAAGACAGGAAAAAATTGGGAGCAAGAAAACCGGGAAAAATAATAAAACCGAAAGATCAAATAACTCAAGTGTCAGATATTGAGGAATTCGATGAGGAAAGCAGATTATTAACTTCAACTCCATATCCTAGAGAGGTAGTGGCAAATATAGAGAAACCATCGGAAAATTCAAAACATAAAGTTGCATCGGACGAACTAAAGCACTTGGACAGGAAATAGAGCTCCTTGCGAAGACAATTTATGAGTATTTCTACGAATTTCCAAATACAATCAATCCAAATGTCCAAAATCCAGTTGAAACAAATTCAAAATGTGAAAATCCTAATGGGGATGAAGTAGAAGCTGTAGAACCGCAAATAGCAGAAAAAAATGTAATTAATCAATTCGACGAGTCTGAAAGTTCATTTACGTCAGCTACTGGTTTGACCACACCCTGGTTGAGATTGAGTAGTAGTTCAGGTACACAGTTGAGATCGAGATCCTCAGAAATAGATACAACACCGAGAAAGAGACCTTCTTTGGTAAAATCCTGTTCGAAATCCGTTTCACCCAGAAGAAAAAGTGCACCAGGTGGAAGTGAACATTTCTTCGTCAAAGCAGCCAGAGCATTTGGGTTAATTGGGGATAATAAGGAAAGTTCAGTCAAGTCAGTAAAAATTGGAAACAAGTCGAAATCAGAGGTAAATTTTTCAAGGTCATTTAATAGTTTCACTAGATTAGCATCATTGACAGAAAAATCAACAGGTCCCAGGAAAACAGGGTATACTGTCAATAGATTGCGTTCTCGAAGGGATTTGAGTCAAAAATTGAAAGTTTCACGTAGAAAACAGGTAGCGGAAAAGGTTGTACGAAATCTCTCTAAAAAAATGGCACCAGTGATGCCATCAGTTCAGCGAAAGGAAGATAGTAGAGCAAACGAAAATGGAAACACAGGTAATAATCGTGGAAATCCTAAAAAAATCGATTGTGATCAAATCAACGAAGCAGGTAGCGACGACGGGCGTGGCGACGACCACCGTGGCGGCGGAGGCGGCGGTGGCGACGGTGGTGGCGACGGCGGTGGCGGCGACGGAGGGGGAGGAAGGGATCATGATAACCCGAACAAAAAACCTTTTCGTCGGATGACACCGGATGTAACGCGACCAATCTTAAATTTGAGTGCAGGTAGAATCGGAAACCTGCGAGACGCTTTGCAGGTGGTACCGGAGTTCGATGGAAAACGAAGCTCGTTGGAACGATATATCGCCGGATTGGAAGATGGTCTGGAAATAGTAGGAGCAGAAAACGAACTACACTTGTTGAGATTGGCAAGATCGAAATTAGTAGGAGACGTATGGGATCGGGTTGCGAAAAATAAGTTCGAGAGCATCGATGAATATGTCGAATATTTGAAAACAACATACGATCCACCAAGGGATATTTATCAGTTGCAAGGAGAAATGGGAAGCAGCGCACAACTGAATGCGGATACAGTAGATCAGGACGCACATCGTATTCGGGAATTAGCCGAAAAAATCAACGAGGCTCATTATTACAAGAAAGGATATCTGGGTCAGGAAGAACTGGATATCATAGACGAAATGGTTTGCAGTTGCTTCAAAAGAGGATTGAAACCGGAGAGACGAGACAAAATGGGAACAGAGGAAACCACCCTCAGAGAAGCTATTCATGAGGCAGAAAGGATTGAACGAGAACTAGCAGACCTGAAGAAGTTGAGGGACAACGCTGAAGCAAAGCAAAAACCGGAAAAGGAACCTGAAAAAACTCCAAAGAAAGCAAGCGTGAAGATCATCGAGGAAGCTAAGGAAGAATCGACTGTAGCCGTGGTAAACACCAATACACCAGCGGCAAATAATTGTCAGATCTGTGGTAAAAAAGGACATCTTGCTACAACGTGCTGGAGCGCTCCAGGGGCGACTCCGCCTAGCAAATGTCAGACCTGTGGAAAGTTGGGTCATACAGCTGATAAATGTAAAGTATCGGGAAAAAAAATCGAGCCTCAGACTCCATTAATTTGTCAGTATTGTAAAAAATCGGGTCATTCGGCAGACAATTGTTTTAAAATTCCTGGAGCAGTCGCGCAAACGAATACGATTATGATTTGTCAGATTTGTGGGAAAAGGGGACACACGGCAGACAAATGTTACAGTATTCCATGTAGAAATTGCGGTCGAAAAGGCCATTTGACCGAGTCTTGCCGTAGTGTACAACAACCTGTACAGAATCAAGCAAATAATTTCAATCAAGTAACACAACAAAATCAATCGAAAATTCCTCAAGGTCAAACATCTCAAATTCAATGTCAGATGTGTAATGGCTGGGGACATCCAGCGCCAGCATGCAACCAACAGAAGCAGGCAAACATCGGAAATTCGAACATTGCAGGATCAATGAGTTATTCATAGGCATTGACGCAACAACAAAATTCAGTGAATCAACAACAACAAAACCAAGCCAATCAAATCATTTGCAATTATTGTAAAAATCCAGGTCATCATTTAACGGATTATCAGATCCGCATCAGCAACAACAACCGGAGGGCAGCGCAACAGGGAAACGCGGATGGCCGAACAGCACAGGGTGCCCAGGCACAGGCCAACGCGAATACCCAAGCGCACCCAACCCTTACGATCAAGGCTTGTACCGATTCGGGTCGGAACCCGAAATAATCGATGTATATTTAATTAACCCAGAAAAAGACGTAATTGCTCCTACCGTCTTATTTCAAAGTAGTGAGCTTTCGGAAACAGTAATTATGATGTTAGACAAAGGTGCCAGTAAAAATATTCTTAAAGAAAGATGTTTGCTAAAGGATTCGGAACCTTATCGAGATAAAATTTTGAGATTGAGTGGAATTACAGATGAATATGTATATACTCTCGGGTATGTAATCATTAATACGTTGGGAAGAGAAACCGTTTATCACGTGGTACCAAACAGTTTTCCGACCAAGCAGAACGGATTGCTGTCAACTGAGTATTTTCATGATAATTTGGCAAAAATAGATTATGAAAAGAGTACACTTGAAGTTCGAGATAAAAAGATAGAGTTCCATACTAGAGAAAGTATGATGTTCCCACCGAAAACGACGAAGCTTTTTTATGTCCGCTTGAGAAACGACGACGTTCTCGAGGGATATTTACCAAGGCTCGAAGTAGACGAGGGAATTGAGATTGAACAAGGATTGGTGAAAAACGTTGGTGGAAAAGGCTACATTTATGTAACCAATCATCGTAACGAGAGGGTCCACGTAGAGATCCCTGTCCTGGAATTGACGACAACTCCACAAGGAGATAACATAGAAAACTGTGAAAGGAATGAGACGACTAATTCAGTGTGTATTACAGCTGATCCAGTCTTCAGAAAGGAAGTAAAAGAGAAAGATCAGGAGAAATTCGGAAGGTCGGAAAAGTCGGATCAGTTCGGAAGGTCGGAAAAGCAGTTCGGAGGATTGGAAAAGTCGGAACAGTTTGGAAATTCTGAAAATTCGGAGCGGTTCGTTAAGTCGGAAAGGAATCAGGGTAAAGTCGGAGAGTCGGAGGAAAATCAGGGTAAAAACGATTCTGTGAAAAACACGGATGGTTCTGTATTCGGAAAGAAAGAAAATAAGGTAAAGGTTGAAAAAACAGATTTGGATAGAATTTTCACTGAAGAAGAATGGAAAATTGAGATAAGTAAGTCGGAAAAATCGGTTCAAAGTAAAGTAAGTCAAAATAAAGGAAAATTGTTGAGTAATCACACGGTGTCGGTAAACGCAAACACCGAAGAAAATTGTCAAACTTCTGTTGGAGATATACTGTTGCACATGGGAGAAAGGTCACAAAATATAAAATCAAATCAAGTTGTCAAAGAAAAAGAGGAAAAACGAGAAAAGTCAGTCAGAGGAAAAGATAAAAGCATTGAATCAGAAGAAATAAAAGAATTAAAACCAAGAATTATGTCGAAATGGGAAAACGCAGTAAAAAGGAAAAATAATTCTTAACAGTTTGCTGATTGTTTGATCGGAGTAAAATTCATGACGGAAAAATGTTTTGCCATAGAAGAAAAAGAAAAAGACGAGACACGGTTCTCTAAAGTTTTGGAATTGCTACGACTAGAGGATTTAGACGAAATAGAAAAAGAAGCTGTACATGAAATTATCAGATATGGGGTAGATAGATTTCAGATCAATGGAGAAAAATTAGGGGCTACAGACGTGGTAACGCATAGGATCCCAACGACGGATGAATTTCCCGTAAGTTCAAAGCAATATCGGTTTCCCGAGGTTGTAACGGCCCCAGCCTAATCATTTAACTTTTTAACCTTTTATTATTTATTCAAGCGTATCGACGGAGCGTTTTCGTTCGATACGCTCTTCAAAGAAGCCCTTAAGGCTATCGCGTATCCGGACCGCCGCGAGCGGCCACTTATCTAATAGACTATACACTCTGCAACTCTTTATTCCTTTTGTACCAGCGAGCGCGAAGCCCTCAGCTTCACGCCCGCTTCAAATCAGTTCAGCTCCGACGACCGACCAGTGCGGTACACCTCCGAATTACACCTCCGAATAATTATACTCTCTGACTAATAAACGTACATCATATACCGATACGACTCTAATCATTGCGCAGTGCCTGACCCATAGATCATTCATTACATTGGTGTCAGAAGTGTGGGAATCACACAAACGCGCCCGCATAAAAATTAAAAAAAAAAACTGAATAAAAAAAAATTGACGCTCAGTGAAAAAAAAAAACCAACAGTGAACGAAATACGAAAAACTCAACGAACACAGTGAACAGTGACCACTTAAACAACAGTGAAAACAAACAAAAAAAAGAGACACGAAAAAGTGAAAAAACAATACAGTGACAAGACACTATAAATAATAACTTAGATATTAAACATATAAATAAATATTCACTTAATAATATATACGTTTAATAATAATAATAATATTAATAGTAAAAGGAAGGTGCAGCATACGGTGAAAAAAAAAAGATATATTTCATTGTTGTGAGCGTCGACTGGCGGTGTGCGGAGTGAGTGTCGAGCAAGTGTCGAGCGAGCAAGCGACGTCGGGGCTACCGACCGCCGAAATTCTTGCGCAGCGTCAGGCTTCAGCCTTACCTCGGGCGAGCCGTCATCGACCGCGGTATTGATCCGCTACCGCCGAGATCCGACGCGACCCGCCCTACCACCTCGAGACGCGCCGTCGATCAACTGCTGACGCCAACTATCCAGTCGAATATATATATAGATATACCTACGGAGGGAAGGAAGGACGAAAAGAAGAAAGAGGAATATCATTGAACGGAAGGAAGGACGAAAAAGAGGGAAAAATAGTGTCATTGAACGGAAGACCGAAATTCATGTTATTGCCGTTTTTCATCGGCGTGGTAATGTAAGTACCCGTTTATATATATTATTGTTTTTTCATTCTGTTCCAAAAAACGCGTGGCAAATTCTTTCTTTTTCCAAGTATACATAATACTTTTTCTTAAAAAGGAGAATTAGTATCCCGCGGGAACCGAGCGCCGACAGCTGACGCGACGCGTGTCAGTGGCGTACGACCGTCGAGAGCATGCGACATACACATGCGGTGAATTAATAACAACCTCCCTATTCCTTCTCATATAAATAATAAAAACAATATTAATTTTAAAAAAAGTCATAATATTAAAAAAAAGTTTTTTTTAACAACGCGCCTCACACCAGACGGCAGCGAATATATATACACACATAAATAAGTTCCATTTATATAAATAAAAATGAATAATTTGTTTTTTTTAACCTTCAAATTTTTCCCCAAAAAAATTCTCACACGCAAATAATAGTAAATTAATTAAATTAATTTCTTTTTCTCTTTTTTCGCAAAACAAAGAATAATAATAATAATAATACTAACAATAAAAAAAACATAATAATACAATTCAAACCAAAAAAAAACTTGGAAACAAACAAACAATTACTTTTCAGTCCATTCTTTTTCAATTATTTTAAATAATAAAAAAAAGAGTATTCATTTTTGAAAAAAAAAATCCAAAATGGAAAATATAATTTCATGTTTTTCTTGGGATTTTCCGACCCAAAAACCGACAACGTTTAACTATTGTTAACCAAAAAAGGGAAAAGAGAACTAACAATTATTTCAAATAATTCAGTTATTTTTAATTAAATATATTAATAATACAAAAAAAGAAAAAAAACAGAGGAAGGACATTTCTTATTTTCTCATTTTTTACTCAATTAAAAATAAGTCCGCCCAAACGGCCTCGGCGCACACGGAAAAGTAGGATAAACAGTTTTTTCCGCTCAGCTTTGTCTGGGAGAACAAAGGTAAGAATGGTCAACGAAGATAACGATAACCCCGTACCTAGCACAATAAAGCTCCGCGACGTACAAAACCTTGTACCAAACTTCGATGGCAGGAATATGCCACTTAACAACTATATATGTGCTGTGACGTGATTTTTTGGAATCACCGTCACAAACTTAAGGAAAAAAAAGCATCTAGTACTTTTCTCGCGAAAATACCGAATTTTATGGTATAGATCTCGTTTTGCTGCCTCTCTCGCTAATCGCGGTACGATTTAGCTTACGGGAATACAGTTCCGCTAACGTTTATTTTTTGTACGGTTACGGTTACAGTAAAGATCCGGTTAGTCGGGGTTTTCGAATCCAGTTGGTGGTGCGGATCCATAAATTATTACAAGCCCAACTGGAGGAGAGACTCGACGAGGCTTCGTTACGAATACGCCAAAGTCCGGTGCAAACCCGGCGCTCTAGTGTGGTACGGTAAAGTGCAATGCGTTGGAGAACAGGCGGAGTTACGGTTTAGTCCGGACAAGGATGGAACCCTTGTGCCGTGTTTTGAGATAGGGAAGAGCCTTGTTTTCACGCATTGCACGAGGAGAAGCGATCGTAACGATCCTCAAAATTTACCGCTTCGTACAGTTCGGTTACAGGCTCCCGTTGAAATCCCGTTCCGAAATAGTTTGAGAGGGCAGTAGCTATCGGTCAGAGTTCCCGAAATAATGGTAATGATCCGTTACAGGTGTTATCGTAGACAAATCAGTCTACCGAGTGTCGTCCTCGGGGCAACTCGGACTTCGCTCGCGCTCCCGTGTGTTTACGGTTTTTCGGGTATTGTCTCGCGCTCGCGATGCGTGTCTCGCTCGCGCTGTCGTGGACTCCGGCTACCGTCTCGCTCCGGTTCGTGTGTCTCGCTCGCGCTACCTGTCACCGCGCGTTCGCGGTTCGACTCGTGTGCCGTTTCGTGCGAGTTCTTTTACCGATTTCCTGTGTTCAGGATGCGTTTCGGTTAACGTTCTTGAGGCACAGTGAGTGTGGTTAAGTTCCGGTGCATCGCAGGATGCGGATCTCGCCCCATATTATGGATTTATTCCTGCTGTTCGGTGAGTTTATCGTTTGTGTAAATTTTCGATCGCGTATAGGATACGTTCTCGCTCTCGTTACGCTCGCTCGATCCTTCGGTCAGCTGAGCTCTCCCGATGCACGTATGTGCGAGCTCCCGTGGCTTATAGCCAACAAAATTAATTACTTTCGCTTTGGAAATCTTGAGCTCCCGTTAACATAGATTTCGCGTTACTTTATTGGCGAAGGATCGCGACCCTTCTACCACAACCTACACCCTGAGCAAACCGTGCATTTCCGCAACTGTTGCTCTCGCGAGTGTATTGGTGTTAGCTCGTTACCGTTCCGTTCCCGTTTTTATCGTTCTGTGTTTTGTCCTTGCGGAGGTCGGTTCCATCGACCTCCAGTTTAGTCCGGCTTGGCGATTCCGGCGAAACAAAAATCCGCCCTGCGGAGGTCGGTTCCATCGACCTCCAGTTTAGTCCGGTTCGGCGATTCCGGCGAAACAAAAATCAGCCCTGCGGAGGTCGGTTCCATCGACCTCCAGGTTAGTCCGGTTGTTAATACCGGTGAAACAAAAATTGACTGGCGCCCACCGGGACTCCAATGCATTCGCGAGGGTGGACGGCCGAAGGTGACGTTTTTTTGGTTCTCGATTTCGCGTTTCGCTCCCGTTTGGTTTGAGCTTCGGTTCTCGATTTTCGGTTTTGTTTGTTTGTTCGAGATTTCCGTTGAGATACCGGAAAATACGTCACAGTGCATGTAAAAATGCCGAAAAACTCGTGGCAGAAAACGATCGTTCCCAATTCCTGACAATCGTACAGCTTAAACTGTCGGGAGTTGCAGCCGATATCACCGAATCGAGAACATACGACACATTAGAATCACTATTGAGGGATCTCAAGAGCGCTTTCGACAAACCAGTCGAACTATCGGATCTCGAGACCGAATTAAAATCAAATATACAAAATTACAGCGAATCCGTTCTCGTTTCCGCAACGGGTACGCGAAAAATCGCGAATAGAATTGAGAACAGGCTAAAAGATGTCTATCGCGCTGAAGCCCAACAGGCTTATCTAAACGAACGAATTAACGAAGCAAGACAAACAGTCATGAGAACTTTTATTCGCGGATGGGCCGACCAAATAGGAAACATGATCATGTCAACAAATTGTGCAACCCTCGAAAACGCAATTGATGAGGCATTAAGTATCGAAAACGAACTCACTCGTAGACAAGCTATGCATCAAACATCAAAACGCGACAAATCGGAAACCAGGGATAAAAGCCCAGAAAAAGCAAAAGTCCGATTTACTCAGACTGCCAGCAACAATGGACTTAAATTCTGCGAAGTTCATCGCGAACATCCCACACACTCGACGTCCGAGTGTTATTCCGTACAGCGTTTACGCGAAAATACAAACACACGCGCCAATAGTCGTCAATACCAAAATAATTCATGTGGTAACTATCGCAACAATTATCGCGATAACTCGCGCGATAATTACCAAAACAATTCGCGTGGTAATTACCAGAACAACTCGCGCGGTAATTATCGAAATAACTCGAACGACAACCGCCAACACAACTATATCAACAACTATCGCGACAACTCTCGCGACAACTATCGAAACAACTATCGCGACAACTCTCGCGATAACTATCAAAACAACTATCGTGGCAATTCTCGCGACAACTCTCGCGATAATTGTCGCAATAACTCGCGCGATAATTATCAAAACTCGCGCGACAATTACACCAATCCGCGTGATGATTATAATTCGCGCGACAATCAAAACTCGCGACGAGATGATTCGCGAGATCGCAATTGTCAAAACGACCAAAACAGTCGGGATAATTCGCGCGATCGTGACAATTCGCAGGATAGACCAAGCACTAGTAATGCCCGAAATTCGCGAAAATCCGACTATAAATCGAGTCTCGATACAGCGCAGGTCGAGAAATTTTTCGAGCGCATGTTCCAAAAAAACGAGCGACCCGCCCTTCGCGACAGCGCGACGGGAGGCAGGACACCGGAGCGCTCGTCCAACCCGAACTAGCAGAAGACGCAAAAGTTGCGCACACTGAGCCCGAACTTCGTAAACACGTAGGGACGGCATATGTAAAAAAAAAACAGACGGTAGTGTAACAGTGAGAAAAGCTAAAATAAAATTAGGATTAACACATAGACATAAGCCACCAGGCGTGACCTTAGAGTCACCAGACTTGTACTTACACCAAGCTGTATTTCTTGCTGACACCGGGGCAGAGATAAATCTCATAAAAGATTCAATTGTTGCCCAGGGTACCGAGATAGACCCGACGCTCATATATGAGCTTAGCGGTATCACCGACGGAACAGCAAAAACAATCGGCAGATGCTACATCCGAATCAAGGAATTTAAAATCGAATTCCACGTGATCGACGATATGTTTCCGATCATGCAGGACGCGATACTCGGCGACGTCTTCTTTAGAGGGACGCCTGCCGATATACTCTATACCGAAGCGTGCATAAAATTCGCTGGTTATACAGTCCCGTTCGAAACGTTCGAGCGAGTGACGATACCAGCTAGATCGAAACTGATCGTACCCGTCAGGTTAAAACCAACCGATCTCGAGGAGGGATACATCCCGAGAATTGACGGAGGTCGACGTCTCTACATGCGTAATGCCCTAGTAAAAAACAACAACGGAATCGCGTATCTTTGCGCGATTAACTCGCAAAATTGCGAGATAAACCTGATCGTCCCAACAGTTGAACTAATACCAGTCGAAATTATTTCAAAAAAACCAATCGCCGATTTCATACTGTGCGATTCTCGCGGTTCTTGAAACGTGGACCGTGCTGAAGTACGCTCGGTACAACTCGACAAACAAAGTAGACTTGAAGCTCTTCAAGCTCTTCTGCAATTAGATCACCTCAACGAAGCAGAGCGAGATCACGTGCTTCAGTTGGTTTCAGAATACCAACACCTGTTTTGTTTACCTGGAGATCGACTAGGTCACACAACACTACTAAAACACGAAATCCCTACAACGGACGACAGACCAATTAACACCAAACAATACAGATTTCCACAAATACACAAAAGGGAGATTCAGAGTCAAGTCAACGACATGTTGAACAAGGGAATAATAAAACCATCCCTTTCTCCCTACAACTCTCCAGTTTGGGTCGTTCCCAAAAAACCCGACGCGAAAGGTAATAAAAAATGGAGAATTGTAATAGACTTCAGGAAACTTAACGAAAAAACTACACCAGACGCGTACCCGCTTCCAAACATCGTGGACATATTAGATCAATTGGGAAACGCCCGATACTATTCAACGTTCGACCTGGCATCCGGTTTTTACTAGATAGAGATGCACCCGGCGGACGGACACAAAACAGCTTTTTCGACCCCGAATGGTCATTACGAGTATCATCGAATGCGATTCGGACTTAAAAACGCGCCAGCAACCTTCCAAAGGTTGATGGACGTCGTGTTATCCGGACTTCAGGGTGCCGATCTTTTCGTCTATCTGGACGATATTGTAATATACGCAAACGATATAACCGAGCACGAGAACAAAATTAGAAGTTTAGCGAAAAGACTGTCCGGTTCGGTTCAGCGGGATTGACGCTACAAACCGAAAAGTGTCACTTCCTGAACCGAGAGGTGACGTACCTGGGCCATATAATCTCGGCCGAGGGCGTCAGACCGAACACGAAGAACGTGTTCGCCGTCAAAAACTTCCCGACTCCGAAAGACAAAAAACGCATGAAACAGTTCGTAGCACTCGCGGGCTACTATCGCCGTTTCATTCGCGATTTCGCAAAAATTGCGATTCCTTTAACCCGACAACTGAAAAAATCGGAGAAATTCGAGTGGACAAACTAGTGCCAAACAGCGTTCGAATACCTGAAGGCAAAAATCATCGAACGTCCAGTCTTAAAGTATCCAGACTTCGATAAACCGTGTACTCTTACAACGGACGCGTCAGACTACGCAATAGGTGCAGTACTTAGTCAAAAGTACGGTGACTTCGATCACCCAATAGCTTTTTACTCGAGAGCATTGAAAAAAACTGAAATCGCGTACGACGCGATGAAAAAAGAGCTCCTAGCTATAGTAAACGCGGTAGAGTACTTCAAAACGTACCTATACGGAAAACGATTCACGCTCGTTACAGACAACAGAGCATTAACATATATAAAAAACAAACCCGACATCCCGCAACAGCTACAACGATGGCAAATAATACTTAACGGTTACGATTACGATATCGTATATAAACCGGGTAAACTAAACGTCGTCGCTGACGCTCTATCGAGAAACCCCGCGGAAATCGTGCCAATCAGGCAACGCGAGGAAAGCTCATCAGAGCACACCGAAAATCAGGAGACGAAAAAACAGAAACTGTCTCCCGAACCGGCGCATCAAACTCGCGGCCGATCAACAACCGACACGGGTTCTGGCAATCCAGCACCTCGAAAAAACAAAATACATGCGAACTGTCGACCGACGAATCGGAAGACAGCCAAGCCGCATATCAGAGAACATACCAATCAGACTCTGACGAATTAATGGAACAAGTAACGGAACAAAAGAAACAAACCCAACAAGAAACGAACCAACCACCAAAAAAGACAAAATCAAAACAAAAAACGGAGAGTGTACCCACAAAAAAAGATTTAATTACAGATACTGAAACATCAATCATCGAGTTATCGGAAAACGAAGGTGAATTTATGCGACCAATTAAAAAAATGGTCGAGGAGCTGAACTCAAAGGAAAACACACAGCCACAATGGCGACTCTCCAAAAAACGTCCAAACACATCGGACGAGGAGGAGGGTAAACGACAACCACGCAAACAACATAGGAAACGAGATGATGCCGAAACAAAATATAAGTATACAGATATAGATGATAGTACGACGGAAGAAGAACAGGAAAACGAGAGCCCAGCGAGGCAGCAAGTATACAAAAGCCCAATGAGGCCACAAAAAATAAAAAGCCCAACGAGGCACCAAGAAAACAAGAGCTCAACGAGGCCACAAAAAGCAAAGAGCCCAACGAGGCCACAAAAAACGAAAAGCCCAATAAGGCCAGAAAAAATAGGAAAAAGCGAAAACAACAATGGTACTCGAAACAAAAACGACAACTCTAAGGTACGAAATATGGAAAACGACACGGAACACGAGACAGAATCCGAGAACGAAAACTTCAACAGATTCGAACCTTTACTGACGAACATCGGAGAATCGTCCAGCGACGAAAATAGTGGTAAACCACCTGTTCAACCAACTTTTAGATCACCATCCACAAGTACAAAACAAAAAACAAAGAATCCAAAAAACAACGGATCTGGCGTGAAGCGGAAGGTGCCACCGAACTTTCGTTCACCAGATTCCCACAAAACACGTCAGCGACTAGGGACACAAGCGAAAAAGCGAACTCGGAAAACGCCAAAAGATGCAACCAGACATAGCGAAAGGTTAGCTAATAAAAAAATCAAAACGTCCCAAACATCCAGCCTACAAATCAACCCATTATAAAAAACCCAAACGATCTCGAAAACCTGTCACCCAAAATGACAGACCAATATTGGGATTCTAAAATCACACACAGTAACCCTAAAACAAAAGAACCGGTAAATTCACAACCAAAAAAAAAAACTCGATTCCAACTTCCGGATTCAACATCCTCAGATTCAGAACCAAAACCATCACCAGAATTAACAACTGAATATTGGGATTCTAGAGTCACTTACACTAACAACGACAAACCAGAAACACCAGCTCCACCTGACCCAAAAAATACACAATTGGAAAATTCATTACTTACACAAATGTCACCTGAAATGACTCAGGAATATTGGGATTCAAATGTTATAGAAATTCCCGACAACACACCAACAGAACAAACGATTATCCCACAAACAGAGCGACCGATCGCGGTGCCAAGCACTTCTAAACAAACCGAGCAACCAGTCGCCATACCCAGTACTTCAACAGAACAACCAATCGCTACACCAGGCTGTTCAAGACAAATTGACGACTATACGCTACCAATGGACATCGAACCAACACTTAGATCACCAAGCTGGATTCCACACGAAACAACAGATTACTCGATATCAGACGAATCGCGACCAGCTACGCCAACCTTCTCGAGCGTTAACGAACCAATGTCACGATATGTCGCCATCATCAGAAAGTAATTTCGAAGACGACTCAGTATTTCAACCATCGCAATATCATCGAAAGCGTCTAACACCACGAGTAACTTCACCACCAACGCGGGGAGCCACAATAACAAACGATACTCAGATAAAAAAAAAACATCAATCAATAAAGATGAATGCCTCCTCTGCCCGAGGAAAGTAAAGGCAAACAAACTGGTCGAACATACGGCCAGATGCTACTCGGAGCTGCAAAGGCGGACCGTCAGTTTGGGATCGCGGCACACTGGATGCCCGATATGTTGCTGCGTGTTTCTTGCAAACCGCCTGACGGCTCACATCGACAAGTGCGTCGCTTACTTGCTGGAACTGCAGCTCCACCACCAACAACAGAACGCATTACAGCAGTACTCTCTACAACAACAATACGAACAATACCAGGCACAACAACTTTCTGAATATCGGCAGCAGTTGCGTCAACAACAACAAAAAATAGAACAACGACAGCAACCAACACTAGACTACACACCACACACACCCGAAGGACCACCACCACTGCTAGAAGACGACGACACTGAAAACACAGACATAGATGACGAAGGTACAGAAGACGAAAGTACAGACAACGAGACTGCAGTCGAGACAACTAACGACACGAACGAAAAAACAAACAATCCGAACGAAAACACCGACAACGCAAACGGAAAATCCGACAAAAACAAAAACAAGGGACTAAACAAAAACAATGACAAGACCGAAACAGACTTCGATCCCAGAAAATTAACCCTGGAGGAAGGTTTTAAATGGATCGATAGCCAAAACTTGGAGATCCAAAGAAAAATAAAAAACCGAGCCTGCACAAACATCTTCCTCGCAGAACTAAAAAGGGAAAACATACAGAAGAAATAGAATCAGACTACCATACAGTAACAAGACAACATTAAACCTTTACACACAACTATTATACCTCCACAATCTAATAAACAATCATACATATAAAAACCAAATACATACATAATAAGCATAAGCGCGGCACGCGTCGCGTAGCGTCGATAGAGAGCAAGAAGAAGCACAGGAATCCTCCTTAACGTTTTATTTTGTTTTGTTTTTTTCTCATTTATAAAAGTATACTCTTCATTTCTCCTTTTTATCAATTTAGTTCTTCTTTTTCTTAAAATTTTTTTGTAATTCTCTACGACCAATATATATGCAACGCTTTTTTTTTTACATTATAAATATTCGTGTTAATCATTTTACCCATTTCCAGAAACAACTCCCATCTTTTAACAACAAACCACTTCCAAATAACATACCTAACCCACTAACCACCACTAATCATATCTTAGAATGTCACAGGCACTACACCATTAAAAAAATTCGATATTTATGATCAAAACCCCGGAAAAGGAATCATTAGACAACTGGAACGAATATACCAATAAACAATGGACAACCAAGGAGAATGTGAGATATACTAAATACGGACAAATTTACCAGGAATGAAACAGAATATATACACAATTTCGGAAAAACGGAAAATGGAACTTCACCAACCGAACGAAACAGGACAACATTTTTATTTTTAACCATTTTTTAACATCCAATATAAACCCATCCAACATAACCAAACCATTCCCACTAACATGAACAACTAAAAGTTTACTCAGTTACAGATATCAACAACCACCAACTATTTAAAAAAACCACAGGAGTGTACCGCAACAAATCAACTTCACAACCGAAGGATAATCCTCCAAAACAAATCCGAACAACAACCAGAAGCTTCACTTCCTCAACAATCAACAATCAACAAATAACAATCAAACACATATTCGAAAAACATTACACAACCTACACAAAAATGAAAATATTTTAGAAAATCAACAAAAACCAAAATAACTTTCTTTTTCAATTATATCGAGTTACACTTAACAGAGTATCCAAATGTAAAAATTATAATATCCGATGTGGGGGCATTGTTTCCTCCCAGAGGGGGAGTGTAACGGCCCCAGCCTAATCATTTAACTTTTTAACCTTTTATTATTTATTCAAGCGTATCGACGGAGCGTTTCCGTTCGATACGCTCTTCAAAGAAGCCCTTAAGGCTATCGCGTATCCGGACCGCCGCGAGTGGCCACTTATCTAATAGACTAAACACTCTGCAACTCTTTATTCCTTTTGTACCAGCGAGCGCGAAGCCCTCAGCTTCACGCCCGCTTCAAATCAGTTCAGCTCCGACGACCGACCAGTGCGGTACACCTCCGAATTACACCTCCCAATAATTATACTCTCCGAATTACTCTCCGAATAATTATACTCTCCGAATTACTCTCCGACTAATAAACGTACATCATATACCGATTCGACTCTAATCGTTGCGCAGTGCCTGACCCATAGATCATCCATTACAAGGTTCACAAAGAGGAAATACGGAAACAGGTAGCTGAATTCTTAGAAGCAGGTTTAATCAGGCAGTCAGAATCTCCGTATAATACACCAGTCTGGGTAGTGCCAAAGAAATTAGATTCACAAGGAAATAAGAAATGGAGAGTAGTTTTGGATTTTAGACAGTTAAACGAAAAAACGATAGGAGACGCTTATCCTCTACCAAATATCGTAGATATATTGGATCAGTTGGGAGGTGCTCGGTATTTTTCGGTATTCGATCTGGCTTCAGGGTTCTATCAGATAAAGATGCATCCGGATGATTGTCATAAAACAGCTTTCACAACGCCATATGGACATTACGAGTACGTCAGAATGCCTATGGGATTGAAGAACGCTCCTCTCACATTTCAGCGAGCAATGGACATGGTATTAATGGGACTAAAAGGACAGGAATTATTCGTGTATCTCGACGACATCGTAATCTACGCGAAAACTCTGGAAGAACACGATGAGAAATGCAAGAAACTAATCGATCGACTGAGGACCGCTAATTTGAGTCTACAACCGGACAAGTGTGAATTTCTGAAACGAGAAGTGGCATACTTAGGCCACGTCATCAGTGAAGAAGGATTAAAACTGGATCGGAAGAAAGTAGAAGCAGTTCGAGAATTTCCAAGGCCAGTTAACGTCAAGGGTATTCGGCAATTTTTGGGACTAACCGGATATTATCGTCGATTCATAGAGAGTTATGCAAAGTTGGCTAAACCACTCACAAATCTTCTGAAAATCGAATCTCCTTTCATATGGGGAGAAAGTCAAGAGGAAAGTTTTCAGGAATTAACAGAAAAATTATGTACAGAACCAGTTTTTATATTTCCGGATTTTTCAAAGCCGTTTGTTGTAACCACAGATGCGTCCGGCTCCGCAATCGGGGGTATCCTGTCTCAAGGACCTATCGGTGCGGATAGACCGGTAGCATACGCTTCACGAACATTAAATGACGCAGAATCACGATACGATACATATGAAAAGGAGACGTTGGCGATTGTCTACAGTGTTTTACATTTCAGCCGTATTTATATGGCAGAGTGTTTACACTCGTGACAGATCACAAGCCCTTGGTATGGTTTAGAACTTGCAAAGATGGAAACGCACGAGTACTTCGATGGAGACTGAAATTGGCCGAATACGAGTATGATGTAGTTTACAAAGCCGGAAAAACGAATGTAAACGCAGACGCATTATCCAGAAATCCAATAGAATCAAGCAAAAGGAATAACGATACGGACGAAGAGATATTCGCAGTACGACAAGAAAATAATGATCGCTTGACAAATGAAGAAATAATGACTCTCTTGGAAAACGAAGAAGATGAGTTGGAATTCGAGGAAGATGAAGAATACAACGAGGCAGAGGATCCAGAATAGCAGTGGCGAGAGTCCCTGACGAAGGAACAACTGGCAGAAATGATTGAAGAAACAACAACAAGGAACATACACAAGGAAACTTTGTACAACCTGGATGCTGATAAGGAACCAATAGTAAACGAAGATGATGAAAAAACAGAAAAAGAGAAGGAAAAGGATGAAAAAGAAAAATCAACTAAGAAGACAAAAAACAAAGATCCACCGGAACGTCATGCTATGACTACTAGACGACAAGTGAGAAATCAAAATGAACAGGAAAAACAGGAAGAAACAAACGCAAAAGCAAAAGTTAAGCCACCAAAACAGATTCGAAAGCCGAAAAAGAAGAAAAAGAAGAAGGAAAACCCAGAAACGACGGAAGAAAGCAGTTCGGACGAAGAATCGGTAGTAAAAGCGAGCAGAAGAAAGAAAAATCCACAAATAATAGAAACAGACGAAGAAAAATCCTGCAGCGACTCTGAAAAAGAAGAAGATGAGGAAGGTAATGACAACAACATGGACAACAATTCAGACAATGAGAAGCTTGAAGATGAAGAAAGACAATCAGACGAAGAAATCGAGAAAATTCCACCGGGAAATATCATACAGAGTCGTGATCTTTTCTTTACTCGTAAAAACGTATTTAGTTATTTTTTAAACACAAAAGGAGAGTCTCTTGATTAAGGATCGCGGAAATTGGCAGATCGAAACGAATTACCGTATTTTCCGAGTCTACAATTAGGAGAAGCTAGTGCAGTAAAAAAGGGAAACAGGTATCATATAGCATTGCCGGTTAGCGATGACTCAGGAGAAGGACCTTCATTAATTTTAGCCCACATTAAAAGAGTAATGGGCAGTTTGAAAAATTAACAGAAAAACTGGAAATTCAGAGTGTAAGTTTAGCAAAAACTGATTCGGTAGAGAATGTTCCGTGGGATAGAATTGCGACGGAATTACGCTTGGGATTTTTGGGAAGTCCAACCAAGGTAATAGTTCGTCATGGGATTGTCAGGTATCCTAGTAAACAGGAGCGTGAGGGAATAATTCAGGAAATGCATGGACCAGCTGTAGGAGGTCATAGAGGAGTTACGAAGACCTTCAATAGAATCAGACAACATTATTATTGGGAAAAGATGAAAGTAGATATTCAAAATTACATACAGAGATGTTTACCATGTCAGTTAAAGAAATGTGTGAGAAACAAAACGAAGCAACCGATGGTGTTAACGGATACACCGGGGTTAGCTTTCGACAAGGTAGCTATGGATATAGTCAGACCAATACCAAAGACAAAAGACGGTATCGAATATATTTTGACGATACAGGACCAATTGACGAAATTTTGCCTTGCTATTCCATTACCAAACGCAACATCAGCAACCATCGCAGACGCGATGGTCAAACACTTTATCAGTATTTTCGGACCACCAAAATCAATATTGACAGATCAAGGTCGAAATTTTCTAAGTGGATTAATCAGACGGGTAGCTAAAAGATTTAAAATCAAAAGAATTCGGACAACAGCTTTTCATCCGCAGTCGAACGGTTCATTGGAACGTTCGCATCATGCATTAGGAGCATATCTGAAACAATACGCTGATAAGGAGTTTGACTGGGACGAATGGGTGCAATTGGCAATTTTCAATTATAATACCAGCGTGCATGAGGGTACAAAACATACTCCGTACGAATTGGTGTTTGGAAAGTTGGCAAGAGTACCATCGAGCGAACCGTTGGAAGAAGAGGATGAACTCCCGACATACAGTGGTTATTTGGTAAAATTGATAACACAATTACATGAGATTCGAAGAATGGCTAGAGAAAATTTGATACAAGCAAAAATCAGATCCAAAGAACGACATGACAAAAGACTAAACGTAAAATCATTCAAAATAGGTGATTATGTATTTTTGCAAAACGAACCGAAACCGAAAAAACTGGCAGATCAGTATACTGGACCACACGAAGTGGTCGAGATAATGGGAAATCAAAATATAAAGATAAAAACCAAGAAAAACGTTCAGATAGTGCACGCAAACCTACTGAGACTTTCACATATTACACCTGAATAAATACATTATTGTGACAAACTATGACAATTACAGGATACACAAACTACGGACAATGTCAGGACGAAGTGGAACAAGTGGACGAAGGAGTGTTGTCCGCGCGATGACATCAGCACAGAGAGGAAGGATGGTGCAGTATGGAGAGATGCCGAGACAGACGAATCGGAGAAAGATGTTCCGAGTTGAGGCAATCTTTGACGGATTTCGTGCTGAAGGAACGGGAGAACATAAAGAAATAGCCAGGAGAACGGCTACCAGCGCTTTGATAAGAAAAATCGCGGAGCAGGCAAAAGGCAAAAATTGTAGACGAGATTGGGAAAGTAGAGTTTTGCGTCTGGTTGGTCTGATCGTACATTCGATACTGGATAAAATAGACGGGGACGAGGCGATTCGGAAAGATACATAGAAGAGGTGGGAAAAGCTTTGTTAGAATTGGATGCAAAATTCCAAATCCAGAAGAAAGAAAGGGAAAACGAATGTGTGATAATTATGATCACGGTTTCGCCTGAAGGTGAGCCGGATATCGTAGTGCAGTTTGGCACTGACGAAGTGATTGTAAAAATGATGGCACTTAAATATATGCTACTCAAAATCCGTGGTAGAATCATGAGTATAGAGAGAAACTAAAAAGAAAAAAAAAGAAGAAGTTCGCCAGTTTATGAAATATCAGGAGGGAATCGTAGTATCTATGTAGATTTAGGGAAAAAATTATTTCAGCTTAGGGGAAAAATCAGTAGCATAAAAATGAAAGGAAGGGAATGTAAAAGCATCAGTAATGAAATTAACAATAATATGAAATCTAACTAGCACCACAATATCATAGTATTATCACCAAATATTATTAATAAACAATCTATATGTATGGCTCATCGAAGGACTGAATCAGTAAAATAAACCATTATTATAACTCCGTCTTTTTCTTTCTGGTGTTACGTCCCGATCAGCAATTATCACTCCATCTCGGTCAAGGAGAATTTTCACCCTCCCTTTACACGTTATTCGGAGATGACGCTTTATCGAGGATTTGGCCCTGTTTTGAACCTAACCTTTCGGAAAATAATTCGGGATAGGGCCTAGAGTGTATATATTTAGTATTGACTGAATTTTATTCAGGGTTAAAACTTCGGAATTATTTAATTTTGAGTGATGATTCTAAACTGGACAAGAAACTTCTGGATGCTAACTCTTTCTATCATACGGGACACGATACGTGGCTATCTCACTCTCTCGGGCGTCACCCTCGACGCACGACTCGCGGCATTTACTGTCACGCTCACTCACTGTTTACTCCGGACCTATCCTAATACTTTAACGCGAACAGGTATAGCTGAAATAGAATTGACCAACACGAATATATATTGTCCAGGAGAATATTTTAATCTTCCAGGTTGACGAATAAATGTCGATGTATAAATATTCAGAAGAAATGAATGTTAAAATGAAAATAATAATTTTCCAAACTTACGATGTGATTTAAATGGGTTTACCTCGGAATGGATGATCGAATGAATTGATTGATGAATGATGAATATCGATATCGAAATAGAACGTCCTTCCCAAATTCCAAATATACGTTCGAGTCAGAATCGAATGATGACTTTCCAAAATAACGTCCTTCCAAAATATCGAAAATCCGAATCAGAATTGGATGATGAGGATGATCGAATCCAGAGATGAACGTCCTTTCCAGATGTTATAGATGGAAATAAATTACTCCGACGACGAAATGATTTCGAGGAAGAAAATACTCGATTCGATGAAATGATTCGAAAAGATATGAATAATTTATTCGATCAGAATTAAAATAAGAACTGATCTTCGAAGATATTTCAAGATGATTTTACAAGTTACAAGAAGAAGTAATGCTGTCGAGTGGGCGGTGGGCGCGCGAATAAATAACCTCGGTGCCGGACACCCCCGCGTCACCGCTGTCTCACCTGCGCCTCGTCTCCCCACTCTCATAACCTGATTACTTTCTTTGATTGACTAATTACTTATTCCTAGTTTCGTAGTTTTACAATAATTTTGACCCTTCTATTTGTTAATACTTAAATTTTAACGCGAATTCTATTAACATACAAATTTGAACGAAAGCTCTACGAGCTTTCGTTGAAAAGTTAACAATGGTTGGCATAAATTTTTATCGTAATATTTATCTGATTATTTCCTTGGATTTTGTGTTAACCGTTTTATATTTCTTTCCTACTTTTCATATTTTTCTGTATTTTCACCCATTATCTTTAAATTTATCCTGACGTTTTGACTCAATAATTATTACACATGCTTGACTTTACTCTATTCGTTTCAATATTGTTAATAATTCCCCAAAATATCTCGCCATCTTTCATATTTATTATTCATTATTTCATTCTCTATTTATTCTTGCATCAAATCATCTCAATTATGATCCTCTTAGACCATACCAATGATCTATCGGTCACCGGTATTAACAATCCAGGAGGTGCTGCACTCATCGTTGCCGACGATCACTCTCGGCATCACGGACCCCGTGACAAGCCGTACAAGCGTTCGCATGCTCGACAAGCCTGATGAACGCCGCACCAATATCCTTATCTGCGTTTTTGCGGGTCAGGTTACCGAGCCTCGCGCGGCTCACTTGGGCTGTACAGTCGCCTCTGTACCTCAACCCAATTTACCTGAAGGCTAATTATTATTACCAGTGGATAAATTTTTCATCTGGTATTTAATTTATTCATTATCCCTTTCGGGTTTGATAATTATATTTGCCAATGATTATTTTCAGCGTTTTGGTAAGTTTCAAATTTTTGTTACTTAACCGGTCATGTGACCCAAATGACCTTGAAATATCTCGGGAAAATTTTGGAGGACGTAACACCTCCCCCCTTAAACGAGCGGTGCTTCGAAGAACATCGCTCGACCTCGGTAGAGGCTGAATATAAAAACAAAATTTATTAAGTCATCTCATCAGGATTTTAATATTCTCTGCTTGATTAATTATTGGTTTATCTTTTTCCTTATCTATGATTTCCCCTACTGGTTTTCATTCAACCAACTATTCCCTGTTATTTCTAAATTTTTCCCCCAAATTTTTCCTCCGATCTTTTCCATCTCGACTGTACCATCCTCTACCCATGGAAAGACTCTCTTTGGCTTTGTCTCTTGGTAGAGCGACACTCAAGTGTTATCGCGATCTCTCTCTCTCTCTCTCTCTCTCTTTCTATGCCTCTCTGTCTTTCCTTTCGCGTGCCGTAACTGTGAGTATACATGTAGCTGCATCTCCAGACGGCTACCTTAGCATTCTGTCCGGTAATTTTTCTTTCTAGTTCTTTCCACTGCCCTAATGCTACTCTTTGCTCATTGGACCATCCCACGCGCGGAGGGACCAATGGCATTCAAACTCTATCGTCTACACTTAAATTATTTCCTTTAGCACTTTTTGTTAATAATAACTTTATAGATCATAACCCCTTGTTTAATTATTTGCTTATTTATTTATTTATTTATTTATTTATTTATTATTTTTATTATTATTATTTTTTTTTTAATTTTAATTTTTATTTTTATTTTTTTAAAATTCTTTTTCCCTTTAAGGAAGTCGCGGATATACTTTCCCTTGGTTATGGCCTCCTACTTGAACTCCTTTATTTTGACCTTCGCCTGTCTGACTTTCATCTTCCTCTTCTTCCTCCGATTCATACTCTTCCTCTGATTCTACTTTACCCTTTTCTATATCTTTCGTTTTATCTTCCTTCTTATCATCATTTTCCTTTACTCCCTTGTTCAGATGCAACAAAAGATTAGTTACCGAATCCCATACCGCTCCGATCAAAAACAATGACCATCCATACACGGTGTGCAACGCGTACCCGTGTATGAGTGTGTCTATCCCCAACTTTACTGGCCTTATAATCATAATTACTCCTATCAGACCTGCACTTATGTTGCCGAATGCAACTAGACTTTCCAGCATCCTTTTCCACGCATTCTCCATCGATTTTTGTAGTTCCGGTCCATCCAATAGTTTTGCGAATGAACCACCTTGCGCCACGGTTGGTTTGCCCAATAAGCCCCTAGCCACGGTGTTCAGCACCGCAGGTCTTTCGGCCGGAAACATGATGTGCTCTCGAAGCTGTTCTAGTTCCGATTCCGTGTAGATCCCGCTGGTCGCCAATGACTTAGTGCTTTTGTAGGTCCACGTAGGCTTGGTGTTCGGTTTCATCTTCTCAGGTGGGTATACAAGTATTGGTCCAGGCATCATGGCATACCAATCCTCGTCAACAAAGTATGTAGGTGCAACCATCTTGTTACAAGTGATCTGCATTCCGGTTTTCATTAATATATGAGTTTTCGGTGTCAAGAAATAACTGTTGTTTCCCTCTGTTACTGGCAAATGCGTATAACATTCTTCTCGTGGTTGAACTCGAACTTCTTTTGGAATACACTTTATGATGTGTACCACTTCTCCAGATATTACAGCCATATAACCCGGTCCTCTCATCAGACGATACGCGAATTCGTCTGGTATCTCGGTAGCTATTGCCAAACGATTCTTCAACATCTCTCTTTCCAGTTCGCATTTGTGAGTCAGGAGATCGTGATAAACCTGCTGAGTTTGAGTTTGAATGTGTCGCTCGATGTAAACAAATTTTGAGTTTACGTAAGTGTACATGCCCATATTTATGACTTCCATTTTTTGTCCTTGCAAAAACGTTTGTCCATTTTCGATCTCGTATACAAACAATTTCGGGTGTTCCGTTCGCACTATCGTTTGTCCACATACGTTTGTTGATCCGCGTGTTACAAGCGCAAAGATTATATCCGATGTAGTAACGGTATACAACACCTGCGAGTCTTGATCTACACCTTTCTCGGTTATGCCTTCGTACAACACTCCATATTGTCCGTTTCCACAATTTCCGACAGGAACCGACTCCCAAAACGTATGTCCCCCTTCCATATCTACACATTGTCCTTCGTTTAGCTCGCAACGTATTCCCGATTTCAAGAAGATTTTATTGGTTTTCAGAGCGATCGTAGCACGATAGTCTCTCAAAGTGATCTTCACTTCGGCCAATACAATTACTTCATCCCAATTTCCAAAAGGGTCTGAATATGCTGTACCCTTACATTCGCCATCTTGTCCCACCTTTCCTGCCAACGTTACAGGATGTTTTACGCTGTGATTACCCGTAATTCCCATTATCAGAGTCTTTTCTACTTCAAAGGTGTTCGTACATTCGATTACACGCGTTTCGCGATACCTCATACACGTACGAGGCTTTTCCATTCGCTACGTCACTGGTATGCGAGAACATCCCGCACTTTCGAATATCTCTATTGATCTCAACTTTGCACTGTCGTCCATGTACAGATGCATAATCGTTTATCTGAAGCAGCTGAATTCGCATTACTGTGACGTTCAATGCTGGTGATGGAATATCGCATTCCTCCACTTCCAGAAGCGATATTGTTGTGATGTTGGACTTGGCTGTTCCACAATCGTACCCAATCATTCCCATACATCGTCTTGACAGTAGAATAACCCCTATCACGAACAAGGGTATTTTCTCTCTCATTTTGATCTATACCAGAAAGAAAAAGACGGAGTTATAATAATGGTTTATTTTACTGATTCAGTCCTTCGATGAGCCATACATATGGATTGTTTACTAGTAATATTTGGTGATAATACAATGATATTGTGGTGCTAGTTAGATTTCATATTATTGTTAATTTCATTACTGATGCTTTTACATTCCCTTCCTTTCATTTTTATGCTACTGATTTTTCCCCTAAGCTGAAATAATTTTTTCCCTAAATCTACATAGATACTACGATTCCCTCCTGATATTTCATAAACTGGCGAACTTCTTCTTTTTTTTTTCTTTTTAGTTTCTCTCTATACTCATGATTCTACCACGGATTTTGAGTAGCATATATTTAAGTGCCATCATTTTTACAATCACTTCGTCAGTGCCAAACTGCACTACGATATCCGGCTCACCTTCAGGCGAAACCGTGATCATAATTATCACACATTCGTTTTCCCTTTCTTTCTTCTGGATTTGGAATTTTGCATCCAATTCTAACAAAGCTTTTCCCACCTCTTCTATGTATCTTTCCGAATCGCCTCGTCCCCGTCTATTTTATCCAGTATCGAATGTACGATCAGACCAACCAGACGCAAAACTCTACTTTCCCAATCTCGTCTACAATTTTTGCCTTTTGCCTGCTCCGCGATTTTTCTTATCAAAGCGCTGGTAGCCGTTCTCCTGGCTATTTCTTTATGTTCTCCCGTTCCTTCAGCACGAAATCCGTCAAAGATTGCCTCAACTCGGAACATCTTTCTCCGATTCGTCTGTCTCGGCATCTCTCCATACTGCACCATCCTTCCTCTCTGTGCTGATGTCATCGCGCGGACAACACTCCTTCGTCCACTTGTTCCACTTCGTCCTGACATTGTCCGTAGTTTGTGTATCCTGTAATTGTCATAGTTTGTCACAATAATGTATTTATTCAGGTGTAATATGTGAAAGTCTCAGTAGGTTTGCGTGCACTATCTGAACGTTTTTCTTGGTTTTTATCTTTATATTTTGATTTCCCATTATCTCGACCACTTCGTGTGGTCCAGTATACTGATCTGCCAGTTTTTTCGGTTTCGGTTCGTTTTGCAAAAATACATAATCACCTATTTTGAATGATTTTACGTTTAGTCTTTTGTCATGTCGTTCTTTGGATCTGATTTTTGCTTGTATCAAATTTTCTCTAGCCATTCTTCGAATCTCATGTAATTGTGTTATCAATTTTACCAAATAACCACTGTATGTCGGGAGTTCATCCTCTTCTTCCAACGGTTCGCTCGATGGTACTCTTGCCAACTTTCCAAACACCAATTCGTACGGAGTATGTTTTGTACCCTCATGCACGCTGGTATTATAATTGAAAATTGCCAATTGCACCCATTCGTCCCAGTCAAACTCCTTATCAGCGTATTGTTTCAGATATGCTCCTAATGCATGATGCGAACGTTCCAATGAACCGTTCGACTGCGGATGAAAAGCTGTTGTCCGAATTCTTTTGATTTTAAATCTTTTAGCTACCCGTCTGATTAATCCACTTAGAAAATTTCGACCTTGATCTGTCAATATTGATTTTGGTGGTCCGAAAATACTGATAAAGTGTTTGACCATCGCGTCTGCGATGGTTGCTGATGTTGCGTTTGGTAATGGAATAGCAAGGCAAAATTTCGTCAATTGGTCCTGTATCGTCAAAATATATTCGATACCGTCTTTTGTCTTTGGTATTGGTCTGACTATATCCATAGCTACCTTGTCGAAAGCTAACCCCGGTGTATCCGTTAACACCATCGGTTGCTTCGTTTTGTTTCTCACACATTTCTTTAACTGACATGGTAAACATCTCTGTATGTAATTTTGAATATCTACTTTCATCTTTTCCCAATAATAATGTTGTCTGATTCTATTGAAGGTCTTCGTAACTCCTCTATGACCTCCTACAGCTGGTCCATGCATTTCCTGAATTATTCCCTCACGCTCCTGTTTACTAGGATACCTGACAATCCCATGACGAACTATTACCTTGGTTGGACTTCCCAAAAATCCCAAGCGTAATTCCGTCGCAATTCTATCCCACGGAACATTCTCTACCGAATCAGTTTTTGCTAAACTTACACTCTGAATTTCCAGTTTTTCTGTTAATTTTTCAAACTGCCCATTACTCTTTTAATGTGGGCTAAAATTAATGAAGGTCCTTCTCCTGAGTCATCGCTAACCGGCAATGCTATATGATACCTGTTTCCCTTTTTTACTGCACTAGCTTCTCCTAATTGTAGACTCGGAAAATACGGTAATTCGTTTCGATCTGCCAATTTCCGCGATCCTTAATCAAGAGACTCTCCTTTTGTGTTTAAAAAATAACTAAATACGTTTTTACGAGTAAAGAAAAGATCACGACTCTGTATGATATTTCCCGGTGGAATTTTCTCGATTTCTTCGTCTGATTGTCTTTCTTCATCTTCAAGCTTCTCATTGTCTGAATTGTTGTCCATGTTGTTGTCATTACCTTCCTCATCTTCTTCTTTTTCAGAGTCGCTGCAGGATTTTTCTTCGTCTGTTTCTATTGTTTGTGGATTTTTCTTTCTTCTGCTCGCTTTTACTACCGATTCTTCGTCCGAACTGCTTTCTTCCGTCGTTTCTGGGTTTTCCTTCTTCTTTTTCTTCTTTCTCGGCTTTCGAATCTGTTTTGGTGGCTTAACTTTTGCTTTTGCGTTTGTTTCTTCCTGTTTTTCCTGTTCATTTTGATTTCTCACTTGTCGTCTAGTAGTCATAGCATGACGTTCCGGTGGATCTTTGTTTTTTGTCTTCTTAGTTGATTTTTCTTTTTCATCCTTTTCCTTCTCTTTTTCTGTTTTTTCATCATCTTCGTTTACTATTGGTTCCTTATCAGCATCCAGGTTGTACAAAGTTTCCTTGTGTATGTTCCTTGTTGTTGTTTCTTCAATCATTTCTGCCAGTTGTTCCTTCGTCAGGGACTCTCGCCACTGCTCTTCTGGATCCTCTGCCTCGTTGTATTCTTCATCTTCCTCGAATTCCAACTCATCTTCTTCGTTTTCCAAGAGAGTCATTATTTCTTCATTTGTCAAGCGATCATTATTTTCTTGTCGTACTGCGAATATCTCTTCGTCCGTATCGTTATTCCTTTTGCTTGATTCTATTGGATTTCTGGATAATGCGTCTGCGTTTACATTCGTTTTTCCGGCTTTGTAAACTACATCATACTCGTATTCGGCCAATTTCAGTCTCCATCGAAGTACTCGTGCGTTTCCATCTTTGCAAGTTCTAAACCATACCAAGGGCTTGTGATCTGTCACGAGTGTAAACACTCTGCCATATAAATACGGCTGAAATGTAAAACACTGTAGACAATCGCCAACGTCTCCTTTTCGTATGTATCGTATCGTGATTCTGCGTCATTTAATGTTCGTGAAGCGTATGCTACCGGTCTATCCGCACCGATAGGTCCTTGAGACAGGATACCCCCGATTGCGGAGCCGGACGCATCTGTGGTTACAACAAACGGCTTTGAAAAATCCGGAAATATAAAAACTGGTTCTGTACATAATTTTTCTGTTAATTCCTGAAAACTTTCCTCTTGACTTTCTCCCCATATGAAAGGAGATTCAATTTTCAGAAGATTTGTGAGTGGTTTAGCCAACTTTGCATAACTCTCTATGAATCGACGATAATATCCGGTTAGTCCCAAAAATTGCCGAATACCCTTGACGTTAACTGGCCTTGGAAATTCTCGAACTGCTTCTACTTTCTTCCGATCCAGTTTTAATCCTTCTTCACTGATGACGTGGCCTAAGTATGCCACTTCTCGTTTCAGAAATTCACACTTGTCCGGTTGTAGACTCAAATTAGCGGTCCTCAGTCGATCGATTAGTTTCTTGCATTTCTCATCGTGTTCTTCCAGAGTTTTCGCGTAGATTACGATGTTGTCGAGATACACGAATAATTCCTGTCCTTGTAGTCCCATTAATACCATGTCCATTGCTCGCTGAAATGTGAGAGGAGCGTTCTTCAATCCCATAGGCATTCTGACGTACTCGTAATGTCCATATGGCGTTGTGAAAGCTGTTTTATGACAATCATCCGGATGCATCTTTATCTGATAGAACCCTGAAGCCAGATCGAATACCGAAAAATACCGAGCACCTCCCAACTGATCCAATATATCTACGATATTTGGTAGAGGATAAGCGTCTCCTATCGTTTTTTCGTTTAACTGTCTAAAATCCAAAACTACTCTCCATTTCTATTTCCTTCTGAATCTAATTTCTTTGGCACTACCCAGACTGATGTATTATACGGAGATTCTGACTGCCTGATTAACCCTGCATCTAAGAATTCAGCTACCTGTTTCCGTATTTCCTCTTTGTGAACCTCGGGAAACCGATATTGTTTTGAATTTACCGGAAATTCATCCGTCGTTGGGATCCTATGCGTTACCACGTCTGTAGCCCCTAATTTTTCTCCTTTGATGTGAAATCTATCTACCCCATATCTGATAATTTCATGTACAGCTTCTTTTTCTATTTCGTCTAAATGCTCTAGTCGTAGCAATTCCAAAACTTTAGAGAACCGTGTCTCGTCTTTTTCTTTTCCTTCTATGGCAAAACATTTTTCAGTCATGAATTTTACTCCGATCAAACAATCAACAAACTGATAAGAATTATTTTTCCTTTTTACTGCGTTTTCCCATTTCGACATAATTTTTGGTTTTAATTCTTCTATTTCTTCTGATTCAATGCTTTTATCTTTTTCTCTGACTGACTTTTCTCGTTTTTCCTCTTTTTCTTTGACAACTTGATTTGATTCTATATTTTGTGACCTTTCTCCCATGTGCAACAGTATATCTCCAACAGAAGTTTGACAATTTTCTTCGGTGTTTGCGTTTACCGACACCGTGTGATTACTCAACAATTTTCCTTTATTTTGATTTTCTTTACTTTGAACCGATTTTTCCGACTTACTTATCTCAATTTTCCATTCTTCTTCAGTGAAAATTCTATCCAGATCTGTTTTTTCAACCTTTACCTTATTTTCTTTCTTTCCGAATACAGAACCATCCGTGTTTTTCACAGAATCGTTTTTACCCTGTTTTTCCTCCGACTCTCCGACTTTACCCTGATTCCTTTCCGACTTTCCGACTTTACCCTGATTCCTTTCCGACTTCCCAACTTTACCCTGATTCCTTTCCGACTTCACGAACCGCTCCGAATTTTCAGAATTTCCAAACTGTTCCGACTTTTCCAATCCTCCGAACTGCTTTTCCGACCTTCCGAACTGATCCGACTTTTCTGACCTTCCGAATTTCTCCTGATCTTTCTCTTTTACTTCCTTTCTGAAGACTGGATCACCTGTAATACACACTGAATTAGTCATCTCATTCTTTTCACAGTTTTCTATGTTTTTTCCTTGTGGAATTGTTGTCAATTCCAGGACAGGGATCTCTATATGGACCCTCTCGTTGCGATGATTGGTTACGTAAATGTAGCCTTTTCCACAAACGTTTTTCACCAATCCTTGTTCAATCTCAATTCCCTCGTCTACTTCGAGCCTTGGTAAATATCCCTCGAGAACGTCGTCGTTTCTCAAGCGGACATAAAAAAGCTTCGTCATTTTCGGTGGGAACATCATACTTTCCCTATGTTGTACCCCGGGTATCTAGACGCCTCGATTATTCGTGCAATCGAGTTGCGCAATAATCGAAGCGTATAAGTGGCACGCGACGAGCGCGCGGCGAGCGTCGTCGCGACATGATACCGAAATTCACCGTACTGTCGAGTCAGCAATTGTCGAGTCAGCAATTAAGCAAGCGCGAGCGACTCGGTAACTAGAGCACCTGCTCGCGACTTACCGCGACGGCGACGAAACCAAAACAAATTCCAAATTCCGTTCTCGAAGAAGCGAGAATTTGGAAAGAAGTTTGTTTACTAAAATAAAGTAAACCACAAACATTTAGAGGAGAATAAGCTGACGTACCTGCTCTCTCAACCATATATAATGTATCGAGAGCAGGCACTCCTCAGTCTCAGTACTCCTGTCAGTACGGTTGGTTACCGTCGACGAGTACCCTTTCTCTTGAGTAAGGGCTCGTCACGGGGATACCATATCCCTAGATAAAAGTTAACAGTAAAGGTTAATAGTAACAGTAAAAAGCTACGAAGTAGGATAACTGTAATTCTACTCCAAGTGTATAATAATTGGTAAATAAACATTTTATAATTGTTTTAATAAACATTGCGTGTTTAATTCTCTTGGGTTCTAACCCTTAACTGGACAAATCCCGAATCTCACGAGCTAACGGCTCGCCCGCGAAACACAGATTAGCTACCTGAGTTTCTGCGGATATAACATTGGTGGCAGCGGTGGGATTGCCAGAGTGAATTAATAAACATCGCTGTTAAATACCAAACACTTGGATCTCCGCAAGGAGCGGCAGATAGTGAGTCTCCATTGAGGGAGAAGAGTTCCGCGAACCAGGGCCGACAAGTGTTCAGGCGGACCACGGGACGATCAGAGGATCGACGTGCGCATCCCGTTATCTACAGGATAACGGAAAAGAAAAACCAACCGGAGTCTTCACGGATCGCTGCAGGATCCCTGAAGCACGTTCTCATTGAGGGGGACGTGATACTGTCAGTTCAGGAAGGGAGCCGAGAAACGCAAGGGTTTCATCAAGGGCATCCCGTAATGTGGAGGGTGTACGCACTGTAAGTACCCCACATTACATAATAAAAATCTGGGAGTCAGCTGCTTGACGTATAGGCATTGTCGAAGCCAGTAGGACGGTACCAGAAAAGGTAACACAAGATTTAACGGAGGTAAAAGTTACGCAAAATGAGTAGCCCTCGAACTCCTGCGACGCCACCGCGCACCGAACGATCGGGAACGCCGTCTGGGCGAACACCCGAAGCAGCCGAGGTGGCGGAGCACGTCGAGGAGGGCTTGGGAAACGCCCTGGCCGAGACGACAACTGAAGCTCGGCAGGCACTGGGTCAGGGGACTCCTGGACAAGGCGGTTCGCCGAACCCCCTGTTCGGGGTAAATTTCCAGCGAGGGACTCACCGGGGGAACCGTCGCCAGACGGGCTGGGAAGATGTGAATGTCCAGTTGTTCGAGCCTCGGCACCAGGACACGCCGCGCCCGACCACGACGAGATTGACGGAACGGGAGACAAATCGCATGAGGGACGCATACCCCCGGCATAGCACCACCCAAGGGGCACCCAACTGGAGCGTCGAGAACAGGGTGCTGGGTACGTTGGAAGAGGCAGAGGAGGTACCTCCCCTTAGACCCGCTCTTCGAGCGACCCGGAGGGCTCTGTTCGGAGGATGCAAGCCGGTCAGAGACCCCAAACCGGACGACGGTGAGCAGGAGGGGCTTAGCCCTGGAGCAGAGGCCAATCAGCGAATTGATCGCCTAGAGAACCTCCTGCAGCGCTTGGAACAGCGCCTGAGCGTGGTGCCGGCTGAAGCAGAGGCACCCCCACCGGAAAAAGTCCGACAGGAAGATCGACAGGGAGATCGACAGGTAGATCGGCAGGAGGATCAACAGGGGGATCCCATGTACGAGCGCATCGTCACTATGGAGCCGGGCCTGTGGGACAGCACCCGGTAGGACGAAAGGAAGGGGCGGAGGGACCCACCCCCGCCGAGGCACAGGTCGCCCCACCGACGACGGACGCGGAACCCCGAACACGAGCAAAGGGTACGAAAATATCTGGAAATACCAGCCGCTCTTCGAAACGTTAAAACCTTCGATGGGAGCGACCCAGCGAAGCTTGAGGCTTTTTTGATGTCCTGCGAAGCGGTCTGGGGTATGGTACACCCTGCGGATCGGACTGACCTTTTGACCTTGATCAAAAGCAGCAAGTTAGAAGATAGAGCGTCAAAGGAAATGAGGCACAAACAACTGATTACGCTGAGTGATTTACGGGAGGAGCTTGAAGCGCTCTACGGGAAGAGAGAGTCGCTTGCTTCCCTCCAGTATCAATTCTGCACGCTGAGGCAGGATGCGAAGGAAAACGTGTCTACCTATGCCACGCGGGCCGAAACGCTCACCGTGGAAGTAATAGAGGAATTAAGCATCGGAGCCGATGCAGAAGTCGCCAGAGGAATCGGGAACGCGATTCGAAGAAGCGCGCAAATGAACTTCGAGAACGGTTTGAAAAAAGAAGTTCAAACTATTGTGAGATCTCGTAATTATCAGAGCCTGCACGACTCGGTCGTGGGGGCATGCGAGGTAGAGAAAATGATGTCTGGGCAACCCGGCGCAGCACGGCCCAGTCTCGGGGGAGGAAACCCGAGGCATTCGCAGGGCTCAGCGGGCACAAAACCCCGGGAGTGCTACACGTGCGGGAAGACTGGGCACATGGCAAGGGACTGCCGTCAGGGGGCTCGACAAAGTCTTCCTGTACCTGCCCAGAAGAACGTGCACCTGGTAACGGTCACGTGTAACTATTGCAAAAAACCCGGGCACTTCTGGAGGGATTGCCGAGCCCGACAGCAGGACGACAACCCGAAAAATAAAAAAAGGGTGCCGGTAGCAGCGGTCATTGGAAGCGGAAGGACATCGAGCAGGGAAAAGGAGGCTCCGCTCAGCAAGGTCAGGGAGGCACTGTGGGGTCCTTCCGGATCAATACCATCACCGCAAGCGGTGAGGCCACAAGAGAGGCTAATATTTTCGCAGCGGCGGCTACAAATGGTACATCAACGGACGGCCAACTAACCGTAGCCTCGTTCCGTGCAAAAAAGTGGACGAAACCCGCCAGACCTCTCAGGGAGGTCGATGTCTACGTAGTAAAATCGCCGGGTCCACATGCATCAGCAAGTGACTTTCACGTAAGGTCACCGTCGGGACACACGGGTATGCTGACCCTGAAGGCCGACACGGGGGCTCAGGTGAGCATTATACGCGAGGATGCGTTGTCAGACGACACCCCGCCGGAGGAGTCTGATGTGTCCTTGAAGGGACTCGGGGGCGGGAGCCTGGAAGCGCGTTACGCCGCCCTCATCGAACTGGAGACGCCGAACGGTTCCGTGAAACATTGGTTCCACGTAATTTCACATAACCTGCACGTGCAAACCCATGGAATCCTTGGGATGGATTTCATAAAGGAAAAACAGGCTGACATACTCCGGGGGGAGGAAATTCGTATCAACGGGTATTGCATGCCCCTCGTGGATGGAAACATACGGATCGCGTTGCCTCCTCGCAGCGAAAATATCGCCTACGTTTCGACCTCGAGTAGCAACGAGGGAGTTGTCGAAAAACGCGGCATCGCCGACGGAGTAATACTCGGGGCATGCGTAACCGCACCACGAGGGAACAGCTGTGTGGTAAGTCTAGTAAACACCACAGACAAGCTCATTCACGTCGAGCGACCCGTCGTGTCACTCGAGCCGCTGGCGTCAGCAGAAGAGCTGGGCGGCGAGCGTGCTTGCGAAATTCTTGCAGCCAGCGCAGAGGCGAGCGGCACGCGACTCGAGCGGTTGCGCAAGGAGGTGGAGGTCGCGCACCTCAACGAGGAGGAAAAGAAATCGTTGCTGGAAATATGCGACGATTACGCCGATATATTCCACCTCGAGGGACACTCGCTCCCGTGCACCAATATGGTGGAACACCGCATTCCTCTCATGCCAGGAGCGCGGCCGATTAAGGTACATCCTTACCGCTTACCGGAGGCACACAAAAAAGAGGTCCAGCAGCAGATGAAAGGGATGCTGGAAGAGGGCATAATCCGACCGAGCCGGAGCCAATGGAATGCTCCCCTACTCGTCGTGGCCAAAAAACCTGACGCGACAGGAAAGGTAAAAATGCGTGTAGTCGTGGACTTTCGTAAATTAAACGAGGTCACGATCGGTGACTCGTACCCACTGCCTCATATTGCGGAAATATTAGACCAGCTGGGACGGGCACATTATTTCACCACCCTCGACCTCACCTCGGGATTTCATCAAATACCGATGGCGGAGGAGGACAAGGAGAAGACGGCTTTCTCCACCCCGCAAGGGCACTTCGAATACGCCCGAATGCCCTTCGGATTGAAAAATGCCCCGCCGACGTTTCAACGGTTAATGGGCGCGGTGTTAGTGGGTCTTGAAGGGCTAAAATGCTACGTGTATTTGGACGACATCGTCATATTTGGAGCTACCCTAGCGGAGCATAATGGACGACTCCGAGAGGTATTCAGTCGCCTACGGGAGGCAAAGTTGGCCCTTCAACCGGCAAAGTGCCGATTCTTGCGCCTGGAGACCAGATATCTGGGGCATATCATCTCCAGCGATGGGGTGCGGGCTGACCCTTCGATCGTGGAGTCTGTGAAAGGGTTTCCCACTCCAAGGGACGTTAAGGGAGTACAATCTTTCCTCGGGCTAGCGGGGTACTATCGAAAGTTCATCCAGGATTTTTCGAAGATCGCCAAGCCGCTAACCGAGCTCACAAAAAAGGGCGTGCCCTTCGAGTGGACAGCGAGGCACGAGCAGGCCATGGAGGACCTGAAAAGGGTGCTGACGACGGCCCCAGTACTACAATATCCGGACTTCGAAAAACCCTTCGTCGTTACCACCGACGCGTCGGACAAGGCCATCGGAGCCATCTTGTCGCAGGGCACGATAGGGGAAGATCTGCCGATTTGCTACGCCAGTAGAACATATAAACAAGGCAGAGCAGAACTATTCCACGACGGAAAAGGAACTTCTTGCAATCGTGTGGGGGATCACTCAGTTCCGCCCTTACGTATACGGGACTCGGTTTACGGTTGTAACGGATCACAAGCCCTTAACATGGCTGTTCGGTGTAAAGGATCCAGGGTCTCGACTTATGCGATGGAAAATCAAATTGTCTGAACACGAGTTCGATGTACAATACAAGGCAGGGAAACAGAATACCAACGCCGACGCATTAAGTCGAATATGTGCTGTAACCCGATCCTGCACACGAAATACACCTGCCAAGCATGGAGTCGGTAACAACGGAGACGACAAAGGCAAGTCTAACTCAAGCGCGCGCCAAGATGCTGCAACCGGCGCGACAACGGCAGCGGCGAGCGAAGAGCCGCAGGGGTTTCGCCCCGCGTACGGTCAGCCCGGAGCGGCCGACGGACAGGAGAAAGCGCGAGTCGCGTCAGACCACGGCGACTATAGTACGGAAAAAATACAACAGATACTCTACGAGCATCATGACGCGCCCTTAGGAGGACATCAGGGGGTAACGCGGATGCTGCAGAGAATAAAATTGGAGCACACCTGGCCCTGCATGCGGCAGGACATAGAGAAGTACGTAGCACGCTGCGATCTCTGCCAGCGAAATAAGATACGGCCAGCGGGGAAAGCGCCGTTGATAATAACTGATACGCCTACACGGGTATTCCAGAAGTGTGCAATGGACATCGTAGGGCCATTGCCGGAGACGGAAGGGCGAAACAAGTACATCCTTACCTTCCAGGATTTACTCACGAAATATAGTGTTGCCATACCGCTTGAAAACCAACAAGCGAACGAGGTAGCGAAAGCCTTCGCTGAGGAAATAGTGTGCCGGTACGGGACTCCAGAGACCGTCCTTACCGACCAAGGCACGAACTTTTTAAGCGCAACTTTTAAGGGGGTATGCAAGCTACTTCGCATCGATAAAATACAGACAACGGCATACCACCCCGAGTCTAACGGGGCCCTTGAACGGTCCCACCGGACGTTGGCAGAATACCTTAAGGGGTATGTAGACGAGGATCAGGGGGACTGGGATGAATGGCTACCCTACGCCATGTTCACCTACAACACAACGCCCCACACGGCAACGGGCTTCACTCCCCATCGCCTGGTCTACGGAGTGGACGCGGACCTTCCTACGGCCCTTCAAAAGGCGCCAAGGCCCACGTACAACTATGACGACTACGCACAGGAACTGCGGGAGCGTCTACGGGCAGCCTGGTCTACAGCCCGTGCAAACCTGAAAACCGCAAAAAAGCGTGCGAAGGAGCAGTACGACCGGAAAGCCAAGGATGTGAAATTCAGAGTGGGAGATCGGGTACTCCTACACGACACGACGGTACGTTGGGGACGCTCTGCCAAGCTCACCCCGAAGTGGATTGGGCCCTACCCTATCCTCGGGGTACATCCCCCATGCAACTACACGTTGCGACAGGGTCGACGAGACGTAAAAGTGCACGTAGACCGGCTCCGTAACTACGTAGAGGGGTAAAAGTCCCGACAGGGAACTTTTAGACCGGTCACTGGATTCGACAAGGCTTGAAAAATGCACATGCTTACTAACGGTAACATAGAAATGAAGAAAAAACTCTTTGCAGAACGGTGTTGGCGGGTCTACAGGCGGACGCCGCCACCCCAGAACGGGCGTACGAGGTACGACCCTTCAGGGATGCTCCCGGGCTCTACTTCGAGGGAGCCGGGACGTTATATACGTATGCCAACGTCTGGACATTGGCCATCCGTATAAATATAGCCAATATGGCGTTTATGGAGCACCGGATCCAAACTCAGCTGGACATCGTGCGACAGAAGTGCGAAGAGTTCGCTAGCCCGGACGGTTACTGCCCGGAGATGCTGGCGCACCTTGTGCGACTCTCAACAAAAATTGAGGACAACGTAGGAGTCGTACAAGACCTCATCGGGGTGGAGCCCAGGCGAAAGCGTCGAGGTCTAATTAACGGACTCGGTACCGTGCTAAAGGCCATAACTGGCAACATGGACGCGGCCGACGGGGAACGCCTCGACGAGGAAATTGCCGACCTCCAGGGCGCCCAGGGGAAGTTAAAGGAGTGCATGGGGAAACAGCTACAGGTCGTGGAATCGGCACTCCATATGTTTAACCAAACCTCACAGGAGGCGCAGCGCAATCTACAAAAATTATTCACCATGGTACACACCGTGAACGGGTACCTCCGAAATTGTACCGATGCTCTGCACGACAGGCAGCACTTCGACGAAAGTCTTATGCTGATCGAAGCTTCCGTGGAAACCTTCCTGCGGGAAGTGGAGAAAATGACGGAGATATTTTCCAGCGTGGCATCCGGGACAGTGGGAGCGTCCGTAGTGACGCCCGCCATCTTTACGAGGTATCTCACGGAGGCATTGCCTCACCTCCCCCGGGGACACAGCTTCCCGCGACCGGTCACGCGGGACAACGCGGCGGCCATATTGTGCCTGGCGACCGCCAAGGCATACCGAAGGGAGAGGATAATAACCCTCCTCCTCGAGATCCCGCTCATCGGATCCCCCGGGTACGGGATCAACTACGTATACCCCCTTCCGAGGGAGGGTAAAAACCATACCTACTATTACATCGAGGCCACGGAGGACCTCGTGGTGGTAGACCGGGAAAATCGGCAGTACATCCGGGCAACCGAACGCGACCTGGAAACCTGCAAAAGGGACGAGGATAAGTACTATTGCGAGCCCCGATACCCCGTCATGGCCATCACAGAGGACGCACCATGCAGCGTGCGATTATACACCGACGGCACGGTAGGTCAGGGCCAGCAATGCCCAAAGAGGATCGTAAGCCTCACCCACACCCTCGTGATGAGCCTACGACAGCCGGGACGTTGGCTGTATGTGTCACCGAGAAACGAGTCGGTGAGCATAAAATGCGAAGGATCGCCGACGCAGCAAGAGGTGCTGCGCGGGACGGGGTCACTGACCCTCCACAATCGTTGCACCGCCACAACGTCGGACTTCCGGCTCGAAACCGTGCGACGTTGGACGCAGGAGGTGGAAGGAACAAGCTATGTACCGGCCTACAACCTCACGTTATTACCGGCGGAGGAAGAAATGGTACCGAGGGTACTTACCGACTGCCTGACTGTGCAGCCCGAACACGCAGCTAGCAGTCCGGAGGAGGTCAATGCTCTGGGCGTACAATTACGCAGCATGAAGAGAGCTCTGGACGAAGTGAATGTACCGACGACGGGAAATCGCCCGCAACTATACCACACGATCGGGCAGTATTCGCTGGGCACCGTGGCCCTACTAGCCCTAATCGCATACGCCGCATACCAAGGACTCCGACGCGGGGCCGCCCCGCCGGAGGTACCATCTTCCGGAGCCCTGAGGGCACCGCGAGTACACGCTTACCCTTAGCACAGGAAAAGGGAGAACCAAAGGAAGAATAACGGATCGCAGGACACCAGAAGAGATTAACGATAAAAAACCATTTTATTTTTCGGATCATTACATCATCGGAGCCTTAAAAAAATTCAGCACGACGCCAGTCCATGATGCCGTGGGCAGCGCGCCTCTCACGGGATGTCGGATCTTCCTCCTCGTCGCTGTCGGTATCCGAAGATCCCGCCGGGCGGATGTTCGCCCTGGGAGCCCCCCTGGGCAAAGGGGCAAGACGGCTTCGAGGAAGCCTAGCCTCCCTTCTCCGCGGGAGACGGCCGTGAACGGCACGAAAATTTATCTCGGCGGGCGTCAGGACACGAATTGGCGGGTACGGGGCCGACGGTGTGGGTCGCACCCGCACCCAGGAGCCGATCACCTCCAGTTCCGGGCTCGGAGGTCGTCGCACCGGATCGGAGACGAGGTCCACCACAGGGATGGAGTCGTCACCAGCTCGACGGATGGTCAGATCGTAGCCGACGCTCGAGGGAGGCCCTTCGAACCGGATTCGCTAGGAAAAAAAAAAAAAAAAAAAAAAAAACACGGGGAAATTAGTTAGATAATTTCAAGAGAAAAAAAAAAGAGAATTTTCTTTCTGGAAAACATAGTTTAAAGTGGCAAAGTTGTACTTACCTTGGCAAGCGGGCTCGGGCTGCGTCTGTTGCTCATCGTTGATTCCGAATCGGAGACAGTCGGTAAACAATTAATGAGAAACTCGGCTAATGTTCTGTTAATATAGGGAAAAATTGCAGACGCGGGTTTGGCCACCGGGCATCGACCCCGACCGTCAGCAAAAAACAGCAAGGGAAGAAGTTAACGCTTCCGAGTGTCGCAACACGCGGGCCTTAGCCCGACTTCCCGGAAGAATTATAAATATTTCTATTTATCTCTTCCGTATACATATATATATAATTTTGGGGGTACATCTAAAATCTTAAAAATAAAGCTCGCCGGAGACGAGCGAAAAGAAAAACTAATTCTTTTCTTTTTAGGGGGGAGGGATGTTGTACCCCGGGTATCTAGACGCCTCGATTATTCGTGCAATCGAGTTGCGCAATAATCGAAGCGTATAAGTGGCACGCGACGAGCGCGCGGCGAGCGTCGTCGCGACATGATACCGAAATTCACCGTACTGTCGAGTCAGCAATTAAGCAAGCGCGAGCGACTCGGTAACTAGAGCACCTGCTCGCGACTTACCGCGACGGTGACGAAACCAAAACAAATTCCAAATTCCGTTCTCGAAGAAGCGAGAATTTGGAAAGAAGTTTGTTTACTAAAACAAAGTAAACCACAAACATTTAGAGGAGAATAAGCTGACGTACCTGCTCTCTCAACCATATATAATGTATCGAGAGCAGGCACTCCTCAGTCTCAGTACTCCTGTCAGTACGGTTGGTTACGGTCGACGAGTACCCTTTCTCTCGAGTAAGGGCTCGTCACGGGGATACCATATCCCTAGATAAAAGTTAACAGTAAAGGTTAATAGTAACAGTAAAAAGCTACGAAGTAGGATAACTGTAATTCTACTCCAAGTGTATAATAATTGGTAAATAAACATTTTATAATTGTTTTAATAAACATTGCGTGTTTAATTCTCTTGGGTTCTAACCCTTAACTGGACAAATCCCGAATCTCACGAGCTAACGGCTCGCCCGCGAAACACAGATTAGCTACCTGAGTTTCTGCGGATATAACACCTAGTATGGAAGTCTATCTTTTTGTCTCGAACTTCAAGTGTACTGTTTTCATAATCAATTTCAGCCAAATTATCACGAAAATACTCGTTTGACAGTAATCCTCCCTGTTTGATTGGAAAACTGTTTGGTACCACGTGATAAACCGTTTCTCTTCCCAAAGTATTAATTATTACATACCCCAGAGTATACACAAATTTATCTGTAATTCCGCTCAATCTCAAAATTTTATCCCGATAAAGTTCCGAATTCTTTAGCCAAACATCTTTCTTTCAGAATACTTTTACTAGCACCTGTGTCTAGCATCATAATTACCGTTTCCGAAAGCTCGCTACTTTGAAACAAGACGGTAGGAGCAATTACGTCTTTTTCTGGATTAATCAAATATACGTCGATTATTTCGGGTTCCGACCCGAATCGGTACAAGCCTTGATCGTAAGGGTTGGGTGCGCTTGGGTATTCGCGTTGGCCTGTACCTGGGCACCCTGTGCTGGTCGGCCATCCGCGTTTCCCTGTTGCGCTGCCCTCCGGTTGTTGTTGCTGATGCGGATCTGACAATCCGTTAAATGATGACCTGAATTTTTACAATAATTGCAAATGATTTGATTGGCTTGGTTTTGCTGTTGTTGATTCACTGAATTTTGTTGTTGCGTCAATGCCTGTGAATAACTCATTGAACCTGCAACGTTCGAATTTCCGATGTTTGCCTGCTTCTGTTGATTGCATGCTGGCGCTGAATGTCCCCAGCCATTACACATCTGACATTGAATTTGAGATGTTTGACCTTGAGGAATTTTCGATTGATTTTGCTGTGTTACTTGATTGAAATTATTTGCTTGATTCTGTACAGGTTGTTGTACACTACGGCAAGACTCGGTCAAATGGCCTTTTCGACCGCAATTTCTACATGGAATACTGTAACATTTGTCTGCCGTGTGTCCCCTTTTCCCACAAATCTGACAAATCATGATCGTATTCGTTTGCGCAACTGCTCCAGGAATTTTAAAACAATTATCTGCTGAATGACCCGATTTTTTACAATACTGACAAATTAATGGAGTCTGAGGCTCGATTTTTCCCGATACTTTGCATTTATCAGCTGTATGACCCAACTTTCCACAGGTCTGACATTTGCTAGGCGGAGTCGCCCCTGGAGCGCTCCAGCATGTTGTAGCAAGATGTCCTTTTTTATCACAGATCTGACAATTATTTGCCGCTGGTGTATTGGTGTTTACCACGGCTACAGTCGATTCTTCCTTAGCTTCCTCGATGATCTTCACGCTTGCTTTCTTTGGAGGTTTTTCAGGCTCCTTTTCCGGTTTTTGCTTTGCTTCAGCGTTGTCCCTCAACTTCTTCAGGTCTGCTAGTTCTCGTTCAATCCTTTTTGCCTCATGAATAGCTTCTCTGAGGGTGGTTTCCTCTGTTCCCATTTTGTCTCGTATCTCCGGTTTCAATCCTCTTTTGAAGCAACTGCAAGCCATTTCGTCTATTATATCCAGTTCTTCCTGACCCAGATATCCTTTCTTGTAATAATGAGCCTCGTTGAATTTTTCGGCTAATTCCCGAATACGATGTGCGTACTGATCTACTGTATCCGCATTCAGTTGTGCGCTGCTTCCCATTTCTCCTTGCAACTGATAAATATCCCTTGGTGGATCGTATGTTGTTTTCAAATATTCGATATATTCATCGATGCTCTCGAACTTATTTTTCGCAACCCGATTCCATACGTCTCCTACTAATTTCGATCTTGCCAATCTCAACAAGTGTAGTTCGTTTTCTGCTCCTACTATTTCCAGACCATCTTCCAATCCGGCGATATATCGTTCCAACGAGCTTCGTTTTTCATCGAACTCCGGTATCACCTGCAGAGCGTCTCGCAGGTTTCCGATTCTACCTGCACTCAAATTTAAGATTAGTCGCGTTACATCCGGTGTCATCCGACGAGAAGGTTTTTTGTTCGGGTTATCATGATCCCTTCCTCCCCCTTCGTCGCCGCCACCGCCGTCGCCACCACCGTCGCCACCGCCACCTCCGCCGCCACGGTGGTCGTCGCCACGCCCGTCGTCGCTACCTGCTTCGTTGATTTGATCGTAATCGATTTTTTTAGGATTTCCACGATTATTACCTGTGTTTCCATTTTCATTTGCTCTACTGTCTTTCTTTCGCTGAACTGATGGCATCACTGGTGCCATTTTTTTAGAGAGATTTCGTACAACCTTTTCCGGTACCTGTTTTCTACGTGAAACTTTCAATTTTTGACTCAAATCCCTTCGAGAACGCAATCTATTGACAGTATACCCTGTTTTCCTGGGACCTGTTGATTTTTCTGTCAATGATGCTAATCTAGTGAAACTATTAAATGACCTTGAAAAATTTACCTCTGATTTCGACTTGTTTCAAATTTTTACTAACGTGACTGAACTTTCCTTATTATCCCCAATTAACCCAAATGCTCTGGCTGCTTTGACAAAGAAATTTTCACTTCCACCTGGTGCACTTTTTCTTTTGGGTGAAACGGATTTTGAACAGGATTTTACCAAAGAAAGTCTCCTTCTCGGTATTGTATCTATTTCTGAGGATCTCGATCTCAACTGTGTACCTGAACTACTACTCAATCTCAACCAGGGTGTGGTCAAACCAGTAGCTGACGTAAATGAACTTTCAGACTCGTCGAATTGATTAACTACAGTTTTTTCAGCTATTTGCGGTTCTACAGCTTCTACTTCATCCCCATTAGGATTTTCACATTTTGAATTTGTTTCAACTGGATTTTGGACATTTGGATTGATTGTATCTGGAAATTCGTGTAAATACTCATCAATTGTGTTCGCAAGGAGCTCTATTTCCTTTCCAAGTGCTTTAGTTGCGTCCGATGCAACTTTATGTTTTGAATTTTCCGATGTTTTCTCTATATTTGCCACTACCTCTCTAGGATATGGAGTTGAAGTTAATAATCTGCTTTCCTCATCGAATTCCTCAATATCTGACACTTGAGTTATTTGATCTTTCGGTTTTATTATTTTTCCCGGTTTTCTTTCTCCCGATTTTTTCCTGTCTTCCGGATAGGCATGCACGATTTGATCGGGAAGAGTACATTTTGAACGTGTTGAAGTCATTTATGATTTTATTTTCCCTTTACTACTCATTTCACAAAAATTATTCGATTTGATTTGATTAATTTATTTCTTTTTTTTATAATTTTATATACACTCTTTTTGGATCCCGGACGAGCCCCCAATTTTTATGTTACGTCCCGATCAGCAATTTTCACTCCATCTCGGTCAAGGAGAATTTTCACCCTCCCTTTACACGTTATTCGGAGATGACGCTTTATCGAGGATTTGGCCCTGTTTTGAACCTAACCTTTCGGAAAATAATTCGGGATAGGGCCTAGAGTGTATATATTTAGTATTGACTGAATTTTATTCAGGGTTAAAACTTCGGAATTATTTAATTTTGAGTGATGATTCTAAACTGGACAAGAAACTTCTGGATGCTAACTCTTTCTATCATACGGGACACGATACGTGGCTATCTCACTCTCTCGGGCGTCACCCTCGACGCACGACTCGCGGCATTTACTGTCACGCTCACTCACTGTTTACTCCGGACCTATCCTAATACTTTAACGCGAACAGATATAGCTGAAATAGAATTGACCAACACGAATATATATTGTCCGGGAGAATATTTTAATCTTCCAGGTTGACGAATAAATGGCGATGTATAAATTTTCAGAAGAAATGAATGTTAAAATGAAAATAATAATTTTCCAAACTTACGATGTGATTTAAATGGGTTTACCTCGGAATGGATGATCGAATGAATTGATTGATGAATGATCAATATCGATATCGAAATAGAACGTCCTTCCCAAATTCCAAATATACGTTCGAGTCAGAATCGAATGATGACTTTCCAAAATAACGTCCTTCCAAAATATCGAAAATCCGAATCAGAATTGGATGATGAGGATGATCGAATCCAGAGATGAACGTCCTTCCCAGATGTTATAGATGGAAATAAATTACTTCGACGACGAAATGATTTCGAGGAAGAAAATACTCGATTCGATGAAATGATTCGGAAAGATATGAATAATTTATTCGAACAGAATTAAAATGAGAACTGATATTCGAAGATATTTCAAGATGATTTTACAAGTTCTTTGTTAATGGCTCTAAGTACAATACAAGATTGAGGTCAGTGCCCCGCTCGCGTAGAAGAAGAAGAAGTAATGCTCGAGTGGGCGGTGGGCGCGCGAATAAATAACCTCGGTGCCGGACACCCCCGCGTCACCGCTGTCTCACCTGCGCCTCGTCTCCCCACTCTCATCACCTAATTACTTTCTTTGATTGACTAATTACTTATTCCTAGTTTCGTAGTTTTACAATAATTTTGACCCTTCTGTTTGTTAATACTTAAATTTTAACGCGAATTCTATGAACATACAAATTTGAACGAAAGCTCTACGAGCTTTCGTTGAAAAGTTAACAATGGTTGGCATAAATTTTTATCGTAATATTTATCTGATTATTTCCTTGGATTTTCCGTTAACCGTTTTATATTTCTTTCCTACTTTTCATATTTTTCTGTATTTTCACCCATTATCTTTAAATTTATCCTGACGTTTTGACTCAATAATTATTACACATGCTTGACTTTACTCTATTCGTTTCAATATTGTTAATAATTCCCCAAAATATCTCGCCATCTTTCATATTTATTATTCATTATTTCATTCTCTATTTATTCTTGCATCAAATCATCTCAATTATGATCCTCTTAGACCATACCAATGATCTATCGGTCACCGGTATTAACAATCCAGGAGGTGCTGCACTCATCATTGCCGACGATCACTCTCGGCATCACGGACCCCGTGACAAGCCGTACAAGCGTTCGCATGCTTGACAAGCCTGATGAACGCCGCACCAATATCCTTATCTGCGTTTTTGCGGGTCAGGTTACCGAGCCTCGCGCGGCTCACTTGGGCTGTACAGTCGCCTCTGTACCTCAACCCAATTTACCTGAAGGCTAATTATTATTACCAGCGGATAAATTTTTCATCTGGTATTTAATTTATTCATTATCCCTTTCGGGTTTGATGATTATATTTGCCAATGATTATTTTCAGCGTTTTGGTAAGTTTCAAATTTTTGTTACTTAACCGGTCATGTGACCCAAATGACCTTGAAATATCTTGGGAAAATTTTGGAGGACGTAACACTGGTATAGATCAAAATGAGAGAGAAAATACCCTTGTTCGTGATAGGGGTTATTCTACTGTCGAGACGATGTATGGGAATGATTGGGTACGATTGTGGAACAGCTAAGTCCAACATCACAACAATATCGCTTCTGGAAGTGGAGGAATGCGATATTCCATCACCAGCATTGAACGTCACAGCAGTGCGAATTCAGCTGCTTCAGATAAACGATTATGCATCTGTACATGTACGACAGTGCAAAGTTGAGATCAATAGAGATATTCGAAAGTGCGGGATGTTCTCGCATACCAGTGACGTAGCGAATGGAAAAGCTTCGTACGTGTATGAGGTATCGCGAGACGCGTGTAGTCGAATGTACGAACACGGATCCTTTGAAGTAGAAAAGACTCTGATAATGGGAATTACGGGTAATCACAGCGTAACACATCCTGTAACGTTGGCAGGAAAGGTGGGACAAGATGGCGAATGTAAGGGTACAGCATATTCAGATCCTTTTGGAAATTGGGATGAAGTAATTGTATTGGCCGAAGTGAAGATCACTTTGAGAGACTATCGTGCTACGATCGCTCTGAAAACCAATAAAATCTTCTTGAAATCGGAAATACGTTGCGAGCTAAACGAAGGACAATGTGTAGATATGGAAGGGGGACATACGTTTTGGGATTCGGTTCCTGTCGGAAATTGTGGAAACGGACAATATGGAGTGTTGTACGAAGGCATAGCCGAGAAAGGTGTAGATCAAGACTCGCAGGTGTTGTAAACCGTTACTACATCGGATATAATCTTTGCGCTTGTAACACGCGGATCGACAAACGTATGTGGACAAACGATAGTGCGACCGGAACACCCGAAATTGTTTGTATAGGAGATCGAAAATAGACAAACGTTTTTGCAAGGACAAAAGATAGAAGTCATAAATATGGACATGTACACATACGTAAACTCAAAATTTGTTTACATCCAGCGACACATTCAAACTCAAACTCAGCAGGTTTATCACGATCTCCTGACTCACAAATGCGAACTGGAAAGAGAGATGCTGAAGAATCGTTTGGCAATAGCTACCGAGATACCAGACGAATTCGCGTATCATCTGATGAGAGGACCGGGTTATATGGCTGTAATATCTGGAGAAGTGGTACACATCATAGAGTGTATTCCAAAAGAAGTTCGAGTTCAACCACGAGAAGAATGTTATACGCATTTGCCAGTAACAGAGGGAAACAACAGTTATTTCTTGACACTGAGCTTCGAGAGCACATCATGTTTCCGGCCGAGAGACCTGCGGTGCTGAACACCGTGGCTAGGGGCTTATTGGGCAAACCAACCGTGGCGCAAGGTGGTTCATTCGCAAAACTATTGGATGGACCGGAACTACAAAAATTGATGGAGAATGCGTGGAAAAGGATGCTGGAAAGTCTAGTTGCATTCGGCAACATAAGTGCAGGTCTGATAGGAGTAATTATGATTATAAGGGCAGTAAAGTTGGTGATAGACACACTCATACACGGGTACGCGTTGCACACCGTGTATGGATGGTCATTGTTTTTGATCGGAGCGGTATGGGATTCGGTAACTAATCTTTTGTTGCATCTGAACAAGGGAGTAAAGGAAAATGATGAAAAGAAGGAAGATAAAACGAAAGATATAGAAAAGGGTAAAGTAGAATCAGAGGAAGAGTATGAATCGGAGGAAGAAGAGGAAGATGAAAGTCAGACAGGCGAAGGTCAAAATTAAGGACTTAAAGTAGGAGGCAATAAGCAAGGGAAAGTATATCCGCGACTTCCTTAGAGGGAAAAAGAATTTAAAAAAATAAATAAATAATTAAACAAGGGGTTATAATCTATGAAGTTATTATTAACAAAAAGTGCTAAAGGAAATTATTTAAGTGTAGACGATAGAGTTTGAATGCCATTGGTCCCTCCGCGCGGGATGGTCCAATGAGCAAAGAGTAGCATTAAGGCAGTGGAAAGAACTAGAAAGAAAAATTACCGGACAGAATGGTAAGGTAGCCGTCTGGAGATGCAGCTACATGTATACTCCCAGTTACGGCACGCGAAAGGAAAGACAGAGAGGCATAGAGAAAGAGAGAGAGAGTAGAGTACGGCGAATAGCCGCACAAAAGGGAGCAGACGAGAGTGGGTGGCGACGTGACGTCACGCCGTAATCCGTTCGCGCTGCCTCGCGTGTGGGGATTGACGTTACCGAGTCTGGGATTAGGTAAGGGATAGGAAGCGTGCTAGATTATCGATGCATAATGAATAAAAGAGAGGGAAAGTAGGCGGACAGCCGCACAAAAGGGAGCAGCCGAGAGCGGCTGGCGACGTGACGTCGCGTCATACTCCGCTCGCGCTGACCCACAATTATGCATTAAAAAAGGGTGACTGTACAGTACACGTACAGTCGCACCCGAAAAAAAAAGAATAAAAAAAAAGGGAAAGAATTTGAAAAAGGATAATCAATAAAAATTAACACGGTAAATATATGAAAAAAAATGCAGGATTTATTTAATAAAACTTATGTTAGGGATATATATTGTGACGTATTTTTCGGTATCTCAACGGAAATCTCGAATAAAAAACAAAACCGAAAATCGAGAACCGAAGCTCAAACCAGACGGGAGCGAAACGCGAAATTGAGAACCAAAAAGAACATCACCTTCGGCCGTCCACCCTCGCGAATGCATTGGAGTCCCGGTGGGCGCCAGTTAATTTTTGTTTCGCCGGTATTAACAACCGGACTAACCTGGAGGACGATGGAACCGACCTCCGCAGGGCTGATTTTTGTTTCGCCGGAATCGCCGAACCGGACTAAACTTGAGGTCGAAGGAACCGACCTCCGCAGAGCGGATTTTTGTTTCGCCGGAATCGCCAAACCGGACTAAACTGGAGGTCAATGGAACCGACCTCCGCAAGGACAAAACACAAAACGATAAAAACGGGAACGGAACGGTAACGAGCGAACACCAATACACTCGCGAGAGCAACGGTTGCGGAAATGCACGGTTTGCTCAGGGTGTAGGTTGTGGCAGAAGGGTCGCAATCCTTCGCCAATAAAGTAACGCGAAATCTATGCTAACGAGAGCTCGAGATTTCCAAAACGAAAATAATTAATTTTGTTGGCTATAAGCCACGGGAGCTCGCACACACGTGCATCGGGAGAGCTCAGCTGACCGAAGGATCGAGCGAGCGTAACGAGAGCGAGAACGAATCCTATACGCGATCGAAAATTTACACAAACGATAAACTCACCGAACAGCAGGCATAAATCCAATAATAGGGGGCGAGAACCGCACCTTACGATGCTCCGAGAACTTCAGCACAATCACTGCACCTCAAGAGCGTTCCGAACGCATCTCGATCACAGAAAATCGGCAACAAAACTCGCACGAGAAACGGCACACGAGTCGACCCGCGAACACCCGCGGTGACAGGTAGCGCGAGCGAGACGCACGAACCGAAGCGAGAGCGATAGCCGGAGTCCACGACAGCGCGAGCGAGACCCGCATCGCGAGCGCGAGACAATACCCGAAAAACCGTAAACACACGGGAGCGCGAGCGAAGTCCGAGCGGCCTCGAGGACGACTCTCGGTAGACTGATTTGTCTACGATAACACCTGTAACGGACTATTATCATTATTTCGGGAACTCTGACCGATAGCTACTGCCCTCTCAAACTATTTCGAAACGGGATTTCAACGGGAGCCTGTAACCGAACTGTACGAAGCGGTAAATTTCGAGGATCGTTACGATCGCTTCTCCTCGTGCAATGCGTGAAAACAAGGCTCTTCACTATCTCAAAAACACGGCACAAGGGTTCCATCCTTGTCCGGACTAAACCGTAACTCCGCCTGTTCTCCAACGCATTGCACTTTACCGTATCACCCACTAGAGCGCCGGGTTTGCACCGGACTTTGGTGTATTCGTAACGAAGCCTCGTCGAGTCTCTCCTCCAGTTAGGCTTGTAACAACTTATAGATCCGCATCACCAACTGGATTCGAAAACCCCGACTAACTGGATCTTTACTGTAACCGTAACCGTACAAAAAATAACCTGAACCCAAACGTTAGCGGAACTGTATTCCCAGAAGCTAAATCGTACCGCGATTAGCGAGAGAGGCAGCAAAACGAGATCTATACCATAAAATTCGGTATTCTCGCAAGAAAAAGTAGTAGATGCTTTTTTCTTTAATTTTATGACGGTGATTCTAAAAAATCACGTCACAATATGTATATATAATGATAATAATTAGATAATAATAATATTAATAATAATAAAAAAAATTAAAAAAAAAAAAATGAGTGAAGAAGAAGAAAGAAGTTAAAATATTAACGGAAAAGAGAGGACAACCGAAGTTCAATGGTGAAGGCCCTGCAGTTTATGCAGGGCCAGTTACGATGACCCTCGGGATAATTTTCAACTTCTCGAGCCAATAGCAGGAGTAAATACTCCTCCAGAAGGTCGTCAGCGAAGGGGGTCAGGAGTCTTCTGGCCGCGATCGCAACAGGGGGGTGATGTAGCCAACGAGGGGAAATTTCACGACAGATGATCCGGGGCAATCGAAATAAGGCCCGTATGCCCAGGAAATCATCCGGATGGTCGTCGTCGAGTACTTCGTCCCCGGTGTCACCCCACATGATATTGATGTTTCGAATGTTACGAGCTCGGGAGGCTCGGATCAAAATCCTCTGCGTCTCTTCAGAGGGGCGGTCATAAGTGGAGATGAACAAGTTCTCCTAAAAATTAAAAAAATAAAATTAAAAAAATATAAAGAAATAAATAAATAAATTAATTTTAAAAAAATAAAATAATAATAAAATAAAGTAAAATAAAATAAATATATATATATTTATATAAATAAGTAAAAGAATAAACAAAATAATGGGTTACCATATCCTGGAGAGCCAGTGGGGGTGGTGGACCATTACACCGGATGATCTTAACCGAGTTGTCGATGTAAATGGAAAAGTTCATGTTTATCTAAAAAAAAAAGAGAGGGAAAAAAATATATATAATAATAATAATAATAATAAATAAAATAAAATAAATAAATAGAGATATACATAGATATAGAAATATAATAAATAATACTTACTTTAAATGAGAAAACTGGATCTTAATGAGGCACTGGGAAGACGATGTACTGTGTGGAGATGCTGAGCGAAAAATGAGGGACCAGGGCTAGAGGCGTGAGTCGCGGACTAAGAGTTTGAAGGATGTTTAGAGAGAGAGAGAGAGAGAGATCGCGATAACACTTGAGTGTCGCTCTACCAAGAGACAAAGCCAAAGAGAGTCTTTCCATGGGTAGAGGATGGTACCGTCGAGATGAAAAAAATCGCAGGAAAAATTTAGGAAGAAAAATTTAGAAATAACAGGGAATAGTTGGTTGAATAAAAACCAGTGGGGGAAGTCATAGATAAGGAAAAAGATAAACCAATAATTAATCAAGCAGAGAATATTGAAATCCTGATGAGATGACTTAATAAATTTTGTTTTTATATTCAGCCTCCACCGAGGTCGAGCGATGTTCTTCGAAGCACCGCTCGTTTAAGGGGGGAGGTGTTACGTCCACCAAAATCTTCCCAAGATATTTCAAGGTCATTTGGGTCACATGACCGGTTAAGTAACAAAAATTTGAAATTTACCAAAACGCTGAAAATAATCATTGGCAAATATAATCATCAAACCCGAAAGGGATGATGAATAAATTAAATACCAGATGAAAAATTTATCCACTGGTAATAATAATTAGCCTTCAGGCAAATTGGGTTGAGGTACAGAGGCGACTGTACAGCCCAAGCGAGCCGCGCGAGGCTCGGTAACCTGACCCGCAAAAACGCAGATAAGGATATTGGTGCGGCGCTCATCAGGCTTGTCGAGCATGCGGACGCTTGTACGGCTTGTCATGGGGTCCCTGATGCCGAGAGTGATCGTCGGCAACGATGAGTGCAGCACCTCCTGGATTGTTAATGCCGGTGACCGATAGATCATTGGTGTGGTCTAGGAGGATCATAATTGAGATGAATTGATGTAAGAATAAATAGAGAATGATATAATGAATAACAAATATGAAAGATGGCGAGATATTTTGGGGAATTATTAACAATATTGAAACGAATAGAGTAAAATCAAGCATGTGTAATAATTATTGAGTCAAATCGTCAGGATAAATTTGAAGATAATGGGTGAAAATACAGAAAATTATGAAAAGTAGGAAAGAAATATAAAACAGTTAACACAAAATCCAAGGAAATAATCAGATAAATATTACGATAAAAATGTATGCCAACCATTGTTAACTTTTCAACGACAGCTCGTAGACCTTTCGTTCAAATTTGTATGTTCATAGAATTCGGGTTAAAATTTAAGCACTAACAAATGGAAGGGTCAAAATTATTGTAAAACTACGAAACTAGAAACAAGTAATTAGTCAATCAAAGAAAGTAATCAGGTGATAACAGTGGGGAGACGAGGCGCAGGTGAGACAGCGGTGACGCGGGGGTGTCCGGCACCGAGGTTATTTATTCGCGCGCCCACCGCCCACTCGACACTTCTTCTTTTTCTTCTGGGCGAGCGGGGCACTGACCTCAATCTTGTATTGTACTTAGAGCCATTAACAAAGAACTTGTAAAATCACCTAGAAATATCTTCGAATATCAGTTCTCATTTTAATTGTGTTCGAATAAATTATTCATATCTTTCCGAATCATTTCATCGAATCGAGTATTTTCTTCCTCGAAATCATTTCGTCGTCGGAGTAATTTATTTCCATCTATAACATCTGGGAAGAACGTTCATCTCTGGATTCGATCATTCTCATCATCCGATTCTGATTCGGATTTTCGATATTTTGGACGGACGTTATTTTGGAAAGTCATCATTCGATTCTGACTCGAACGTATATTTGGAATTTGGGAAGGACGTTCTGTTTCGATATCGATATTCATCATTCATCAATCAATTCATTTGATCATCCATTCCGAGGTAAACCCATTTAAATCACATCGTAAGTTTGGAAAATTATTATTTTCATTTTAACATTCATTTCTTCTGAATATTTATACATCGACATTTATTCGTCAACCTGGAAGATTAAAATATTCTCCTGGACAATATATATTCGTGTTGGTCAATTCTATTTCAGCTATACCTGTTCGCGTTAAAGTATTAGGATAGGTCCGGAGTAAACAATGAGTGAGCGTGATAGCAGGTGCCGCGAGTCGTGCGTCGAGGGTGACGCCCGAGAGAGTGAGATAGCCGCGTATCGTGTCCCGTATGATAAAAAGAGTGAGCATCCAGAAGTTTCTTGTCCAGTTTAGAATCATCACTTAAAATTAAATAATTCCGAAGTTTTAACCGTGAATAAAATTCAGTCAATATTAAATATATACACTCTAGGCCCTATCCCCAATTATCTTCCGAAAGGGTAGGTTCAAAACAGGGCCAAATCCTCGATAAAGCGTCATCTCCGAATAGTGTGTAGAGGGAGGGTGAAAATTCTCCTTGACCGAGATGGAGTGAAAATTGCTGATCGGGACGTAACACATAGAATGAAGTGTTTGTCATCTCACGATACGAGCTGAAACGCCTACAACGAGCGTAAGACTCGAATATACGATTTCGGTATAAAGCGAATTTGCGTTCGATTGGGGCGTGTTTGGCTGCTCAAAACGCATGAATCTTGCGTATTTGCATGGAATGAAGTATTTTTCATCTCATAATACGAGCTGGAATGCTTACATCGAGCGTAAAACTCAAGTGTACGTTTGGGTATAAAACGACTTTCCTTTCGATTGAGGCGTGTTTGGCCACTCGAAACGCATGAATCTTGCGTATTTTCATAGAATGAAGTGTTTTTCGTCTTACAATACGAGCTGAAACGCCTACAGCCAGTGTGAAACTCAAATGTCCGAATTCGGTATTAGGCGACTTTGCGTTCGATCGGGGCGTGTTTGGCCGCTCAAAACGGATGATTGTTGCGTATTTTCGTGGTATGAAATGCTTTTCATCTCATAATAAGGGCTGGAACGCCCTCAGCGAGCGTGAATCTCAAATGTTCTATTTCGGTATAAAGCAACTTTGCGTTCGATTGGGGCGTGTTTAGCTACTCGAGACGCATGAATCTTGCGTATTTGCACGGAATGAAGTGTTTTTCATCTCATAATACGAGCTGGAACGCCTCCAGCAAGCGTGAATCTCACATGTTCTATTTCAGTACAGAGCAACTTTGCGTTCGATTGGGGCGTGCTTGGCTACTCGAAACGCATGAATCTTGCGGATTTGCTAAGAATGAAGTGTTTTTCATCTCACAATACGAGGTAAAACGCCTACAGCGAGCGTGAATCTCAAATGTACGATTTCGGTATAAAGCGACAATGCGTTCGATTGGCGCATGTTTGGCTGCTCAAAACTCATAGATCTTGCATATTTGCATATAATGAAGCGTTTTTCATCTCATAATACAATCTAGAATGCCTGCAGAGTGCGTAAAACTCGAATATAAGAATACGATATAAGGCGACTTTGCGATCGTTTGGGACGTGTTTGGCTGCCCAAAACGCATGAATCTTGCGTATTTGCGTAGAATGAAGTGTTTTTCCTTTCATAATACGAGCTGGAACGCCTTCATCGAGCGTAAAACTCAAATGTACGTTTTCGGTATAAAACGACTTTCCCGTCCATTGAGGCGTGATTGGCTACTCGAAACGCATGAATCTTGCGTATTTTCATATAATGAAGTGTTTTTCATCTTATAATACGAGCTGCAACGCCTACAGCGAGCGTGAAACTCAGATGTGTGTTTTCGGTATGAAGCGAGTTTGCTTTCGATTGGGGCGTGTTTAGCTACTGGAAACGCATGAATATTGCTGATTTGCATAGAATGAAATGTTTTTCAGCGCATAATACGAGCTGAAACACCTACAGCGAGTGTGAAATTCAAATCTACGATTTCGGTATGAAGCGAGTTTGCGTTCCATTAGGGCGTGTTTGGCTGCCCAAAATGCATGAATCTTGCGTATTTGTATATAATGAAGTATTTTTCGTCTCATAATACGAGCTGGAACCCATACAGCATGCGTAAAACTCGAATAAAGGAATTCGGTATAAGGCGACTATGCGTTCGTGTGGGACGTGTTTGGCTGCCCAAAATGCATGAATCTTGCATATTTGCATAGAACGAAGTTTTTTTCATCTTATAATACGAGCTGAAACGCGCACAGCGAGAGTGAAACTCAAATGTACCATTTCGGTATAAGGCGACTATGCATTCGTGTGGGACGTGTTTGGCTGCCCAAAATGCATGAATCTTGCATATTTGCATAGAACGAAGTTTTTTTCATCTTATGATACGAGCTGAAACGCGTACAGCGAGTGTGAAACTCAAATGTACGATTTCGGTATAAAGCGACTTTCCGTTCGATTCGGGCGTGTTTGGCTGCCCAAAACCATGAATCTTGCGTATTTCCATAGAATGAAGTGGTTTTCATTTTATAATACGAGCTTGAACGTGTACATCGAGTGTGAAATTCAAATGTACGATTTCGGTATAAAGCGACTTTGCGTTCCATTGGGGCGCGTTTGGCTGCCCAAAATGCATGAATGTTGCGTATTTGCATAGAATAAAGTTTTTTTCATCTCAAAATACGAGCTGAAACGCCTACAGCGAGTGTGAAACTCAAATGTACGATTTCGGTATGAAGCGACTTTGCATTCGATTGGGGCCTGTTTGGGTACTCGAAATGCATGAATCTTCCGTATTTGCATAGAATGAAGTGTTTTTCATCTAAAAATACGAACTGAAACGCCTACAGCGAGTGTGAAACTCAAATGTACGATATCGATATAAAGCTACTTTGCGTTCGATTGGGGCTTGTTTGGCTGCTCAAAACGCATGAATCTTGCGTATTTGTATAGTATGAAGTATTTTTCATTTCATAATACGAGCTGGAACACATACAGCGAGCGTAAAACTCGAGTAAACGAATTCGGTATAAGGCGACTTTTTGTTCCTTTGGTACGTGTTTGGGTGCTCACAATGACTGAATCTTGCATATTTGCATAGAATGAAGTATTTTTCATCTCAAAATACGAGCTGAAACGCCTACAGCGAGTGTGAAACTCAAATGTACGATTTCGGTATAAAGCGACTTTACGTTCCATTGGGGCGTGTTTGGCTGCCCAAAATGCATGAATCTTGCGTATTTGCACAGAATAAAGTGTTTTTCATCTTATAATACGAGCTGAAAAGCCTACAGCGAGTGTGAAACTCAAATGTACGATTTCGGTATAAAGCGACAATGCGTTCGATTGGCGCATGTTTGGCTGCTCAAAACTCATAGATCTTGCATATTTGCATATAATGAAGCGTTTTTCATCTCATAATACAATCTAGAATGCCTGCAGAGTGCGTAAAACTCGAATATAAGAATACGATATAAGGCGACTTTGCGATCGTTTGGGACGTGTTTGGCTGCCCAAAACGCATGAATCTTGCGTATTTGCGTAGAATGAAGTGTTTTTCCTTTCATAATACGAGCTGGAACGCCTTCATCGAGCGTAAAACTCAAATGTACGTTTTCGGTATAAAACGACTTTCCCGTCCATTGAGGCGTGATTGGCTACTCGAAACGCATGAATCTTGCGTATTTTCATATAATGAAGTGTTTTTCATCTTATAATACGAGCTGCAACGCCTACAGCGAGCGTGAAACTCAGATGTGTGTTTTCGGTATGAAGCGAGTTTGCTTTCGATTGGGGCGTGTTTAGCTACTGGAAACGCATGAATATTGCTGATTTGCATAGAATGAAATGTTTTTCAGCGCATAATACGAGCTGAAACACCTACAGCGAGTGTGAAATTCAAATCTACGATTTCGGTATAAAGCGACTTTGCGTTCCATTAGGGCGTGTTTGGCTGCCCAAAATGCATGAATCTTGCGTATTTGTATATAATGAAGTATTTTTCGTCTCATAATACGAGCTGGAACCCATACAGCATGCGTAAAACTCGAATAAAGGAATTCGGTATAAGGCGACTATGCGTTCGTGTGGGACGTGTTTGGCTGCCCAAAATGCATGAATCTTGCATATTTGCATAGAACGAAGTTTTTTTCATCTTATAATACGAGCTGAAACGCGCACAGCGAGAGTGAAACTCAAATGTACCATTTCGGTATAAAGCGACTTTGCGTTCCGTTGGGGCGTGTTTGGCTGCCCAAAATGGATAAATCTTGCGTATTTGCATAGAATAAAGTGTTTTTCATCTTATAATACGAGCTGAAACACCTACAGCGAGTGTGAAACTCATTTGTACGTTTTCGGTATGAAGCGATTTTGCTTTCGATTGAGGCGTGTTTGGCTGCTCAAAACGCATCAATCTTGCGTATTCGTATAGGATGAAGTATTTTTCGTCTCATAATACGAGCTGGAACCCATACAGCATAAGTAAAACTCGAATAAAGGAATTCGGTATAAGGCGACTATGCGTTCGTGTGGGACGTGTTTGGCTGCCCAAAATGCATGAATCTTGCATATTTGCATAGAATGAAGTTTTTTTCATCTTATAATACGACCTGAAACGCGTACAGCGAGTGTGAAACTCAAATGTACGATTTCGGTATAAAGCGACTTTGCGTTCGATTCGGGCGTGTTTGGCTGCCCAAAAAGCATGAATCTTGCGTATTTGCATAGAATGAAGTGATTTTCATTTCATAATACGAGCGTGAACGTTTACATCGAGTGTGAAACTCAAATTTACGATTTCGGTATAAAGCGACTTTGCCTTCCATTGGGGCGCGTTTGGCTGCCCAAAATGCATGAATGTTGCGTATTTGCATAGAATAAAGTGTTTTTCATCTCAAAATACGAGCTGAAACGCCTACAGCGAGTGTAAAACTCAAATGTACGATTTCGGTATGAAGCGACTTTGCATTCGATTGGGGCCTGTTTGGGTACTCGAAACGCATGAATCTTGCGTATTTGTATAGAATGAAGTCTTTTCATTTCATAATACCAGCTGAAACTCATACAGCATGCATAAAACTCGAATAAAGGAATTCGGTATAAGGCGACTAAGCGTTCGTGTGGGACGTGTTTGGCTGCCCAAAATGCATGAATCTTGAATATTTGCATAGAATGAAGTTTTTTTCATCTTATAATACGAGCTGAAACGCGCACAGCGAGAGTGAAACTCAAATGTACCATTTCGGTATAAAGCGACTTTGCGTTCCGTTGGGGCGTGTTTGGCTGCCCAAAATGGATAAATCTTGCGTATTTGCATAGAATAAAGTGTTTTTCATCTTATAATACGAGCTGAAACACCTACAGCGAGTGTGAAACTCATTTGTACGTTTTCGGTATGAAGCGATTTTGCTTTCGATTGAGGCGTGTTTGGCTGCTCAAAACGCATCAATCTTGCGTATTCGTATAGGATGAAGTATTTTTCGTCTCATAATACGAGCTGGAACCCATACAGCATGCGTAAAACTCGAATAAAGGAATTCGGTATAAGGCGACTATGCGTTCGTGTGGGACGTGTTTGGCTGCCCAAAATGCATGAATCTTGCATATTTGCATAGAACGAAGTTTTTTTCATCTTATGATACGAGCTGAAACGCGTACAGCGAGTGTGAAACTCAAATGTACGATTTCGGTATAAAGCGACTTTCCGTTCGATTCGGGCGTGTTTGGCTGCCCAAAACCATGAATCTTGCGTATTTCCATAGAATGAAGTGGTTTTCATTTTATAATACGAGCTTGAACGTGTACATCGAGTGTGAAATTCAAATGTACGATTTCGGTATAAAGCGACTTTGCGTTCCATTGGGGCGTGTTTGGCTGCCCGAAATGGATAAATCTTGCGTATTTGCATAGAAAAAAGTGTTTTTCATCTTATAATACGAGCTGAAACACCTACAGCGAGTGTGAAACTCAATTGTACGTTTTCGGTATGAATCGATTTTGCTCTGGATTGAGGCGTGTTTGGCTGCTCAAAACGCATCAATCTTGCGTATTTGTATAGGATGAAGTATTTTTCGTCTCATAATACGAGCTGGAACCCATACAGCATGCGTAAAACTCGAATAAAGGAATTCGGTTTAAGGCGACTATGCGTTCGTGTGGGACGTGTTTGGCTGCCCAAAATGCATGAATCTTGCATATTTGCATAGAATGAAGTTTTTTTCATCTTATAATACGACCTGAAACGCGTACAGCGAGTGTGAAACTCAAATGTACGATTTCGGTATAACGCGACTTTGCGTTCGATTCGGGCGTGTTTGGCTGCCCAAAAAGCATGAATCTTGCGTATTTGCATAGAATGAAGTGGTTTTCATTTCATAATACGAGCTTGAACGTTTACATCGAGTGTGAAACTCAAATGTACGATTTCGGTATAAAGCGACTTTGCGTTCCATTGGGGCGCGTTTGGCTGGCCAAAATGCATGAATGTTGCGTATTTGCATAGAATAAAGTTTTTTTCATCTCAAAATACGAGCTGAAACGCCTACAGCGAGTGTGAAACTCAAATGTACGATTTCGGTATGAAGCGACTTTGCATTCGATTGGGGCCTGTTTGGGTACTCGAAATGCATGAATCTTCCGTATTTGCATAGAATGAAGTGTTTTTCATCTAAAAATACGAACTGAAACGCCTACAGCGAGTGTGAAACTCAAATGTACGATATCGATATAAAGCTACTTTGCGTTCGATTGGGGCTTGTTTAGCTGCTCAAAACGCATGAATCTTGCGTATTCGTATAGTATGAAGTATTTTTCATTTCATAATACGAGCTGGAACACATACAGCGAGCGTAAAACTCGAGTAAACGAATTCGGTATAAAGCGACTTTTTGTTCCTTTGGGACGTGTTTGGGTGCTCACAATGCCTGAATCTTGCATATTTGCATAGATTGAAGTATTTTTCATCTCAAAATACGAGCTGAAACGCCTACAGCGAGTGTGAAACTCAAATGTACGATTTCGGTATAAAGCGACTTTACGTTCCATTGGGGCGTGTTTGGCTGCCCAAAATGCATGAATCTTGCGTATTTGCACAGAATAAAGTGTTTTTCATCTTATAGTACGAGCTGAAACGCCTACAGCGAGTGTGAAACTCAAATGTACGTTTTCGGTATGAAGCGACTTTGCTTTCGATTGGGGCCTGTTTGGGTACTCGAAATGCATGAATCTTCTGTATTTGCATAGACTGAAGATTTTTTCATCTCAAAATACGAACAAAAACGCCTACAGCGAGTGTGAAACTCAAATGTACGATATCGGTATAAAGCTATTTTGCGTTCGATTGGGGCTTGTTTGGCTGCTGAAAACGCATGAATCTTGCGTATTTGTATAGAATGAAGTCTTTTCATTTCATAATACCAGCTGGAACTCATACAGCATGCATAAAACTCGAATAAAGGAATTCGATATAAGGCGACTAAGCGTTCGTGTGGGACGTGTTTGGCTGCCCAAAATGCATGAATCTTGAATATTTGCATAGAATGAAGTTTTTTTCATCTTCTAATACGCGCTGAAACGCGTACAGCGAGAGTGAAACTCAAATGCACGATTTCGGTATAAAGCGACTTTGCGTTCCATTGGGGCGTGTTTGGCTGCCCAAAATGCATGAATCTTGCGTATTTGCATAGAATGAAGTTTTTTTCATCTTATAATACGAGCTGAAACACCTACAGTGAGTGGGAAACTCAATTGTACGTTTTCGGTATGAAGCGACTTTGCTTTCGATTGGGGCGTGTTTGGCTACTCGAAATGCATGAGTCTTGCGTATTTGAATAGAATGAAGTGTTTTTCATCTTCTACGAGCGGAAACGTCTACAGCTAATGTGAAACTTAAATGTACGATTTCGGTATGAAGGGACTTTGCTTTCGAATGGGGCGGGTTTGGCTTCTCGAAATGCATGAGTCTTGCGTATTTGAATAGAATGAAGTGTTTTTCATCTTCTACGAGCGGAAACGCCTACAGCTAGTGTGAAACTCAATTGTACGTTTTCGTTATGAAGCGATTTTGCTTTCGATTGGGGCGTGTTTGGCTGCTCAAAACGCATGAATCTTGCGTATTTGTATAGAATGAAGTATTTGTCGTCTCATAATACAAGCTGGAACTCATACAGCATGCGTAAAACTCGAATAAAGGAATTCGGTATAAGGCGACTAAGCGTTCGTGTGGGACGTGTTTGGCTACCCAAAATGCATGAATCTTGAATATTTGCATAGAATGAAGTTTTTTTCATCTTATAATACGAGCTGAAACGCGTACAGCGAGAGTGAAACTCAAATGTACGATTTCGGTATAAAGCGACTTTGCGTTCCTTTGGGGCGTGTTTGGCTGCCCACAGTGCATGAATCTTGCGTATTTGCATAGAATGATGTGATTTTCATCTTATAATACGAGCTGAAACACCTACAGCGAGTGTGAAACTCATATCTACGATTTCGGTATAAAGCGACTTTGCGTTCCATTAGGGCGTGTTTGGCTGCCCAAAATGCATGAATCTTGCGTATTTGTATATAATGAAGTATTTTTCGTCTCATAATACGAGCTGGAACCCATACAGCATGCGTAAAACTCGAATAAAGGAATTCGGTATAAGGCGTCTATGCGTTCGTGTGGGACGTGTTTGGCTGCCCAAAATGCATGAATCTTGCATATTTGCATAGAACGAAGTTTTTTTCATCTTATGATACGAGCTGAAACGCGTACAGCGAGTGTGAAACTCAAATGTACGATTTTGGTATAAAGCGACTTTCCGTTCGATTCGGGCGTGTTTGGCTGCCCAAAACCATGAATCTTGCGTATTTCCATAGAATGAAGTGGTTTTCATTTTATAATACGAGCTTGAACGTGTACATCGAGTGTGAAACTCAAATGTACGATTTCGGTATAAAGCGACTTTGCGTTCCATTGGGGCGTGTTTGGCTGCCCAAAATGGATAAATCTTGCGTATTTGCATAGAAAAAAAGTGTTTTTCATCTTATAATACGAGCTGAAACGCCTACAGCGAGTGTGAAACTCAAATGTACGATTTCGGTATAAAGCGACTTTACGTTCCATTGGGGCGTGTTTGGCTGCCCAAAATGCATGAATCTTGCGTATTTGCACAGAATAAAGTTTTTTTCATCTTATAATACGAGCTGAAAAGCCTACAGCGAGTGTGAAACTCAAATGTACGATTTCGGTATAAAGCGACTTTGCGTTCGATTGGGGCCTGTTTGGGTACTCGAAATGCATGAATCGTCCGCATTTGCATATATTGAAGTATTTTTCATCTCACAATACGAGCTGAGGCGCCTACAGCGAGTGTGAAACTCAGATGTACGATTTCGGTATAAAGCGACTTTGCGTTCCATTGGGGCGTGTTTGGTTGCCCAAAATGCATGAATCTTGCGTATTTGCATAGAATAAAGTGTTTTTCATCTTATAATACGAGCTGAAACGCCTACAGCGAGTGTGAAACTCAAATGTACGATTTCGGTATAAAGCGACTTTGCGTTCCATTGGGGCGCGTTTGGCTGCCCAAAATGCATGAATGTTGCGTATTTGCATAGAATAAAGTGTTTTTCATCTAAAAATACGAACTGAAACGCCTACAGCGAGTGTGAAACTCAAATGTACGATATCGGTATAAAGCTACTTTGCGTTTGATTAGGGCTTGTTTGGCTGCTCAAAACGCATGAATCTTGCGTATTTGTATAGTATGAAGTATTTTTCATTTCATAATACGAGCTGGAACGCATACAGCGAGCGTAAAACTCGAGTAAACGAATTCGGTATAAAGCGACTTTTTGTTCTTTTGGGACGTGTTTGGGTGCGCACAATGCCTGAATCTTGCATATTTGCATAGAATGAAGTATTTTTCATCTCAAAATACGAGCTGAAACGCCTACAGCGAGTGTGAAACTCAATTGTACGTTTTCGGTATGAAGCGATTTTGCTTTCGCTTGGGGCGTGTTTGGCTGCTCAAAACGCATGAATATTCCGTATTTGCATAGAATAAAGTGTTTTTCATATAAAAATACGAACTGAAACGCCTACAGCGAGTGTGAAACTCAAATGTACGATATCGGTATAAAGCTACTTTGCGTTCGATTGGGGCTTGTTTGGCTGCTCAAAACGCATGAATCTTGCGTATTTGCATAGAATAAAGTGTTTTTCATATAAAAATACGAACTGAAACGCCTACAGCGAGTGTGAAACTCAAATGTACGATATCGGTATAAAGCTACTTTGCGTTCGATTGGGGCTTGTTTGGCTGCTCAAAACGCATGAATCTTGCGTATTTGTATAGTATGAAGTATTTTTCTTTTCATAATACGAGCTGGAACGCATACAGCGAGCGTAAAACTCGAGTAAACGAATTCGGTATAAGACGACTTTTTGTTCCTTTGGGACGTGTTTGGGTACTCACAATGCCTGAATCTTGCATATTTGCATAGAATGAAGTATTTTTCATCTCAAAATACGAGCTGAAATGCCTACAGCGAGTGTGAAACTCAAATGTACGATTTCGGTATAACGCGACTTTGCGTTCCATTGGGGCGTGTTTGGCTGCCCAAAATGCATGAATCTTGCGTATTTGCATGGAATACAGTGTTTTTCATCTTATAATACAAGCTGAAACGCCTACAGCGAGTGTGAAACTCAAATGTACGTTTTCGGTATGAAGCGACTTTGCTTTCGATTGGGGCCTGTTTGGGTACTCGAAATGCATGAATCTTCCGTATTTGCACAGACTGAAGATTTTTTCATCTCAAAATACGAACTGAAACGCCTACAGCGAGTGTGAAACTCATATGGACGATATCGGTATAAAGCTACCTTGCGTTCGATTGGGGCTTGTTTGGCTGCTCAAAACGCATGAATCTTGCGTATTTGTATAGAATGAAGTCTTTTCATTTCATAATACCAGCTGGAACGCATACAGCGAGCGTAAAACTCGAGTAAACGAATTCGGTATAAGGCGACTTTTTGTTCCTTTGGGACGTGCTTGGGTGCTCACAATGCCTGAATCTTGCATATTTGCATAGAATGAAGTATTTTTCATCTCAAAATACGAGCTGAAACGCCTACAGCGAGTGTGAAACTCAAATGTACGATTTCGGTATGAAGCGACTTTGCTTTCGATTGGGGCCTGTTTGGCTGCTCAAAACGCATGAATCTTGCGTATTTGTATAGTATGAAGTATTTTTCATTTCATAATACGAGCTGGAACGCATACAGCGAGCGTAAAACTCGAGTAAACGAATTCGGTATAAGGCGACTTTCGTTCCTTTGGGACGTGTTTGGATGCTCAAAATGCCTGAATCTTGCATATTTGCATAGAAGGAAGTATTTTTTTTTTTTTTTAATTATTTTCGGACATCGACTGTTTAAGCCATTAGCCCTTCAGTTCCGTCTGTGTTGCTAGGTTGTTTCCTACGTTATTATTGTATCTATTCGTCTACGTATTTTTGTTTCCTTTCTTTCTTTGGTGTTCTTAATCATATCGTACGTTTTAATTCGTTCCTTAAATCATTATTTCGATTTTCGCTTCCTTACAAAGCTTGAGCACTTTTTTGATGGATTCCGAATTCCGTTACATAATATTTGCTCAATGTTTCCATTTATTTTCAGTTTCTGTCTAATTCGTATATATTTTCTGCATCTTGTTAGTATGTGTTCAACGTCCAATGTTTCATTGCATTCGTCGCACTTCGGTTTGATTCCGCCTTCTAGCAAATAACCATTGGTCATCTTCGTATGTCCAATTCTGAGCCGAGTTAAGATAACTTCGTCTCTTCTTTTTATTTCTTCTGGCATATGCCACTCTGTTATCTGCGTTTTTATTTTTTTTAGTTTTGTGTTTGTCGCATTCCATTTACTTTGCCAGGTATTTCTGGTATATTTTCGTATTTCTGTCTTTAAATCGTTTGGGCTCACTACTATATCCGTAATGTCCACCATTTTTGTTGCCTTCCTCGCTGCCCTATCTGCCATTTCATTACCTTTTATTCCAATGTGTCCCGGTATCCAAATAAAGTTAATTTCTTTTCCGTTTTGGTGGAGGTTCCATCTTTGGTCCGATATGTATTGCACTAGTGGATCTGCAGTGAACGTCTCAGATATGCTGATAACGGAGCTGAGAGAGTCTGTGCATATTATAAATTGTTTGCTGTCGTAGTGTTCGCACAAGCAGAGTGCTTGGTATATCGCAAATAGTTCGGCAGTGTAAATGCTTGTGACCGCGGGTAGTGACCACTTTTGTATATTCTCATTACATACCAGAGCACATCCTACTTTATCCTGCCATTTTGTTTGATCCATCTGTGTAAATATATACTGCTTCCGGGAATTTTTCCAATATCTGTAAGAATTCGCCCTTATATTGCTGAGTTCCTGTCACTGATTTAGGGGATAGTGCCAGTACCGTATTATTTTGTGGCTGGGGTATAAGCCATGGAGGATTCGCGGGGAAGCCTTTACTGAGTGTCGGTATAAGGGTAATGTCTGCTTCATGAATGAGATTTCTGATCCTGGCACTTATCGGTAGTGTTAATGTTGGTCGGTTCTCGTAATCAGAGCGAGGGTCTTTATCAAAAAATGTTACATAGTTCATGTGTGTGGGTCTTGTCCACACATTTACTGCATAATTCAGTAGTAATTGGTTTCGTCTGATATGGAGTGGTTCTATCGATGCTTCACACTGTAGATTTTCTACTGGGCTCGTTACAAAGGCTCCCGTTGCGCATCTAATAGCCTTGTTCTGAATTGGATCTAATTTTACAAGTACAGATTTCCTTGCAGATCCATAGATCATGCAGCCGTAGTCTATTTTTGATCGTATAAGCATTTTATATATCATTAGTAATGGTGTTCTGCTTGCTCCCCACTTTACACTAGACATGCATCGTATGATATTTAGTGCTTTCTTACATCGAGATATTAGTGCCTCTATGTGGTTTCGCCAAGTGAGCTTGCTATCAAAGATAATACCCAAAAAGCGTATAGAGTCTGCTATTTGTATAAGTGTTCCGTCTAGTCGAAGCCGTGGTTTGAACATAGGGTTCCGGAGTCGACAGAAGTCGACGCACAGGGTTTTACTCTGAGAAAAGCGAAAGCCTCTCCCAGTAGCGAATTCATTCACATCGTCAATTGCTTTCTGTAGGCGTGCTCTTATCACTGACATGTATTTCCCTTGTGTGTAAACTACGAGGTCGTCAACATATAGGCATCTGCCTATTTGCGCGTCGAGGTTTGCGGTTATCCCGTTAACGGCGCAGATGAATAGTGTTACGCTTATCGTTGAGCCTTGCGGTACTCCATTTTCAAGTGTGTGATGTGATGAATAAGTGTCTCCTATCCTTACTCTGAACTGCCTTCTAGTTAGGAAATTTTGGATAAACTTCGGAAGGTTCCCCCTTAGGCCCCACTCGTAAAGATTTTGCAGGATTCCATATCGCCATGTCATGTCAAATGCCTTTTCCAAATCAAAGAATACCGCAACAAGATGTTCTTTCGACAGAAAGCTACGCTGAATGGCACATTCTAGGTTTGCAAGTTGATCTATTGTTGAGTGATAACGTCGGAATCCGCATTGGTCTTTCGACAGTAATTGACGTGTTTCCAGCCACCATATTAGGCGGTTGTTTACCATCTTTTCAAGGACTCATACAACACGTTAGTGAGATTGGTCGGTAGCTTGCAGGGTCAGATCGCTGTTTGCCATCCTTGAGAATGGGTATAATCGTTGCTTCTCGCCATTGTTCGGGATATTCACCTTGTTGCCATAATTTATTGTAGGTTTTCAATAGATTATTTTTCATTTGTTCCGGTAGGTTTTTAATCATAGAAGACGGTATGTTGTCTGGACCCGGTGCGGTATTTTTAGCACACCTTAAAGCAGATTCGAGCTCCGCGATTGAGAACGGGTGATTATACGATAGGTTTTCCATCGTATCAAAGTTAAGAGCCCTCTCTAATTCAGGTTTCGTTCTTTGGAATTCTTGGCTGTAGTTCGATGTGCTGTTCACGGATTCAAAGTGGTTAGCTAGCGTTTCAGCAACTATCGTTGGGTCATCCGCAATACTTCCTCCAGGAGTTTTCAACGGTCCTATATCTGAGGATCCCCTCCCTTCGATGGCATGTACTTTCTTCCAGACGTTTCCTAAAGACGTGTATGGAGTGATGGAGGAGACATATTTTTCCCATGATAAGCGCTTTGCCTCTCGTATGCCTAGTCTGGCTTTCGCACGCGCTCGTTTGAAGTGGATCAAGTTTTCGGTAGTAGGTTGTTTTTTAAAGTGGTTCAATGCCCGTTTTTTGCATTCACAACTTTCGCTACATGTTGATTCCACCATGGTAGTTTCTTCTGTCGAGGTTTGCCAGATGTTTTAGGAATTGATATATTGGCCGCATCTATAATCGTGTCTGAGATTATTTCGACAGTTCTGGAGGTATCAACAGAAGTTTCTATATTCTTCATGCTCTGACGGAATCGTTCCCAGTCTGCTTGGTCAATTAGCCATTTCCGTGGTGAACGAGTTTTAGTTTGTGCGTCATTGTTTGAAATAATTATCGGGTAGTGGTCACTGCCATACAAGTCAGGCGTTGGGGTCCACGTGAATTGGACAGCAATATTAGGCGAGCATATTGATAAATCGATCGCTGTGAAGCTTCCGGTTTGTGCTGAGAAGTGGGTATTATTTCCGTTATTTAATAGTATCGTACTTGTATCTTCGATAAATTGTTCGATAAGACGTCCACGTTGATCTGTCTTTCTGGATCCCCATAAACGGTTGTGTGCATTTTTTAATGCATTTTTTAATGCATGATACTTGGTGATTTTTCGCCAAGGATCATGAAGGGCGGTGGTAGTTGTGATGCCAGATTAAGTAGGTCTGTGGCATTCAAATATTCATCGGACGGTAGGTATACACAGCAGATCGTCATTTCAGAATGCGATAATATTCGCACTGCGACTGCTTGAAGCATTGTCAGTAGGTGAATTCTTTTTGAAAGTAATGTTTTACGAGTCATGATTGCTACGCCACCGTGTGCGTTCAATCCGGTCGTGCGATCTCTTCTGTGCATGTCAAATTCACGAAGATTAATGGTATCATTTGTTTTAAATCTGGTTTCCTGAATGCATATTATGGAAGGTACTAGTTGTGAAACTAGCATCTGTAATTCGCTAAAATGACTGATCAATCCATTACAATTCCATTGAACTATGTTCAGCATTGATCGGCAGTACAGAGTTCTGTTCTAGTTGACATAGCTGTGACTGTAGTTTTGAGTGGTCATTTTGGACTGTCGTGAATTGTTTTCTTTTTATTGTTTCGCTTACGACGGGATCCTGTGCTGAATATTTGGTCGTCTGATTCCATGTCCACCAGATCGCTATGTGCGGTTGCTTGCGGGGTACGGCAGCGGTCGGGGCTTGTCATTCTGGATGGTGCATTCGATTTTTTTCTGGGTGGTGATTGATCGTTGGGAGAAGAGGATTCACTTCGTGGAGTTGAGGATTCCGATGACGTGCGATGCTCTATATCTTGTAGCAGTTTCGTAGCCTCTTCTTGCATCTGCAACAGTTTCAATTTGGTCTCGTCCAATGTTATTTCAGTTCTAGGATCTCGCTGGTCTTTATTCTTGTTATTATTCTTTGGCTTAGTTCCGGTTGATGGAGTCTTTAATGTTGGAAGTTTCGAAAGAACAACTGTCGGAATCGGATTTTGAAGTCTTGGACTGACAGTACGCGACTCGGTAATTGGTTCTGTGGGTATACTGTTTCGGTTCTGTAGGTGAACATCCAGCAAGCGTACTATCTCTGGGATAAGAAGTTTAGCCAGATCACTGAGATTCGTAGTCTGAGGACATGTGTTTGTATTGCTTACTTGTGCATATGATCCCCTGGGCAATGTGGGGGTCTGTTCTTCGTATTTTCGTTTAGCTTCTGAGAAGCTGAGTCGATCGATTGTTTTGATCCGCTGGATTGCGGCCTCCTTTTTATAAATTGGGCATTTCTTCGAACTGGCGAAATGGTCTCCATTACAATTCACACACGTCGGTGTTCCAATACATCTACCATCATGTGGGGGTAAACCACAATGGCATTTTGGGTCGTTTCTACATCTCGACGATGGGTGGTTGAAAACTTGACACGAGAAACATCGCATTGGCGGGGGGATGTATGTTCTAACTGGTAGCATATGAAAGCCTGCTTTCACTCTTTCTGGTAGAACGGGAGTGTTGAATGTGAGGATAGCAAAAGAAGTATCCTCGCGCTTGCCGTCTCGGACGGTAGTGATACGCCTCACATCGATTACACCTTGACTGGCTAATCCATCTTTAATTTCATCTACGGAGCAGTTTAGCAGATCTCGACAGGTTATTACTCCTTTGGACGTGTTCAAACGTCCGTGTGCCTGAACCTCGACGTCAACGTCGGCAAACGATGTGATGTTCAATATTTTCGACGCTTGGTTTGGAGTACTTACTTCAATCAAAAGACCCTCGCGGATCTTACGAACAGAGTTGACTGTGCCAATTAGGTTCTTTACTTGTGCTTCAATAAGAAACGGGCTAGTTTTTGAGAAGTCACCACATTTGGGTTTTATGATCTCTGGATCATAAAACCCAAATGTGGTGACTTCTGCCGTGGCCCACGGTTCTGACCGTGGGACACGTCCCTCAGTCGATACCAAATAGGGTGTCTCGAATTCCACATTGCGGTAGTTGGATGAAGACGTCCCGGGGCCCGCTTTCCAACCCCTGACAGACGCCGGTACTGGGGATCCGACCCCCTGCACCGTAATCGGCTTTCCTTCAATCGAACTTGCCATGGTTTGATTTATTTTCGGGGTGTCCTCCCCTATGACTGCTCTTACAAGGAAACATTCCCAAGTGTCCGAACCCGATTTCGATAATTTTGATATATGTTGTAGAACTCGGAAATTTAAGGGACACGTATTTTTTTTATCATCCCTCGTTGATATATAAGGGGTGAAACAGCCCCTCAAACTTTGGCAGAAAAACAATAATTTTTTTTTTTTTTCTTAGAAGCACCTGACGATTATCAATGAAATTTGGTATACATATATCTCGAGCCAACAGGACTCAGAAATGGTAGTGTGCATCACGGACGCACCCCTTTAAGGGGGTAAACTACACCTATCTAAATCTTTATTTCTTTTTTTTCGGCGAAAAATAATCGAACTGGAATACAAATAGCATCGTTTTGAAACTAAAATGATATTACAGTTTACGTGTTTTTGGTTTTTTCTGAAAAACCACTGTTTGATCAGGTATATATATTTCAAGGCTTTCAATATTTCCCATAGAAGCACCCGACGGATTTCAATAAAATTTGGCAAGCATATATTTCAGAGCAACAGAATTGAAAAATGATACCGTCCGACACCCGCCAACCCCTTTGTGGGGGTGAACCACCCTGATCATTTATTTTTTTTCAGGATAAAAGAACCGAAAAAAATATAAATCGTATACAGCGGATGCTTGCATAAAAAAAACTCCCGTTTTCGCTTGGAGGGCAGTCAGAAGTTCAATGAGAGTTTACAGGATTTTATTTTCATATCAAGAACCATAATTTAGCACACGGCATATATTCGAAATATAGGTAATATGTGGATTTGATAATATAACATGAAACTACAGATGAAACTATTTGTATCGCAATTTTATTCATTTCATTAGAAACGAATAAAATTACAATAAAATAAAAAAAATATATTAAAATAAATGCATTAGCATTTATTTTTATTCAGTTCACACATGTAAAGCTTATTTTACCGAATCTGCCTCACGGTAGATTCTACGATGCGGTAATCGTTTCATTATGAGTCTACTCATATTTCTGGAAAAATAAAGATAAGATTAGTTCTTCGACTTCATAAAATCAAAATAACCGATCACATATTTTTTTCATGCGTATTTTCGTGACGCCAAAAATATAAATAGATCTCGAAGTTTCCGGAAAACTTCGGGCGGCAGGCCTGTAAACAATTTGGAACGAAAATAGACAAATGTTATCGCAAGTAGTCGTGCGGCTCTTTATAAAGTCTGAGCGTGCATTACTCCTCATCATTCGGTGTTGAAAATTTCGCGTTCGGAGACTGCCGTGTTATCAGTGCGTTACGATATTTTAAACATGTTTGTGAATCCAATGAACGTGCTTAATTTATTACTTGCAACATTTCAAACAATGTACCTACCAACGACTGAAGTCAATCGGCAAGAAATCATTCTGAAAGAATCGATTCAAAAGATTCTTCTGGACAGTATATGGGACTTCAACACTTTAGAAGTATCTGAAGAATCTACATTGGGTTTCGTAGACGACTTTCCCGGAACAGACGCAGAATACGTCGAAGACGCCGAAGATTGGAGTGAGGAAGGAGTGGCTGGACCTTCTTCATCTGTGTGCCCTAGTCCTGTAAACGATGAAATCCCATTTGATTACAAAAAAAGGGCAGTAGAGTACTGGCGGAGTGGAAAAAAAAGCTATCTCAAGTTTTCTACTGTACAAAAGTCATTTGCCAGACTTACTAATCCTCGTCAATTAACGAGATGGGCAAAGCAAGTGGACGAAGGAGGAACGCGGAAAGTAAAATTGATGATTATCGCCGAATTTACATTAAACAAATTACGAAACGCTATAGAAGCTGGATTAATAGTCCATGACTCGGACAACAAAAAATGGGCTCTGGAAGCATGGGGAGAGCAGGGGAGAGGCGATAGGCCTTTCGTGGCCTCTTCAAAATGGATATACAATTTCAAAAAAGCCCATCGGATCGTTTCAAGAAAAATCACAAAGTTTGTCTCAAGAAAGACGATAGAAGACAGTGCTAATTTGAAAAAATCAGCTGATGAGTTTGTTGCTTCTGTCAAGCCTTTTATAGCAGAATACGGGCCTGAAAACGTATATAATTCTGATCAAAGTGGATTCCAGCTTGAAATACATTCAGGGGACGTACGTTGACGTATGCAGGAACGGAAAAAGTCGAGTGTTCTGCTCAATCCATATCATCTACAACTCATAGTTATACTATTCAGCCAATTGTCTCCTGTGATGGGCGACTACTATCTCCTCTATTGATAGTATTAAAAGAAGCAGGCGGTCGCTTTGGTCCTCTAGTAGAAAAAACATTAATCCGTCCCCCGAATGTATACCTCCTCCCTTCGTCATCTGGCAAAATGACAAAAGGTAATGATGTACTGCAATGATAATTTTCTTTTTATTACTGCAATGTGCATGAATATTACTGGTAGCAATGTTTTGCAATTACAGACCACTTCAAAACATGGCTAAAAGAGGTGTTCTTTCCTAACGTTGGACGAAGAAGCCTACTTTTACTGGACTCCTGGAGCGGTCACTGCAGCAATATTATCGCAGAAACGAAGCCTGTAGATAAAGATGTTGTGTTGATGACTATACCAAAAGGAACTACCGGAAGAATTCAACCTTTAGACGTTTATGGTTTTAGGGTGTGGAAAAACTTTGTGAAGCGTTTCTCTGACAATGCGATCCTACACAATTACGATGTTAATCTTCATTTACGGAACAATATTATAAAACTACAATCACTTGTACATAATCAACTATCTTCGCCTAGGTATCGATCCCTTTTTCAATATGCTTGGTATAAAAGTGGCTATGTAGACGACAGATTAGAAAGTTTTCCAAATCCTGTCGAATTTGCTTTCGAAAAATCTTCCGTTATGAAATGTGCTGTTTGCGGTGCACTACCTATAATACGATGCTCATGGTGTAAGAAAGCATTCTGCTTCGAACACTTTTTCCACGATCATCACTACTGTCATGAATATGAGCCATAATTTTTTGTTACAAATATTTTTGGTTAACATTATTTTTATCATATAGAATTTTCTGAAATTTTCAGTCCCAAGATTTTTTTGCTTTCCAGAATTAATATTCTTGGAGTATTCCCATATATCCCATATTCCATACATGTATTGGAACGAATAAATTTGGAATGAAAATAGTATCATCTGTAGAAATGTTATATTATCAAATTCACATATTACCTATGTTTCGAATATATATCCCGTGTGCTAAATTATGGTTTTTGATAGTAGAATAAAATAGTAGAATTAGGAATTCGCCCTCCAAGCGAAAACGGGAGTTTTTTTTATGCAAGCATCGGCTGTATACGATTTATATTTTTTTCGGTTCTTTTATCCTGAAAAAAAAATTATCAGGGTGGTTTACCCCCACAAAGGGGTGGGCGCGTGTCGGACGGTATCATTTTTTAATTCTGTTGCTCTGAAATATATGCTTGCCAAATTTTATTGAAATCCGTCGGGTGCTTCTATGGGAAATATTGAAAGCTTTGAAATATATATATCTGGTCAAACAGTGGTTTTTGGGAAAAAACCAAAAACACGTAAACTGTAATATCATTTTAGTTTCAAAACGATGCTATTTGTATTCCAGTTCGATTATTTTTCGCCGAAAAAAAAGAAATAAAGATTTAGATAGGGGTAGTTTACCCCCTTAAAGGGGTGCGTCCGTGATGCACACTACCATTTCTGAGTCCTGTTGGCTCGAGATATATGTATACCAAATTTCATTGATAATCGTCAGGTGCTTCTAAGAAAAAAAAAAAATTATTGTTTTTCTGCCAAAGTTTGAGGGGCTGTTTCACCCCTTATATATCAACGAGGGATGATAAAAAAAATACGTGTCCCTTAAATTTCCGAGTTCTACAACATATATCAAAATTATCGAAATCGGGGTCGGACACTTGGGAATGTTTCCTTGTAAGTCTAGCTCGCGAGCAGCCAGATCTGTCTCCATTTCTAGGAGTCTCTGTTTTTCTGCGATTAATTGCTCATGCAAATTAAGGAGTTCCTCTTCGGTGAGAGGCATTTTGAGAATGATACTTTTACGTTATTGAGACCTTTTAATTGAATTAATAGCGAATTTTAAGTTAATATAAGTTGAATATTAATTAAATTTTGATATATTACTTGATCGTTAAAAAAAAACAAAAATTAAATAATCAATTGCTTTGCAAATTTTACACTTTATCCAGCGATCATCCCACCGCTGTCACCAGAAAATTGATAACCTGTTACGTCGCGGCTTTGATTTTAATGGATTTATTCCTTTCTTTTTTTTTTTGCAGGAATTCTTAATTTTCAGTTTGAGCGACTGGTAGCTGGTTATACGAGGATGCTCCGTATTTAAACCGGAATGCGCCGGTTAGGGACCGGAGCAGTACTGGATGAGTATTATATGTATTTTGCTACGTACCTTGATTCTCGATGTTTTGATGTTTTGATGGCAGGTGTTGAGCTTCCGGGCGTAGTGGGTTGAAGGCGCTATTTTCCAAGGATCAGCTCTGGAGAAGATGCCGGAGATGGCCTGTCCTCGTTGGTTATCGTAGAAGCGTCTGAGCTGTCGTCGTCCTCGATACTTGTCACGGGATTTGGCAGAGGATGCCGAATCTGTGTCGACACGGGTTGATTGCCGTGACGATAATCGCGGATTATGAGAATTTTATGATTTATCAAAATGACGTCGGATACGACAGTCGGTGGATTTCTCGTAGGGAGCCTGTTGTGTGAGTGTCGATTACTCCTTCTGTCCCGAATTTGACCCAGGACGTAACATTTGGCTGCCCAAAACCATGAATCTTGCGTATTTCCATAGAATGAAGTGGTTTTCATTTTATAATACGAGCTTGAACGTTTACATCGAGTGTGAAACTCAAATGTACGATTTCGGTATAAAGCAAGTTTGCGTTCCATTGGGGCGTGTTTGGCTGCCCAAAATGGATAAATCTTGCGTATTTGAATAAAATAAAGTGTTTTTTATCTTATAATACGAGCTGAAACGCCTACAGCGACTGTGAAACTCAAATGTACGTTTTCGGTATGAAGCGACTTTGCTTTCGATTGGGGCCTGTTTGGGTACTCGAAATGCATGAATCTTCCGTATATGCATAGAATGAAGTGTTTTTCATCTAAAAATACGAACTGAAAGGCCTACAGCGAGTGTGAAACTCAAATGTACGATATCGGTATAAAGTGTTACGTCCCGGGTTATATTTGTTCGGCGAGACATTGACGTGTCTATCGGCGATAGAGCGATTTGTAACGGATTATATGAGATGCTCCATTGTTTAAACCGGAATGCGCCGGTTAGGGATCGGAGCAGCACTGGATGAGTGTGGTTTGTATTTATTTCCGATTTTATCCTAATGTGATACTATACCTTATTCTCTTTTCTATCGAATGGCAGGTGATGAGCTTCTGGGGGGCGTAGCGGGTTGAAGGCGCTACTTTCCGAGGATCAGCTCTGGAGAAGACGCAGGGGATGGCCTGTCCTCGTTTATCACCGTGGAGGCGTCTGAGGTGTCGCCGTCCTCTATAGCGGGCTCAGGATGAGGCAGAGGTCGCCGAATTCCCGTTTCCGCGAGTTGATCGCCGGGAGGGTGGTCGCGAATTATGAGAATTTTGTGCTTGACCAAAATGACGTCGGATACGATGCTCGGTAGTTTTTCGCAGCGATTCTGGTGAACTTTCCGGCGTGATTTTACGTTTGCTACGGCAGTAATTCGACCTCCACGCAATTGGACTTTCTGTTTGATGGGACCATGATCCATTAAAAGTTACGAAATACGACCAGTTCACATTTGTTGCTTTTCATTTTGGAGGGTTTAGGAAAGGGTTGAACCTTAACGTATTTATGCTACGATCCTTATCTAAAACCTTGCAATCTCATTTATATCAGAATCGATCTGTGTCGAGGCTGATTTTATAAGATTCAATGGTTTTTGAACGCAATTCTTATCTAATGTCCTTATCTAAAAGCTTGCAATCTCATTTATATCATCCTCAGTCGTTGTCGAGTCTGATTTTATAAGATTCAATGGTTTTTAAGCATAAATTCTTATCTAGTTTTCTTATCTAGAAGCTTGCAATCTCATTTATATCATCCTCAGTCGTTGTCGAGTCTGATTTTATAAGATTCAATGGTTTTTAAGCATAAATTCTTATCTATTTTCTTATCTAAAAGCTTGCAATCTCATTTACATCATCCTCAGTCGTTGTCGAGTCTGATTTTATAAGATTCAATGGTTTTTAAGCATAAATTCTTATCTAGTTTTCTTATCTAAAAGCTTGCAATCTCATTTATATCATCCTCAGTCGTTGTCGAGTCTGATTTTATAAGATTCAATGGTTTTTAAGCATAAATTCTTATCTAGTTTTCTTATCTAGAAGCTTGCAATCTCATTTATATCATCCTCAGTCGTTGTCGAGTCTGATTTTATAAGATTCAATGGTTTTTAAGCATAAATTCTTATCTAGTTTTCTTATCTAGACCTTAATTAATTGGTATTGAGGTGGTCTTGGAATGAAGAGTTTCGTGGTTATGGCAACAAATGCGAAATACTCGTGGAATGTGAAATTATAGAGCGTAAATACGACTACGTCCAATAGTGTGGTTTGGCTGAGCTTACTTACGTCGTAGTCTGTTGTTGGAGAAGCGCGGTGCCTCTGTCCGATCGTCGGTTATTGTTTATTGCCGAGGAACGGGTTGTACGGATTATTATATTTTAATCGTTTTATTTAATCGGATCGATAGGATTCGAAGAGGTATATTCGATATTTATTTGATATACTACGAAAACTATTCGCTTAGATATATTGTATCGGTTGAATACCGCCTGGTCGCAGCCAGGTATTTATCGCGCTATTAATGGTTGAATGATTATTATGTCGGATCCCTAAGGTCCGGTAGAAACAAAGACTGAATTATTACAAAAATAATATACCGCGTCGCGAGTGCCTCACTAGACACTTCAAGTACGAACCGTCGGTGAAGAAAATTGTCAAAGAACAATTATTTGTACAATATACCGGGATCGCGAGAGTCTCCTCGAGGGATCTCTATGAGTCGACCGCCGGTGATGAGAGTCGTCGAAAAACTGAAGATCCATCGGAGCGCTCCCGACCCGCGAGTCTCCCGAGTCCGCGAGTAGCGGTGGGGAGGCCCTCGCGGATTTGCTCCGTTCCGCTGGCCAATGATGGGCGCCCCTGTGTACTCCCGCCGCGGTGTACCGTCTTCGAAGTGGGGGCCGCCGTTGTCTCGCGGCAGCGTAACGGATGATGGTGGGGGCCGCCTTTGTCTCACGGCGAAGGGCTTCTCGAGACCGCCTTATCGGCGGGGCTTCGTGGAACCGAGCCATCCAATGGTGGGGCAGCCGTCTTCATGGAGCCCTGTGCTGATGCAGCATCCCACGGGTCTGAATCCCAACGGCAGAGAGTTTCTCGGGATCGCCTTATCGGTGGCGATTCTCAGAGTTGTTTGTTGGAGCCTCGTCCGGTCTCACCGCAGCCGTGCCGTTGCTGGTGGTGCTGCCTTTGTCCCACGGTAGCCGTGCCTATGCAGTATCCCACGGGCTCGCTTCTTAGAGAGCCCTTATCGGCGACGATTCGCGGAGCTGATGTCGGAGCTGCGTCCGGTCTCATGGTAGCCGTGCCGTTGGTGGTGGTGCTGCCTTTGTCCCACGGCAGCCGTGCCTATGCAGCGTCCCACGGGCTCGCTTCTTAGAGAGCCCTTATCGGCGGCGACGATTCGCGGAGCTGATGTCGGAGCTGCGTCCGGTCTCATGGTAGCCGTGCCGTTGGTGGTGGTGCTGCCTTTGTCCCACGGCAGCCGTGCCTATGCAGCGTCCCACGGGCTCGCTTCTTAGAGAGCCCTTATCGGCGGCGACGATTCGTGGAGCTGTTGTCGGAGTCGCGTCCGCTGCGCCATCCGATACATTATTAAATGATGGCTTTACTGATTATTAGCCTTTTGTTACTACGTATTGTGCGGCTAGCCTAGTATAATTGTTTAATGATAATTATTACTAGTTAACAATTTACACGGTTGTTAACAATAAACAATTAAGAAATCTTTGCCGTTTACATTCTTAACTTTATACCTAAATTCCTGATACAATATTTATTTATTATCATAATGATATTCCGCGCCGTCGAGTATCTTCTCGACGCCGACCCGCTTTGCATAGGGAGCTCAAGATCGATTCGGTATTCTGGTGTTGTCCGCGTTTTGATTAATTACGAACAATATATTTTATGGTTGCTATTTTATGTTGTGAAGAATGGTATTTGCTCGTCAGATTATTGGTAATTAATGTTCATTTATTATTAATAAAGAAAATATGGATTGGTTATTATATGGCGCTTATGGAATACCGTGTTCATACCGATCTCCCGACGTTACGCGTATTTTTAAATGTTATGAAATTATTTGTTAACAATTTTATTTATAGTTAACAATATTTGTTTATTATTATTTTGAGCCGTTGAGCGTTGTTTTATAATGATACTCCGGCGTTGAGCGTATTTAGCATGTTTTGAAATTATTTGTTAACAATTTGATTGTTAATAATATTTATTTATTGTAAGTTGAATTCCCAACAATTGGTCGTCGCGTTTTTAGTTTCCCTGGTGATTTTGAACCGATTCGCGCTTTCCGTTCGCGCTAGAGACTTAATTCCGTAATTTTCCAAGGTCATGCCCCCTTTTTCACAAACCGCTCACAGTGACCCAGAAATGCGTCGAAAAACGTGGTAGGGCTTGGCACTATGTAACACTAAAAGGATTTTGTGCTTCCAGTAGCGTGCTCGGATTTTGCTAAAAGCTCGCGGTTTAGTTTTTACGATAAGTTAAAGTTCAACACATTTTCCTCGGACTTCGCCTTTGGCCGTATATAGTCCGTTTCGCCACTCACGTTACCCTTATACTCTGTAGGGTGTTATTATTTGTGGTTGTTATTTTTATTGTTTATTACGTTGATTAATTATGATTGTTTATTGTTTATCATTATTACTAATATCTTTATTATAATGTTGCGGCATTGTTTCTAGCCGCTAGTGAAGGGTAACTAATTGTTTCAAAAAAAAAATTTGTTTCGGCGTGGACTATTCTTTCTGTCCCATATTCGACCCAGGACGTAACAAAAGCTACTTTGCGTTTGATTAGGGCTTGTTTGGCTGCTCAAAACGCATGAATCTTGCGTATTTGTATAGTATGAAGTATTTTTCATTTCATAATACGAGCCGGAACGCATACAGCGAGCGTAAAACTCGAGTAAACAAATTCGGTATAAGGCGACTTTTTGTTCTTTTGGGACGTGTTTGGGTGCTGACAATGCCTGAATCTTGCATATTTGCATAGAATGAAGTATTTTTCATCTCCAAAATACGAGCTGAAACGCCTACAGCGAGTGTGAAACTCAAATGTACGATTTCGGTATGAAGCGACTTTGCGTTCCATTGGGGCGCGTTTGGCTGCCCAAAATGCATGAATGTTGCGTATTTGCATAGAATAAAGTGTTTTTCATGTTATAATACGAGCTGAAACACCTACAGCGAGTGTGAAACTTAAATGTACGATTTCGGTATGAAGCGACTTTGCTTTCGAATGAGGCGGGTTTGGCTTCTCGAAATGCATGAGTCTTGCGTATTTGAATAGAATGAAGTGTTTTTCATCTTCTACGAGCGGAAACGTCTACAGCTAGTGTGAAACTTAAATGTACGATTTCGGTATGAAGCGACTTTGCTTTCGATTGGGGCGTGTTTGGCTGCTTAAAACGCATGAATCATGGGTATTTGTATAGAATGAAGTATTTATCGTCTAATAATACGAGCTGGAACTCATACAGCATGCGTAAAACTCGAATAAAGGAATTCGGTATAAGGCGACTAAGCGTTCGTGTGGGACGTCTTTGGCTACCCAAAATGCATGAATCTTGTATATTTGCATAGAATGAAGTTTTTTTCATCTTATAATACGAGCTGAAACGCGCACAGCGAGAGTGAAACTCAAATGTACCATTTCGGTATAAAGCGACTTTGCGTTCCATTGGGGCGTGTTTGGCTGCCCAAAATGGATAAATCTTGCGTATTTGCATAGAATAAAGTGTTTTTCATCTTATAATACGAGCTGAAAAACCTACAGCGAGTGTGAAACTCAATTTTACGTTTTCGGTATGAAGCGATTTTCTTTTCGATTAAGGCGTGTTTGGCTGCTCAAAACGCATGAATCTTGCGTATTTGTATAGTATGAAGTATTTTTCATTTCATAATACGAGCTGAAACGCATACAGCGAGCGTAAAACTCGAGTAAACGAATTCGGTATAAGGTGACTTTTTGTTTCTTTGGGACGTGTTTGGGTGCTCACAATGCCTGAATCTTGCATATTTGCATAAAATGAAGTATTTTTCATCTCAAAATACGAGCTGAAACGCCTACAGCGAGTGTGAAACTCAAATGTACGATTTCGGTATAAAGCGACTTTGCGTTCCATTGGGGCGCGTTTGGCTGCCCAAAATGCATGAATGTTGCGTATTTGCATAGAATAAAGTGTTTTTCATCTTAAAATACGAGCTGAAACGCCTACAGCGAGTGTGAAACTCAAATGTACGATTTCGGTATGAAGCTACTTTGCGTTTGATTAGGGCTTGTTTGGCTGCTCAAAACGCATGAATCTTGCGTATTTGTATAGTATGAAGTATTTTTCATTTCATAATACGAGCTGGAACGCATACAGCGAGCGTAAAACTCGAGTAAACGAATTCGGTATAAAGCGACTTTTTGTTCTTTTGGGACGTGTTTGGGTGCTCACAATGCCTGAATCTTGCATATTTGCATAGAATGAAGTATTTTTCATCTCAAAATAAGAGCTGAAACGCCTACAGCGAGTATGAAACTCAATTGTACGTTTTCGGTATGAAGCGATTTTGCTTTCGATTGGGGCGTGTTTGGCTGCTCAAAACGCATGAATCTTGCGCATTTGTATAGAATGAAGTATTTTTCGTCTCATAATACGAGCTGGAACTCATGCAGCATGCATAAAACTCGAATAAAAATTCGGTATAAGGCGACTAAGCGTTCGTGTGAGACGTGTTTGGCTGCCCAAAATGCATGAATCTTGAATATTTGCATAGAATGAAGTTGTTTTCAACTTATGATACGAGCTGAAACGCGTACAGCGAGTGTGAAACTCAAATCTACGATTTCGGTATAAAGCGACTTTCCGTTCGATTCGGGCGTGTTTGGCGGCCCAAAACCATGAATCTTGCGTATTTGTATATAATGAAGTATTTTTCGTCTCATAATACGAGCTGGAACCCATACAGCATGCGTAAAACTCGAATAAAGGAATTCGGTATAAGGCGACTATGCGTTCGTGTGGGACGTGTTTGGCTGCCCAAAATGCATGAATCTTGCATATTTGCATTTCTATGGCATTCTTTCTTTGCATTTCTATTTCATTCTTGAAGTTTTTTCCATCTTATAATACGAGCTGAAACGCGTACAGCGAGTGTGAAACTCAAATGTACGATGTCGGTATAAAGCGACTTTCCGTTCGATTCGGGCGTGTTTGGCTGCCCAAAACCATGAATCTTGCGTATTTCCATATAATGACGTGGTTTTCATTTTATAATACGAGCTTGAACGTTTACATCGAGTGTGAAACTCAAATGTACGATTTCGGTATAAAGCGAGTTTGCGTTCCATTGGGGCGTGTTTGGCTGCCTAAAATGGATAAATCTTGCGTATTTGAATAGAATAAAGTGTTTTTTATCTTATAATACGAGCTGAAACACCTACAGCGAGTGTGAAACTCAATTGTACGTTTTCGGTGTGAAGCGATTTTGCTTTCGATTGAGGCGTGTTTGGCTGCTCAAAACGCATCAATCTTGCGTATTTGTATACGATGAAGTATTTTTCGTCTCATAATACGAGCTGGAACCCATACAGCATGCGTAAAACTCGAATAAAGGAATTCGGTATAAGGCGACTATGCGTTCGTGTGGGACGTGTTTGGGTGCCCAAAATGCATGAATCTTGCATATTTGCATAGAATGAAGTTTTTTTCATCTTATAATACGACCTGAAACGCGGAGAGCGAGTGTGAAACTCAAATGTACGATTTCGGTATAAAGCGACTTTGCGTTCGATTCGGGCGTGTTTGGCTGCCCAAAAAGCATGAATCTTGCGTATTTGTATAGTATGAAGTATTTTTCATTTCATAATACGAGCTGGAACGCATACAGCGAGCGTAAAACTCGAGTAAACGAATTCGGTATACCGAATTCGTTTAGTCGCCTTATAAGGCGACTTTTTGTTTTTTTGGGACGTGTTTGGGTGCTCACAATGCCTGAATCTTGCATATTTTCATAGAATGAAGTATTTTTCATCTCAAAATACGAGCTGAAACGCCTACAGCCAGTGTGAAACTCAAATGTACGATTTCGGTATAACGCGACTTTGCGTTCCATTGAGGCGTGTTTGGCTGCTCAAAACGCATCAATCTTGCGTATTTGTATAGGATGAAGAATTTTTCGTCTCATAATACGAGCTGGAACCCATACAGCATGCGTAAAACTCGAATAAAGGAATTCGGTATAAGGCGACTATGCGTTCGTGTGGGACGTGTTTGGCTGCCTAAAATGCATAAATGTTGCGTATTTGCATAGAATAAAGTTTTTTTCATCTCAAACTACGAGCTGAAACGCCTACAGCGAGTGTGAAACTCAAATGTACGATTTCGGTATGAAGCGACTTTGCATTCGATTGGGGCCTGTTTGGGTACTCGAAATGCATGAATGTTGCGTATTTGCATAGAATGAAGTGTTTTTCATCTAAAAATACGAACTGAAACGCCTACAGCGAGTGTGAAACTCAAATGTACGATGTCGGTATAAAGCTTCTTTGCGTTCGATTGGGGCTTGTTTGGCTGCTCAAAACGCATGAATCTTGCGTATTTGTATAGTATGAAGTATTTTTCATTTCATAATACGAGCTGGAACGCATACAGAGAGCGTAAAACTCGAGTAAACGAATTCGGTATAAGGCGACTTTTTGTTTCTTTGGGACGTGTTTGGGTGCTCACAATGCCTCAATCTTGCATATTTTCATAAAATGAAGTATTTTTCATCTCAAAATACGAGCTGAAACGCCTACAGCGAGTGTGAAACTCAAATGTACGATTTCGGTATAAAGCGACTTTGCGTTCCATTGGGGCGCGTTTAGCTGCCCAAAATGCATGAATGTTGCGTATTTGCATAGAATAAAGTGTTTTTCATCTTAAAATACGAGCTGAAACGCCTACAGCGAGTGTGAAACTCAAATGTACGATTTCGGTATGAAGCGACTTTGCATTCGATTGGGGCCTGTTTGGGTACTCGAAATGCATGAATCTTCCGTATTTGCATAGAATGAAGTATTTTTCATCTCAAAATACGAGCTGAAACGCCTACAGCGAGTGTGAAACTCAAATGTACGATTTCGGTATAAAGCGACTTTGCGTTCCATTGGGGCGTGTTTGGCTGCCCAAAATGTATGAATCTTGCGTATTTGCATAGAATAAAGTGTTTTTCATCTTATAATACGAGCTGAAACACCTACAGCGAGTGTGAAACTCAATTGTACGTTTTCGGTATGAAGCGATTTTGCATTCGTTTGGGACGTGTTTGGCTGCTCAAAACGCATGAATCTTGAATATTTGCATAGAATGAAGTTTTTTTCATCTTATAATACGAGCTGAAACGCGTACAGCGAGAGTGAAACTCAAATGTACGATTTCGGTATAAAGCGACTTTGCGTTCCATTGGGGCATGTTTGGCTGCCCAAAATGCATGAATCTTGCGTATTTGCATAGAATAAAGTGTTTTTCATCTTATAATACGAGCTGAAACGCCTACAGCGAGTGTGAAAATCAAATGTACGTTTTCGGTATGAAGCGACTTTGCATTCGTTTGGGACGTGTTTTGCTATTCGAAACGCATGGATCTTGGGTATTTTCATATAATTAAGTATTTTTCATCTCATAATATGAGCTGGAATGCCCACCTCAGTAGGCATTCCAGCTCATATTACTTATTATTATTATTATTATTAAAACACGAATATACGAATTCGGTATAAGGCGACTTTACGTTCGATTGGAGCGTGTTTGACTGCCCAAAATGCATGAATCTTAAGTATTTGCATAGAATGAAGTTTTTTTTCATCTCACAAACGATCTGAAACGTCTACAGCGAGTGTGAAACTCAAATGTACGTTTTCGGTATAAAGCTACTTTGCGTTCGATTCGGGCCTGTTTGGGTACTCGAAATGCATGAATCTTGGGTATTTGTATAGTATGAACTATTTTTCATTTTATAATACGAGCTGGAACGCATACAGCGTGCGTAAAACTCGAGTAAACGAATTCGGTATAAGGCGACTTTTTGTTCCTTTGGGACGTGTTTGGGTGCTCAAAATGCCTGAATCTTGCATATTTGTCAAATGTACTCAAATGTACGTTTTCGGTATGAAGCGATTTTGCTTTCGATTGGGGCCTGTTTGGGTACTCGAAATGCATGAATCTTCCGTATTTGCATAGAATGAAGTGTTTTTCATCTAAAAATACGAACTGAAACGCCTACAGCGAGTGTGAAACTCAAATGTACGATGTCGGTATAAAGCTTCTTTGCGTTCGATTGGGGCTTGTTTGGCTGCTCAAAACGCATGAATCTTGCGTATTTGTATAGTATGAAGTATTTTTCATTTCATAATACGAGCTGGAACGCATACAGCGAGCGTAAAACTCGAGTAAACGAATTCGGTATAAGGCGACTTTTTGTTTCTTTGGGACGTGTTTGGGTGCTCACAATGCCTCAATCTTGCATATTTGCATAAAATGAAGTATTTTTCATCTCAAAATACGAGCTGAAACGCCTACAGCGAGTGTGAAACTCAAATGTACGATTTCGGTATAAAGCGACTTTGCGTTCCATTGGGGCGCGTTTGGCTGCCCAAAATGCATGAATGTTGCGTATTTGCATAGAATAAAGTGTTTTTCATCTAAAAATACGAACTGAAACGCCTACAGCGAGTGTGAAACTCAAATGTACGATATCGGTATAAAGCTACTTTGCGTTTGATTAGGGCTTGTTTGGCTGCTCAAAACGCATGAATCTTGCGTATTTGTATAGTATGAAGTATTTTTCATTTCATAATACGAGCTGGAACGCATACAGCGAGCGTAAAACTCGAGTAAACGAATTCGGTATAAAGCGACTTTTTGTTCTTTTGGGACGTGTTTGGGTGCGCACAATGCCTGAATCTTGCATATTTGCATAGAATGAAGTATTTTTCATCTCAAAATACGAGCTGAAACGCCTACAGCGAGTGTGAAACTCAATTGTACGTTTTCGGTATGAAGCGATTTTGCTTTCGCTTGGGGCGTGTTTGGCTGCTCAAAACGCATGAATCTTGCGCATTTGTATAGAATGAAGTATTTTTCGTCTCATAATACGAGCTGGAACTCATGCAGCATGCATAAAACTCGAATAAAAATTCGGTATAAGGCGACTAAGCGTTCGTGTGAGACGTGTTTGGCTGCCCAAAATGCATGAATCTTGAATATTTGCATAGAATGAAGTTTTTTTCATCTTATGATACGAGCTGAAACGCGTACAGCGAGTGTGAAACTCAAATCTACGATTTCGGTATGAAGCGACTTTGCTTTCGATTGGGGCGTGTTTGGCTACTCGAAATGCATGAGTCTTGCGTATTTGGATACAATGAAGTGTTTTTCATCTTCTACGAGCGGAAACGTCTACAGCTAGTGTGAATCTTAAATGTACGATTTCGGTATAAAGCAACTTTGCTTTCGAATGGGGCGGGTTTGGCTTCTCGAAATTCATGAGTCTTGCGTATTTGAATAGAATGAAGTGTTTTTCATCTTCTACGAGCGGAAACGCCTACAGCTAGTGTGAAACTCAATTGTACGTTTTCAGTATGAAGCGATTTTGCTTTCGATTGGGGCGTGTTTGGCTGCCCAAAACGCATGAATCTTGGGTATTTGTATAGAATGAAGTATTTGTCGTCTCATAATACGAGCTGGAACTCATACAGCATGCGTAAAACTCGAATAAAGGAATTCGGTATAAGGCGACTAAGCGTTCGTGTGGGACGTGTTTGGCTACCCAAAATGCATAAATCTTGTATATTTGCATAGAATGAAGTTTTTTTCATCTTATAATACGAGCTGAAACGCGCACAGCGAGAGTGAAACGCAAATGTACCATTTCGGTATAAAGCGACTTTGCGTTCCATTGGGGCGTGTTTGGCTGTCCAAAACCATGAATCTTGCGTATTTCCATAGAATAAAGTGGTTTTCATTTTATAATACGAGCTTGAACGTGTACATCGAGTGTGAAACTCAAATGTACGATTTCGGTATAAAGCGACTTTGCGTTCCATTGGGGCTTGTTTGCCTGCTCAAAACGCATGAATCTTGCGTATTTGTATAGAATGAAGTCTTTTCATTTCATAATACCAGCTGGAACGCCTACAGCGAGTGTGAAACTCAATTGTACGTTTTCGGTATGAAGCGATTTTGCTTTCCATTGGGGCGTGTTTGGCTGCTCAAAACGCATGAATCTTGAATATTTGCATAGAATGAAGTTTTTTTCATCTTATGATACGCGCTGAAACGCGTACAGCGAGTGTGAAACTCAAATCTACGATTTCGGTATAAAGCGACTTTCCGTTCGATTCGGGCGTGTTTGGCTGCCCAAAACCATGAATCTTGCGTATTTCCATAGAATGAAGTGGTTTTCATTTTATAATACGAGCTTGAACGTTTACATCGAGTGTGAAACTCAAATGTACGATTTCGGTATAAAGCGAGTTTGCGTTCCATTGGGGCGTGTTTGGCTGCCCAAAATGGATAAATCTTGCGTATTTGAATAGAATAAAGTGTTTTTTATCTTATAATAACGAGCTGAAACACCTACAGCGAGTGTGAAACTCAATTGTACGTTTTCGGTGTGAAGCGATTTTGCTTTCGATTGATGCGTGTTTGGCTGCTCAAAACGCATCAATCTTGCGTATTTGTATACGATGAAGTATTTTTCGTCTCATAATACAAGCTGGAACCCATACAGCATGCGTAAAACTCGAATAAAAGAATTCGGCATAAGGCGACTATGCGTTCGTGTGGGGCGCGTTTGGCTGCCCGAAATGCATAAATGTTGCGTATTTGCATAGAATAAAGTTTTTTTCATCCCAAAATACGAGCTGAAACGCCTACAGCGAGTGTGAAACTCAAATGTACGATTTCGGTATGAAGCGACTTTGCATTCGATTGGGGCCTGTTTGGGTACTCGAAATGCATGAATGTTGCGTATTTGCATAGAATAAAGTTTTTTTCATCTCAAAATACGAGCTGAAATGCCTACAGCGAGTGTGAAACTCAAATGTACGATTTCGGTATGAAGCGACTTTGCATTCGATTGGGGCCTGTTTGGGTACTCGAAATGCATGAATCTTCCGTATTTGCATAGAATGAAGTGTTTTTCATCTAAAAATACGAACTGAAACGTCTACAGCGAGTGTGAAACTCAAATGTACGTTTTCGGTATAAAGCTACTTTGCGTTCGATTCGGGCCTGTTTGGGTACTCGAAATGCATGAATCTTGGGTATTTGTATAGTATGAAGTATTTTTCATTTCATAATACGAGCTGGAACGCATACAGCGAGCGTAAAACTCGAGTAAACGAATTAGGTATAAGGCGACTTTTTGTTCCTTTGGGACATGTTTGGGTGCTCAAAATGCCTGAATCTTGCATATTTGTCAAATTTACTCAAATGTACGTTTTCGGTATGAAGCGACTTTGCCTTCCATTGGGGCGTGTCTGGCTGCCCAAAATGGATGAATCTTGCGTATTTGCATTGAATAAAGTGTTTTTCATCTTATAATACGAGCTGAAACACCTACAGCGAGTGTGAAACTCAGTTGTACGTTTTCGGTATGAAGCGATTTTGCTTTCGATTGGGGCCTGTTTGGGTACTCGAAATGCATGAATCTTCCGTATTTGCATAGAATGAAGTGTTTTTCATCTAAAAATACGAACTGAAACGCCTACAGCGAGTGTGAAACTCAAATGAACGATGTCGGTATAAAGCTTCTTTGCGTTCGATTGGGGCTTGTTTGGCTGCTCAAAACGCATGAATCTTGCGTATTTGTATAGTATGAAGTATTTTTCATTTCATAATACGAGCTGGAACGCATACAGCGAGCGTAAAACTCGAGTAAACGAATTCGGTATAAGGCGACTTTTTGTTTCTTTGGGACGTGTTTGGGTGCTCACAATGCCTCAATCTTGCATATTTGCATAAAATGAAGTATTTTTCATCTCAAAATACGAGCTGAAACACCTACAGCGAGTGTGAAACTCAAATGTACGATTTCGGTATAAAGCGACTTTGCGTTCCATTGGGGCGCGTTTGGCTGCCCAAGATGCATGAATGTTGCGTATTTGCATAGAATAAAGTGTTTTTCATCTTAAAATACGAGCTGAAACGCCTACAGCGAGTGTGAAACTCAAATGTACGATTTCGGTATGAAGCGACTTTGCATTCGATTGGGGCCTGTTTGGGTACTCGAAATGCATGAATCTTCCGTATTTGCATAGAATGAAGTGTTTTTCATCTAAAAATACGAACTGAAACGCCTACAGCGAGTGTGAAACTCAAATGTACGATATCGGTATAAAGCTACTTTGCGTTTGATTAGGGATTGTTTGGCTGCTCAAAACGCATGAATCTTGCGTATTTGTATAGTATGAAGTATTTTTCATTTCATAATACGAGCTGGAACGCATACAGCGAGCGTAAAACTCGAGTAAACGAATTCGGTATAAAGCGACTTTTTGTTCTTTTGGGACGTGTTTGGGTGCGCACAATGCCTGAATCTTGCATATTTGCATAGAATGAAGTATTTTTCATCTAAAAATACGAGCTGAAACGCCTACAGCGAGTGTGAAACTCAATTGTACGTTTTCGGTATGAAGCGATTTTGCTTTCGATTGGGGCGTGTTTGGCTGCTCAAAACGCATGAATCTTGCGCATTTGTATAGGATGAAGTATTTTTCGTCTCATAATACGAGCTGGAACCCATACAGCATGCGTAAAACTCGAATAAAGGAATTCGGTATAAGGCGACTATGCGTTCGTGTGGGACGTGTTTGGCTGCCCAAAATGCATGAATCTTGTACATTTGCATAGAATGAAGTTTTTTTCATCTTATGATACGCGAGCTGAAACGCGTACAGCGAGTGTGAAACTCAAATGTACGATTTCGGTATAAAGCGACTTTCCGTTCGATTCGGGCGTGTTTGGCTGCCCAAAACCATGAATCTTGCGTATTTCCATAGAATGAAGTGGTTTTCATTTTATAATACGAGCTTGAACGTTTACATCGAGTGTGAAACTCAAATGTACGATTTCGGTATAAAGCGATTTTGCTTTCGATTAGGGCGTGTTTGGCTGCTCAAAACGCCTGAATCTTGCGTATTTGTATAGAATGAAGTATTTGTCGTCTCATAATACGAGCTGGAACTCATACAGCATGCGTAAAACTCGAATAAAGGAATTCGGTATAAGGCGACTATGCGTTCGTGTGGGGCGCGTTTGGCTGCCCAAAATGCATGAATGTTGCGTATTTGCATAGAATAAAGTTTTTTTCATCTCAAAATACGAGCTGAAACGCCTACAGCGAGTGTGAAACTCAAATGTACGATTTCGGTATGAAGCGACTTTGCATTCGAGTGGGGCGTGTTTGGGTACTCGAAATGCATGAATCTTCCGTATTTGCATAGAATGAAGTGTTTTTCATCTAAAAATACGAACTGAAACGCCTACAGCGAGTGTGAAACTCAAATGTACGATTTCGGTATGAAGCGACTTTGCATTCGATTGGGGCCTGTTTGGGTACTCGAAATGCATGAATGTTCCGTATTTGCATAGAATAAAGTGTTTTTCATCTAAAAATACGAACTAAAACGCCTACAGCGAGTGTGAAACTCAAATGTACGATATCGGTATAAAGCTACTTTGCGTTCGATTGGGGCTTGTTTGGCTGCTCAAAACGCATGAATCTTGCGTATTTGTATAGTATGAAGTATTTTTCATTTCATAATACGAGCTGGAACGCATACAGCGAGCGTAAAACTCGAGTAAACGAATTCGGTATAAGGCGAATTTTTGTTCCTTTGGGACGTGTTTGGGTGCTCACAATGCCTGAATCTCGCATATTTGCCTAAAATGAAGTATTTTTCATCTCAAAATACGAGCTGAAATGCCTACAGCGAGTGTGAAACTCAAATGTACGATTTCGGTATAAAGCGACTTTGCGTTCCATTGGGGCGTGTTTGGGTACTCGAAATGCATGAATCTTCCGTATTTGCATAGACTGAAGATTTTTTCATCTCAAAATACGAACTGAAACGCCTACAGCGAGTCTGAAACTCCAATGTACGATATCGGTATAAAGCTACATTGCGTTCGATTGGGGCTTGTTTGGGTGCTCAAAACGCATGAATCTTGCGTATTTGTATAGAATGAAGTCTTTTCATTTCATAATACCAGCTGGAACGCATACAGCGAGCGTAAAACTCGAGTAAACGAATTCGGTATAAGGCGATTTTTTGTTCCTTTGGGACGTGTTTGGATGCTAAAAATGCCTGAATCTTGCATATTTGCATAGAAGAAAGTATTTTTATCTCAAAATACGAGCCGAAACGCCTATAGCGAGTGTGAAACTCAAATGTACGATTTCGGTATAAAGCGACTTTGCGTTCCATTGGGGCGTGTTTGGCTGCCCAAAATGGATAAATCTTGCGTATTTGAATAAAATAAAGTGTTTTTTATCTTATAATACGAGCTGAAACACCTACAGCGAGTGTGAAACTCAATTGTACGTTTTCGGTATGAAGCGATTTTGCTTTCGATTGAGGCGTGTTTGGCTGCTCAAAACGCATGAATCTTGCGCATTTGTATAGGATGAAGTATTTTTCGTCTCATAATACGAGCTGGAACCCATACAGCATGCGTAAAACTCGAATAAAGGAATTCGGTATAAGGCGACTATGCGTTCGTGTGGGACGTGTTTAGCTGCCCAAAATGCATGAATCTTGCATATTTGCATAGAATGAAGTTTTTTTCATCTTTTGATACGAGCTGAAACGCGTACAGCGAGTGTGAAACTCAAATGTACGATTTCGGTATAAAGCGACTTTCCGTTCGATTCGGGCGTGTTTGGCTGCCCAAAACCATAAATCTTGCGTATTTTCATAGAATGAAGTGGTTTTCATTTTATAATACGAGCTTGAACGTTTACATCGAGTGTGAAACTCAAATGTTCGATTTCGGTATAAAGCGAGTTTTCGTTCCATCGGGGCGTGTTTGGCTGCCCAAAATGTATGAATCTTGCGTATTTGCATAGAATAAAGTGTTTTTCATGTTATAATACGAGCTGAAACACCTACAGCGAGTGTGAAACTCAATTGTACGTTTTCGGTATGAAGCAATTTTGCATTCAATTGGGGCGTGTTTGGCTGCTCAAAACGCATGAATCTTGAATATTTGCATAGAATGAAGTTTTTTTCATCTTATAATACGAGCTGAAACGCGTACAGCGAGAGTGAAACTCAAATGTACGATTTCGATATAAAGCGACTTTGCGTTCCATTGAGGCATGTTTGGCTGCCCAAAATGCATGAATCTTGCGTATTTGCATAGAATAAAGTGTTTTTCATCTTATAATACGAGCTGAAACGCCTACAGCGAGTGTGAAAATCAAATGTACGTTTTCAGTATGAAGCGACTTTGCATTCGTTCGGGACGTGTTTTGCTATTCGAAACGCATGAATCTTGGGTATTTTCATATAATTAAGTATTTTTCATCTCATAATATGAGCTGGAATGCCTACCTCAGTAGGCATTCCAGCTCATATTACTTATTATTATTATTATTATTAAAACACGAATATACGAATTCGGTATAAGGCGACTTTACGTTCGATTGGAGCGTGTTTGACTGCCCAAAATGCATGAATCTTAAGTATTTGCATAGAATGAAGTTTTTTTTCATCTCACAAACGATCTGAAACGTCTACAGCGAGTGTGAAACTCAAATGTACGTTTTCGGTATAAAGCTACTTTGCGTTCCATTGGGGCGTGTTTGGGTACTCGAAATGCATGAATCTTCCGTATTTGCATAGACTGAAGATTTTTTCATCTCAAAATACGAACTGAAACGCCTACAGCGAGTCTGAAACTCCAATGTACGATATCGGTATAAAGCTACATTGCGTTCGATTGGGGCTTGTTTGGGTGCTCAAAACGCATGAATCTTGCGTATTTGTATAGAATGAAGTCTTTTCATTTCATAATACCAGCTGGAACGCATACAGCGAGCGTAAAACTCGAGTAAACGAATTCGGTATAAGGCGATTTTTTGTTCCTTTGGGACGTGTTTGGATGCTAAAAATGCCTGAATCTTGCATATTTGCATAGAAGAAAGTATTTTTATCTCAAAATACGAGCCGAAACGCCTATAGCGAGTGTGAAACTCAAATGTACGATTTCGGTATAAAGCGACTTTGCGTTCCATTGGGGCGTGTTTGGCTGCCCAAAATGGATAAATCTTGCGTATTTGAATAAAATAAAGTGTTTTTTATCTTATAATACGAGCTGAAACACCTACAGCGAGTGTGAAACTCAATTGTACGTTTTCGGTATGAAGCGATTTTGCTTTCGATTGAGGCGTGTTTGGCTGCTCAAAAGGCATCAATCTTGCGTATTTGTATAGGATGAAGTATTTTTCGTCTCATAATACGAGCTGGAACCCATACAGCATGCGTAATACTCGAATAAAGGAATTCGGTATAAGGCGACTATGCGTTCGTGTGGGACGTGTTTAGCTGCCCAAAATGCATGAATCTTGCATATTTGCATAGAATGAAGTTTTTTTCATCTTTTGATACGAGCTGAAACGCGTACAGCGAGTGTGAAACTCAAATGTACGATTTCGGTATAAAGCGACTTTCCGTTCGATTCGGGCGTGTTTGGCTGCCCAAAACCATAAATCTTGCGTATTTTCATAGAATGAAGTGGTTTTCATTTTATAATACGAGCTTGAACGTTTACATCGAGTGTGAAACTCAAATGTTCGATTTCGGTATAAAGCGAGTTTTCGTTCCATCGGGGCGTGTTTGGCTGCCCAAAATGTATGAATCTTGCGTATTTGCATAGAATAAAGTGTTTTTCATGTTATAATACGAGCTGAAACACCTACAGCGAGTGTGAAACTCAATTGTACGTTTTCGGTATGAAGCAATTTTGCATTCAATTGGGGCGTGTTTGGCTGCTCAAAACGCATGAATCTTGAATATTTGCATAGAATGAAGTTTTTTTCATCTTATAATACGAGCTGAAACGCGTACAGCGAGAGTGAAACTCAAATGTACGATTTCGATATAAAGCGACTTTGCGTTCCATTGAGGCATGTTTGGCTGCCCAAAATGCATGAATCTTGCGTATTTGCATAGAATAAAGTGTTTTTCATCTTATAATACGAGCTGAAACGCCTACAGCGAGTGTGAAAATCAAATGTACGTTTTCAGTATGAAGCGACTTTGCATTCGTTCGGGACGTGTTTTGCTATTCGAAACGCATGAATCTTGGGTATTTTCATATAATTAAGTATTTTTCATCTCATAATATGAGCTGGAATGCCTACCTCAGTAGGCATTCCAGCTCATATTACTTATTATTATTATTATTATTAAAACACGAATATACGAATTCGGTATAAGGCGACTTTACGTTCGATTGGAGCGTGTTTGACTGCCCAAAATGCATGAATCTTAAGTATTTGCATAGAATGAAGTTTTTTTTCATCTCACAAACGATCTGAAACGTCTACAGCGAGTGTGAAACTCAAATGTACGTTTTCGGTATAAAGCTACTTTGCGTTCGATTCGGGCCTGTTTGGGTACTCGAAATGCATGAATCTTGGGTATTTGTATAGTATGAAGTATTTTTCATTTCATAATACGAGCTGGAACGCATACAGCGAGCGTAAAACTCGAGTAAACGAATTCGGTATAAGGCGACTTTTTGTTCCTTTGGGACGTGTTTGGGTGCTCAAAATGCCTGAATCTTGCATATTTGTCAAATGTACTCAAATGTACGTTTTCGGTATGAAGCGACTTTGCCTTCCATTGGGGCGTGTCTGGCTGCCCAAAATGGATGAATCTTGCGTATTTGCATTGAATAAAGTGTTTTTCATCTTATAATACGAGCTGAAACACCTACAGCGAGTGTGAAACTCAGTTGTACGTTTTCGGTATGAAGCGATTTTGCTTTCGATTGGGGCCTGTTTGGGTACTCGAAATGCATGAATCTTCCGTATTTGCATAGAATGAAGTGTTTTTCATCTAAAAATACGAACTGAAACGCCTACAGCGAGTGTGAAACTCAAATGTACGATTTCGGTATAAAGCGACTTTGCGTTCCATTGGGGCGTGTTTGGCTGCCCAAAATGTATGAATCTTGCGTATTTGCATAGAATGAAGTGTTTTTCATCTTATAATACGAGCTGAAACACCTACAGCGAGTGTGAAACTCAATTGTACGTTTTCGGTATGAAGCGATTTTGCATTCGATTGGGGCGTGTTTGGCTGCTCAAAACGCATGAATCTTGAATATTTGCATAGAATGAAGTTTTTTTCATCTTATAATACGAACTGAAACGCCTACAGCGAGTGTGAAACTCAAATGTACGATGTCGGTATAAAGCTTCTTTGCGTTCGATTGGGGCTTGTTTGGCTGCTCAAAACGCATGAATCTTGCATATTTGCATAGAATGAAGTATTTTTCATCTCAAAATACGAGCTGAAACGCCTACAGCGAGTGTGAAACTCAATTGTACGTTTTCGGTATGAAGCGATTTTGCTTTCGATTAGGGCGTGTTTGGCTGCTCAAAACGCATGAATCTTGCGTATTTGTATAGAATGAAGTATTTGTCGTCTCATAAAACGAGCTGGAACTCATACAGCATGCGTAAAACTAGAATAAAGGAATTCGGTATAAGGCGACTAAGCGTTCGTGTGGGACGTGTTTGGCTACCCAAAATGCATGAATCTTGCATATTTGCATTTCTATAGCATTCTTTCTTTTCATTTCTATTTCATTCTTGAAGTTTTTTCCATCTTATGATACGAGCTGGAACGCGTACAGCGAGTGTAAAAGTCAAATCTACGATTTCGGTATAAAGCGACTTTCCGTTCGATTCGGGCGTGTTTGGCTGCCCAAAACCATGAATCTTGCGTATTTCCATAGAATGAAGTGGTTTTCATTTTATAATACGAGCTTGAACGTTTACATCGAGTGTGAAACTCGACGATTCGTACGATTTCGGTATAAAGCGAGTTTGCGTTCCATTGGGGCGTGTTTGGCTGCCCAAAATGGATAAATCTTGCGTATTTGAATAGAATAAAGTTTTTTTCATCTTATAATACGAGCTGAAACACCTACAGCGAGTGTGAAACTCAATTGTACGTTTTCGGTATAAAGCGATTTTGCTTTCGATTGAGGCGTGTTTGGCTGCTCAAATCGCATCAATCTTGCGTATTTGTATACGATGAAGTATTTTTCGTCTTATGATACGAGCTGAAACACCTACAGTGAGTGGGAAACTTAATTGTACGTTTTCGGTATGAAGCGACTTTGCTTTCGATTGGGGCGTGTTTGGCTACTCGAAATGCATGAGTCTTGCGTATTTGAATAGAATGAAGTGTTTTTCATCTTCTACGAGCGGAAACGTGTACAGCTACTGTGAAACTTAAATGTACGATTTCGGTATGAAGGGACTTTGCTTTCGAATGGGGCGGGTTTGGCTTCTCGAAATGCATGAGCCTTGCGTATTTGAATAGAATGAAGTGTTTTTCATCTTCTACGAGCGGAAACGCCTACAGCTAGTGTGAAACTCAATTGTACGTTTTCGGTATGAAGCGATTTTGCTTTCGATTAGGGCGTGTTTGGCTGCTCAAAACGCATGAATCTTGCGTATTTGTATAGAATGAAGTATTTGTCGTCTCATAATACGAGCTGGAACTCATACAGCATGCGTAAAACTCGAATAAAGGAATTCGGTATAAGGCGACTAAGCGTTCGTGTGGGACGTGTTTGGCTACCCAAAATGCATGAATCTTGCATATTTGCATTTCTATGGCATTCTTTCTTTGCATTTCTATTTCATTCTTGAAGTTTTTTTCATCTTATGATACGAGCTGAAACGCGTACAGCGAGTGTGAAACTCAAATCTACGATTTCGGTATAAAGCGACTTTCCGTTCGATTCGGGCGTGTTTGGCTGCCCAAAACCATGAATCTTGCGTATTTCCATAGAATGAAGTGGTTTTCATTTTATAATACGAGCTTGAACGTTTACATCGAGTGTGAAACTCAAATGTACGATTTCGGTATAAAGCGAGTTTGCGTTCCATTGGGGCGTGTTTGGCTGCCCAAAATGGATAAATCTTGCGTATTTGAATAGAATAAAGTGTTTTTTATCTTATAATACGAGCTGAAACACCTACAGCGAGTGTGAAACTCAATTGTACGTTTTCGGTGTGAAGCGATTTTGCTTTCGATTGAGGCGTGTTTGGCTGCTCAAAACGCGTCAATCTTGCGTATTTGTATACGATGAAGTATTTTTCGTCTCATAATACGAGCTGGAACCCATACAGCATGCGTAAAACTCGAATAAAGGAATTCGGTATAAGGCGACTATGCGTTCGTGTGGGACGTGTTTGGGTGCCCAAAATGCATGAATCTTGCATATTTGCATAGAATGAAGTTTTTTTCATCTTATAATACGACCTGAAACGCGGAGAGCGAGTGTGAAACTCAAATGTACGATTTCGGTATAAAGCGACTTTGCGTTCGATTCGGGCGTGTTTGGCTGCCCAAAAAGCATGAATCTTGCGTATTTGTATAGTATGAAGTATTTTTCATTTCATAATACGAGCTGGAACGCATACAGCGAGCGTAAAACTCGAGTAAACGAATTCGGTATACCGAATTCGTTTAGTCGCCTTATAAGGCGACTTTTTGTTTTTTTGGGACGTGTTTGGGTGCTCACAATGCCTGAATCTTGCATATTTTCATAGAATGAAGTATTTTTCATCTCAAAATACGAGCTGAAACGCCTACAGCCAGTGTGAAACTCAAATGTACGATTTCGGTATAACGCGACTTTGCGTTCCATTGAGGCGTGTTTGGCTGCTCAAAACGCATCAATCTTGCGTATTTGTATAGGATGAAGAATTTTTCGTCTCATAATACGAGCTGGAACCCATACAGCATGCGTAAAACTCGAATAAAGGAATTCGGTATAAGGCGACTTTTTGTTTCTTTGGGACGTGTTTGGGTGCTCACAATGCCTCAATCTTGCATATTTTCATAAAATGAAGTATTTTTCATCTCAAAATACGAGCTGAAACGCCTACAGCGAGTGTGAAACTCAAATGTACGATTTCGGTATAAAGCGACTTTGCGTTCCATTGGGGCGCGTTTAGCTGCCCAAAATGCATGAATGTTGCGTATTTGCATAGAATAAAGTGTTTTTCATCTTAAAATACGAGCTGAAACGCCTACAGCGAGTGTGAAACTCAAATGTACGATTTCGGTATGAAGCGACTTTGCATTCGATTGGGGCCTGTTTGGGTACTCGAAATGCATGAATCTTCCGTATTTGCATAGAATGAAGTATTTTTCATCTCAAAATACGAGCTGAAACGCCTACAGCGAGTGTGAAACTCAAATGTACGATTTCGGTATAAAGCGACTTTGCGTTCCATTGGGGCGTGTTTGGCTGCCCAAAATGTATGAATCTTGCGTATTTGCATAGAATAAAGTGTTTTTCATCTTATAATACGAGCTGAAACACCTACAGCGAGTGTGAAACTCAATTGTACGTTTTCGGTATGAAGCGATTTTGCATTCGTTTGGGACGTGTTTGGCTGCTCAAAACGCATGAATCTTGAATATTTGCATAGAATGAAGTTTTTTTCATCTTATAATACGAGCTGAAACGCGTACAGCGAGAGTGGAACTCAAATGTACGATTTCGGTATAAAGCGACTTTGCGTTCCATTGGGGCATGTTTGGCTGCCCAAAATGCATGAATCTTGCGTATTTGCATAGAATAAAGTGTTTTTCATCTTATAATACGAGCTGAAACGCCTACAGCGAGTGTGAAAATCAAATGTACGTTTTCGGTATGAAGCGACTTTGCATTCGTTTGGGACGTGTTTTGCTATTCGAAACGCATGGATCTTGGGTATTTTCATATAATTAAGTATTTTTCATCTCATAATATGAGCTGGAATGCCCACCTCAGTAGGCATTCCAGCTCATATTACTTATTATTATTATTATTATTAAAACACGAATATACGAATTCGGTATAAGGCGACTTTACGTTCGATTGGAGCGTGTTTGACTGCCCAAAATGCATGAATCTTAAGTATTTGCATAGAATGAAGTTTTTTTTCATCTCACAAACGATCTGAAACGTCTACAGCGAGTGTGAAACTCAAATGTACGTTTTCGGTATAAAGCTACTTTGCGTTCGATTCGGGCCTGTTTGGGTACTCGAAATGCATGAATCTTGGGTATTTGTATAGTATGAACTATTTTTCATTTTATAATACGAGCTGGAACGCATACAGCGTGCGTAAAACTCGAGTAAACGAATTCGGTATAAGGCGACTTTTTGTTCCTTTGGGACGTGTTTGGGTGCTCAAAATGCCTGAATCTTGCATATTTGTCAAATGTACTCAAATGTACGTTTTCGGTATGAAGCGATTTTGCTTTCGATTGGGGCCTGTTTGGGTACTCGAAATGCATGAATCTTCCGTATTTGCATAGAATGAAGTGTTTTTCATCTAAAAATACGAACTGAAACGCCTACAGCGAGTGTGAAACTCAAATGTACGATGTCGGTATAAAGCTTCTTTGCGTTCGATTGGGGCTTGTTTGGCTGCTCAAAACGCATGAATCTTGCGTATTTGTATAGTATGAAGTATTTTTCATTTCATAATACGAGCTGGAACGCATACAGCGACCGTAAAACTCGAGTAAACGAATTCGGTATAAGGCGACTTTTTGTTTCTTTGGGACGTGTTTGGGTGCTCACAATGCCTCAATCTTGCATATTTGCATAAAATGAAGTATTTTTCATCTCAAAATACGAGCTGAAACGCCTACAGCGAGTGTGAAACTCAAATGTACGTTTTCGGTATGAAGCGACTTTGCATTCGTTTGGGACGTGTTTTGCTATTCGAAACGCATGGATCTTGGGTATTTTCATATAATTAAGTATTTTTCATCTCATAATATGAGCTGGAATGCCCACCTCAGTAGGCATTCCAGCTCATATTACTTATTATTATTATTATTATTAAAACACGAATATACGAATTCGGTATAAGGCGACTTTACGTTCGATTGGAGCGTGTTTGACTGCCCAAAATGCATGAATCTTAAGTATTTGCATAGAATGAAGTTTTTTTTCATCTCACAAACGATCTGAAACGTCTACAGCGAGTGTGAAACTCAAATGTACGTTTTCGGTATAAAGCTACTTTGCGTTCGATTCGGGCCTGTTTGGGTACTCGAAATGCATGAATCTTGGGTATTTGTATAGTATGAACTATTTTTCATTTTATAATACGAGCTGGAACGCATACAGCGTGCGTAAAACTCGAGTAAACGAATTCGGTATAAGGCGACTTTTTGTTCCTTTGGGACGTGTTTGGGTGCTCAAAATGCCTGAATCTTGCATATTTGTCAAATGTACTCAAATGTACGTTTTCGGTATGAAGCGATTTTGCTTTCGATTGGGGCCTGTTTGGGTACTCGAAATGCATGAATCTTCCGTATTTGCATAGAATGAAGTGTTTTTCATCTAAAAATACGAACTGAAACGCCTACAGCGAGTGTGAAACTCAAATGTACGATGTCGGTATAAAGCTTCTTTGCGTTCGATTGGGGCTTGTTTGGCTGCTCAAAACGCATGAATCTTGCGTATTTGTATAGTATGAAGTATTTTTCATTTCATAATACGAGCTGGAACGCATACAGCGACCGTAAAACTCGAGTAAACGAATTCGGTATAAGGCGACTTTTTGTTTCTTTGGGACGTGTTTGGGTGCTCACAATGCCTCAATCTTGCATATTTGCATAAAATGAAGTATTTTTCATCTCAAAATACGAGCTGAAACGCCTACAGCGAGTGTGAAACTCAAATGTACGATTTCGGTATAAAGCGACTTTGCGTTCCATTGGGGCGCGTTTGGCTGCCCAAAATGCATGAATGTTGCGTATTTGCATAGAATAAAGTGTTTTTCATCTAAAAATACGAACTGAAACGCCTACAGCGAGTGTGAAACTCAAATGTACGATATCAGTATAAAGCTACTTTGCGTTTGATTAGGGCTTGTTTGGCTGCTCAAAACGCTTGAATCTTGCGTATTTGTATAGTATGAAGTATTTTTCATTTCATAATACGAGCTGGAACGCATACAGCGAGCGTAAAACTCGAGTAAACGAATTCGGTATAAAGCGACTTTTTGTTCTTTTGGGACGTGTTTGGGTGCGCACAATGCCTGAATCTTGCATATTTGCATGGAATGAAGTATTTTTCATCTCAAAATACGAGCTGAAACGCCTACAGCGAGTGTGAAACTCAATTGTACGTTTTCGGTATGAAGCGATTTTGCTTTCGCTTGGGGCGTGTTTGGCTGCTCAAAACGCATGAATCTTGCGCATTTGTATAGAATGAAGTATTTTTCGTCTCATAATACGAGCTGGAACTCATGCAGCATGCATAAAACTCGAATAAAAATTCGGTATAAGGCGACTAAGCGTTCGTGTGAGACGTGTTTGGCTGCCCAAAATGCATGAATCTTGAATATTTGCATAGAATGAAGTTTTTTTCATCTTATGATACGAGCTGAAACGCGTACAGCGAGTGTGAAACTCAAATCTACGATTTCAGTATGAAGCGACTTTGCTTTCGATTGGGGCGTGTTTGGCTACTCGAAATGCATGAGTCTTGCGTATTTGGATAGAATGAAGTGTTTTTCATCTTCTACGAGCGGAAACGTCTACAGCTAGTGTGAATCTTAAATGTACGATTTCGGTATAAAGCAACTTTGCTTTCGAATGGGGCGTGTTTGGCTGCCCAAAACGCATGAATCTTGGGTATTTTTATAGAATGAAGTATTTGTCGTCTCATAATACGAGCTGGAACTCATACAGCATGCGTAAAACTCGAATAAAGGAATTCGGTATAAGGCGACTAAGCGTTCGTGTGGGACGTGTTTGGCTATCCAAAATGCATAAATCTTGTATATTTGCATAGAATGAAGTTTTTTTCATCTTATAATACGAGCTGAAACGCGCACAGCGAGAGTGAAACGCAAATGTACCATTTCGGTATAAAGCGACTTTGCGTTCCATTGGGGCGTGTTTGGCTGTCCAAAACCATGAATCTTGCGTATTTCCATAGAATAAAGTGGTTTTCATTTTATAATACGAGCTTGAACGTGTACATCGAGTGTGAAACTCAAATGTACGATTTCGGTATAAAGCGACTTTGCGTTCCATTGGGGCTTGTTTGCCTGCTCAAAACGCATGAATCTTGCGTATTTGTATAGAATGAAGTCTTTTCATTTCATAATACCAGCTGGAACGCCTGCAGCGAGTGTGAAACTCAATTGTACGTTTTCGGTATGAAGCGATTTTGCTTTCCATTGGGGCGTGTTTGGCTGCTCAAAACGCATGAATCTTGAATATTTGCATAGAATGAAGTTTTTTTCATCTTATGATACGCGCTGAAACGCGTACAGCGAGTGTGAAACTCAAATCTACGATTTCGGTATAAAGCGACTTTCCGTTCGATTCGGGCGTGTTTGGCTGCCCAAAACCATGAATCTTGCGTATTTCCATAGAATGAAGTGGTTTTCATTTTATAATACGAGCTTGAACGTTTACATCGAGTGTGAAACTCAAATGTACGATTTCGGTATAAAGCGAGTTTGCGTTCCATTGGGGCGTGTTTGGCTGCCCAAAATGGATAAATCTTGCGTATTTGAATAGAATAAAGTGTTTTTTATCTTATAATAACGAGCTGAAACACCTACAGCGAGTGTGAAACTCAATTGTACGTTTTCGGTGTGAAGCGATTTTGCTTTCGATTGATGCGTGTTTGGCTGCTCAAAACGCATCAATCTTGCGTATTTGTATACGATGAAGTATTTTTCGTCTCATAATACAAGCTGGAACCCATACAGCATGCGTAAAACTCGAATAAAAGAATTCGGCATAAGGCGACTATGCGTTCGTGTGGGGCGCATTTGGCTGCCCGAAATGCATAAATGTTGCGTATTTGCATAGAATAAAGTTTTTTTCATCCCAAAATACGAGCTGAAACGCCTACAGCGAGTGTGAAACTCAAATGTACGATTTCGGTATGAAGCGACTTTGCATTCGATTGGGGCCTGTTTGGGTACTCGAAATGCATGAATGTTGCGTATTTGCATAGAATAAAGTTTTTTTCATCTCAAAATACGAGCTGAAATGCCTACAGCGAGTGTGAAACTCAAATGTACGATTTCGGTATGAAGCGACTTTGCATTCGATTGGGGCCTGTTTGGGTACTCGAAATGCATGAATCTTCCGTATTTGCATAGAATGAAGTGTTTTTCATCTAAAAATACGAACTGAAACGTCTACAGCGAGTGTGAAACTCAAATGTACGTTTTCGGTATAAAGCTACTTTGCGTTCGATTCGGGCCTGTTTGGGTACTCGAAATGCATGAATCTTGGGTATTTGTATAGTATGAAGTATTTTTCATTTCATAATACGAGCTGGAACGCATACAGCGAGCGTAAAACTCGAGTAAACGAATTCGGTATAAGGCGACTTTTTGTTCCTTTGGGACATGTTTGGGTGCTCAAAATGCCTGAATCTTGCATATTTGTCAAATTTACTCAAATGTACGTTTTCGGTATGAAGCGACTTTGCCTTCCATTGGGGCGTGTCTGGCTGCCCAAAATGGATGAATCTTGCGTATTTGCATTGAATAAAGTGTTTTTCATCTTATAATACGAGCTGAAACACCTACAGCGAGTGTGAAACTCAGTTGTACGTTTTCGGTATGAAGCGATTTTGCTTTCGATTGGGGCCTGTTTGGGTACTCGAAATGCATGAATCTTCCGTATTTGCATAGAATGAAGTGTTTTTCATCTAAAAATACGAACTGAAACGCCTACAGCGAGTGTGAAACTCAAATGAACGATGTCGGTATAAAGCTTCTTTGCGTTCGATTGGGGCTTGTTTGGCTGCTCAAAACGCATGAATCTTGCGTATTTGTATAGTATGAAGTATTTTTCATTTCATAATACGAGCTGGAACGCATACAGCGAGCGTAAAACTCGAGTAAACGAATTCGGTATAAGGCGACTTTTTGTTTCTTTGGGACGTGTTTGGGTGCTCACAATGCCTCAATCTTGCATATTTGCATAAAATGAAGTATTTTTCATCTCAAAATACGAGCTGAAACACCTACAGCGAGTGTGAAACTCAAATGTACGATTTCGGTATAAAGCGACTTTGCGTTCCATTGGGGCGCGTTTGGCTGCCCAAGATGCATGAATGTTGCGTATTTGCATAGAATAAAGTGTTTTTCATCTTAAAATACGAGCTGAAACGCCTACAGCGAGTGTGAAACTCAAATGTACGATTTCAGTATGAAGCGACTTTGCATTCGATTGGGGCCTGTTTGGGTACTCGAAATGCATGAATCTTCCGTATTTGCATAGAATGAAGTGTTTTTCATCTAAAAATACGAACTGAAACGCCTACAGCGAGTGTGAAACTCAAATGTACGATATCGGTATAAAGCTACTTTGCGTTTGATTAGGGATTGTTTGGCTGCTCAAAACGCATGAATCTTGCGTATTTGTATAGTATGAAGTATTTTTCATTTCATAATACGAGCTGGAACGCATACAGCGAGCGTAAAACTCGAGTAAACGAATTCGGTATAAAGCGACTTTTTGTTCTTTTGGGACGTGTTTGGGTGCGCACAATGCCTGAATCTTGCATATTTGCATAGAATGAAGTATTTTTCATCTCAAAATACGAGCTGAAACGCCTACAGCGAGTGTGAAACTCAATTGTACGTTTTCGGTATGAAGCGATTTTGCTTTCGATTGGGGCGTGTTTGGCTGCTCAAAACGCATGAATCTTGCGCATTTGTATAGGATGAAGTATTTTTCGTCTCATAATACGAGCTGGAACCCATACAGCATGCGTAAAACTCGAATAAAGGAATTCGGTATAAGGCGACTATGCGTTCGTGTGGGACGTGTTTGGCTGCCCAAAATGCATGAATCTTGCACATTTGCATAGAATGAAGTTTTTTTCATCTTATGATACGCGAGCTGAAACGCGTACAGCGAGTGTGAAACTCAAATGTACGATTTCGATATAAAGCGACTTTCCGTTCGATTCGGGCGTGTTTGGCTGCCCAAAACGCCTGAATCTTGCGTATTTGTATAGAATGAAGTATTTGTCGTCTCATAATACGAGCTGGAACTCATACAGCATGCGTAAAACTCGAATAAAGGAATTCGGTATAAGGCGACTATGCGTTCGTGTGGGGCGCGTTTGGCTGCCCAAAATGCATGAATGTTGCGTATTTGCATAGAATAAAGTTTTTTTCATCTCAAAATACGAGCTGAAACGCCTACAGCGAGTGTGAAACTCAAATGTACGATTTCGGTATGAAGCGACTTTGCATTCGATTGGGGCGTGTTTGGGTACTCGAAATGCATGAATCTTCCGTATTTGCATAGAATGAAGTGTTTTTCATCTAAAAATACGAACTGAAACGCCTACAGCGAGTGTGAAACTCAAATGTACGATTTCGGTATGAAGCGACTTTGCATTCGATTGGGGCCTGTTTGGGTACTCGAAATGCATGAATGTTCCGTATTTGCATAGAATAAAGTGTTTTTCATCTAAAAATACGAACTAAAACGCCTACAGCGAGTGTGAAACTCAAATGTACGATATCGGTATAAAGCTACTTTGCGTTCGATTGGGGCTTGTTTGGCTGCTTAAAACGCATGAATCTTGCGTATTTGTATAGTATGAAGTATTTTTCATTTCATAATACGAGCTGGAACGCATACAGCGAGCGTAAAACTCGAGTAAACGAATTCGGTATAAGGCGACTTTTTGTTCCTTTGGGACGTGTTTGGGTGCTCACAATGCCTGAATCTCGCATATTTGCCTAAAATGAAGTATTTTTCATCTCAAAATACGAGCTGAAATGCCTACAGCGAGTGTGAAACTCAAATGTACGATTTCGGTATAAAGCGACTTTGCGTTCCATTGGGGCGTGTTTGGCTGCCCAAAATGCATGAATCTTGCGTATTTGCATAGAATACAGTGTTTTTCATCTTATAATACGAGCTGAAACGCCTACAGCGAGTGTGAAACTCAAATGTACGTTTTCGGTATGAAGCGACTTTGCTTTCGATTGGGGCCTGTTTGGGTACTCGAAATGCATGAATCTTCCGTATTTGCATAGACTGAAGATTTTTTCATCTCAAAATACGAACTGAAACGCCTACAGCGAGTCTGAAACTCCAATGTACGATATCGGTATAAAGCTACATTGCGTTCGATTGGGGCTTGTTTGGGTGCTCAAAACGCATGAATCTTGCGTATTTGTATAGAATGAAGTCTTTTCATTTCATAATACCAGCTGGAACGGATACAGCGAGCGTAAAACTCGAGTAAACGAATTCGGTATAAGGCGATTTTTTGTTCCTTTGGGACGTGTTTGGATGCTAAAAATGCCTGAATCTTGCATATTTGCATAGAAGAAAGTATTTTTATCTCAAAATACGAGCCGAAACGCCTATAGCGAGTGTGAAACTCAAATGTACGATTTCGGTATAAAGCGACTTTGCGTTCCATTGGGGCGTGTTTGGCTGCCCAAAATGGATAAATCTTGCGTATTTGAATAAAATAAAGTGTTTTTTATCTTATAATACGAGCTGAAACACCTACAGCGAGTGTGAAACTCAATTGTACGTTTTCGGTATGAAGCGATTTTGCTTTCGATTGAGGCGTGTTTGGCTGCTCAAATCGCATCAATCTTGCGTATTTGTATACGATGAAGTATTTTTCGTCTTATGATACGAGCTGAAACACCTACAGTGAGTGGGAAACTTAATTGTACGTTTTCGGTATGAAGCGACTTTGCTTTCGATTGGGGCGTGTTTGGCTACTCGAAATGCATGAGTCTTGCGTATTTGAATAGAATGAAGTGTTTTTCATCTTCTACGAGCGGAAACGTGTACAGCTACTGTGAAACTTAAATGTACGATTTCGGTATGAAGGGACTTTGCTTTCGAATGGGGCGGGTTTGGCTTCTCGAAATGCATGAGCCTTGCGTATTTGAATAGAATGAAGTGTTTTTCATCTTCTACGAGCGGAAACGCCTACAGCTAGTGTGAAACTCAATTGTACGTTTTCGGTATGAAGCGATTTTGCTTTCGATTAGGGCGTGTTTGGCTGCTCAAAACGCATGAATCTTGCGTATTTGTATAGAATGAAGTATTTGTCGTCTCATAATACGAGCTGGAACTCATACAGCATGCGTAAAACTCGAATAAAGGAATTCGGTATAAGGCGACTAAGCGTTCGTGTGGGACGTGTTTGGCTACCCAAAATGCATGAATCTTGCATATTTGCATTTCTATGGCATTCTTTCTTTGCATTTCTATTTCATTCTTGAAGTTTTTTTCATCTTATGATACGAGCTGAAACGCGTACAGCGAGTGTGAAACTCAAATCTACGATTTCGGTATAAAGCGACTTTCCGTTCGATTCGGGCGTGTTTGGCTGCCCAAAACCATGAATCTTGCGTATTTCCATAGAATGAAGTGGTTTTCATTTTATAATACGAGCTTGAACGTTTACATCGAGTGTGAAACTCAAATGTACGATTTCGGTATAAAGCGAGTTTGCGTTCCATTGGGGCGTGTTTGGCTGCCCAAAATGGATAAATCTTGCGTATTTGAATAGAATAAAGTGTTTTTTATCTTATAATACGAGCTGAAACACCTACAGCGAGTGTGAAACTCAATTGTACGTTTTCGGTGTGAAGCGATTTTGCTTTCGATTGAGGCGTGTTTGGCTGCTCAAAACGCGTCAATCTTGCGTATTTGTATACGATGAAGTATTTTTCGTCTCATAATACGAGCTGGAACCCATACAGCATGCGTAAAACTCGAATAAAGGAATTCGGTATAAGGCGACTATGCGTTCGTGTGGGACGTGTTTGGGTGCCCAAAATGCATGAATCTTGCATATTTGCATAGAATGAAGTTTTTTTCATCTTATAATACGACCTGAAACGCGGAGAGCGAGTGTGAAACTCAAATGTACGATTTCGGTATAAAGCGACTTTGCGTTCGATTCGGGCGTGTTTGGCTGCCCAAAAAGCATGAATCTTGCGTATTTGTATAGTATGAAGTATTTTTCATTTCATAATACGAGCTGGAACGCATACAGCGAGCGTAAAACTCGAGTAAACGAATTCGGTATACCGAATTCGTTTAGTCGCCTTATAAGGCGACTTTTTGTTTTTTTGGGACGTGTTTGGGTGCTCACAATGCCTGAATCTTGCATATTTTCATAGAATGAAGTATTTTTCATCTCAAAATACGAGCTGAAACGCCTACAGCCAGTGTGAAACTCAAATGTACGATTTCGGTATAACGCGACTTTGCGTTCCATTGAGGCGTGTTTGGCTGCTCAAAACGCATCAATCTTGCGTATTTGTATAGGATGAAGAATTTTTCGTCTCATAATACGAGCTGGAACCCATACAGCATGCGTAAAACTCGAATAAAGGAATTCGGTATAAGGCGACTTTTTGTTTCTTTGGGACGTGTTTGGGTGCTCACAATGCCTCAATCTTGCATATTTTCATAAAATGAAGTATTTTTCATCTCAAAATACGAGCTGAAACGCCTACAGCGAGTGTGAAACTCAAATGTACGATTTCGGTATAAAGCGACTTTGCGTTCCATTGGGGCGCGTTTAGCTGCCCAAAATGCATGAATGTTGCGTATTTGCATAGAATAAAGTGTTTTTCATCTTAAAATACGAGCTGAAACGCCTACAGCGAGTGTGAAACTCAAATGTACGATTTCGGTATGAAGCGACTTTGCATTCGATTGGGGCCTGTTTGGGTACTCGAAATGCATGAATCTTCCGTATTTGCATAGAATGAAGTATTTTTCATCTCAAAATACGAGCTGAAACGCCTACAGCGAGTGTGAAACTCAAATGTACGATTTCGGTATAAAGCGACTTTGCGTTCCATTGGGGCGTGTTTAACTGCCCAAAATGTATGAATCTTGCGTATTTGCATAGAATAAAGTGTTTTTCATCTTATAATACGAGCTGAAACACCTACAGCGAGTGTGAAACTCAATTGTACGTTTTCGGTATGAAGCGATTTTGCATTCGTTTGGGACGTGTTTGGCTGCTCAAAACGCATGAATCTTGAATATTTGCATAGAATGAAGTTTTTTTCATCTTATAATACGAGCTGAAACGCGTACAGCGAGAGTGGAACTCAAATGTACGATTTCGGTATAAAGCGACTTTGCGTTCCATTGGGGCATGTTTGGCTGCCCAAAATGCATGAATCTTGCGTATTTGCATAGAATAAAGTGTTTTTCATCTTATAATACGAGCTGAAACGCCTACAGCGAGTGTGAAAATCAAATGTACGTTTTCGGTATGAAGCGACTTTGCATTCGTTTGGGACGTGTTTTGCTATTCGAAACGCATGGATCTTGGGTATTTTCATATAATTAAGTATTTTTCATCTCATAATATGAGCTGGAATGCCCACCTCAGTAGGCATTCCAGCTCATATTACTTATTATTATTATTATTATTAAAACACGAATATACGAATTCGGTATAAGGCGACTTTACGTTCGATTGGAGCGTGTTTGACTGCCCAAAATGCATGAATCTTAAGTATTTGCATAGAATGAAGTTTTTTTTCATCTCACAAACGATCTGAAACGTCTACAGCGAGTGTGAAACTCAAATGTACGTTTTCGGTATAAAGCTACTTTGCGTTCGATTCGGGCCTGTTTGGGTACTCGAAATGCATGAATCTTGGGTATTTGTATAGTATGAACTATTTTTCATTTTATAATACGAGCTGGAACGCATACAGCGTGCGTAAAACTCGAGTAAACGAATTCGGTATAAGGCGACTTTTTGTTCCTTTGGGACGTGTTTGGGTGCTCAAAATGCCTGAATCTTGCATATTTGTCAAATGTACTCAAATGTACGTTTTCGGTATGAAGCGATTTTGCTTTCGATTGGGGCCTGTTTGGGTACTCGAAATGCATGAATCTTCCGTATTTGCATAGAATGAAGTGTTTTTCATCTAAAAATACGAACTGAAACGCCTACAGCGAGTGTGAAACTCAAATGTACGATGTCGGTATAAAGCTTCTTTGCGTTCGATTGGGGCTTGTTTGGCTGCTCAAAACGCATGAATCTTGCGTATTTGTATAGTATGAAGTATTTTTCATTTCATAATACGAGCTGGAACGCATACAGCGACCGTAAAACTCGAGTAAACGAATTCGGTATAAGGCGACTTTTTGTTTCTTTGGGACGTGTTTGGGTGCTCACAATGCCTCAATCTTGCATATTTGCATAAAATGAAGTATTTTTCATCTCAAAATACGAGCTGAAACGCCTACAGCGAGTGTGAAACTCAAATGTACGATTTCGGTATAAAGCGACTTTGCGTTCCATTGGGGCGCGTTTGGCTGCCCAAAATGCATGAATGTTGCGTATTTGCATAGAATAAAGTGTTTTTCATCTAAAAATACGAACTGAAACGCCTACAGCGAGTGTGAAACTCAAATGTACGATATCAGTATAAAGCTACTTTGCGTTTGATTAGGGCTTGTTTGGCTGCTCAAAACGCATGAATCTTGCGTATTTGTATAGTATGAAGTATTTTTCATTTCATAATACGAGCTGGAACGCATACAGCGAGCGTAAAACTCGAGTAAACGAATTCGGTATAAAGCGACTTTTTGTTCTTTTGGGACGTGTTTGGGTGCGCACAATGCCTGAATCTTGCATATTTGCATGGAATGAAGTATTTTTCATCTCAAAATACGAGCTGAAACGCCTACAGCGAGTGTGAAACTCAATTGTACGTTTTCGGTATGAAGCGATTTTGCTTTCGCTTGGGGCGTGTTTGGCTGCTCAAAACGCATGAATCTTGCGCATTTGTATAGAATGAAGTATTTTTCGTCTCATAATACGAGCTGGAACTCATGCAGCATGCATAAAACTCGAATAAAAATTCGTTATAAGGCGACTAAGCGTTCGTGTGAGACGTGTTTGGCTGCCCAAAATGCATGAATCTTGAATATTTGCATAGAATGAAGTTTTTTTCATCTTATGATACGAGCTGAAACGCGTACAGCGAGTGTGAAACTCAAATCTACGATTTCAGTATGAAGCGACTTTGCTTTCGATTGGGGCGTGTTTGGCTACTCGAAATGCATGAGTCTTGCGTATTTGGATAGAATGAAGTGTTTTTCATCTTCTACGAGCGGAAACGTCTACAGCTAGTGTGAATCTTAAATGTACGATTTCGGTATAAAGCAACTTTGCTTTCGAATGGGGCGTGTTTGGCTGCCCAAAACGCATGAATCTTGGGTATTTTTATAGAATGAAGTATTTGTCGTCTCATAATACGAGCTGGAACTCATACAGCATGCGTAAAACTCGAATAAAGGAATTCGGTATAAGGCGACTAAGCGTTCGTGTGGGACGTGTTTGGCTATCCAAAATGCATAAATCTTGTATATTTGCATAGAATGAAGTTTTTTTCATCTTATAATACGAGCTGAAACGCGCACAGCGAGAGTGAAACGCAAATGTACCATTTCGGTATAAAGCGACTTTGCGTTCCATTGGGGCGTGTTTGGCTGTCCAAAACCATGAATCTTGCGTATTTCCATAGAATAAAGTGGTTTTCATTTTATAATACGAGCTTGAACGTGTACATCGAGTGTGAAACTCAAATGTACGATTTCGGTATAAAGCGACTTTGCGTTCCATTGGGGCTTGTTTGCCTGCTCAAAACGCATGAATCTTGCGTATTTGTATAGAATGAAGTCTTTTCATTTCATAATACCAGCTGGAACGCCTGCAGCGAGTGTGAAACTCAATTGTACGTTTTCGGTATGAAGCGATTTTGCTTTCCATTGGGGCGTGTTTGGCTGCTCAAAACGCATGAATCTTGAATATTTGCATAGAATGAAGTTTTTTTCATCTTATGATACGCGCTGAAACGCGTACAGCGAGTGTGAAACTCAAATCTACGATTTCGGTATAAAGCGACTTTCCGTTCGATTCGGGCGTGTTTGGCTGCCCAAAACCATGAATCTTGCGTATTTCCATAGAATGAAGTGGTTTTCATTTTATAATACGAGCTTGAACGTTTACATCGAGTGTGAAACTCAAATGTACGATTTCGGTATAAAGCGAGTTTGCGTTCCATTGGGGCGTGTTTGGCTGCCCAAAATGGATAAATCTTGCGTATTTGAATAGAATAAAGTGTTTTTTATCTTATAATAACGAGCTGAAACACCTACAGCGAGTGTGAAACTCAATTGTACGTTTTCGGTGTGAAGCGATTTTGCTTTCGATTGATGCGTGTTTGGCTGCTCAAAACGCATCAATCTTGCGTATTTGTATACGATGAAGTATTTTTCGTCTCATAATACAAGCTGGAACCCATACAGCATGCGTAAAACTCGAATAAAAGAATTCGGCATAAGGCGACTATGCGTTCGTGTGGGGCGCATTTGGCTGCCCGAAATGCATAAATGTTGCGTATTTGCATAGAATAAAGTTTTTTTCATCCCAAAATACGAGCTGAAACGCCTACAGCGAGTGTGAAACTCAAATGTACGATTTCAGTATGAAGCGACTTTGCATTCGATTGGGGCCTGTTTGGGTACTCGAAATGCATGAATGTTGCGTATTTGCATAGAATAAAGTTTTTTTCATCTCAAAATACGAGCTGAAATGCCTACAGCGAGTGTGAAACTCAAATGTACGATTTCGGTATGAAGCGACTTTGCATTCGATTGGGGCCTGTTTGGGTACTCGAAATGCATGAATCTTCCGTATTTGCATAGAATGAAGTGTTTTTCATCTAAAAATACGAACTGAAACGTCTACAGCGAGTGTGAAACTCAAATGTACGTTTTCGGTATAAAGCTACTTTGCGTTCGATTCGGGCCTGTTTGGGTACTCGAAATGCATGAATCTTGGGTATTTGTATAGTATGAAGTATTTTTCATTTCATAATACGAGCTGGAACGCATACAGCGAGCGTAAAACTCGAGTAAACGAATTCGGTATAAGGCGACTTTTTGTTCCTTTGGGACATGTTTGGGTGCTCAAAATGCCTGAATCTTGCATATTTGTCAAATTTACTCAAATGTACGTTTTCGGTATGAAGCGACTTTGCCTTCCATTGGGGCGTGTCTGGCTGCCCAAAATGGATGAATCTTGCGTATTTGCATTGAATAAAGTGTTTTTCATCTTATAATACGAGCTGAAACACCTACAGCGAGTGTGAAACTCAGTTGTACGTTTTCGGTATGAAGCGATTTTGCTTTCGATTGGGGCCTGTTTGGGTACTCGAAATGCATGAATCTTCCGTATTTGCATAGAATGAAGTGTTTTTCATCTAAAAATACGAACTGAAACGCCTACAGCGAGTGTGAAACTCAAATGAACGATGTCGGTATAAAGCTTCTTTGCGTTCGATTGGGGCTTGTTTGGCTGCTCAAAACGCATGAATCTTGCGTATTTGTATAGTATGAAGTATTTTTCATTTCATAATACGAGCTGGAACGCATACAGCGAGCGTAAAACTCGAGTAAACGAATTCGGTATAAGGCGACTTTTTGTTTCTTTGGGACGTGTTTGGGTGCTCACAATGCCTCAATCTTGCATATTTGCATAAAATGAAGTATTTTTCATCTCAAAATACGAGCTGAAACACCTACAGCGAGTGTGAAACTCAAATGTACGATTTCGGTATAAAGCGACTTTGCGTTCCATTGGGGCGCGTTTGGCTGCCCAAGATGCATGAATGTTGCGTATTTGCATAGAATAAAGTGTTTTTCATCTTAAAATACGAGCTGAAACGCCTACAGCGAGTGTGAAACTCAAATGTACGATTTCAGTATGAAGCGACTTTGCATTCGATTGGGGCCTGTTTGGGTACTCGAAATGCATGAATCTTCCGTATTTGCATAGAATGAAGTGTTTTTCATCTAAAAATACGAACTGAAACGCCTACAGCGAGTGTGAAACTCAAATGTACGATATCGGTATAAAGCTACTTTGCGTTTGATTAGGGATTGTTTGGCTGCTCAAAACGCATGAATCTTGCGTATTTGTATAGTATGAAGTATTTTTCATTTCATAATACGAGCTGGAACGCATACAGCGAGCGTAAAACTCGAGTAAACGAATTCGGTATAAAGCGACTTTTTGTTCTTTTGGGACGTGTTTGGGTGCGCACAATGCCTGAATCTTGCATATTTGCATAGAATGAAGTATTTTTCATCTCAAAATACGAGCTGAAACGCCTACAGCGAGTGTGAAACTCAATTGTACGTTTTCGGTATGAAGCGATTTTGCTTTCGATTGGGGCGTGTTTGGCTGCTCAAAACGCATGAATCTTGCGCATTTGTATAGGATGAAGTATTTTTCGTCTCATAATACGAGCTGGAACCCATACAGCATGCGTAAAACTCGAATAAAGGAATTCGGTATAAGGCGACTATGCGTTCGTGTGGGACGTGTTTGGCTGCCCAAAATGCATGAATCTTGCACATTTGCATAGAATGAAGTTTTTTTCATCTTATGATACGCGAGCTGAAACGCGTACAGCGAGTGTGAAACTCAAATGTACGATTTCGATATAAAGCGACTTTCCGTTCGATTCGGGCGTGTTTGGCTGCCCAAAACGCCTGAATCTTGCGTATTTGTATAGAATGAAGTATTTGTCGTCTCATAATACGAGCTGGAACTCATACAGCATGCGTAAAACTCGAATAAAGGAATTCGGTATAAGGCGACTATGCGTTCGTGTGGGGCGCGTTTGGCTGCCCAAAATGCATGAATGTTGCGTATTTGCATAGAATAAAGTTTTTTTCATCTCAAAATACGAGCTGAAACGCCTACAGCGAGTGTGAAACTCAAATGTACGATTTCGGTATGAAGCGACTTTGCATTCGATTGGGGCGTGTTTGGGTACTCGAAATGCATGAATCTTCCGTATTTGCATAGAATGAAGTGTTTTTCATCTAAAAATACGAACTGAAACGCCTACAGCGAGTGTGAAACTCAAATGTACGATTTCGGTATGAAGCGACTTTGCATTCGATTGGGGCCTGTTTGGGTACTCGAAATGCATGAATGTTCCGTATTTGCATAGAATAAAGTGTTTTTCATCTAAAAATACGAACTAAAACGCCTACAGCGAGTGTGAAACTCAAATGTACGATATCGGTATAAAGCTACTTTGCGTTCGATTGGGGCTTGTTTGGCTGCTTAAAACGCATGAATCTTGCGTATTTGTATAGTATGAAGTATTTTTCATTTCATAATACGAGCTGGAACGCATACAGCGAGCGTAAAACTCGAGTAAACGAATTCGGTATAAGGCGACTTTTTGTTCCTTTGGGACGTGTTTGGGTGCTCACAATGCCTGAATCTCGCATATTTGCCTAAAATGAAGTATTTTTCATCTCAAAATACGAGCTGAAATGCCTACAGCGAGTGTGAAACTCAAATGTACGATTTCGGTATAAAGCGACTTTGCGTTCCATTGGGGCGTGTTTGGCTGCCCAAAATGCATGAATCTTGCGTATTTGCATAGAATACAGTGTTTTTCATCTTATAATACGAGCTGAAACGCCTACAGCGAGTGTGAAACTCAAATGTACGTTTTCGGTATGAAGCGACTTTGCTTTCGATTGGGGCCTGTTTGGGTACTCGAAATGCATGAATCTTCCGTATTTGCATAGACTGAAGATTTTTTCATCTCAAAATACGAACTGAAACGCCTACAGCGAGTCTGAAACTCCAATGTACGATATCGGTATAAAGCTACATTGCGTTCGATTGGGGCTTGTTTGGGTGCTCAAAACGCATGAATCTTGCGTATTTGTATAGAATGAAGTCTTTTCATTTCATAATACCAGCTGGAACGGATACAGCGAGCGTAAAACTCGAGTAAACGAATTCGGTATAAGGCGATTTTTTGTTCCTTTGGGACGTGTTTGGATGCTAAAAATGCCTGAATCTTGCATATTTGCATAGAAGAAAGTATTTTTATCTCAAAATACGAGCCGAAACGCCTATAGCGAGTGTGAAACTCAAATGTACGATTTCGGTATAAAGCGACTTTGCGTTCCATTGGGGCGTGTTTGGCTGCCCAAAATGGATAAATCTTGCGTATTTGAATAAAATGAAGTGTTTTTTATCTTATAATACGAGCTGAAACACCTACAGCGAGTGTGAAACTCAATTGTACGTTTTCGGTATGAAGCGATTTTGCTTTCGATTGAGGCGTGTTTGGCTGCTCAAAAGGCATCAATCTTGCGTATTTGTATAGGATGAAGTATTTTTCGTCTCATAATACGAGCTGGAACCCATACAGCATGCGTAATACTCGAATAAAGGAATTCGGTATAAGGCGACTATGCGTTCGTGTGGGACGTGTTTAGCTGCCCAAAATGCATGAATCTTGCATATTTGCATAGAATGAAGTTTTTTTCATCTTTTGACACGAGCTGAAACGCGTACAGCGAGTGTGAAACTCAAATGTACGATTTCGGTATAAAGCGACTTTCCGTTCGATTCGGGCGTGTTTGGCTGTCCAAAACCATAAATCTTGCGTATTTTCATAGAATGAAGTGGTTTTCATTTTATAATACGAGCTTGAACGTTTACATCGAGTGTGAAACTCAAATGTTCGATTTCGGTATAAAGCGAGTTTTCGTTCCATTGGGGCGTGTTTGGCTGCCCAAAATGTATGAATCTTGCGTATTTGCATAGAATAAAGTGTTTTTCATGTTATAATACGAGCTGAAACACCTACAGCGAGTGTGAAACTCAATTGTACGTTTTCGGTATGAAGCAATTTTGCATTCAATTGGGGCGTGTTTGGCTGCTCAAAACGCATGAATCTTGAATATTTGCATAGAATGAAGTTTTTTTCATCTTATAATACGAGCTGAAACGCGTACAGCGAGAGTGAAACTCAAATGTACGATTTCGATATAAAGCGACTTTGCGTTCCATTGAGGCATGTTTGGCTGCCCAAAATGCATGAATCTTGCGTATTTGCATAGAATAAAGTGTTTTTCATCTTATAATACGAGCTGAAACGCCTACAGCGAGTGTGAAAATCAAATGTACGTTTTCGGTATGAAGCGACTTTGCATTCGTTCGGGACGTGTTTTGCTATTCGAAACGCATGAATCTTGGGTATTTTCATATAATTAAGTATTTTTCATCTCATAATATGAGCTGGAATGCCTACCTCAGTGGGCATTCCAGCTCATATTACTTATTATTATTATTATTATTAAAACACGAATATACGAATTCGGTATAAGGTGACTTTACGTTCGATTGGAGCGTGTTTGACTGCCCAAAATGCATGAATCTTAAGTATTTGCATAGAATGAAGTTTTTTTTCATCTCACAAACGATCTGAAACGTCTACAGCGAGTGTGAAACTCAAATGTACGTTTTCGGTATAAAGCTACTTTGCGTTCGATTCGGGCCTGTTTGGGTACTCGAAATGCATGAATCTTGGGTATTTGTATAGTATGAAGTATTTTTCATTTCATAATACGAGCTGGAACGCATACAGCGAGCGTAAAACTCGAGTAAACGAATTCGGTATAAGGCGACTTTTTGTTCCTTTGGGACGTGTTTGGGTGCTCAAAATGCCTGAATCTTGCATATTTGTCAAATGTACTCAAATGTACGTTTTCGGTATGAAGCGACTTTGCCTTCCATTGGGGCGTGTCTGGCTGCCCAAAATGGATGAATCTTGCGTATTTGCATTGAATAAAGTGTTTTTCATCTTATAATACGAGCTGAAACACCTACAGCGAGTGTGAAACTCAGTTGTACGTTTTCGGTATGAAGCGATTTTGCTTTCGATTGGGGCCTGTTTGGGTACTCGAAATGCATGAATCTTCCGTATTTGCATAGAATGAAGTGTTTTTCATCTAAAAATACGAACTGAAACGCCTACAGCGAGTGTGAAACTCAATTGTACGTTTTCGGTATGAAGCGATTTTGCATTCGATTGGGGCGTGTTTGGCTGCTCAAAACGGATGAATCTTGAATATTTGCATAGAATGAAGTTTTTTTCATCTTATAATACGAACTGAAACGCCTACAGCGAGTGTGAAACTCAAATGTACGATGTCGGTATAAAGCTTCTTTGCGTTCGATTGGGGCTTGTTTGGCTGCTCAAAACGCATGAATCTTGCATATTTGCATAGAATGAAGTATTTTTCATCTCAAAATACGAGCTGAAACACCTACAGTGAGTGGGAAACTTAATTGTACGTTTTCGGTATGAAGCGACTTTGCTTTCGATTGGGGCGTGTTTGGCTACTCGAAATGCATGAGTCTTGCGTATTTGAATAGAATGAAGTGTTTTTCATCTTCTACGAGCGGAAACGTGTACAGCTACTGTGAAACTTAAATGTACGATTTCGGTATGAAGGGACTTTGCTTTCGAATGGGGCGGGTTTGGCTTCTCGAAATGCATGAGCCTTGCGTATTTGAATAGAATGAAGTGTTTTTCATCTTCTACGAGCGGAAACGCCTACAGCTAGTGTGAAACTCAATTGTACGTTTTCGGTATGAAGCGATTTTGCTTTCGATTAGGGCGTGTTTGGCTGCTCAAAACGCATGAATCTTGCGTATTTGTATAGAATGAAGTATTTGTCGTCTCATAATACGAGCTGGAACTCATACAGCATGCGTAAAACTCGAATAAAGGAATTCGGTATAAGGCGACTAAGCGTTCGTGTGGGACGTGTTTGGCTACCCAAAATGCATGAATCTTGCATATTTGCATTTCTATGGCATTCTTTCTTTGCATTTCTATTTCATTCTTGAAGTTTTTTTCATCTTATGATACGAGCTGAAACGCGTACAGCGAGTGTGAAACTCAAATCTACGATTTCGGTATAAAGCGACTTTCCGTTCGATTCGGGCGTGTTTGGCTGCCCAAAACCATGAATCTTGCGTATTTCCATAGAATGAAGTGGTTTTCATTTTATAATACGAGCTTGAACGTTTACATCGAGTGTGAAACTCAAATGTACGATTTCGGTATAAAGCGAGTTTGCGTTCCATTGGGGCGTGTTTGGCTGCCCAAAATGGATAAATCTTGCGTATTTGAAGAAAATAAAGTGTTTTTTATCTTATAATACGAGCTGAAACACCTACAGCGAGTGTGAAACTCAATTGTACGTTTTCGGTATGAAGCGATTTTGCTTTCGATTGAGGCGTGTTTGGCTGCTCAAAAGGCATCAATCTTGCGTATTTGTATAGGATGAAGTATTTTTCGTCTCATAATACGAGCTGGAACCCATACAGCATGCGTAAAACTCGAATAAAGGAATTCGGTATAAGGCGACTAAGCGTTCGTGTGGGACGTGTTTGGGTGCCCAAAATGCATGAATCTTGCATATTTGCATAGAATGAGGTTTTTTTATCTTATAATATGACCTGAAACGCGTACAGCGAGTGTGAAACTCAAATGTACGATTTCGGTATAAAGCGACTTTGCGTTCAATTGGGGCGTGTTTGGCTGCGCAAAATGCATGAATCTTCAGTAAATGCATAGAATGAAGTGTTTTTCATCTAAAAATACGAACTGAAACGCCTACAGCGAGTGTGAAACTCAAATGTACGATTTCGGTATAAAGCGACTTTGCGTTCCATTGGGGCGTGTTTGGCTGCCCAAAATGCATGAATCTTGCGTATTTGCATAGAATAAAGTGTTTTTCATCTTATAATACGAGCTGAAACGCCTACAGCGAGTGTGAAACTCAAATGTACGTTTTCGGTATGAAGCGACTTTGCTTTCGATTGGGGCCTGTTTGGGTACTCGAAATGCATGAATCTTCCGTATTTGCATCGACTGAAGATTTTTTCATCTCAAAATACGAACAGAAACGCCTACAGCGAGTGTGAAACTCAAATGTCCGATATCGGTATAAAGCTACTTTGCGTTCGATTGGGGCTTGTTTGGCTGCTGAAAACGCATGAATCTTGCGTATTTGTACAGAATGAAGTCTTTTCATTTCATAATACCAACTGGAACTCATACAGCATGCATAAAACTCGAATAAAGGAATTCGATATAAGGCGACTAAGCGTTCGTGTGGGACGTGTTTGGCTGCCCAAAATGCATGAATCTTGAATATTTGCATAGAATGAAGTTTTTTTCATCTTATAATACGAGCTGAAACGCGTACAGCGAGAGTGAAACTCAGATGCACGATTTCGGTATAAAGCGACTTTGCGTTCGTGTGGGACGTGTTTGGCTGCCCAAAATGCATGAATCTTGCATATTTGCATTTCTATGGCATTCTTTCTTTGCATTTCTATTTCATTCTTGAAGTTTTTTCCATCTTATGATACGAGCTGAAACGCGTACAGCGAGTGTGAAACTCAAATGTACGATTTCGGTATAAAGCGAGTTTGCGTTCCATTGGGGCGTGTTTGGCTGCTCAAAATGGATAAATCTTGCGTATTTGAATAGAATAAAGTGTTTTTTATCTTATAATACGAGCTGAAACACCTACAGCGAGTGTGAAACTCAATTGTACGTTTTCGGTATGAAGCGATTTTGCTTTCGATTGAGGCGTGTTTGGCTGCTCAAAACGCATCAATCTTGCGTATTTGTATACGATGAAGTATTTTTCGTCTCATAATACGAGCTGGAACCCATACAGCATGCGTAAAACTCGAATAAAGGAATTCGGTATAAGGCGACTATGCGTTCGTGTGGGACGTGTTTGGGTGCCCAAAATGCATGAATCTTGCATATTTGCATAGAATGAAGTTTTTTTCATCTTATAATATGACCTGAAACGCGTACAGCGAGTGTGAAACTCAAATGTACGATTTCGGTATAAAGCGACTTTGCGTTCGATTCGGGAGTGTTTGGCTGCCCAAAAAGCATGAATCTTGCGTATTTGCATAGAATGAAGTGGTTTTCATTTCATAATACGAGCTTGAACGTTTACATCGAGTGTGAAACTCAAATGTACGATTTCGGTATAAAGCGACTTTGCGTTCAATTGGGGCGTGTTTGGCTGCCCAAAATGCATGAATCTTGCGTATTTGCATAGAATAAAGTGTTTTTCATCTCAAAATACGAGCTGAAACGCCTACAGCGAGTGTGAAACTCAATCGTACGATTTCTGTATGAAGCGACTTTGCATTCAATTGGGGCCTGTTTGGGTACTCGAAATGCATGAATCTTCAGTATTTGCATAGAATGAAGTGTTTTTCATCTAAAAATACGAACTGAAACGCCTACAGCGAGTGTGAAACTCAAATGTACGATTTCGGTATAAAGCGACTTTGCGTTCCATTGGGGCGTGGTTTGGGTACTCGAAATGCATGGATCTTCAGTATTTGCATAGAATGAAGTGTTTTTCATCTAAAAATACGAGCTGAAACGCCTACAGCGAGTGTGAAACTCAAATGTACGATTTCGGTATAAAGCGACTTTGCGTTCCATTGGGGCGTGTTTGGCTGCCCAAAATGCATGAATCTTGCGTATTTGCATATAATAAAGTGTTTTTCATCTTATAATACGAGCTGAAACGCCTACAGCGAGTGTGAAACTCAAATGTACGTTTTCGGTATGAAGCGACTTTGCTTTCGATTGGGGCCTGTTTGGGTACTCGAAATGCATGAATCTTCCGTATTTGCACAGACTGAAGATTTTTTCATCTCAAAATACGAATTGAAACGCCTACAGCGAGTGTGAAACTCAAATGTACGATATCGGTATAAAGCTACCTTGCGTTCGATTGGGGCTTGTTTGGCTGCTCAAAACGCATGAATCTTGCGTATTTTTATAGAATGAAGTCTTTTCATTTCATAATACCAGCTGGAACGCATACAGCGAGCGTAAAACTCGAGTAAACGAATTCGGTATAAGGCGACTTTTTGTTCCTTTGGGACGTGCTTGGGTGCTCACAATGCCTGAATCTTGCGTGTTTGCATAGAATGAAGTTTTTTTCATCTTATAATACGAGCTGAAACACCTACAGTGAGTGGGAAACTCAATTGTACGTTTTCGGTATGAAGCGACTTTGCTTTCGATTGGGGCGTGTTTGGCTACTCGAAATGCATGAGTCTTGCGTATTTGAACAGAATGAAGTGTTTTTCATCTTCTACGAGCGGAAACGTCTACAGCTAATGTGAAACTTAAATGTACGATTTCGGTATGAAGGGACTTTGCTTTCGAATGGGGCGGGTTTGGCTTCTCGAAATGCATGAGTCTTGCGTATTTGCATAGAATGATGTGTTTTTCATCTTATAATACGAGCTGAAACACCTACAGCGAGTGTGAAACTCAAATCTACGATTTCGGTATAAAGCGACTTTGCGTTCCATTAGGGCGTGTTTGGCTGCCCAAAATGCATGAATCTTGCGTATTTGTATATAATGAAGTATTTTTCATCTCATAATACGAGCTGGAACCCATACAGCATGCGTAAAACTCGAATAAAGGAATTCGGTATAAGGCGACTATGCGTTCGTGTGGGACGTGTTTGGCTGCCCAAAATGCATGAATCTTGCGTATTTGCATAGAAAGAAGTTTTTTTCATCTTATAATACGAGCTGAAACACCTACAGTGAGTGGGAAACTCAATTGTACGTTTTCGGTATGAAGCGACTTTGCTTTCGATTGGGGCGTGTTTGGCTACTCAAAATGCATGAGTCTTGCGTATTTGAATAGAATGAAGTGTTTTTCATCTTCTACGAGCGGAAACGTCTACAGCTACTGTGAAACTTAAATGTACGATTTCGGTATGAAGGGACTTTGCTTTCGAATGGGGCGGGTTTGGCTTCTCGAAATGCATGAGTCTTGCGTATTTGAATAGAATGAAGTGTTTTTCATCTTCTACGAGCGGAAACGCCTACAGCTAGTGTGAAACTTAATTGTACGTTTTCGGTATGAAGCGATTTTGCTTTCGATTAGGGCGTGTTTGGCTGCTCAAAACGCATGAATCTTGCGTATTTGTATAGAATGAAGTATTTGTCGTCTCATAATACGAGCTGGAACTCATACAGCATGCGTAAAACTCGAATAAAGGAATTCGGTATAAGGCGACTAAGCGTTCGTGTGGGACGTGTTTGGCTACCCAAAATGCATGAATCTTGCATATTTGCATTTCTATGGCATTCTTTCTTTGCATTTCTATTTTATTCTTGAAGTTTTTTCCATCTTATGATACGAGCTGAAACGCGTACAGCGAGTGTGAAACTCAAATCTACGATTTCGGTATAAAGCGAGTTTGCGTTCCATTGGGGCGTGTTTGGCTGCCCAAAATGGATAAATCTTGCGTATTTGAATAGAATAAAGTGTTTTTTATCTTATAATACGAGCTGAAACACCTACAGCGAGTGTGAAACTCAATTGTACGTTTTCGGTATGAAGCGATTTTGCTTTCGATTGAGGCGTGTTTGGCTGCTCAAAACGCATCAATCTTGCGTATTTGTATACGATGAAGTATTTTTCGTCTCATAATACGAGCTGGAACCCATACAGCATGCGTAAAACTCGAATAAAGGAATTCGGGATAAGGCGACTATGCGTTCGTGTGGGACGTGTTTGGCTGCCCAAAATGCATGAATCTTGCGTATTTGCATAGAAAGAAGTTTTTTTCATCTTATAATACGAGCTGAAACACCTACAGTGAGTGGGAAACTCAAATGTACGATTTCGGTATAAAGCGACTTTGCGTTCGATTCGGGAGTGTTTGGCTGCCCAAAAAGCATGAATCTTGCGTATTTGCATAGAATGAAGTGGTTTTCATTTCATAATACGAGCTTGAACGTTTACATCGAGTGTGGAACTCAAATGTACGATTTCGGTATAAAGCGACTTTGCGTTCAATTGGGGCGTGCTTGGCTGCCCAAAATGCATGAATGTTGCGTATTTGCATAGAATAAAGTGTTTTTCATCTTATAATACGAGCTGAAACGCCTACAGCGAGTGTGAAACTCAAATGTACGTTTTCGGTATGAAGCGACTTTGCTTTCGATTGGGGCCTGTTTGGGTACTCGAAATGCATGAATCTTCCGTATTTGCACAGACTGAAGATTTTTTCATCTCAAAATACGAACTGAAACGCCTACAGCGAGTGTGAAACTCAAATGTACGATATCGGTATAAAGCTACCTTGCGTTCGACTGGGGCTTGTTTGGCTGCTCAGAACGCATGAATCTTGCGTATTTGTATAGAATGAAGTCTTTTCATTTCATAATACCATCTGGAACGCATACAGCGAGCGTAAAACTCGAGTAAACGAATTCGGTATAAGGCGACTTTTTGTTCCTTTGGGTCGTGTTCGGGTGCTCACAATGCCTGAATCTTGCATATTTGCATAGAATGAAGTATTTTTCATCTCAAAATACGAGCTGAAACGCCTACAGCGAGTGTGAAACTCAATTGTACGTTTTCGGTATGAAGCGATTTTGCTTTCGATTGGGGCGTGTTTGGCTGCTCAAAAGGCATGAATCTTGCGCATTTGTATAGAATGAAGTATTTTTCGTCTCATAATACGAGCTGGAACTCATGCAGCATGCATAAAACTCGAATAAAAATTCGGTATAAGGCGACTAAGCGTTCGTGTGAGACGTGTTTGACTGCCCAAAATGCATGAATCTTGAATATTTGCATAGAATGAAGTTTTTTTCATCTTCTAATACGAGCTGAAACGCGTACAGCGAGAGTGAAACTCAAATGCACGATTTCGGTATAAAGCGACTTTCCGTTCGATTCGGGCGTGTTTGGCTGCCCAAAACCATGAATCTTGCGTATTTCCATAGAATGAAGTGGTTTTCATTTTATAATACGAGCTTGAACGTTTACATCGAGTGTGAAACTCAAATGTACGTTTTCGGTATGAAGCGACTTTGCTTTCGATTGGGGCCTCTTTGGCTGCTCAAAACGCATGAATCTTGCGTATTTGTATAGTATGAAGTATTTTTCATTTCATAATACGAGCTGGAACGCATACAGCGAGCGTAAAACTCGAGTAAACGAATTCGGTATAAGGCGACTTTTTGTTCCTTTGGGACGTGTTTGGGTGCTCACAATGCCTGAATCTTGCATATTTGCATAGAATGAAGTATTTTTCATCTCAAAATACGAGCTGAAACGCCTACAGCGAGTGTGAAACTCAAATGTACGATTTCGGTATAAAGCGACTTTGCGTTCCATTGGGGCGTGTTTGGCTGCCCAAAATGCATGAATCTTGCGTATTTGCATGGAATAAAGTGTTTTTCATCTTATAATACGAGCTGAAACGCCTACAGCGAGTGTGGAACTCAAATGTACGTTTTCGGTATGAAGCGACTTTGCTTTCGATTGGGGCCTGTTTGGGTACTCGAAATGCATGAATCTTCCGTATTTGCACAGACTGAAGATTTTTTCATCTCAAAATACGAACTGAAACGCCTACAGCGAGTGTGAAACTCAAATGTACGATTTCGGTATAAAGCGACTTTGCGTTCCATTGGGGCGTGTTTGGCTGCCCAAAATGCATGAATCTTGCGTATTTGCATAGAATAAAGTGTTTTCCATCTTATAATACGAGCTGAAACGCCTACAGCGAGTGTGAAACTCAAATGTACGTTTTCGGTATGAAGCGACTTTGCTTTCGATTGGGGCCTGTTTGGGTACTCGAAATGCATGAATCTTTCGTATTTGCATCGACTGAAGATTTTTTCACCTCAAAATACGAACAGAAACGCCTACAGCGAGTGTGAAACTCAAATGTACGATATCGGTATAAAGCTACTTTGCGTTCGATTGGGGCTTGTTTGGCTGCTGAAAACGCATGAATCTTGCGTATTTGTATAGAATGAAGTATTTGTCGTCTCATAATACGAGCTGGAACTCATACAGCATGCGTAAAACTCGAATAAATGAATTCGGTATAAGGCAACTAAGCGTTCGTGTGGGACGTGTTTGGCTGCCCAAAATGCATGAATCTTGAATATTTGCATAGAATGAAGTTTTTTTCATCTTATAATACGAGCTGAAACGCGTACAGCGAGAGTGAAACTCAAATGCACGATTTCGGTATAAAGCGACTTTCCGTTCGATTCGGGCGTGTTTGGCTGCCCAAAACCACGAATCTTGCGTATTTCCATAGAATGAAGTGGTTTTCATTTTATAATACGAGCTTGAACGTTTACATCGAGTGTGAAACTCAAATGTACGTTTTCGGTATGAAGCGACTTTGCTTTCGATTGGGGCCTGTTTGGCTGCTCAAAACGCATGAATCTTGCGTATTTGTATAGTATAAAGTATTTTTCATTTCATAATACGAGCTGGAACGCATACAGCGAGCGTAAAACTCGAGTAAACGAATTCGGTATAAGGCGACTTTTTGTTCCTTTGGGACGTGTTTGGGTGCTCACAATGCCTGAATCTTGCATATTTGCATAGAATGAAGTATTTTTCATCTCAAAATACGAGCTGAAACGCCTACAGCGAGTGTGAAACTCAAATGTACGATTTCGGTATAAAGCGACTTTGCGTTCCATTGGGGCGTGTTTGGCTGCTCAAAATGGATAAATCTTGCGTATTTGAATAGAATAAAGTGTTTTTTATCTTATAATACGAGCTGAAACACCTACAGCGAGTGTGAAACTCAATTGTACGTTTTCGGTATGAAGCGATTTTGCTTTCGATTGAGGCGTGTTTGGCTGCTCAAAACGCATCAATCTTGCGTATTTGTATACGATGAAGTATTTTTCGTCTCATAATACGAGCTGGAACCCATACAGCATGCGTAAAACTCGAATAAAGGAATTCGGTATAAGGCGACTATGCGTTCGTGTGGGACGTGTTTGGGTGCCCAAAATGCATGAATCTTGCATATTTGCATAGAATGAAGTTTTTTTCATCTTATAATATGACCTGAAACGCGTACAGCGAGTGTGAAACTCAAATGTACGATTTCGGTATAAAGCGACTTTGCGTTCGATTCGGGAGTGTTTGGCTGCCCAAAAAGCATGAATCTTGCGTATTTGCATAGAATGAAGTGGTTTTCATTTCATAATACGAGCTTGAACGTTTACATCGAGTGTGAAACTCAAATGTACGATTTCGGTATAAAGCGACTTTGCGTTCAATTGGGGCGTGTTTGGCTGCCCAAAATGCATGAATCTTGCGTATTTGCATAGAATAAAGTGTTTTTCATCTCAAAATACGAGCTGAAACGCCTACAGCGAGTGTGAAACTCAATCGTACGATTTCTGTATGAAGCGACTTTGCATTCAATTGGGGCCTGTTTGGGTACTCGAAATGCATGAATCTTCAGTATTTGCATAGAATGAAGTGTTTTTCATCTAAAAATACGAACTGAAACGCCTACAGCGAGTGTGAAACTCAAATGTACGATTTCGGTATAAAGCGGCTTTGCGTTCAATTGGGGCGTGTTTGGGTACTCGAAATGCATGAATCTTCAGTATTTGCATAGAATGAAGTGTTTTTCATCTAAAAATACGAACTGAAATGCCTACAGCGAGTGTGAAACTCAAATGTACGATATCGGTATAAAGCTACTTTGCGTTCGATTGGGGCTTGTTTGGCTGCTCAAAACGCATGAATCTTGCGTATTTGTATAGTATGAAGTATTTTTCATTTCATAATACGAGCTGGAACGCATACAGCGAGCGTAAAACTCGAGTAAACGAATTCGGTATAAGGCGACTTTTTGTTCCTTTGGGACGTGTTTGGGTGCTCACAATGCCTGAATCTTGCATATTTGCATAGAATGAAGTATTTTTCATCTCAAAATACGAGCTGAAACGCCTACAGCGAGTGTGAAACTCAAATGTACGATTTCGGTATAAAGCGACTTTGCGTTCAATTGGGGCGTGTTTGGCTGCCCAAAATGCATGAATCTTGCGTATTTGCATAGAATAAAGTGTTTTTCATCTCAAAATACGAGCTGAAACGCCTACAGCGAGTGTGAAACTCAAATGTACGATTTCGGTATAAAGCGACTTTGCGTTCCATTGGGGCGTGTTTGGCTGCCCAAAATGCATGAATCTTGCGTATTTGCATATAATAAAGTGTTTTTCATCTTATAATACGAGCTGAAACGCCTACAGCGAGTGTGAAACTCAAATGTACGTTTTCGGTATGAAGCGACTTTGCTTTCGATTGGGGCCTGTTTGGGTACTCGAAATGCATGAATCTTCCGTATTTGCACAGACTGAAGATTTTTTCATCTCAAAATACGAATTGAAACGCCTACAGCGAGTGTGAAACTCAAATGTACGATATCGGTATAAAGCTACCTTGCGTTCGATTGGGGCTTGTTTGGCTGCTCAAAACGCATGAATCTTGCGTATTTTTATAGAATGAAGTCTTTTCATTTCATAATACCAGCTGGAACGCATACAGCGAGCGTAAAACTCGAGTAAACGAATTCGGTATAAGGCGACTTTTTGTTCCTTTGGGACGTGCTTGGGTGCTCACAATGCCTGAATCTTGCATATTTGCATAGAATGAAGTATTTTTCATCTCAAAATACGAGCTTGAACGTTTACATCGAGTGTGAAACTCAAATGTACGATTTCGGTATAAAGCGACTTTGCGTTCAATTGGGGCGTGTTTGGCTGCCCAAAATGCATGAATGTTGCGTATTTGCATAGAATAAAGTGTTTTTCATCTCAAAATACGAGCTGAAACGCCTACAGCGAGTGTGAAACTCAATCGTACGATTTCTGTATGAAGCGACTTTGCATTCGATTGGGGCCTGTTTGGGTACTCGAAATGCATGAATCTTCAGTATTTGCATAGAATGAAGTGTTTTTCATCTAAAAATACGAACTGAAACGCCTACAGCGAGTGTGAAACTCAAATGTACGATTTCGGTATAAAGCGACTTTGCGTTCATGTGGGACGTGTTTGGCTGCCCGAAATGCATGAATCTTGAATATTTGCATAGAATGAAGTTTTTTTCATCTTATAATACGAGCTGAAACGCGTACAGCGAGAGTGAAACTCAAATGCACGATTTCGGTATAAAGCGACTTTGCGTTCCATTGGGGCGTGTTTGGCTGCCCAAAATGCATGAATCTTGCGTGTTTGCATGCAATGAAGTTTTTTTCATCTTATAATACGAGCTGAAACACCTACAGTGAGTGGGAAACTCAATTGTACGTTTTCGGTATGAAGCGACTTTGCTTTCGATTGGGGCGTGTTTGGCTACTCGAAATGCATGAGTCTTGCGTATTTGAACAGAATGAAGTGTTTTTCATCTTCTACGAGCGGAAACGTCTACAGCTAATGTGAAACTTAAATGTACGATTTCGGTATGAAGGGACTTTGCTTTCGAATGGGGCGGGTTTGGCTTCTCGAAATGCATGAGTCTTGCGTATTTGCATAGAATGATGTGTTTTTCATCTTATAATACGAGCTGAAACACCTACAGCGAGTGTGAAACTCAAATCTACGATTTCGGTATAAAGCGACTTTGCGTTCCATTAGGGCGTGTTTGGCTGCCCAAAATGCATGAATCTTGCGTATTTGTATATAATGAAGTATTTTTCATCTCATAATACGAGCTGGAACCCATACAGCATGCGTAAAACTCGAATAAAGGAATTCGGTATAAGGCGACTATGCGTTCGTGTGGGACGTGTTTGGCTGCCCAAAATGCATGAATCTTGCGTATTTGCATAGAAAGAAGTTTTTTTCATCTTATAATACGAGCTGAAACACCTACAGTGAGTGGGAAACTCAATTGTACGTTTTCGGTATGAAGCGACTTTGCTTTCGATTGGGGCGTGTTTGGCTACTCAAAATGCATGAGTCTTGCGTATTTGAATAGAATGAAGTGTTTTTCATCTTCTACGAGCGGAAACGTCTACAGCTACTGTGAAACTTAAATGTACGATTTCGGTATGAAGGGACTTTGCTTTCGAATGGGGCGGGTTTGGCTTCTCGAAATGCATGAGTCTTGCGTATTTGAATAGAATGAAGTGTTTTTCATCTTCTACGAGCGGAAACGCCTACAGCTAGTGTGAAACTTAATTGTACGTTTTCGGTATGAAGCGATTTTGCTTTCGATTAGGGCGTGTTTGGCTGCTCAAAACGCATGAATCTTGCGTATTTGTATAGAATGAAGTATTTGTCGTCTCATAATACGAGCTGGAACTCATACAGCATGCGTAAAACTCGAATAAAGGAATTCGGTATAAGGCGACTAAGCGTTCGTGTGGGACGTGTTTGGCTACCCAAAATGCATGAATCTTGCATATTTGCATTTCTATGGCATTCTTTCTTTGCATTTCTATTTTATTCTTGAAGTTTTTTCCATCTTATGATACGAGCTGAAACGCGTACAGCGAGTGTGAAACTCAAATCTACGATTTCGGTATAAAGCGAGTTTGCGTTCCATTGGGGCGTGTTTGGCTGCCCAAAATGGATAAATCTTGCGTATTTGAATAGAATAAAGTGTTTTTTATCTTATAATACGAGCTGAAACACCTACAGCGAGTGTGAAACTCAATTGTACGTTTTCGGTATGAAGCGATTTTGCTTTCGATTGAGGCGTGTTTGGCTGCTCAAAACGCATCAATCTTGCGTATTTGTATACGATGAAGTATTTTTCGTCTCATAATACGAGCTGGAACCCATACAGCATGCGTAAAACTCGAATAAAGGAATTCGGGATAAGGCGACTATGCGTTCGTGTGGGACGTGTTTGGCTGCCCAAAATGCATGAATCTTGCGTATTTGCATAGAAAGAAGTTTTTTTCATCTTATAATACGAGCTGAAACACCTACAGTGAGTGGGAAACTCAAATGTACGATTTCGGTATAAAGCGACTTTGCGTTCGATTCGGGAGTGTTTGGCTGCCCAAAAAGCATGAATCTTGCGTATTTGCATAGAATGAAGTGGTTTTCATTTCATAATACGAGCTTGAACGTTTACATCGAGTGTGGAACTCAAATGTACGATTTCGGTATAAAGCGACTTTGCGTTCAATTGGGGCGTGCTTGGCTGCCCAAAATGCATGAATGTTGCGTATTTGCATAGAATAAAGTGTTTTTCATCTTATAATACGAGCTGAAACGCCTACAGCGAGTGTGAAACTCAAATGTACGTTTTCGGTATGAAGCGACTTTGCTTTCGATTGGGGCCTGTTTGGGTACTCGAAATGCATGAATCTTCCGTATTTGCACAGACTGAAGATTTTTTCATCTCAAAATACGAACTGAAACGCCTACAGCGAGTGTGAAACTCAAATGTACGATATCGGTATAAAGCTACCTTGCGTTCGACTGGGGCTTGTTTGGCTGCTCAGAACGCATGAATCTTGCGTATTTGTATAGAATGAAGTCTTTTCATTTCATAATACCATCTGGAACGCATACAGCGAGCGTAAAACTCGAGTAAACGAATTCGGTATAAGGCGACTTTTTGTTCCTTTGGGTCGTGTTCGGGTGCTCACAATGCCTGAATCTTGCATATTTGCATAGAATGAAGTATTTTTCATCTCAAAATACGAGCTGAAACGCCTACAGCGAGTGTGAAACTCAATTGTACGTTTTCGGTATGAAGCGATTTTGCTTTCGATTGGGGCGTGTTTGGCTGCTCAAAAGGCATGAATCTTGCGCATTTGTATAGAATGAAGTATTTTTCGTCTCATAATACGAGCTGGAACTCATGCAGCATGCATAAAACTCGAATAAAAATTCGGTATAAGGCGACTAAGCGTTCGTGTGAGACGTGTTTGACTGCCCAAAATGCATGAATCTTGAATATTTGCATAGAATGAAGTTTTTTTCATCTTCTAATACGAGCTGAAACGCGTACAGCGAGAGTGAAACTCAAATGCACGATTTCGGTATAAAGCGACTTTCCGTTCGATTCGGGCGTGTTTGGCTGCCCAAAACCATGAATCTTGCGTATTTCCATAGAATGAAGTGGTTTTCATTTTATAATACGAGCTTGAACGTTTACATCGAGTGTGAAACTCAAATGTACGTTTTCGGTATGAAGCGACTTTGCTTTCGATTGGGGCCTCTTTGGCTGCTCAAAACGCATGAATCTTGCGTATTTGTATAGTATGAAGTATTTTTCATTTCATAATACGAGCTGGAACGCATACAGCGAGCGTAAAACTCGAGTAAACGAATTCGGTATAAGGCGACTTTTTGTTCCTTTGGGACGTGTTTGGGTGCTCACAATGCCTGAATCTTGCATATTTGCATAGAATGAAGTATTTTTCATCTCAAAATACGAGCTGAAACGCCTACAGCGAGTGTGAAACTCAAATGTACGATTTCGGTATAAAGCGACTTTGCGTTCCATTGGGGCGTGTTTGGCTGCCCAAAATGCATGAATCTTGCGTATTTGCATGGAATAAAGTGTTTTTCATCTTATAATACGAGCTGAAACGCCTACAGCGAGTGTGGAACTCAAATGTACGTTTTCGGTATGAAGCGACTTTGCTTTCGATTGGGGCCTGTTTGGGTACTCGAAATGCATGAATCTTCCGTATTTGCACAGACTGAAGATTTTTTCATCTCAAAATACGAACTGAAACGCCTACAGCGAGTGTGAAACTCAAATGTACGATTTCGGTATAAAGCGACTTTGCGTTCAATTGGGGCGTGTTTGGCTGCCCAAAATGCATGAATCTTCAGTATTTGCATAGAATGAAGTGTTTTTCATCTAAAAATACGAACTGAAACGCCTACAGCGAGTGTGAAACTCAAATGTACGATTTCGGTATAAAGCGACTTTGCGTTCCATTGGGGCGTGTTTGGCTGCCCAAAATGCATGAATCTTGCGTATTTGCATAGAATAAAGTGTTTTCCATCTTATAATACGAGCTGAAACGCCTACAGCGAGTGTGAAACTCAAATGTACGTTTTCGGTATGAAGCGACTTTGCTTTCGATTGGGGCCTGTTTGGGTACTCGAAATGCATGAATCTTCCGTATTTGCATCGACTGAAGATTTTTTCACCTCAAAATACGAACAGAAACGCCTACAGCGAGTGTGAAACTCAAATGTACGATATCGGTATAAAGCTACTTTGCGTTCGATTGGGGCTTGTTTGGCTGCTGAAAACGCATGAATCTTGCGTATTTGTATAGAATGAAGTATTTGTCGTCTCATAATACGAGCTGGAACTCATACAGCATGCGTAAAACTCGAATAAATGAATTCGGTATAAGGCAACTAAGCGTTCGTGTGGGACGTGTTTGGCTGCCCAAAATGCATGAATCTTGAATATTTGCATAGAATGAAGTTTTTTTCATCTTATAATACGAGCTGAAACGCGTACAGCGAGAGTGAAACTCAAATGCACGATTTCGGTATAAAGCGACTTTCCGTTCGATTCGGGCGTGTTTGGCTGCCCAAAACCACGAATCTTGCGTATTTCCATAGAATGAAGTGGTTTTCATTTTATAATACGAGCTTGAACGTTTACATCGAGTGTGAAACTCAAATGTACGTTTTCGGTATGAAGCGACTTTGCTTTCGATTGGGGCCTGTTTGGCTGCTCAAAACGCATGAATCTTGCGTATTTGTATAGTATAAAGTATTTTTCATTTCATAATACGAGCTGGAACGCATACAGCGAGCGTAAAACTCGAGTAAACGAATTCGGTATAAGGCGACTTTTTGTTCCTTTGGGACGTGTTTGGGTGCTCACAATGCCTGAATCTTGCATATTTGCATAGAATGAAGTATTTTTCATCTCAAAATACGAGCTGAAACGCCTACAGCGAGTGTGAAACTCAAATGTACGATTTCGGTATAAAGCGACTTTGCGTTCCATTGGGGCGTGTTTGGCTGCCCAAAATGCATGAATCTTGCGTATTTGCATAGAATAAAGTGTTTTTCATCTTATAATACGAGCTGAAACGCCTACAGCGAGTGTGAAACTCAAATGTACGTTTTCGGTATGAAGCGACTTTGCTTTCGATTGGGGCCTGTTTGGGTACTCGAAATGCATGAATCTTCCGTATTTGCACAGACTGAAGATTTTTTCATCTCAAAATACGAACTGAAACGCCTACAGCGAGTGTGAAACTCAAATGTACGATATCGGTATAAAGCTACCTTGCGTTCGATTGGGGCTTGTTTGGCTGCTCAAAACGGATGAATCTTGCGTATTTGTATAGAATGAAGTCTTTTCATTTCATAATACCAGCTGGAACGCATACAGCGAGCGTAAAACTCGAGTAAACGAATTCGGTATAAGGCGACTTTTTGTTCCTTTGGGACGTGCTTGGGTGCTCACAATGCCTGAATCTTGCATATTTGCATAGAATGAAGTATTTTTCATCTCAAAATACGAGCTTGAACGTTTACATCGAGTGTGAAACTCAAATGTACGATTTCGGTATAAAGCGACTTTGCGTTCAATTGGGGCGTGTTTGGCTGCCCAAAATGCATGAATGTTGCGTATTTGCATAGAATAAAGTGTTTTTCATCTCAAAATACGAGCTGAAACGCCTACAGCGAGTGTGAAACTCAATTGTACGATTTCTGTATGAAGCGACTTTGCATTCGATTGCGGCCTGTTTGGGTACTCGAAATGCATGAATCTTCAGTATTTGCATAGAATGAAGTATTTTTCATCTCAAAATACGAGCTGAAACGCCTACAGCGAGTGTGAAACTCAAATGTACGATTTCAGTATGAAGCGACTTTGCTTTCGATTGGGGCCTGTTTGGCTGCTCAAAACGCATGAATCTTGCGTATTTGTATAGTATGAAGTATTTTTCATTTCATAATACGAGCTGGAACGCATACAGCGAGCGTAAAACTCGAGTAAACGAATTCGGTATAAGGCGACTTTTTGTTCCTTTGGGTCGTGTTCGGGTGCTCACAATGCCTGAATCTTGCATATTTGCATAGAATGAAGTATTTTTCATCTCAAAATACGAGCTGAAACGCCTACAGCGAGTGTGAAACTCAATTGTACGTTTTCGGTATGAAGCGATTTTGCTTTCGATTGGGGCGTGTTTGGCTGCTCAAAAGGCATGAATCTTGCGCATTTGTATAGAATGAAGTATTTTTTGTCTCATAATACGAGCTGGAACTCATGCAGCATGCATAAAACTCGAATAAAAATTCGGTATAAGGCGACTAAGCGTTCGTGTGAGACGTGTTTGGCTGCCCAAAATGCATGAATCTTGAATATTTGCATAGAATGAAGTTTTTTTCATCTTATGATACGAGCTGAAACGCGTACAGCGAGTGTGAAACTGAAATCTACGATTTCGGTATAAAGCGACTTTCCGTTCGATTCGGGCGTGTTTGGCTGCTCAAAACCATGAATCTTGCGTATTTCCATAGAATGACGTGGTTTTCATTTTATAATACGAGCTTGAACGTTTACATCGAGTGTGAAACTCAAATGTACGATTTCGGTATAAAGCGAGTTTGCGTTCCATTGGGGCGTGTTTGGCTGCCCAAAATCGATAAATCTTGCGTATTTGAATAGAATAAAGTGTTTTTTATCTTATAATACGAGCTGAAACACCTACAGCGAGTGTGAAACTCAATTGTACGTTTTCGGTATGAAGCGATTTTGCTTTCGATTGAGGCGTGTTTGGCTGCTCAAAAGGCATCAATCTTGCGTATTTGTATAGGATGAAGTATTTTTCGTCTCATAATACGAGCTGGAACCCATACAGCATGCGTAATACTCGAATAAAGGAATTCGGTATAAGGCGACTATGCGTTCGTGTGGGACGTGTTTCGCTACCCAAAATGCATGAATCTTGCATATTTGCATAGAATGAAGTTTTTTTCATCTTTTGATACGAGCTGAAACGCGTACAGCGAGTGTGAAACTCAAATGTACGATTTCGGTATAAAGCGACTTTCCGTTCGATTCGGGCGTGTTTGGCTGCCCAAAACCATAAATCTTGCGTATTTTCATAGAATGAAGTGGTTTTCATTTTATAATACGAGCTTGAACGTTTACATCGAGTGTGAAACTCAAATGTTCGATTTCGGTATAAAGCGAGTTTTCGTTCCATTGGGGCGTGTTTGGCTGCCCAAAATGTATGAATCTTGCGTATTTGCATAGAATAAAGTGTTTTTCATGTTATAATACGAGCTGAAACACCTACAGCGAGTGTGAAACTCAATTGTACGTTTTCGGTATGAAGCAATTTTGCATTCAATTGGGGCGTGTTTGGCTGCTCAAAACGCATGAATCTTGAATATTTGCATAGAATGAAGTTTTTTTCATCTTATAATACGAGCTGAAACGCGTACAGCGAGAGTGAAACTCAAATGTACGATTTCGATATAAAGCGACTTTGCGTTCCATTGAGGCATGTTTGGCTGTCCAAAATGCATGAATCTTGCGTATTTGCATAGAATAAAGTGTTTTTCATCTTATAATACGAGCTGAAACGCCTACAGCGAATGTGAAAATCAAATGTACGTTTTCGGTATGAAGCGACTTTGCATTCGTTCGGGACGTGTTTTGCTATTCGAAACGCATGAATCTTGGGTATTTTCATATAATTAAGTATTTTTCATCTCATAATATGAGCTGGAATGCCTACCTCAGTAGGCATTCCAGCTCATATTACTTATTATTATTATTATTATTAAAACACGAATATACGAATTCGGTATAAGGCGACTTTACGTTCGATTGGAGCGTGTTTGACTGCCCAAAATGCATGAATCTTAAGTATTTGCATAGAATGAAGTTTTTTTTCATCTCACAAACGATCTGAAACGTCTACAGCGAGTGTGAAACTCAAATGTACGTTTTCGGTATAAAGCTACTTTGCGTTCGATTCGGGCCTGTTTGGGTACTCGAAATGCATGAATCTTGGGTATTTGTATAGTATGAAGTATTTTTCATTTCATAATACGAGCTGGAACGCATACAGCGAGCGTAAAACTCGAGTAAACGAATTCGGTATAAGGCGACTTTTTGTTCCTTTGGGACGTGTTTGGGTGCTCAAAATGCCTGAATCTTGCATATTTGTCAAATGTACTCAAATGTACGCTTTCGGTATGAAGCGACTTTGCCTTCCATTGGGGCGTGTCTGGCTGCCCAAAATGGATGAATCTTGCGTATTTGCATTGAATAAAGTGTTTTTCATCTTATAATACGAGCTGAAACACCTACAGCGAGTGTGAAACTCAGTTGTACGTTTTCGGTATGAAGCGATTTTGCTTTCGATTGGGGCCTGTTTGGGTACTCGAAATGCATGAATCTTCCGTATTTGCATAGAATGAAGTTTTTTCCATCTTATGATACGAGCTGAAACGCGTACAGCGAGTGTGAAACTCAAATGTACGATTTCGGTATAAAGCGACTTTGCGTTCGATTCGGGCGTGTTTGGCTGCCCCAAAAAGCATGAATCTTGCGTATTTGCATAGAATGAAGTGGTTTTCATTTCATAATACGAGCTTGAACGTTTACATCGAGTGTGAAACTCAAATGTACGATTTCGGTATAAAGCGACTTTGCGTTCAATTGGGGCGTGCTTGGCTGCCCAAAATGCATGAATGTTGCGTATTTGCATAGAATAAAGTGTTTTTCATCTTATAATACGAGCTGAAACGCCTACAGCGAGTGTGAAACTCAAATGTACGTTTTCGGTATGAAGCGACTTTGCTTTCGATTGGGGCCTGTTTGGGTACTCGAAATGCATGAATCTTCCGTATTTGCACAGACTGAAGATTTATTCATCTCAAAATACGAACTGAAACGCCTACAGCGAGTGTGAAACTCAAATGTACGATATCGGTATAAAGCTACCTTGCGTTCGATTGGGGCTTGTTTGGCTGCTCAAAACGCATGAATCTTGCGTATTTGTATAGAATGAAGTCTTTTCATTTCATAATACCAGCTGGAACGCATACAGCGAGCGTAAAACTCGAGTAAACGAATTCGGTATAAGGCGACTTTTTGTTCCTTTGGGACGTGCTTGGGTGCTCACAATGCCTGAATCTTGCATATTTGCATAGAATGAAGTATTTTTCATCTCAAAATACGAGCTGAAACGCCTACAGCGAGTGTGAAACTCAAATGTACGATTTCGGTATGAAGCGACTTTGCTTTCGATTGGGGCCTGTTTGGCTGCTCAAAACGCATGAATCTTGCGTATTTGTATAGTATGAAGTATTTTTCATTTCATAATACGAGCTGGAACGCATACAGCGAGCGTAAAACTCGAGTAAACGAATTCGGTATAAGGCGACTTTTTGTTCCTTTGGGTCGTGTTCGGGTGCTCACAATGCCTGAATCTTGCATATTTGCATAGAATGAAGTATTTTTCATCTCAAAATACGAGCTGAAACGCGTACAGCGAGTGTGAAACTCAAATCTACGATTTCGGTATAAAGCGACTTTCCGTTCGATTCGGGCGTGTTTGGCTGCCCAAAATGCATGAATGTTGCGTATTTCCATAGAATGAAGTGGTTTTCATTTTATAATACGAGCTTGAACGTTTACATCGAGTGTGAAACTCAAATGTACGATTTCGGTATAAAGCGAGTTTGCGTTCCATTGGGGCGTGTTTGGCTGCCCAAAATGGATAAATCTTGCGTATTTGAATAGAATAAAGTGTTTTTTATCTTATAATACGAGCTGAAACACCTACAGCGAGTGTGAAACTCAATTGTACGTTTTCGGTGTGAAGCGATTTTGCTTTCGATTGAGGCGTGTTTGGCTGCTCAAAACGCATCAATCTTGCGTATTTGTATACGATGAAGTATTTTTCGTCTCATAATACGAGCTGGAACCCATACAGCATGCGTAAAACTCGAATAAAGGAATTCGGTATAAGGCGACTATGCGTTCGTGTGGGACGTGTTTGGGTGCCCAAAATGCATGAATCTTGCATATTTGCATAGAATGAAGTTTTTTTCATCTTATAATACGACCTGAAACGCGGAGAGCGAGTGTGAAACTCAAATGTACGATTTCGGTATAAAGCGACTTTGCGTTCGATTCGGGCGTGTTTGGCTGCCCAAAAAGCATGAATCTTGCGTATTTGTATAGTATGAAGTATTTTTCATTTCATAATACGAGCTGGAACGCATACAGCGAGCGTAAAACTCGAGTAAACGAATTCGGTATACCGAATTCGTTTAGTCGCCTTATAAGGCGACTTTTTGTTTTTTTGCGACGTGTTTGGGTGCTCACAATGCCTGAATCTTGCATATTTTCATAGAATGAAGTATTTTTCATCTCAAAATACGAGCTGAAACGCCTACAGCCAGTGTGAAACTCAAATGTACGATTTCGGTATAACGCGACTTTGCGTTCCATTGAGGCGTGTTTGGCTGCTCAAAAGGCATCAATCTTGCGTATTTGTATAGGATGAAGTATTTTTCGTCTCATAATACGAGCTGGAACCCATACAGCATGCGTAATACTCGAATAAAGGAATTCGGTATAAGGCGACTATGCGTTCGTGTGGGACGTGTTTAGCTGCCCAAAATGCATGAATCTTGCATATTTGCATAGAATGAAGTTTTTTTCATCTTTTGATACGAGCTGAAACGCGTACAGCGAGTGTGAAACTCAAATGTACGATTTCGGTATAAAGCGACTTTCCGTTCGATTCGGGCGTGTTTGGCTGCCCAAAACCATAAATCTTGCGTATTTTCATAGAATGAAGTGGTTTTCATTTTATAATACGAGCTTGAACGTTTACATCGAGTGTGAAACTCAAATGTTCGATTTCGGTATAAAGCGAGTTTTCGTTCCATTGGGGCGTGTTTGGCTGCCCAAAATGTATGAATCTTGCGTATTTGCATAGAATAAAGTGTTTTTCATGTTATAATACGAGCTGAAACACCTACAGCGAGTGTGAAACTCAATTGTACGTTTTCGGTATGAAGCAATTTTGCATTCAATTGGGTCGTGTTTGGCTGCTCAAAACGCATGAATCTTGAATATTTGCATAGAATGAAGTTTTTTTCATCTTATAATACGAGCTGAAACGCGTACAGCGAGAGTGAAACTCAAATGTACGATTTCGATATAAAGCGACTTTGCGTTCCATTGAGGCATGTTTGGCTGCCCAAAATGCATGAATCTTGCGTATTTGCATAGAATAAAGTGTTTTTCATCTTATAATACGAGCTGAAACGCCTACAGCGAGTGTGAAAATCAAATGTACGTTTTCGGTATGAAGCGACTTTGCATTCGTTCGGGACGTGTTTTGCTATTCGAAACGCATGAATCTTGGGTATTTTCATATAATTAAGTATTTTTCATCTCATAATATGAGCTGGAATGCCTACCTCAGTAGGCATTCCAGCTCATATTACTTATTATTATTATTATTATTAAAACACGAATATACGAATTCGGTATAAGGCGATTTTACGTTCGATTGGAGCGTGTTTGACTGCCCAAAATGCATGAATCTTAAGTATTTGCATAGAATGAAGTTTTTTTTCATCTCACAAACGATCTGAAACGTCTACAGCGAGTGTGAAACTCAAATGTACGTTTTCGGTATAAAGCTACTTTGCGTTCGATTCGGGCCTGTTTGGGTACTCGAAATGCATGAATCTTGGGTATTTGTATAGTATGAAGTATTTTTCATTTCATAATACGAGCTGGAACGCATACAGCGAGCGTAAAACTCGAGTAAACGAATTCGGTATAAGGCGACTTTTTGTTCCTTTGGGACGTGTTTGGGTGCTCAAAATGCCTGAATCTTGCATATTTGTCAAATGTACTCAAATGTACGTTTTCGGTATGAAGCGACTTTGCCTTCCATTGGGGCGTGTCTGGCTGCCCAAAATGGATGAATCTTGCGTATTTGCATTGAATAAAGTGTTTTTCATCTTATAATACGAGCTGAAACACCTACAGCGAGTGTGAAACTCAGTTGTACGTTTTCGGTATGAAGCGATTTTGCTTTCGATTGGGGCCTGTTTGGGTACTCGAAATGCATGAATCTTCCGTATTTGCATAGAATGAAGTTTTTTCCATCTTATGATACGAGCTGAAACGCGTACAGCGAGTGTGAAACTCAAATGTACGATTTCGGTATAAAGCGACTTTGCGTTCGATTCGGGCGTGTTTGGCTGCCCCAAAAAGCATGAATCTTGCGTATTTGCATAGAATGAAGTGGTTTTCATTTCATAATACGAGCTTGAACGTTTACATCGAGTGTGAAACTCAAATGTACGATTTCGGTATAAAGCGACTTTGCGTTCAATTGGGGCGTGCTTGGCTGCCCAAAATGCATGAATGTTGCGTATTTGAATAGAATAAAGTGTTTTTTATCTTATAATACGAGCTGAAACACCTACAGCGAGTGTGAAACTCAATTGTACGTTTTCGGTGTGAAGCGATTTTGCTTTCGATTGAGGCGTGTTTGGCTGCTCAAAACGCATCAATCTTGCGTATTTGTATACGATGAAGTATTTTTCGTCTCATAATACGAGCTGGAACCCATACAGCATGCGTAAAACTCGAATAAAGGAATTCGGTATAAGGCGACTATGCGTTCGTGTGGGACGTGTTTGGGTGCCCAAAATGCATGAATCTTGCATATTTGCATAGAATGAAGTTTTTTTCATCTTATAATACGACCTGAAACGCGGAGAGCGAGTGTGAAACTCAAATGTACGATTTCGGTATAAAGCGACTTTGCGTTCGATTCGGGCGTGTTTGGCTGCCCAAAAAGCATGAATCTTGCGTATTTGTATAGTATGAAGTATTTTTCATTTCATAATACGAGCTGGAACGCATACAGCGAGCGTAAAACTCGAGTAAACGAATTCGGTATACCGAATTCGTTTAGTCGCCTTATAAGGCGACTTTTTGTTTTTTTGGGACGTGTTTGGGTGCTCACAATGCCTGAATCTTGCATATTTTCATAGAATGAAGTATTTTTCATCTCAAAATACGAGCTGAAACGCCTACAGCCAGTGTGAAACTCAAATGTACGATTTCGGTATAACGCGACTTTGCGTTCCATTGAGGCGTGTTTGGCTGCTCAAAACGCATCAATCTTGCGTATTTGTATAGGATGAAGAATTTTTCGTCTCATAATACGAGCTGGAACCCATACAGCATGCGTAAAACTCGAATAAAGGAATTCGGTATAAGGCGACTATGCGTTCGTGTGGGACGTGTTTGGCTGCCTAAAATGCATAAATGTTGCGTATTTGCATAGAATAAAGTTTTTTTCATCTCAAAATACGAGCTGAAACGCCTACAGCGAGTGTGAAACTCAAATGTACGATTTCGGTATGAAGCGACTTTGCATTCGATTGGGGCCTGTTTGGGTACTCGAAATGCATGAATGTTGCGTATTTGCATAGAATGAAGTGTTTTTCATCTAAAAATACGAACTGAAACGCCTACAGCGAGTGTGAAACTCAAATGTACGATGTCGGTATAAAGCTTCTTTGCGTTCGATTGGGGCTTGTTTGGCTGCTCAAAACGCATGAATCTTGCGTATTTGTATAGTATGAAGTATTTTTCATTTCATAATACGAGCTGGAACGCATACAGAGAGCGTAAAACTCGAGTAAACGAATTCGGTATAAGGCGACTTTTTGTTTCTTTGGGACGTGTTTGGGTGCTCACAATGCCTCAATCTTGCATATTTTCATAAAATGAAGTATTTTTCATCTCAAAATACGAGCTGAAACGCCTACAGCGAGTGTGAAACTCAAATGTACGATTTCGGTATAAAGCGACTTTGCGTTCCATTGGGGCGCGTTTAGCTGCCCAAAATGCATGAATGTTGCGTATTTGCATAGAATAAAGTGTTTTTCATCTTAAAATACGAGCTGAAACGCCTACAGCGAGTGTGAAACTCAAATGTACGATTTCGGTATGAAGCGACTTTGCATTCGATTGGGGCCTGTTTGGGTACTCGAAATGCATGAATCTTCCGTATTTGCATAGAATGAAGTATTTTTCATCTCAAAATACGAGCTGAAACGCCTACAGCGAGTGTGAAACTCAAATGTACGATTTCGGTATAAAGCGACTTTGCGTTCCATTGGGGCGTGTTTGGCTGCCCAAAATGTATGAATCTTGCGTATTTGCATAGAATAAAGTGTTTTTCATCTTATAATACGAGCTGAAACACCTACAGCGAGTGTGAAACTCAATTGTACGTTTTCGGTATGAAGCGATTTTGCATTCGTTTGGGACGTGTTTGACTGCTCAAAACGCATGAATCTTGAATATTTGCATAGAATGAAGTTTTTTTCATCTTATAATACGAGCTGAAACGCGTACAGCGAGAGTGAAACTCAAATGTACGATTTCGGTATAAAGCGACTTTGCGTTCCATTGGGGCATGTTTGGCTGCCCAAAATGCATGAATCTTGCGTATTTGCATAGAATAAAGTGTTTTTCATCTTATAATACGAGCTGAAACGCCTACAGCGAGTGTGAAAATCAAATGTACGTTTTCGGTATGAAGCGACTTTGCATTCGTTTGGGACGTGTTTTGCTATTCGAAACGCATGGATCTTGGGTATTTTCATATAATTAAGTATTTTTCATCTCATAATATGAGCTGGAATGCCCACCTCAGTAGGCATTCCAGCTCATATTACTTATTATTATTATTATTATTAAAACACGAATATACGAATTCGGTATAAGGCGACTTTACGTTCGATTGGAGCGTGTTTGACTGCCCAAAATGCATGAATCTTAAGTATTTGCATAGAATGAAGTTTTTTTTAATCTCACAAACGATCTGAAACGTCTACAGCGATATGAAACTCAAATGTACGTTTTCGGTATAAAGCTACTTTGCGTTCGATTCGGGCCTGTTTGGGTACTCGAAATGCATGAATCTTGGGTATTTGTATAGTATGAACTATTTTTCATTTTATAATACGAGCTGGAACGCATACAGCGTGCGTAAAACTCGAGTAAACGAATTCGGTATAAGGCGACTTTTTGTTCCTTTGGGACGTGTTTGGATGCTCAAAATGCCTGAATCTTGCATATTTGTCAAATGTACTCAAATGTACGTTTTCGGTATGAAGCGATTTTGCTTTCGATTGGGGCCTGTTTGGGTACTCGAAATGCATGAATCTTCCGTATTTGCATAGAATGAAGTGTTTTTCATCTAAAAATACGAACTGAAACGCCTACAGCGAGTGTGAAACTCAAATGTACGATGTCGGTATAAAGCTTCTTTGCGTTCGGTTGGGGCTTGTTTGGCTGCTCAAAACGCATGAATCTTGCGTATTTGTATAGTATGAAGTATTTTTCATTTCATAATACGAGCTGGAACGCATACAGCGAGCGTAAAACTCGAGTAAACGAATTCGGTATAAAGCGACTTTTTGTTCTTTTGGGACGTGTTTGGGTGCGCACAATGCCTGAATCTTGCATATTTGCATAGAATGAAGTATTTTTCATCTCAAAATACGAGCTGAAACGCCTACAGCGAGTGTGAAACTCAATTGTACGTTTTCGGTATGAAGCGATTTTGCTTTCGATTAGGGCGTGTTTGGCTGCTCAAAACGCATGAATCTTGCGTATTTGTATAGAATGAAGTATTTGTCGTCTCATAAAACGAGCTGGAACTCATACAGCATGCGTAAAACTAGAATAAAGGAATTCGGTATAAGGCGACTAAGCGTTCGTGTGGGACGTGTTTGGCTACCCAAAATGCATGAATCTTGCATATTTGCATTTCTATAGCATTCTTTCTTTTCATTTCTATTTCATTCTTGAAGTTTTTTCCATCTTATGATACGAGCTGGAACGCGTACAGCGAGTGTAAAAGTCAAATCTACGATTTCGGTATAAAGCGACTTTCCGTTCGATTCGGGCGTGTTTGGCTGCCCAAAACCATGAATCTTGCGTATTTCCATAGAATGAAGTGGTTTTCATTTTATAATACGAGCTTGAACGTTTACATCGAGTGTGAAACTCGACGATTCGTACGATTTCGGTATAAAGCGAGTTTGCGTTCCATTGGGGCGTGTATGGCTGCCCAAAATGGATAAATCTTGCGTATTTGAATAGAATAAAGTTTTTTTCATCTTATAATACGAGCTGAAACACCTACAGCGAGTGTGAAACTCAATTGTACGTTTTCGGTATAAAGCGATTTTGCTTTCGATTGAGGCGTGTTTGGCTGCTCAAATCGCATCAATCTTGCGTATTTGTATACGATGAAGTATTTTTCGTCTTATGATACGAGCTGAAACACCTACAGTGAGTGGGAAACTTAATTGTACGTTTTCGGTATGAAGCGACTTTGCTTTCGATTGGGGCGTGTTTGGCTACTCGAAATGCATGAGTCTTGCGTATTTGAATAGAATGAAGTGTTTTTCATCTTCTACGAGCGGAAACGTGTACAGCTACTGTGAAACTTAAATGTACGATTTCGGTATGAAGGGACTTTGCTTTCGAATGGGGCGGGTTTGGCTTCTCGAAATGCATGAGCCTTGCGTATTTGAATAGAATGAAGTGTTTTTCATCTTCTACGAGCGGAAACGCCTACAGCTAGTGTGAAACTCAATTGTACGTTTTCGGTATGAAGCGATTTTGCTTTCGATTAGGGCGTGTTTGGCTGCTCAAAACGCATGAATCTTGCGTATTTGTATAGAATGAAGTATTTGTCGTCTCATAATACGAGCTGGAACTCATACAGCATGCGTAAAACTCGAATAAAGGAATTCGGTATAAGGCGACTAAGCGTTCGTGTGGGACGTGTTTGGCTACCCAAAATGCATGAATCTTGCATATTTGCATTTCTATGGCATTCTTTCTTTGCATTTCTATTTCATTCTTGAAGTTTTTTTCATCTTATGATACGAGCTGAAACGCGTACAGCGAGTGTGAAACTCAAATCTACGATTTCGGTATAAAGCGACTTTCCGTTCGATTCGGGCGTGTTTGGCTGCCCAAAACCATGAATCTTGCGTATTTCCATAGAATGAAGTGGTTTTCATTTTATAATACGAGCTTGAACGTTTACATCGAGTGTGAAACTCAAATGTACGATTTCGGTATAAAGCGAGTTTGCGTTCCATTGGGGCGTGTTTGGCTGCCCAAAATGGATAAATCTTGCGTATTTGAATAGAATAAAGTGTTTTTTATCTTATAATACGAGCTGAAACACCTACAGCGAGTGTGAAACTCAATTGTACGTTTTCGGTGTGAAGCGATTTTGCTTTCGATTGAGGCGTGTTTGGCTGCTCAAAACGCATCAATCTTGCGTATTTGTATACGATGAAGTATTTTTCGTCTCATAATACGAGCTGGAACCCATACAGCATGCGTAAAACTCGAATAAAGGAATTCGGTATAAGGCGACTATGCGTTCGTGTGGGACGTGTTTGGGTGCCCAAAATGCATGAATCTTGCATATTTGCATAGAATGAAGTTTTTTTCATCTTATAATACGACCTGAAACGCGGAGAGCGAGTGTGAAACTCAAATGTACGATTTCGGTATAAAGCGACTTTGCGTTCGATTCGGGCGTGTTTGGCTGCCCAAAAAGCATGAATCTTGCGTATTTGTATAGTATGAAGTATTTTTCATTTCATAATACGAGCTGGAACGCATACAGCGAGCGTAAAACTCGAGTAAACGAATTCGGTATACCGAATTCGTTTAGTCGCCTTATAAGGCGACTTTTTGTTTTTTTGGGACGTGTTTGGGTGCTCACAATGCCTGAATCTTGCATATTTTCATAGAATGAAGTATTTTTCATCTCAAAATACGAGCTGAAACGCCTACAGCCAGTGTGAAACTCAAATGTACGATTTCGGTATAACGCGACTTTGCGTTCCATTGAGGCGTGTTTGGCTGCTCAAAACGCATCAATCTTGCGTATTTGTATAGGATGAAGAATTTTTCGTCTCATAATACGAGCTGGAACCCATACAGCATGCGTAAAACTCGAATAAAGGAATTCGGTATAAGGCGACTATGCGTTCGTGTGGGACGTGTTTGGCTGCCTAAAATGCATAAATGTTGCGTATTTGCATAGAATAAAGTTTTTTTCATCTCAAAATACGAGCTGAAACGCCTACAGCGAGTGTGAAACTCAAATGTACGATTTCGGTATGAAGCGACTTTGCATTCGATTGGGGCCTGTTTGGGTACTCGAAATGCATGAATGTTGCGTATTTGCATAGAATGAAGTGTTTTTCATCTAAAAATACGAACTGAAACGCCTACAGCGAGTGTGAAACTCAAATGTACGATGTCGGTATAAAGCTTCTTTGCGTTCGATTGGGGCTTGTTTGGCTGCTCAAAACGCATGAATCTTGCGTATTTGTATAGTATGAAGTATTTTTCATTTCATAATACGAGCTGGAACGCATACAGCGAGCGTAAAACTCGAGTAAACGAATTCGGTATAAAGCGACTTTTTGTTCTTTTGGGACGTGTTTGGGTGCGCACAATGCCTGAATCTTGCATATTTGCATAGAATGAAGTATTTTTCATCTCAAAATACGAGCTGAAACGCCTACAGCGAGTGTGAAACTCAATTGTACGTTTTCGGTATGAAGCGATTTTGCTTTCGATTAGGGCGTGTTTGGCTGCTCAAAACGCATGAATCTTGCGTATTTGTATAGAATGAAGTATTTGTCGTCTCATAAAACGAGCTGGAACTCATACAGCATGCGTAAAACTAGAATAAAGGAATTCGGTATAAGGCGACTAAGCGTTCGTGTGGGACGTGTTTGGCTACCCAAAATGCATGAATCTTGCATATTTGCATTTCTATAGCATTCTTTCTTTTCATTTCTATTTCATTCTTGAAGTTTTTTCCATCTTATGATACGAGCTGGAACGCGTACAGCGAGTGTAAAAGTCAAATCTACGATTTCGGTATAAAGCGACTTTCCGTTCGATTCGGGCGTGTTTGGCTGCCCAAAACCATGAATCTTGCGTATTTCCATAGAATGAAGTGGTTTTCATTTTATAATACGAGCTTGAACGTTTACATCGAGTGTGAAACTCGACGATTCGTACGATTTCGGTATAAAGCGAGTTTGCGTTCCATTGGGGCGTGTATGGCTGCCCAAAATGGATAAATCTTGCGTATTTGAATAGAATAAAGTTTTTTTCATCTTATAATACGAGCTGAAACACCTACAGCGAGTGTGAAACTCAATTGTACGTTTTCGGTATAAAGCGATTTTGCTTTCGATTGAGGCGTGTTTGGCTGCTCAAATCGCATCAATCTTGCGTATTTGTATACGATGAAGTATTTTTCGTCTTATGATACGAGCTGAAACACCTACAGTGAGTGGGAAACTTAATTGTACGTTTTCGGTATGAAGCGACTTTGCTTTCGATTGGGGCGTGTTTGGCTACTCGAAATGCATGAGTCTTGCGTATTTGAATAGAATGAAGTGTTTTTCATCTTCTACGAGCGGAAACGTGTACAGCTACTGTGAAACTTAAATGTACGATTTCGGTATGAAGGGACTTTGCTTTCGAATGGGGCGGGTTTGGCTTCTCGAAATGCATGAGCCTTGCGTATTTGAATAGAATGAAGTGTTTTTCATCTTCTACGAGCGGAAACGCCTACAGCTAGTGTGAAACTCAATTGTACGTTTTCGGTATGAAGCGATTTTGCTTTCGATTAGGGCGTGTTTGGCTGCTCAAAACGCATGAATCTTGCGTATTTGTATAGAATGAAGTATTTGTCGTCTCATAATACGAGCTGGAACTCATACAGCATGCGTAAAACTCGAATAAAGGAATTCGGTATAAGGCGACTAAGCGTTCGTGTGGGACGTGTTTGGCTACCCAAAATGCATGAATCTTGCATATTTGCATTTCTATGGCATTCTTTCTTTGCATTTCTATTTCATTCTTGAAGTTTTTTTCATCTTATGATACGAGCTGAAACGCGTACAGCGAGTGTGAAACTCAAATCTACGATTTCGGTATAAAGCGACTTTCCGTTCGATTCGGGCGTGTTTGGCTGCCCAAAACCATGAATCTTGCGTATTTCCATAGAATGAAGTGGTTTTCATTTTATAATACGAGCTTGAACGTTTACATCGAGTGTGAAACTCAAATGTACGATTTCGGTATAAAGCGAGTTTGCGTTCCATTGGGGCGTGTTTGGCTGCCCAAAATGGATAAATCTTGCGTATTTGAATAGAATAAAGTGTTTTTTATCTTATAATACGAGCTGAAACACCTACAGCGAGTGTGAAACTCAATTGTACGTTTTCGGTGTGAAGCGATTTTGCTTTCGATTGAGGCGTGTTTGGCTGCTCAAAACGCATCAATCTTGCGTATTTGTATACGATGAAGTATTTTTCGTCTCATAATACGAGCTGGAACCCATACAGCATGCGTAAAACTCGAATAAAGGAATTCGGTATAAGGCGACTATGCGTTCGTGTGGGACGTGTTTGGGTGCCCAAAATGCATGAATCTTGCATATTTGCATAGAATGAAGTTTTTTTCATCTTATAATACGACCTGAAACGCGGAGAGCGAGTGTGAAACTCAAATGTACGATTTCGGTATAAAGCGACTTTGCGTTCGATTCGGGCGTGTTTGGCTGCCCAAAAAGCATGAATCTTGCGTATTTGTATAGTATGAAGTATTTTTCATTTCATAATACGAGCTGGAACGCATACAGCGAGCGTAAAACTCGAGTAAACGAATTCGGTATACCGAATTCGTTTAGTCGCCTTATAAGGCGACTTTTTGTTTTTTTGGGACGTGTTTGGGTGCTCACAATGCCTGAATCTTGCATATTTTCATAGAATGAAGTATTTTTCATCTCAAAATACGAGCTGAAACGCCTACAGCCAGTGTGAAACTCAAATGTACGATTTCGGTATAACGCGACTTTGCGTTCCATTGAGGCGTGTTTGGCTGCTCAAAACGCATCAATCTTGCGTATTTGTATAGGATGAAGAATTTTTCGTCTCATAATACGAGCTGGAACCCATACAGCATGCGTAAAACTCGAATAAAGGAATTCGGTATAAGGCGACTATGCGTTCGTGTGGGACGTGTTTGGCTGCCTAAAATGCATAAATGTTGCGTATTTGCATAGAATAAAGTTTTTTTCATCTCAAAATACGAGCTGAAACGCCTACAGCGAGTGTGAAACTCAAATGTACGATTTCGGTATGAAGCGACTTTGCATTCGATTGGGGCCTGTTTGGGTACTCGAAATGCATGAATGTTGCGTATTTGCATAGAATGAAGTGTTTTTCATCTAAAAATACGAACTGAAACGCCTACAGCGAGTGTGAAACTCAAATGTACGATGTCGGTATAAAGCTTCTTTGCGTTCGATTGGGGCTTGTTTGGCTGCTCAAAACGCATGAATCTTGCGTATTTGTATAGTATGAAGTATTTTTCATTTCATAATACGAGCTGGAACGCATACAGAGAGCGTAAAACTCGAGTAAACGAATTCGGTATAAGGCGACTTTTTGTTTCTTTGGGACGTGTTTGGGTGCTCACAATGCCTCAATCTTGCATATTTTCATAAAATGAAGTATTTTTCATCTCAAAATACGAGCTGAAACGCCTACAGCGAGTGTGAAACTCAAATGTACGATTTCGGTATAAAGCGACTTTGCGTTCCATTGGGGCGCGTTTAGCTGCCCAAAATGCATGAATGTTGCGTATTTGCATAGAATAAAGTGTTTTTCATCTTAAAATACGAGCTGAAACGCCTACAGCGAGTGTGAAACTCAAATGTACGATTTCGGTATGAAGCGACTTTGCATTCGATTGGGGCCTGTTTGGGTACTCGAAATGCATGAATCTTCAGTATTTGCATAGAATGAAGTGTTTTTCATCTAAAAATACGAACTGAAACGCCTACAGCGAGTGTGAAACTCAAATGTACGATTTCGGTATAAAGCGACTTTGCGTTCATGTGGGACGTGTTTGGCTGCCCGAAATGCATGAATCTTGAATATTTGCATAGAATGAAGTTTTTTTCATCTTATAATACGAGCTGAAACGCGTACAGCGAGAGTGAAACTCAAATGCACGATTTCGGTATAAAGCGACTTTGCGTTCCATTGGGGCGTGTTTGGCTGCCCAAAATGCATGAATCTTGCGTGTTTGCATAGAATGAAGTTTTTTTCATCTTATAATACGAGCTGAAACACCTACAGTGAGTGGGAAACTCAATTGTACGTTTTCGGTATGAAGCGACTTTGCTTTCGATTGGGGCGTGTTTGGCTACTCGAAATGCATGAGTCTTGCGTATTTGAACAGAATGAAGTGTTTTTCATCTTCTACGAGCGGAAACGTCTACAGCTAATGTGAAACTTAAATGTACGATTTCGGTATGAAGGGACTTTGCTTTCGAATGGGGCGGGTTTGGCTTCTCGAAATGCATGAGTCTTGCGTATTTGCATAGAATGATGTGTTTTTCATCTTATAATACGAGCTGAAACACCTACAGCGAGTGTGAAACTCAAATCTACGATTTCGGTATAAAGCGAATTTGCGTTCCATTAGGGCGTGTTTGGCTGCCCAAAATGCATGAATCTTGCGTATTTGTATATAATGAAGTATTTTTCATCTCATAATACGAGCTGGAACCCATACAGCATGCGTAAAACTCGAATAAAGGAATTCGGTATAAGGCGACTATGCGTTCGTGTGGGACGTGTTTGGCTGCCCAAAATGCATGAATCTTGCGTATTTGCATAGAAAGAAGTTTTTTTCATCTTATAATACGAGCTGAAACGCCTACAGCGAGTGTGAAACTCAAATGTACGTTTTCGTTATGAAGCGATTTTGCTTTCGATATAGGCGTGTTTAGCTGCTCAAAACGCATCAATCTTGCGTATTTGTATAGGATGAAGTATTTTTCGTCTCATAATTCGAGCTGGAACCCATACAGCATGCGTAAAACTCGAATAAAGGAATTCGGTATAAGGCGACTATGCGTTCGTGTGGGACGTGTTTGGCTGCCCAAAATGCATGAATCTTCAGTATTTTCATAGAATGAAGTATTTTTCATCTCAAAATACGAGCTGAAACGCCTACAGCGAGTGTGAAACTCAAATGTACGATTTCAGTATGAAGCGACTTTGCTTTCGATTGGGGCCTGTTTGGCTGCTCAAAACGCATGAATCTTGCGTATTTGTATAGTATGAAGTATTTTTCATTTCATAATACGAGCTGGAACGCATACAGCGAGCGTAAAACTCGAGTAAACGAATTCGGTATAAGGCGACTTTTTGTTCCTTTGGGTCGTGTTCGGGTGCTCACAATGCCTGAATCTTGCATATTTGCATAGAATGAAGTATTTTTCATCTCAAAATACGAGCTGAAACGCCTACAGCGAGTGTGAAACTCAATTGTACGTTTTCGGTATGAAGCGACTTTGCTTTCGATTGAGGCGTGTTTGGCTGCTCAAAAGGCATCAATCTTGCGTATTTGTATAGGATGAAGTATTTTTCGTCTCATAATACGAGCTGGAACCCATACAGCATGCGTAATACTCGAATAAAGGAATTCGGTATAAGGCGACTATGCGTTCGTGTGGGACGTGTTTAGCTGCCCAAAATGCATGAATCTTGCATATTTGCATAGAATGAAGTTTTTTTCATCTTTTGATACGAGCTGAAACGCGTACAGCGAGTGTGAAACTCAAATGTACGATTTCGGTATAAAGCGACTTTCCGTTCGATTCGGGCGTGTTTGGCTGCCCAAAACCATAAATCTTGCGTATTTTCATAGAATGAAGTGGTTTTCATTTTATAATACGAGCTTGAACGTTTACATCGAGTGTGAAACTCAAATGTTCGATTTCGGTATAAAGCGAGTTTTCGTTCCATTGGGGCGTGTTTGGCTGCCCAAAATGTATGAATCTTGCGTATTTGCATAGAATAAAGTGTTTTTCATGTTATAATACGAGCTGAAACACCTACAGCGAGTGTGAAACTCAATTGTACGTTTTCGGTATGAAGCAATTTTGCATTCAATTGGGGCGTGTTTGGCTGCTCAAAACGCATGAATCTTGAATATTTGCATAGAATGAAGTTTTTTTCATCTTATAATACGAGCTGAAACGCGTACAGCGAGAGTGAAACTCAAATGTACGATTTCGATATAAAGCGACTTTGCGTTCCATTGAGGCATGTTTGGCTGCCCAAAATGCATGAATCTTGCGTATTTGCATAGAATAAAGTGTTTTTCATCTTATAATACGAGCTGAAACGCCTACAGCGAGTGTGAAAATCAAATGTACGTTTTCGGTATGAAGCGACTTTGCATTCGTTCGGGACGTGTTTTGCTATTCGAAACGCATGAATCTTGGGTATTTTCATATAATTAAGTATTTTTCATCTCATAATATGAGCTGGAATGCCTACCTCAGTAGGCATTCCAGCTCATATTACTTATTATTATTATTATTATTAAAACACGAATATACGAATTCGGTATAAGGCGACTTTACGTTCGATTGGAGCGTGTTTGACTGCCCAAAATGCATGAATCTTAAGTATTTGCATAGAATGAAGTTTTTTTTCATCTCACAAACGATCTGAAACGTCTACAGCGAGTGTGAAACTCAAATGTACGTTTTCGGTATAAAGCTACTTTGCGTTCGATTCGGGCCTGTTTGGGTACTCGAAATGCATGAATCTTGGGTATTTGTATAGTATTGTTACGTCCTGGGTCAAATTCGGGACAGAAGGAGTAATCCACACTCACACAAATTTTTTTTTTGGAACAATTAGTCGATACGCATAATACCGAAGACAATACGGTATAATAATCCCACGTTATCATTTCATTGTTAATAATAATCAACAACAAACGCCTTAAACAAATAATAATAAACTAAATCAAGTATAACGTAAGACGATATATAGCGGTAATAAACGCCAAAGCGAAACTACATATATGGCAAAGGGATAAACCAACAAAATTCAGTAAACTTCAAGTTGCAAGAAAAACAAAACCGCGAGGCTTAAACAAAATCTGAACACGCTAAAAGAAGCGGAAAACCCTCGCGAATACTTTATCCCTGCCAATCCAATACCCTCTGAGGTGTATTTTCGCCACTGTTAACGGTTTCCGAAAAGGTGCGCATGACCTTGGAAAATAAGTAAATTAATTCTGTAACTCAAATGGGAAGCAGGAATCGTTTAAAAATTGGCAGACGAACTAAAAACATAGCAATAAATCGACGAAAATTCGAACAAGTGAATAAAAATTATTAATAATAAATAAAATTGTTAATAAATAATTTTCGAACATTCTAATACGCGCAACGCCGGAGTGCCGTGTAGACACGACACTCGACGGCATAAAACAAGAATAAACAAACATTAATTAACAATAAATAAATAATATTATTTTCAAATATTTTCGATACCGCATAACGCCGGAGTGCCGTGTAGACACGACACTCGACGGCATAAAACAAAAATAAATACACATTAATTAACAATAAATAAATAATATTATTTTCAAATATTTCAATACGCACAACGCCGGAGTGCCGTGTAGACACGACACTCGACGGCACTAAACAGTAATAAATAAACATTATTCAACAATAAAGAAACAAATGTTACTAATAAATAACTCCACAACATTTTTATACAAACACCACCGGAATATCACTATCAAAATGATATTCGGTGGCACTGAATACGTAATAACGGGATATCACGTTTATAAATATTAAGATAACAATTGTCGATAATTAATTATTAGCTCAAAGCAAATACACGCACCACCCGAAATATCTGGATGGGTGCATCTCCAATATCATCAAACGACAAACCATGTGTTTACTATTCATTGTTAATAACATTTGTAACCGAAAAACTTATATGTAATAATACGTATACTTACACTGGGGATTTGGGAAAATTAACCATCATAGTAATCATGTAAAAACCAAATGGTTAAATAATTAGTATTAATAATAATAAGCCATCTTTAATAATGTATCGGATGGCGGAGCGAGTATAAGACCGGACGCAACCGCGACAAAGCTCCGAGAATCGCCACCGATAAGAGCTCTCCAAGAAGCGAGCTCATGGGACGCTGCATTGGCACGGCTACCGTGGGACAAAGGCAGTACCACGACCAGAGGCAGTGCTACCGTGAGACCGGACGCAACTCCGACAACGGCTCCGAGAATCGCCGCCGATAAGACGGTCCCAAGAAGCTCTCTGCCGTTGGGACTCGAGGCGAGAGACCGGACGAGGCTCGGACAAACAACTCCGAGAATCGCCGCCGATAAGGCGATCCCGAGAAGTTCTCTGCCGTTGGGACTCAGACCCGTGGGATGCTGCATAAGCACGGGGCTCCATGAAAACGGCTGCCCCACCATTGGACGGCTCGCTTCCACGTAGCCCCGCCGATAAGGCGGTCTCGAGAAGCTCTCCGCCGTGAGACAAAGGCGGCCCCCACTCTAAGGGACAGCACGAATGCGAGAGGCTGCCCCACCATCGTCCATCTTGGTGCCGCAAGACAGCAGCGGCCCCCACTCCAAGGGACAGCACAGCTACGAGAGGCTGCCCCACCATCATCCATTGCTCTGCCGCAAGACAGCAGCGGCCCCCACTTCAAGGGACAGCACAGCTACGAGAGGCTGCCCCACCATCATCCATTGCTCTGCCGCAAGACAGCAGCGGCCCCCACTTCAAGGGACAGCACAGCTACGAGAGGCTGCCCCACCATCATCCATTGCTCTGCCGCAAGACAGCAGAGGCCCCCACTTCAAGGGACAGCACGGCTACGAGCGGCTGCCCCACCATCATCCATTGCTCTGCCGCAAGACAGCAGAGGCCCCTACTTCAAGGGACAGCACGGCTACGAGCGGCTGCCCCACCATCATCCATCTCGGTGCCGCGAGACAACGGCGGCCCCCACTCAAGGGACAGCACGGCTACAGCGGCTGCCCCACCATCATCCATCACGCTACCATGAGCGCCTGCCCCACCACAGGGCGACATACGGGAGCGACGAATCATTGGCCAGAGCAGCGGAGCGAATCCGCGAGGGCCTCCCCGCCACCAACCACGGACTCGGGAGACTCGCGGGTCAGGAGCGCTCCGATGGATCTTCAGTTCTTCTACGACTCTCATCTCCGGCGGTCGACTCCAAGAGTTCTCTCGGAGAGACTCACGCGATCCGGTATTTCCCTCGTAATAATTAATTGTCAGTTCAGACTTAGAGTCTCTTAAGGCAATTGTTAATTTCAAATAAATTCGCGATTGATACCTGGCTGCGACCAGGCGGTATTTCACTGTATAAAATATCGTTCGCAATTATTTCGTGTTTATTTTAATATAAATAAAGTCCAAATACAATATCAATAATCACTATAATAATAATGTACTTACGTTTGTAAACTCCGCGTAAAACTTTTGTCGCATATCAAAGAAAACCGAAACCCGCTGCGACTAATAAAAGTTTAACAACATCCTAAGAAATCATTCCTGGAAGGCAGTTCTCTCAAGCCGTAAGTAAATCAGTGACACAAATCAAAAGAGAACAAATATATCTGGGATCAGTTCACATAATCTCCCACCACGAAACCCATTGCTTTATTATAAATATATATACACATATAAGTATATACACATAAGCATACATTTAAATAAGATTGAATCTTGAAAACCAGTTCTGATAATCATCGGTTCTGATAGATAGATTCATTTGGTAAGCTAAAGTGAATCTTATAAAATCAGTCTCGACGAAAGCCGAGTCTGATGAAAATTAGATTCAGCTAGCGTTAACAAGATTAGACGTAATATTAATTATTAATTAACTAGAATAAAAACCTAGGCTTAACCCAAAATCAGATTATATATAAATCAGACTTAACCAAGTCTGATAAAAATTTGATCTGATATTAATTTAAGCAATCGTTTTAATTATCAATTAACTAGAATAAAAACCTAGGATTAACCCAAAATCAGATTATATATAAATCAGACTTAACCAAGTCTGATAAAAATTTGATCTGATATTAATTTAAGCAATCGTTTTAATTATTAATTAACTAGAATAAAACCTAGGATTACCCCAAAATCAGATTATATATAAATCAGACTTAACCAAGTCTGATAAAAATTTGATCTGATATTAATTTAAGCAATCCCTTTTCCAATATTACCAACCTCAACAATTATGGGACAAATAAAATGCGAACTGATCACCATTTATAACGTTCATCATGAAAAATAGATGTGTCTTTCTGAAACTAGGGTCGCATAAACCGAAAACGAGTGCTCCGACTAACCTAAATCCAGTTCTTAAACATATTACGCCGAAACCAGTGGCTTCAGACAATATACGAACGATAATCAGAGCGTGATTGCTGTCAGGAAGGTTCCGACAATCACGTCCATCGTCTCACTAAAAAATCATCGAGTACATATAAGACGACCAATCTCTACTAATACTAAACCCGACGATCGGGCTGACTGCACGATTCGACCTGCCATCGAACAGACCGAGGAAGACGGCAACATTTCTGACGCTTCTACGGTGTTTTGCGAGGACACGCGGTCTCTCACGTCCTCTCCAGAGTTGATCATCGGCACCTAGCACTCTCAACCCGCTACGCCCGACAGCTCAACACCTGCCAAATCCATAAAAATCAGGTAAGTCAATCGATCGACAGTCGAATAAACAAGCAAAACCCGAAGAGAAATGACACGCAAAATCCAGTACTGCTCCGATCCCTAACCGGCGCATTCCGGTTTAAACACGGAGCATCCTCATATAACCAGCTACCGGTCGCTCAAACGTTAAAATTCAGAAATTCCTGCGAAAGAGGGGAATATTCATAATACGAGCTGGAACGCATACAGCGAGCGTAAAACTCGAGTAAACGAATTCGGTATAAGGCGACTTTTTGTTCCTTTGGGACGTGTTTGGGTGCTCAAAATGCCTGAATCTTGCATATTTGTCAAATGTACTCAAATGTACGTTTTCGGTATGAAGCGACTTTGCCTTCCATTGGGGCGTGTCTGGCTGCCCAAAATGGATGAATCTTGCGTATTTGCATTGAATAAAGTGTTTTTCATCTTATAATACGAGCTGAAACACCTACAGCGAGTGTGAAACTCAGTTGTACGTTTTCGGTATGAAGCGATTTTGCTTTCGATTGGGGCCTGTTTGGGTACTCGAAATGCATGAATCTTCCGTATTTGCATAGAATGAAGTGTTTTTCATCTAAAAATACGAACTGAAACGCCTACAGCGAGTGTGAAACTCAATTGTACGTTTTCGGTATGAAGCGATTTTGCATTCGATTGGGGCGTGTTTGGCTGCTCAAAACGCATGAATCTTGAATATTTGCATAGAATGAAGTTTTTTTCATCTTATAATACGAACTGAAACGCCTACAGCGAGTGTGAAACTCAAATGTACGATGTCGGTATAAAGCTTCTTTGCGTTCGATTGGGGCTTGTTTGGCTGCTCAAAACGCATGAATCTTGCATATTTGCATAGAATGAAGTATTTTTCATCTCAAAATACGAGCTGAAACGCCTACAGCGAGTGTGAAACTCAATTGTACGTTTTCGGTATGAAGCGATTTTGCTTTCGATTAGGGCGTGTTTGGCTGCTCAAAACGCATGAATCTTGCGTATTTGTATAGAATGAAGTATTTGTCGTCTCATAAAACGAGCTGGAACTCATACAGCATGCGTAAAACTAGAATAAAGGAATTCGGTATAAGGCGACTAAGCGTTCGTGTGGGGCGTGTTTGGCTACCCAAAATGCATGAATCTTGCATATTTGCATTTCTATAGCATTCTTTCTTTTCATTTCTATTTCATTCTTGAAGTTTTTTCCATCTTATGATACGAGCTGGAACGCGTACAGCGAGTGTAAAAGTCAAATCTACGATTTCGGTATAAAGCGACTTTCCGTTCGATTCGGGCGTGTTTGGCTGCCCAAAACCATGAATCTTGCGTATTTCCATAGAATGAAGTGGTTTTCATTTTATAATACGAGCTTGAACGTTTACATCGAGTGTGAAACTCGACGATTCGTACGATTTCGGTATAAAGCGAGTTTGCGTTCCATTGGGGCGTGTTTGGCTGCCCAAAATGGATAAATCTTGCGTATTTGAATAGAATAAAGTTTTTTTCATCTTATAATACGAGCTGAAACACCTACAGCGAGTGTGAAACTCAATTGTACGTTTTCGGTATAAAGCGATTTTGCTTTCGATTGAGGCGTGTTTGGCTGCTCAAATCGCATCAATCTTGCGTATTTGTATACGATGAAGTATTTTTCGTCTTATGATACGAGCTGAAACACCTACAGTGAGTGGGAAACTTAATTGTACGTTTTCGGTATGAAGCGACTTTGCTTTCGATTGGGGCGTGTTTGGCTACTCGAAATGCATGAGTCTTGCGTATTTGAATAGAATGAAGTGTTTTTCATCTTCTACGAGCGGAAACGTGTACAGCTACTGTGAAACTTAAATGTACGATTTCGGTATGAAGGGACTTTGCTTTCGAATGGGGCGGGTTTGGCTTCTCGAAATGCATGAGCCTTGCGTATTTGAATAGAATGAAGTGTTTTTCATCTTCTACGAGCGGAAACGCCTACAGCTAGTGTGAAACTCAATTGTACGTTTTCGGTATGAAGCGATTTTGCTTTCGATTAGGGCGTGTTTGGCTGCTCAAAACGCATGAATCTTGCGTATTTGTATAGAATGAAGTATTTGTCGTCTCATAATACGAGCTGGAACTCATACAGCATGCGTAAAACTCGAATAAAGGAATTCGGTATAAGGCGACTAAGCGTTCGTGTGGGACGTGTTTGGCTACCCAAAATGCATGAATCTTGCATATTTGCATTTCTATGGCATTCTTTCTTTGCATTTCTATTTCATTCTTGAAGTTTTTTTCATCTTATGATACGAGCTGAAACGCGTACAGCGAGTGTGAAACTCAAATCTACGATTTCGGTATAAAGCGACTTTCCGTTCGATTCGGGCGTGTTTGGCTGCCCAAAACCATGAATCTTGCGTATTTCCATAGAATGAAGTGGTTTTCATTTTATAATACGAGCTTGAACGTTTACATCGAGTGTGAAACTCAAATGTACGATTTCGGTATAAAGCGAGTTTGCGTTCCATTGGGGCGTGTTTGGCTGCCCAAAATGGGGAAAATCTTGCGTATTTGAAGAAAATAAAGTGTTTTTTATCTTATAATACGAGCTGAAACACCTACAGCGAGTGTGAAACTCAATTGTACGTTTTCGGTATGAAGCGATTTTGCTTTCGATTGAGGCGTGTTTGGCTGCTCAAAAGGCATCAATCTTGCGTATTTGTATAGGATGAAGTATTTTTCGTCTCATAATACGAGCTGGAACCCATACAGCATGCGTAAAACTCGAATAAAGGAATTCGGTATAAGGCGACTAAGCGTTCGTGTGGGACGTGTTTGGGTGCCCAAAATGCATGAATCTTGCATATTTGCATAGAATGAGGTTTTTTTATCTTATAATATGACCTGAAACGCGTACAGCGAGTGTGAAACTCAAATGTACGATTTCGGTATAAAGCGACTTTGCGTTCAATTGGGGCGTGTTTGGCTGCCCAAAATGCATGAATCTTCAGTAAATGCATAGAATGAAGTGTTTTTCATCTAAAAATACGAACTGAAACGCCTACAGCGAGTGTGAAACTCAAATGTACGATTTCGGTATAAAGCGACTTTGCGTTCCATTGGGGCGTGTTTGGCTGCCCAAAATGCATGAATCTTGCGTATTTGCATAGAATAAAGTGTTTTTCATCTTATAATACGAGCTGAAACGCCTACAGCGAGTGTGAAACTCAAATGTACGTTTTCGGTATGAAGCGACTTTGCTTTCGATTGGGGCCTGTTTGGGTACTCGAAATGCATGAATCTTCCGTATTTGCATCGACTGAAGATTTTTTCATCTCAAAATACGAACAGAAACGCCTACAGCGAGTGTGAATCTCAAATGTCCGATATCGGTATAAAGCTACTTTGCGTTCGATTGGGGCTTGTTTGGCTGCTGAAAACGCATGAATCTTGCGTATTTGTACAGAATGAAGTCTTTTCATTTCATAATACCAACTGGAACTCATACAGCATGCATAAAACTCGAATAAAGGAATTCGATATAAGGCGACTAAGCGTTCGTGTGGGACGTGTTTGGCTGCCCAAAATGCATGAATCTTGAATATTTGCATAGAATGAAGTTTTTTTCATCTTATAATACGAGCTGAAACGCGTACAGCGAGAGTGAAACTCAGATGCACGATTTCGGTATAAAGCGACTTTGCGTTCGTGTGGGACGTGTTTGGCTGCCCAAAATGCATGAATCTTGCATATTTGCATTTCTATGGCATTCTTTCTTTGCATTTCTATTTCATTCTTGAAGTTTTTTCCATCTTATGATACGAGCTGAAACGCGTACAGCGAGTGTGAAACTCAAATGTACGATTTCGGTATAAAGCGAGTTTGCGTTCCATTGGGGCGTGTTTGGGTGCTCAAAATGGATAAATCTTGCGTATTTGAATAGAATAAAGTGTTTTTTATCTTATAATACGAGCTGAAACACCTACAGCGAGTGTGAAACTCAATTGTACGTTTTCGGTATGAAGCGATTTTGCTTTCGATTGAGGCGTGTTTGGCTGCTCAAAACGCATCAATCTTGCGTATTTGTATACGATGAAGTATTTTTCGTCTCATAATACGAGCTGGAACCCATACAGCATGCGTAAAACTCGAATAAAGGAATTCGGTATAAGGCGACTATGCGTTCGTGTGGGACGTGTTTGGGTGCCCAAAATGCATAAATCTTGCATATTTGCATAGAATGAAGTTTTTTTCATCTTATAATATGACCTGAAACGCGTACAGCGAGTGTGAAACTCAAATGTACGATTTCGGTATAAAGCGACTTTGCGTTCGATTCGGGAGTGTTTGGCTGCCCAAAAAGCATGAATCTTGCGTATTTGCATAGAATGAAGTGGTTTTCATTTCATAATACGAGCTTGAACGTTTACATCGAGTGTGAAACTCAAATGTACGATTTCGGTATAAAGCGACTTTGCGTTCAATTGGGGCGTGTTTGCCTGCCCAAAATGCATGAATCTTGCGTATTTGCATAGAATAAAGTGTTTTTCATCTCAAAATACGAGCTGAAACGCCTACAGCGAGTGTGAAACTCAATCGTACGATTTCTGTATGAAGCGACTTTGCATTCAATTGGGGCCTGTTTGGGTACTCGAAATGCATGAATCTTCAGTATTTGCATAGAATGAAGTGTTTTTCATCTAAAAATACGAACTGAAACGCCTACAGCGAGTGTGAAACTCAAATGTACGATTTCGGTATAAAGCGGCTTTGCGTTCAATTGGGGCGTGTTTGGGTACTCGAAATGCATGAATCTTCAGTATTTGCATAGAATGAAGTGTTTTTCATCTAAAAATACGAACTGAAATGCCTACAGCGAGTGTGAAACTCAAATGTACGATATCGGTATAAAGCTACCTTGCGTTCGATTGGGGCTTGTTTGGCTGCTCAAAACGCATGAATCTTGCGTATTTTTATAGAATGAAGTCTTTTCATTTCATAATACCAGCTGGAACGCATACAGCGAGCGTAAAACTCGAGTAAACGAATTCGGTATAAGGCGACTTTTTGTTCCTTTGGGACGTGCTTGGGTGCTCACAATGCCTGAATCTTGCATATTTGCATAGAATGAAGTATTTTTCATCTCAAAATACGAGCTTGAACGTTTACATCGAGTGTGAAACTCAAATGTACGATTTCGGTATAAAGCGACTTTGCGTTCAATTGGGGCGTGTTTGGCTGCCCAAAATGCATGAATGTTGCGTATTTGCATAGAATAAAGTGTTTTTCATCTCAAAATACGAGCTGAAACGCCTACAGCGAGTGTGAAACTCAATCGTACGATTTCTGTATGAAGCGACTTTGCATTCGATTGGGGCCTGTTTGGGTACTCGAAATGCATGAATCTTCAGTATTTGCATAGAATGAAGTGTTTTTCATCTAAAAATACGAACTGAAACGCCTACAGCGAGTGTGAAACTCAAATGTACGATTTCGGTATAAAGCGACTTTGCGTTCATGTGGGACGTGTTTGGCTGCCCGAAATGCATGAATCTTGAATATTTGCATAGAATGAAGTTTTTTTCATCTTATAATACGAGCTGAAACGCGTACAGCGAGAGTGAAACTCAAATGCACGATTTCGGTATAAAGCGACTTTGCGTTCCATTGGGGCGTGTTTGGCTGCCCAAAATGCATGAATCTTGCGTGTTTGCATAGAATGAAGTTTTTTTCATCTTATAATACGAGCTGAAACACCTACAGTGAGTGGGAAACTCAATTGTACGTTTTCGGTATGAAGCGACTTTGCTTTCGATTGGGGCGTGTTTGGCTACTCGAAATGCATGAGTCTTGCGTATTTGAACAGAATGAAGTGTTTTTCATCTTCTACGAGCGGAAACGTCTACAGCTAATGTGAAACTTAAATGTACGATTTCGGTATGAAGGGACTTTGCTTTCGAATGGGGCGGGTTTGGCTTCTCGAAATGCATGAGTCTTGCGTATTTGCATAGAATGATGTGTTTTTCATCTTATAATACGAGCTGAAACACCTACAGCGAGTGTGAAACTCAAATCTACGATTTCGGTATAAAGCGACTTTGCGTTCCATTAGGGCGTGTTTGGCTGCCCAAAATGCATGAATCTTGCGTATTTGTATATAATGAAGTATTTTTCATCTCATAATACGAGCTGGAACCCATACAGCATGCGTAAAACTCGAATAAAGGAATTCGGTATAAGGCGACTATGCGTTCGTGTGGGACGTGTTTGGCTGCCCAAAATGCATGAATCTTGCGTATTTGCATAGAAAGAAGTTTTTTTCATCTTATAATACGAGCTGAAACACCTACAGTGAGTGGGAAACTCAATTGTACGTTTTCGGTATGAAGCGACTTTGCTTTCGATTGGGGCGTGTTTGGCTACTCAAAATGCATGAGTCTTGCGTATTTGAATAGAATGAAGTGTTTTTCATCTTCTACGAGCGGAAACGTCTACAGCTACTGTGAAACTTAAATGTACGATTTCGGTATGAAGGGACTTTGCTTTCGAATGGGGCGGGTTTGGCTTCTCGAAATGCATGAGTCTTGCGTATTTGAATAGAATGAAGTGTTTTTCATCTTCTACGAGCGGAAACGCCTACAGCTAGTGTGAAACTTAATTGTACGTTTTCGGTATGAAGCGATTTTGCTTTCGATTAGGGCGTGTTTGGCTGCTCAAAACGCATGAATCTTGCGTATTTGTATAGAATGAAGTATTTGTCGTCTCATAATACGAGCTGGAACTCATACAGCATGCGTAAAACTCGAATAAAGGAATTCGGTATAAGGCGACTAAGCGTTCGTGTGGGACGTGTTTGGCTACCCAAAATGCATGAATCTTGCATATTTGCATTTCTATGGCATTCTTTCTTTGCATTTCTATTTCATTCTTGAAGTTTTTTCCATCTTATGATACGAGCTGAAACGCGTACAGCGAGTGTGAAACTCAAATCTACGATTTCGGTATAAAGCGACTTTCCGTTCGATTCGGGCGTGTTTGGCTGCCCAAAACCATAAATCTTGCGTATTTGTATATAATGAAGTATTTTTCGTCTCATGATAAGAGCTGGAACCCATACAGCATGCGTAAAACTCGAATAAAGGAATTCGGTATAAGGCGACTATGCGTTCGTGTGGGACGTGTTTGGCTGCCCAAAATGCATGAATCTTGCATATTTGCATTTCTATGGCATTCTTTCTTTGCATTTCTATTTAATTCTTGAAGTTTTTTCCATCTTATGATACGAGCTGAAACGCGTACAGCGAGTGTGAAACTCAAATGTACGATTTCGGTATAAAGCGAGTTTGCGCTCCATTGGGGCGTGTTTGGCTGCCCAAAATGGATAAATCTTGCGTATTTGAATAGAATAAAGTGTTTTTTATCTTATAATACGAGCTGAAACACCTACAGCGAGTGTGAAACTCAATTGTACGTTTTCGGTATGAAGCGATTTTGCTTTCGATTGAGGCGTGTTTGGCTGCTCAAAACGCATCAATCTTGCGTAATTGTATACGATGAAGTATTTTTCGTCTCATAATACGAGCTGGAACCCATACAGCATGCGTAAAACTCGAATAAAGGAATTCGGTATAAGGCGACTCTATGCGTTCGTGTGGGACGTGTTTGGCTGCCCAAAATGCATGAATCTTGCGTATTTGCATAGAAAGAAGTTTTTTTCATCTTATAATACGAGCTGAAACACCTACAGTGAGTGGGAAACTCAATTGTACGTTTTCGGTATGCAGCGACTTTGCTTTCGATTGGGGCGTGTTTGGCTACTCGAAATGCATGAGTCTTGCGTATTTGAATAGAATGAAGTGTTTTTCATCTTCTACGAGCGGAAACGTCTACAGCTACTGTGAAACTTAAATGTACGATTTCGGTATGAAGGGAGTTTGCGTTCGAATGGGGCGGGTTTGGCTTCTCGAAATGCATGCGCCTTGCGTATTTGAATAGAATGAAGTGTTTTTCATCTTCTACGAGCGGAAACGCCTACAGCTAGTGTGAAACTCAATTGTACGTTTTCGGTATGAAGCGATTTTGCTTTCGATTAGGGCGTGTTTGGCTGCTCAAAACGCATGAATCTTGCGTATTTGTATATAATGAAGTATTTTTCGTTTCATAATACGAGCTGGAACCCATACAGCATGCGTAAAACTCGAATAAAGGAATTCGGTATAAGGCGACTATGCGTTCGTGTGGGACGTGTTTGGCTGCCCAAAATGCATGAATCTTGCATATTTGCATTTCTATGGCATTCTTTCTTTGCATTTCTATTTCATTCTTGAAGTTTTTTCCATCTTATGATACGAGCTGAAACGCGTACAGCGAGTGTGAAACTCAAATGTACGATTTCGGTATAAAGCGAGTTTGCGTTCCATTGGGGCGTGTTTGGCTGCTCAAAATGGATAAATCTTGCGTATTTGAATAGAATAAAGTGTTTTTTATCTTATAATACGAGCTGAAACACCTACAGCGAGTGTGAAACTCAATTGTACGTTTTCGGTATGAAGCGATTTTCCTTTCGATTGAGGCGTGTTTGGCTGCTCAAAACGCATCAATCTTGCGTATTTGTATACGATGAAGTATTTTTCGTCTCATAATACGAGCTGGAACCCATACAGCATGCGTAAAACTCGAATAAAGGAATTCGGTATAAGGCGACTATGCGTTCGTGTGGGACGTGTTTGGGTGCCCAAAATGCATGAATCTTGCATATTTGCATAGAATGAAGTTTTTTTCATCTTATAATATGACCTGAAACGCGTACAGCGAGTGTGAAACTCAAATGTACGATTTCGGTATAAAGCGACTTTGCGTTCGATTCGGGAGTGTTTGGCTGCCCAAAAACCATGAATCTTGCGTATTTGCATAGAATGAAGTATTTTTCATTTCATAATACGAGCTGGAACGCATACAGCGAGCGTAAAACTCGAGTAAACGAATTCGGTATAAGGCGACTTTTTGTTCCTTTGGGACGTGTTTGGGTGCTCACAATGCCTGAATCTTGCATATTTGCATAGAATGAAGTATTTTTCATCTCAAAATACGAGCTGAAACGCCTACAGCGAGTGTGAAACTCAAATGTACGATTTCTGTATGAAGCGACTTTGGATTCGATTGGGGCCTGTTTGGGTACTCGAAATGCATAAATCTTCAGTATTTGCATAGAATGAAGTGTTTTTCATCTAAAAATACGAACTGAAATGCCTACAGCGAGTGTGAAACTCAAATGTACGATATCGGTATAAAGCTACTTTGCGTTCGATTGGGGCTTGTTTGGCTGCTCAAAACGCATGAATCTTGCGTATTTGTATAGTATGAAGTATTTTTCATTTCATAATACGAGCTGGAACGCATACAGCGAGCGTAAAACTCGAGTAAACGAATTCGGTATAAGGCGACTTTTTGTTCCTTTGGGACGTGTTTGCGTGCTCACAATGCCTGAATCTTGCATATTTGCATAGAATGAAGTATGCCTGAATCTTGCATATTTGCATAGAATGAAGTATTTTTCATCTCAAAATACGAGCTGAAACGCCTACAGCGAGTGTGAAACTCAAATGTACGATTTCGGTATAAGGCGACTAAGCGTTCGTGTGAGACGTGTTTGGGTACTCGAAATGCATGAATCTTCAGTATTTGCATAGAATGAAGTGTTTTTCATCTCAAAATACGAGCTGAAACGCCTACAGCGAGTGTGAAACTCAATTGTACGATTTCTGTATGAAGCGACTTTGCATTCGATTGGGGCCTGTTTGGGTACTCGAAATGCATGAATCTTCAGTATTTGCATAGAATGAAGTGTTTTTCATCTAAAAATACGAACTGAAACGCCTACAGCGAGTGTGAAACTCAAATGTACCATTTCGGTATAAAGCGACTTTGCGTTCCATTGGGGCGTGTTTGGCTGCCCAAAATGCATGAATCTTGCGTATTTGTATAGAATGAAGTCTTTTCATTTCATAATACCAGCTGGAACTCATACAGCATGCATAAAACTCGAATAAAGGAATTCGATATAAGGCGACTAAGCGTTCATGTGGGACGTGTTTGGCTGCCCAAAATGCATGAATCTTGAATATTTGCATAGAATGAAGTTTTTTTCATCTTATAATACGAGCTGAAACGCGTACAGCGAGAGTGAAACTCAAATGCACGATTTCGGTATAAAGCGACTTTGCGTTCCATTGGGGCGTGTTTGGCTGCCCAAAATGCATGAATCTTGCGTGTTTGCATAGAATGAAGTTTTTTTCATCTTATAATACGAGCTGAAACACCTACAGTGAGTGGGAAACTCAATTGTACGTTTTCGGTATGAAGCGACTTTGCTTTCGATTGGGGCGTGTTTGGCTACTCGAAATGCATGAGTCTTGCGTATTTGAATAGAATGAAGTGTTTTTCATCTTCTACGAGCGGAAACGTCTACAGCTAATGTGAAACTTAAATGTACGATTTCGGTATGAAGGGACTTTGCTTTCGAATGGGGCGGGTTTAACTTCTCGAAATGCATGAGTCTTGCGTATTTGAATAGAATGAAGTGTTTTTCATCTTCTACGAGCGGAAACGCCTACAGCTAGTGTGAAACTCAATTGTACGTTTTCGGTATGAAGCGATTTTGCTTTCGATTAGGGCGTGTTTGGCTGCTCAAATCGCATCAATCTTGCGTATTTGTATACGATGAAGTATTTTTCGTCTCATAATACGAGCTGGAACCCATACAGCATGCGTAAAACTCGAATAAAGAAATTCGGTATAAGGCGACTATGCGTTCGTGTGAGACGTGTTTGGCTGCCCAAAATGCATGAATCTTGCATATTTGCATAGAATGAAGTTTTTTTCATCTTATAATATGACCTGAAACGCGTACAGCGAGTGTGAAACTCAAATGTACGATTTCGGTATAAAGCGACTTTGCGTTCAATTGGGGCGTGTTTGGCTGCCCAAAATGCATGAATCTTCAGTATTTGCATAGAATGAAGTGTTTTTCATCTAAAAATACGAACTGAAACGCCTACAGCGAGTGTGAAACTCAAATGTACGATTTCGGTATAAAGCGACTTTGCGTTCCATTGGGGCGTGTTTGGCTGCCCAAAATGCATGAATCTTGCGTATTTGCATAGAATAAAGTGTTTTCCATCTTATAATACGAGCTGAAACGCCTACAGCGAGTGTGAAACTCAAATGTACGTTTTCGGTATGAAGCGACTTTGCTTTCGATTGGGGCCTGTTTGGGTACTCGAAATGCATGAATCTTCCGTATTTGCATCGACTGAAGATTTTTTCACCTCAAAATACGAACAGAAACGCCTACAGCGAGTGTGAAACTCAAATGTACGATATCGGTATAAAGCTACTTTGCGTTCGATTGGGGCTTGTTTGGCTGCTGAAAACGCATGAATCTTGCGTATTTGTATAGAATGAAGTATTTGTCGTCTCATAATACGAGCTGGAACTCATACAGCATGCGTAAAACTCGAATAAAGGAATTCGGTATAAGGCGACTAAGCGTTCGTGTGGGACGTGTTTGGCTGCCCAAAATGCATGAATCTTGAATATTTGCATAGAATGAAGTTTTTTTCATCTTATAATACGAGCTGAAACGCGTACAGCGAGAGTGAAACTCAAATGCACGATTTCGGTATAAAGCGACTTTCCGTTCGATTCGGGCGTGTTTGGCTGCCCAAAACCATGAATCTTGCGTATTTCCATAGAATGAAGTGGTTTTCATTTTATAATACGAGCTTGAACGTTTACATCGAGTGTGAAACTCAAATGTACGTTTTCGGTATGAAGCGACTTTGCTTTCGATTGGGGCCTGTTTGGGTACTCGAAATGCATGAATCTTCCGTATTTGCACAGACTGAAGATTTTTTCATCTCAAAATACGAACTGAAACGCCTACAGCGAGTGTGAAACTCAAATGTACGATATCGGTATAAAGCTACCTTGCGTTCGATTGGGGCTTGTTTGGCTGCTCAAAACGCATGAATCTTGCGTATTTGTATAGAATGAAGTCTTTTCATTTCATAATACCAGCTGGAACGCATACAGCGAGCGTAAAACTCGAGTAAACGAATTCGGTATAAGGCGACTTTTTGTTCCTTTGGGACGTGCTTGGGTGCTCACAATGCCTGAATCTTGCATATTTGCATAGAATGAAGTATTTTTCATCTCAAAATACGAGCTTGAACGTTTACATCGAGTGTGAAACTCAAATGTACGATTTCGGTATAACGCGACTTTGCGTTCAATTGGGGCGTGTTTGGCTGCCCAAAATGCATGAATGTTGCGTATTTGCATAGAATAAAGTGTTTTTCATCTCAAAATACGAGCTGAAACGCCTACAGCGAGTGTGAAACTCAATTGTACGATTTCTGTATGAAGCGACTTTGCATTCGATTGGGGCCTGTTTGGGTACTCGAAATGCATGAATCTTCAGTATTTGCATAGAATGAAGTATTTTTCATCTCAAAATACGAGCTGAAACGCCTACAGCGAGTGTGAAACTCAAATCTACGATTTCAGTATGAAGCGACTTTGCTTTCGATTGGGGCCTGTTTGGCTGCTCAAAACGCATGAATCTTGCGTATTTGTATAGTATGAAGTATTTTTCATTTCATAATACGAGCTGGAACGCATACAGCGAGCGTAAAACTCGAGTAAACGAATTCGGTATAAGGCGACTTTTTGTTCCTTTGGGTCGTGTTCGGGTGCTCACAATGCCTGAATCTTGCATATTTGCATAGAATGAAGTATTTTTCATCTCAAAATACGAGCTGAAACGCCTACAGCGAGTGTGAAACTCAATTGTACGTTTTCGGTATGAAGCGATTTTGCTTTCGATTGGGGCGTGTTTGGCTGCTCAAAAGGCATGAATCTTGCGCATTTGTATAGAATGAAGTATTTTTTGTCTCATAATACGAGCTGGAACTCATGCAGCATGCATAAAACTCGAATAAAAATTCGGTATAAGGCGACTAAGCGTTCGTGTGAGACGTGTTTGGCTGCCCAAAATGCATGAATCTTGAATATTTGCATAGAATGAAGTTTTTTTCATCTTATGATACGAGCTGAAACGCGTACAGCGAGTGTGAAACTGAAATCTACGATTTCGGTATAAAGCGACTTTCCGTTCGATTCGGGCGTGTTTGGCTGCTCAAAACCATGAATCTTGCGTATTTCCATAGAATGACGTGGTTTTCATTTTATAATACGAGCTTGAACGTTTACATCGAGTGTGAAACTCAAATGTACGATTTCGGTATAAAGCGAGTTTGCGTTCCATTGGGGCGTGTTTGGCTGCCCAAAATCGATAAATCTTGCGTATTTGAATAGAATAAAGTGTTTTTTATCTTATAATACGAGCTGAAACACCTACAGCGAGTGTGAAACTCAATTGTACGTTTTCGGTATGAAGCGATTTTGCTTTCGATTGAGGCGTGTTTGGCTGCTCAAAACGCATCAATCTTGCGTATTTGTATACGATGAAGTATTTTTCGTCTCATAATACGAGCTGGAACCCATACAGCATGCGTAAAACTCGAATAAAGGAATTCGGTATAAGGCGACTATGCGTTCGTGTGGGACGTGTTTGGGTGCCCAAAATGCATGAATCTTGCATATTTGCATTTCTATGGCATTGTTTCTTTGCATTTCTATTTCATTCTTGAAGTTTTTTCCATCTTATGATACGAGCTGAAACGCGTACAGCGAGTGTGAAACTCAAATCTACGATTTCGGTATAAAGCGACTTTCCGTTCGATTCGGGCGTGTTTGGCTGCCCAAAACCATGAATCTTGCGTATTTGTATATAATGAAGTATTTTTCGTCTCATAATACGAGCTGGAACCCATACAGCATGCGTAAAACTCGAATAAAGGAATTCGGTATAAGGCGACTATGCGTTCGTGTGGGACGTGTTTGGCTGCCCAAAATGCATGAATCTTGCACATTTGCATTTCTATGGCATTCTTTCTTTGCATTTCTATTTAATTCTTGAAGTTTTTTCCATCTTATGATACGAGCTGAAACGCGTACAGCGAGTGTGAAACTCAAATGTACGATTTCGGTATAAAGCGACTTTGCGTTCGATTCGGGAGTGTTTGGCTGCCCCAAAAAGCATGAATCTTGCGTATTTGCATAGAATGAAGTGGTTTTCATTTCATAATACGAGCTTGAACGTTTACATCGAGTGTGAAACTCAAATGTACGATTTCGGTATAAAGCGACTTTGCGTTCAATTGGGGCGTGCTTGGCTGCCCAAAATGCATGAATGTTGCGTATTTGCATAGAATAAAGTGTTTTTCATCTTATAATACGAGCTGAAACGCCTACAGCGAGTGTGAAACTCAAATGTACGTTTTCGGTATGAAGCGACTTTGCTTTCGATTGGGGCCTGTTTGGGTACTCGAAATGCATGAATCTTCCGTATTTGCACAGACTGAAGATTTTTTCATCTCAAAATACGAACTGAAACGCCTACAGCGAGTGTGAAACTCAAATGTACGATTTCAGTATGAAGCTACCTTGCGTTCGATTGGGGCTTGTTTGGCTGCTCAAAACGCATGAATCTTGCGTATTTGTATAGAATGAAGTCTTTTCATTTCATAATACCAGCTGGAACGCATACAGCGAGCGTAAAACTCGAGTAAACGAATTCGGTATAAGGCGACTTTTTGTTCCTTTGGGTCGTGTTCGGGTGCTCACAATGCCTGAATCTTGCATATTTGCATAGAATGAAGTATTTTTCATCTCAAAATACGAGCTGAAACGCCTACAGCGAGTGTGAAACTCAATTGTACGTTTTCGGTATGAAGCGATTTTGCTTTCGATTGGGGCGTGTTTGGCTGCTCAAAAGGCATGAATCTTGCGCATTTGTATAGAATGAAGTATTTTTTGTCTCATAATACGAGCTGGAACTCATGCAGCATGCATAAAACTCGAATAAAAATTCGGTATAAGGCGACTAAGCGTTCGTGTGAGACGTGTTTGGCTGCCCAAAGTGCATGAATCTTGAATATTTGCATAGAATGAAGTTTTTTTCATCTTATGATACGAGCTGAAACGCGTACAGCGAGTGTGAAACTGAAATCTACGATTTCGGTATAAAGCGACTTTCCGTTCGATTCGGGCGTGTTTGGCTGCTCAAAACCATGAATCTTGCGTATTTCCATAGAATGACGTGGTTTTCATTTTATAATACGAGCTTGAACGTTTACATCGAGTGTGAAACTCAAATGTACGATTTCGGTATAAAGCGAGTTTGCGTTCCATTGGGGCGTGTTTGGCTGCCCAAAATCGATAAATCTTGCGTATTTGAATAGAATAAAGTGTTTTTTATCTTATAATACGAGCTGAAACACCTACAGCGAGTGTGAAACTCAATTGTACGTTTTCGGTATGAAGCGATTTTGCTTTCGATTGAGGCGTGTTTGGCTGCTCAAAACGCATCAATCTTGCGTATTTGTATACGATGAAGTATTTTTCGTCTCATAATACGAGCTGGAACCCATACAGCATGCGTAAAACTCGAATAAAGGAATTCGGTATAAGGCGACTATGCGTTCGTGTGGGACGTGTTTGGGTGCCCAAAATGCATGAATCTTGCATATTTGCATTTCTATGGCATTGTTTCTTTGCATTTCTATTTCATTCTTGAAGTTTTTTCCATCTTATGATACGAGCTGAAACGCGTACAGCGAGTGTGAAACTCAAATCTACGATTTCGGTATAAAGCGACTTTCCGTTCGATTCGGGCGTGTTTGGCTGCCCAAAACCATGAATCTTGCGTATTTGTATATAATGAAGTATTTTTCGTCTCATAATACGAGCTGGAACCCATACAGCATGCGTAAAACTCGAATAAAGGAATTCGGTATAAGGCGACTATGCGTTCGTGTGGGACGTGTTTGGCTGCCCAAAATGCATGAATCTTGCACATTTGCATTTCTATGGCATTCTTTCTTTGCATTTCTATTTAATTCTTGAAGTTTTTTCCATCTTATGATACGAGCTGAAACGCTTACAGCGAGTGTGAAACTCAAATGTACGATTTCGGTATAAAGCGACTTTGCGTTCGATTCGGGAGTGTTTGGCTGCCCCAAAAAGCATGAATCTTGCGTATTTGCATAGTATGAAGTATTTTTCATTTCATAATACGAGCTGGAACGCATACAGCGAGCGTAAAACTCGAGTAAACGAATTCGGTATACCGAATTCGTTTAGTCGCCTTATAAGGCGACTTTTTGTTTTTTTGGGACGTGTTTGGGTGCTCACAATGCCTGAATCTTGCATATTTTCATAGAATGAAGTATTTTTCATCTCAAAATACGAGCTGAAACGCCTACAGCCAGTGTGAAACTCAAATGTACGATTTCGGTATAACGCGACTTTGCGTTCCATTGAGGCGTGTTTGGCTGCTCAAAACGCATCAATCTTGCGTATTTGTATAGGATGAAGAATTTTTCGTCTCATAATACGAGCTGGAACCCATACAGCATGCGTAAAACTCGAATAAAGGAATTCGGTATAAGGCGACTATGCGTTCGTGTGGGACGTGTTTGGCTGCCTAAAATGCATAAATGTTGCGTATTTGCATAGAATAAAGTTTTTTTCATCTCAAAATACGAGCTGAAACGCCTACAGCGAGTGTGAAACTCAAATGTACGATTTCGGTATGAAGCGACTTTGCATTCGATTGGGGCCTGTTTGGGTACTCGAAATGCATGAATGTTGCGTATTTGCATAGAATGAAGTGTTTTTCATCTAAAAATACGAACTGAAACGCCTACAGCGAGTGTGAAACTCAAATGTACGATGTCGGTATAAAGCTTCTTTGCGTTCGATTGGGGCTTGTTTGGCTGCTCAAAACGCATGAATCTTGCGTATTTGTATAGTATGAAGTATTTTTCATTTCATAATACGAGCTGGAACGCATACAGAGAGCGTAAAACTCGAGTAAACGAATTCGGTATAAGGCGACTTTTTGTTTCTTTGGGACGTGTTTGGGTGCTCACAATGCCTCAATCTTGCATATTTTCATAAAATGAAGTATTTTTCATCTCAAAATACGAGCTGAAACGCCTACAGCGAGTGTGAAACTCAAATGTACGATTTCGGTATAAAGCGACTTTGCGTTCCATTGGGGCGCGTTTAGCTGCCCAAAATGCATGAATGTTGCGTATTTGCATAGAATAAAGTGTTTTTCATCTTAAAATACGAGCTGAAACGCCTACAGCGAGTGTGAAACTCAAATGTACGATTTCGGTATGAAGCGACTTTGCATTCGATTGGGGCCTGTTTGGGTACTCGAAATGCATGAATCTTCCGTATTTGCATAGAATGAAGTATTTTTCATCTCAAAATACGAGCTGAAACGCCTACAGCGAGTGTGAAACTCAAATGTACGATTTCGGTATAAAGCGACTTTGCGTTCCATTGGGGCGTGTTTGGCTGCCCAAAATGTATGAATCTTGCGTATTTGCATAGAATAAAGTGTTTTTCATCTTATAATACGAGCTGAAACACCTACAGCGAGTGTGAAACTCAAATGTACGATTTCGGTATAAAGCGACTTTGCGTTCCATTGGGGCATGTTTGGCTGCCCAAAATGCATGAATCTTGCGTATTTGCATAGAATAAAGTGTTTTTCATCTTATAATACGAGCTGAAACGCCTACAGCGAGTGTGAAAATCAAATGTACGTTTTCGGTATGAAGCGACTTTGCATTCGTTTGGGACGTGTTTTGCTATTCGAAACGCATGGATCTTGGGTATTTTCATATAATTAAGTATTTTTCATCTCATAATATGAGCTGGAATGCCCACCTCAGTAGGCATTCCAGCTCATATTACTTATTATTATTATTATTATTAAAACACGAATATACGAATTCGGTATAAGGCGACTTTACGTTCGATTGGAGCGTGTTTGACTGCCCAAAATGCATGAATCTTAAGTATTTGCATAGAATGAAGTTTTTTTTCATCTCACAAACGATCTGAAACGTCTACAGCGAGTGTGAAACTCAAATGTACGTTTTCGGTATAAAGCTACTTTGCGTTCGATTCGGGCCTGTTTGGGTACTCGAAATGCATGAATCTTGGGTATTTGTATAGTATGAACTATTTTTCATTTTATAATACGAGCTGGAACGCATACAGCGTGCGTAAAACTCGAGTAAACGAATTCGGTATAAGGCGACTTTTTGTTCCTTTGGGACGTGTTTGGGTGCTCAAAATGCCTGAATCTTGCATATTTGTCAAATGTACTCAAATGTACGTTTTCGGTATGAAGCGATTTTGCTTTCGATTGGGGCCTGTTTGGGTACTCGAAATGCATGAATCTTCCGTATTTGCATAGAATGAAGTGTTTTTCATCTAAAAATACGAACTGAAACGCCTACAGCGAGTGTGAAACTCAAATGTACGATGTCGGTATAAAGCTTCTTTGCGTTCGATTGGGGCTTGTTTGGCTGCTCAAAACGCATGAATCTTGCGTATTTGTATAGAATGAAGTCTTTTCATTTCATAATACCAGCTGGAACGCATACAGCGAGCGTAAAACTCGAGTAAACGAATTCGGTATAAGGCGACTTTTTGTTCCTTTGGGTCGTGTTCGGGTGCTCACAATGCCTGAATCTTGCATATTTGCATAGAATGAAGTATTTTTCATCTCAAAATACGAGCTGAAACGCCTACAGCGAGTGTGAAACTCAATTGTACGTTTTCGGTATGAAGCGATTTTGCTTTCGATTGGGGCGTGTTTGGCTGCTCAAAAGGCATGAATCTTGCGCATTTGTATAGAATGAAGTATTTTTTGTCTCATAATACGAGCTGGAACTCATGCAGCATGCATAAAACTCGAATAAAAATTCGGTATAAGGCGACTAAGCGTTCGTGTGAGACGTGTTTGGCTGCCCAAAGTGCATGAATCTTGAATATTTGCATAGAATGAAGTTTTTTTCATCTTATGATACGAGCTGAAACGCGTACAGCGAGTGTGAAACTGAAATCTACGATTTCGGTATAAAGCGACTTTCCGTTCGATTCGGGCGTGTTTGGCTGCTCAAAACCATGAATCTTGCGTATTTCCATAGAATGACGTGGTTTTCATTTTATAATACGAGCTTGAACGTTTACATCGAGTGTGAAACTCAAATGTACGATTTCGGTATAAAGCGAGTTTGCGTTCCATTGGGGCGTGTTTGGCTGCCCAAAATCGATAAATCTTGCGTATTTGAATAGAATAAAGTGTTTTTTATCTTATAATACGAGCTGAAACACCTACAGCGAGTGTGAAACTCAATTGTACGTTTTCGGTATGAAGCGATTTTGCTTTCGATTGAGGCGTGTTTGGCTGCTCAAAACGCATCAATCTTGCGTATTTGTATACGATGAAGTATTTTTCGTCTCATAATACGAGCTGGAACCCATACAGCATGCGTAAAACTCGAATAAAGGAATTCGGTATAAGGCGACTATGCGTTCGTGTGGGACGTGTTTGGGTGCCCAAAATGCATGAATCTTGCATATTTGCATTTCTATGGCATTGTTTCTTTGCATTTCTATTTCATTCTTGAAGTTTTTTCCATCTTATGATACGAGCTGAAACGCGTACAGCGAGTGTGAAACTCAAATCTACGATTTCGGTATAAAGCGACTTTCCGTTCGATTCGGGCGTGTTTGGCTGCCCAAAACCATGAATCTTGCGTATTTGTATATAATGAAGTATTTTTCGTCTCATAATACGAGCTGGAACCCATACAGCATGCGTAAAACTCGAATAAAGGAATTCGGTATAAGGCGACTATGCGTTCGTGTGGGACGTGTTTGGCTGCCCAAAATGCATGAATCTTGCACATTTGCATTTCTATGGCATTCTTTCTTTGCATTTCTATTTAATTCTTGAAGTTTTTTCCATCTTATGATACGAGCTGAAACGCGTACAGCGAGTGTGAAACTCAAATGTACGATTTCGGTATAAAGCGACTTTGCGTTCGATTCGGGAGTGTTTGGCTGCCCCAAAAAGCATGAATCTTGCGTATTTGCATAGAATGAAGTGGTTTTCATTTCATAATACGAGCTTGAACGTTTACATCGAGTGTGAAACTCAAATGTACGATTTCGGTATAAAGCGACTTTGCGTTCAATTGGGGCGTGCTTGGCTGCCCAAAATGCATGAATGTTGCGTATTTGCATAGAATAAAGTGTTTTTCATCTTATAATACGAGCTGAAACGCCTACAGCGAGTGTGAAACTCAAATGTACGTTTTCGGTATGAAGCGACTTTGCTTTCGATTGGGGCCTGTTTGGGTACTCGAAATGCATGAATCTTCCGTATTTGCACAGACTGAAGATTTTTTCATCTCAAAATACGAACTGAAACGCCTACAGCGAGTGTGAAACTCAAATGTACGATTTCAGTATGAAGCTACCTTGCGTTCGATTGGGGCTTGTTTGGCTGCTCAAAACGCATGAATCTTGCGTATTTGTATAGAATGAAGTCTTTTCATTTCATAATACCAGCTGGAACGCATACAGCGAGCGTAAAACTCGAGTAAACGAATTCGGTATAAGGCGACTTTTTGTTCCTTTGGGTCGTGTTCGGGTGCTCACAATGCCTGAATCTTGCATATTTGCATAGAATGAAGTATTTTTCATCTCAAAATACGAGCTGAAACGCCTACAGCGAGTGTGAAACTCAATTGTACGTTTTCGGTATGAAGCGATTTTGCTTTCGATTGGGGCGTGTTTGGCTGCTCAAAAGGCATGAATCTTGCGCATTTGTATAGAATGAAGTATTTTTTGTCTCATAATACGAGCTGGAACTCATGCAGCATGCATAAAACTCGAATAAAAATTCGGTATAAGGCGACTAAGCGTTCGTGTGAGACGTGTTTGGCTGCCCAAAGTGCATGAATCTTGAATATTTGCATAGAATGAAGTTTTTTTCATCTTATGATACGAGCTGAAACGCGTACAGCGAGTGTGAAACTGAAATCTACGATTTCGGTATAAAGCGACTTTCCGTTCGATTCGGGCGTGTTTGGCTGCTCAAAACCATGAATCTTGCGTATTTCCATAGAATGACGTGGTTTTCATTTTATAATACGAGCTTGAACGTTTACATCGAGTGTGAAACTCAAATGTACGATTTCGGTATAAAGCGAGTTTGCGTTCCATTGGGGCGTGTTTGGCTGCCCAAAATCGATAAATCTTGCGTATTTGAATAGAATAAAGTGTTTTTTATCTTATAATACGAGCTGAAACACCTACAGCGAGTGTGAAACTCAATTGTACGTTTTCGGTATGAAGCGATTTTGCTTTCGATTGAGGCGTGTTTGGCTGCTCAAAACGCATCAATCTTGCGTATTTGTATACGATGAAGTATTTTTCGTCTCATAATACGAGCTGGAACCCATACAGCATGCGTAAAACTCGAATAAAGGAATTCGGTATAAGGCGACTATGCGTTCGTGTGGGACGTGTTTGGGTGCCCAAAATGCATGAATCTTGCATATTTGCATTTCTATGGCATTGTTTCTTTGCATTTCTATTTCATTCTTGAAGTTTTTTCCATCTTATGATACGAGCTGAAACGCGTACAGCGAGTGTGAAACTCAAATCTACGATTTCGGTATAAAGCGACTTTCCGTTCGATTCGGGCGTGTTTGGCTGCCCAAAACCATGAATCTTGCGTATTTGTATATAATGAAGTATTTTTCGTCTCATAATACGAGCTGGAACCCATACAGCATGCGTAAAACTCGAATAAAGGAATTCGGTATAAGGCGACTATGCGTTCGTGTGGGACGTGTTTGGCTGCCCAAAATGCATGAATCTTGCACATTTGCATTTCTATGGCATTCTTTCTTTGCATTTCTATTTAATTCTTGAAGTTTTTTCCATCTTATGATACGAGCTGAAACGCTTACAGCGAGTGTGAAACTCAAATGTACGATTTCGGTATAAAGCGACTTTGCGTTCGATTCGGGAGTGTTTGGCTGCCCCAAAAAGCATGAATCTTGCGTATTTGCATAGTATGAAGTATTTTTCATTTCATAATACGAGCTGGAACGCATACAGCGAGCGTAAAACTCGAGTAAACGAATTCGGTATACCGAATTCGTTTAGTCGCCTTATAAGGCGACTTTTTGTTTTTTTGGGACGTGTTTGGGTGCTCACAATGCCTGAATCTTGCATATTTTCATAGAATGAAGTATTTTTCATCTCAAAATACGAGCTGAAACGCCTACAGCCAGTGTGAAACTCAAATGTACGATTTCGGTATAACGCGACTTTGCGTTCCATTGAGGCGTGTTTGGCTGCTCAAAACGCATCAATCTTGCGTATTTGTATAGGATGAAGAATTTTTCGTCTCATAATACGAGCTGGAACCCATACAGCATGCGTAAAACTCGAATAAAGGAATTCGGTATAAGGCGACTATGCGTTCGTGTGGGACGTGTTTGGCTGCCTAAAATGCATAAATGTTGCGTATTTGCATAGAATAAAGTTTTTTTCATCTCAAAATACGAGCTGAAACGCCTACAGCGAGTGTGAAACTCAAATGTACGATTTCGGTATGAAGCGACTTTGCATTCGATTGGGGCCTGTTTGGGTACTCGAAATGCATGAATGTTGCGTATTTGCATAGAATGAAGTGTTTTTCATCTAAAAATACGAACTGAAACGCCTACAGCGAGTGTGAAACTCAAATGTACGATGTCGGTATAAAGCTTCTTTGCGTTCGATTGGGGCTTGTTTGGCTGCTCAAAACGCATGAATCTTGCGTATTTGTATAGTATGAAGTATTTTTCATTTCATAATACGAGCTGGAACGCATACAGAGAGCGTAAAACTCGAGTAAACGAATTCGGTATAAGGCGACTTTTTGTTTCTTTGGGACGTGTTTGGGTGCTCACAATGCCTCAATCTTGCATATTTTCATAAAATGAAGTATTTTTCATCTCAAAATACGAGCTGAAACGCCTACAGCGAGTGTGAAACTCAAATGTACGATTTCGGTATAAAGCGACTTTGCGTTCCATTGGGGCGCGTTTAGCTGCCCAAAATGCATGAATGTTGCGTATTTGCATAGAATAAAGTGTTTTTCATCTTAAAATACGAGCTGAAACGCCTACAGCGAGTGTGAAACTCAAATGTACGATTTCGGTATGAAGCGACTTTGCATTCGATTGGGGCCTGTTTGGGTACTCGAAATGCATGAATCTTCCGTATTTGCATAGAATGAAGTATTTTTCATCTCAAAATACGAGCTGAAACGCCTACAGCGAGTGTGAAACTCAAATGTACGATTTCGGTATAAAGCGACTTTGCGTTCCATTGGGGCGTGTTTGGCTGCCCAAAATGTATGAATCTTGCGTATTTGCATAGAATAAAGTGTTTTTCATCTTATAATACGAGCTGAAACACCTACAGCGAGTGTGAAACTCAAATGTACGATTTCGGTATAAAGCGACTTTGCGTTCCATTGGGGCATGTTTGGCTGCCCAAAATGCATGAATCTTGCGTATTTGCATAGAATAAAGTGTTTTTCATCTTATAATACGAGCTGAAACGCCTACAGCGAGTGTGAAAATCAAATGTACGTTTTCGGTATGAAGCGACTTTGCATTCGTTTGGGACGTGTTTTGCTATTCGAAACGCATGGATCTTGGGTATTTTCATATAATTAAGTATTTTTCATCTCATAATATGAGCTGGAATGCCCACCTCAGTAGGCATTCCAGCTCATATTACTTATTATTATTATTATTATTAAAACACGAATATACGAATTCGGTATAAGGCGACTTTACGTTCGATTGGAGCGTGTTTGACTGCCCAAAATGCATGAATCTTAAGTATTTGCATAGAATGAAGTTTTTTTTCATCTCACAAACGATCTGAAACGTCTACAGCGAGTGTGAAACTCAAATGTACGTTTTCGGTATAAAGCTACTTTGCGTTCGATTCGGGCCTGTTTGGGTACTCGAAATGCATGAATCTTGGGTATTTGTATAGTATGAACTATTTTTCATTTTATAATACGAGCTGGAACGCATACAGCGTGCGTAAAACTCGAGTAAACGAATTCGGTATAAGGCGACTTTTTGTTCCTTTGGGACGTGTTTGGGTGCTCAAAATGCCTGAATCTTGCATATTTGTCAAATGTACTCAAATGTACGTTTTCGGTATGAAGCGATTTTGCTTTCGATTGGGGCCTGTTTGGGTACTCGAAATGCATGAATCTTCCGTATTTGCATAGAATGAAGTGTTTTTCATCTAAAAATACGAACTGAAACGCCTACAGCGAGTGTGAAACTCAAATGTACGATGTCGGTATAAAGCTTCTTTGCGTTCGATTGGGGCTTGTTTGGCTGCTCAAAACGCATGAATCTTGCGTATTTGTATAGAATGAAGTCTTTTCATTTCATAATACCAGCTGGAACGCATACAGCGAGCGTAAAACTCGAGTAAACGAATTCGGTATAAGGCGACTTTTTGTTCCTTTGGGTCGTGTTCGGGTGCTCACAATGCCTGAATCTTGCATATTTGCATAGAATGAAGTATTTTTCATCTCAAAATACGAGCTGAAACGCCTACAGCGAGTGTGAAACTCAATTGTACGTTTTCGGTATGAAGCGATTTTGCTTTCGATTGGGGCGTGTTTGGCTGCTCAAAAGGCATGAATCTTGCGCATTTGTATAGAATGAAGTATTTTTTGTCTCATAATACGAGCTGGAACTCATGCAGCATGCATAAAACTCGAATAAAAATTCGGTATAAGGCGACTAAGCGTTCGTGTGAGACGTGTTTGGCTGCCCAAAGTGCATGAATCTTGAATATTTGCATAGAATGAAGTTTTTTTCATCTTATGATACGAGCTGAAACGCGTACAGCGAGTGTGAAACTGAAATCTACGATTTCGGTATAAAGCGACTTTCCGTTCGATTCGGGCGTGTTTGGCTGCTCAAAACCATGAATCTTGCGTATTTCCATAGAATGACGTGGTTTTCATTTTATAATACGAGCTTGAACGTTTACATCGAGTGTGAAACTCAAATGTACGATTTCGGTATAAAGCGAGTTTGCGTTCCATTGGGGCGTGTTTGGCTGCCCAAAATCGATAAATCTTGCGTATTTGAATAGAATAAAGTGTTTTTTATCTTATAATACGAGCTGAAACACCTACAGCGAGTGTGAAACTCAATTGTACGTTTTCGGTATGAAGCGATTTTGCTTTCGATTGAGGCGTGTTTGGCTGCTCAAAACGCATCAATCTTGCGTATTTGTATACGATGAAGTATTTTTCGTCTCATAATACGAGCTGGAACCCATACAGCATGCGTAAAACTCGAATAAAGGAATTCGGTATAAGGCGACTATGCGTTCGTGTGGGACGTGTTTGGGTGCCCAAAATGCATGAATCTTGCATATTTGCATTTCTATGGCATTGTTTCTTTGCATTTCTATTTCATTCTTGAAGTTTTTTCCATCTTATGATACGAGCTGAAACGCGTACAGCGAGTGTGAAACTCAAATCTACGATTTCGGTATAAAGCGACTTTCCGTTCGATTCGGGCGTGTTTGGCTGCCCAAAACCATGAATCTTGCGTATTTGTATATAATGAAGTATTTTTCGTCTCATAATACGAGCTGGAACCCATACAGCATGCGTAAAACTCGAATAAAGGAATTCGGTATAAGGCGACTATGCGTTCGTGTGGGACGTGTTTGGCTGCCCAAAATGCATGAATCTTGCACATTTGCATTTCTATGGCATTCTTTCTTTGCATTTCTATTTAATTCTTGAAGTTTTTTCCATCTTATGATACGAGCTGAAACGCTTACAGCGAGTGTGAAACTCAAATGTACGATTTCGGTATAAAGCGACTTTGCGTTCGATTCGGGAGTGTTTGGCTGCCCCAAAAAGCATGAATCTTGCGTATTTGCATAGTATGAAGTATTTTTCATTTCATAATACGAGCTGGAACGCATACAGCGAGCGTAAAACTCGAGTAAACGAATTCGGTATACCGAATTCGTTTAGTCGCCTTATAAGGCGACTTTTTGTTTTTTTGGGACGTGTTTGGGTGCTCACAATGCCTGAATCTTGCATATTTTCATAGAATGAAGTATTTTTCATCTCAAAATACGAGCTGAAACGCCTACAGCCAGTGTGAAACTCAAATGTACGATTTCGGTATAACGCGACTTTGCGTTCCATTGAGGCGTGTTTGGCTGCTCAAAACGCATCAATCTTGCGTATTTGTATAGGATGAAGAATTTTTCGTCTCATAATACGAGCTGGAACCCATACAGCATGCGTAAAACTCGAATAAAGGAATTCGGTATAAGGCGACTATGCGTTCGTGTGGGACGTGTTTGGCTGCCTAAAATGCATAAATGTTGCGTATTTGCATAGAATAAAGTTTTTTTCATCTCAAAATACGAGCTGAAACGCCTACAGCGAGTGTGAAACTCAAATGTACGATTTCGGTATGAAGCGACTTTGCATTCGATTGGGGCCTGTTTGGGTACTCGAAATGCATGAATGTTGCGTATTTGCATAGAATGAAGTGTTTTTCATCTAAAAATACGAACTGAAACGCCTACAGCGAGTGTGAAACTCAAATGTACGATGTCGGTATAAAGCTTCTTTGCGTTCGATTGGGGCTTGTTTGGCTGCTCAAAACGCATGAATCTTGCGTATTTGTATAGTATGAAGTATTTTTCATTTCATAATACGAGCTGGAACGCATACAGAGAGCGTAAAACTCGAGTAAACGAATTCGGTATAAGGCGACTTTTTGTTTCTTTGGGACGTGTTTGGGTGCTCACAATGCCTCAATCTTGCATATTTTCATAAAATGAAGTATTTTTCATCTCAAAATACGAGCTGAAACGCCTACAGCGAGTGTGAAACTCAAATGTACGATTTCGGTATAAAGCGACTTTGCGTTCCATTGGGGCGCGTTTAGCTGCCCAAAATGCATGAATGTTGCGTATTTGCATAGAATAAAGTGTTTTTCATCTTAAAATACGAGCTGAAACGCCTACAGCGAGTGTGAAACTCAAATGTACGATTTCGGTATGAAGCGACTTTGCATTCGATTGGGGCCTGTTTGGGTACTCGAAATGCATGAATCTTCCGTATTTGCATAGAATGAAGTATTTTTCATCTCAAAATACGAGCTGAAACGCCTACAGCGAGTGTGAAACTCAAATGTACGATTTCGGTATAAAGCGACTTTGCGTTCCATTGGGGCGTGTTTGGCTGCCCAAAATGTATGAATCTTGCGTATTTGCATAGAATAAAGTGTTTTTCATCTTATAATACGAGCTGAAACACCTACAGCGAGTGTGAAACTCAAATGTACGATTTCGGTATAAAGCGACTTTGCGTTCCATTGGGGCATGTTTGGCTGCCCAAAATGCATGAATCTTGCGTATTTGCATAGAATAAAGTGTTTTTCATCTTATAATACGAGCTGAAACGCCTACAGCGAGTGTGAAAATCAAATGTACGTTTTCGGTATGAAGCGACTTTGCATTCGTTTGGGACGTGTTTTGCTATTCGAAACGCATGGATCTTGGGTATTTTCATATAATTAAGTATTTTTCATCTCATAATATGAGCTGGAATGCCCACCTCAGTAGGCATTCCAGCTCATATTACTTATTATTATTATTATTATTAAAACACGAATATACGAATTCGGTATAAGGCGACTTTACGTTCGATTGGAGCGTGTTTGACTGCCCAAAATGCATGAATCTTAAGTATTTGCATAGAATGAAGTTTTTTTTCATCTCACAAACGATCTGAAACGTCTACAGCGAGTGTGAAACTCAAATGTACGTTTTCGGTATAAAGCTACTTTGCGTTCGATTCGGGCCTGTTTGGGTACTCGAAATGCATGAATCTTGGGTATTTGTATAGTATGAACTATTTTTCATTTTATAATACGAGCTGGAACGCATACAGCGTGCGTAAAACTCGAGTAAACGAATTCGGTATAAGGCGACTTTTTGTTCCTTTGGGACGTGTTTGGGTGCTCAAAATGCCTGAATCTTGCATATTTGTCAAATGTACTCAAATGTACGTTTTCGGTATGAAGCGATTTTGCTTTCGATTGGGGCCTGTTTGGGTACTCGAAATGCATGAATCTTCCGTATTTGCATAGAATGAAGTGTTTTTCATCTAAAAATACGAACTGAAACGCCTACAGCGAGTGTGAAACTCAAATGTACGATGTCGGTATAAAGCTTCTTTGCGTTCGATTGGGGCTTGTTTGGCTGCTCAAAACGCATGAATCTTGCGTATTTGTATAGTATGAAGTATTTTTCATTTCATAATACGAGCTGGAACGCATACAGCGAGCGTAAAACTCGAGTAAACGAATTCGGTATAAGGCGACTTTTTGTTTCTTTGGGACGTGTTTGGGTGCTCACAATGCCTCAATCTTGCATATTTGCATAAAATGAAGTATTTTTCATCTCAAAATACGAGCTGAAACGCCTACAGCGAGTGTGAAACTCAAATGTACGATTTCGGTATAAAGCGACTTTGCGTTCCATTGGGGCGCGTTTGGCTGCCCAAAATGCATGAATGTTGCGTATTTGCATAGAATAAAGTGTTTTTCATCTAAAAATACGAACTGAAACGCCTACAGCGAGTGTGAAACTCAAATGTACGATATCGGTATAAAGCTACTTTGCGTTTGATTAGGGCTTGTTTGGCTGCTCAAAACGCATGAATCTTGCGTATTTGTATAGTATGAAGTATTTTTCATTTCATAATACGAGCTGGAACGCATACAGCGAGCGTAAAACTCGAGTAAACGAATTCGGTATAAAGCGACTTTTTGTTCTTTTGGGACGTGTTTGGGTGCGCACAATGCCTGAATCTTGCATATTTGCATAGAATGAAGTATTTTTCATCTCAAAATACGAGCTGAAACGCCTACAGCGAGTGTGAAACTCAATTGTACGTTTTCGGTATGAAGCGATTTTGCTTTCGCTTGGGGCGTGTTTGGCTGCTCAAAACGCATGAATCTTGCGCATTTGTATAGAATGAAGTATTTTTCGTCTCATAATACGAGCTGGAACTCATGCAGCATGCATAAAACTCGAATAAAAATTCGGTATAAGGCGACTAAGCGTTCGTGTGAGACGTGTTTGGCTGCCCAAAATGCATGAATCTTGAATATTTGCATAGAATGAAGTTTTTTTCATCTTATGATACGAGCTGAAACGCGTACAGCGAGTGTGAAACTCAAATCTACGATTTCGGTATGAAGCGACTTTGCTTTCGATTGGGGCGTGTTTGGCTACTCGAAATGCATGAGTCTTGCGTATTTGGATAGAATGAAGTGTTTTTCATCTTCTACGAGCGGAAACGTCTACAGCTAGTGTGAATCTTAAATGTACGATTTCGGTATAAAGCAACTTCGCTTTCGAATGGGGCGGGTTTGGCTTCTCGAAATTCATGAGTCTTGCGTATTTGAATAGAATGAAGTGTTTTTCATCTTCTACGAGCGGAAACGCCTACAGCTAGTGTGAAACTCAATTGTACGTTTTCAGTATGAAGCGATTTTGCTTTCGATTGGGGCGTGTTTGGCTGCCCAAAACGCATGAATCTTGGGTATTTGTATAGAATGAAGTATTTGTCGTCTCATAATACGAGCTGGAACTCATACAGCATGCGTAAAACTCGAATAAAGGAATTCGGTATAAGGCGACTAAGCGTTCGTGTGGGACGTGTTTGGCTACCCAAAATGCATGAATCTTGCATATTTGCATTTCTATGGCATTCTTTCTTTGCATTTCTATTTCATTCTTGAAGTTTTTTTCATCTTATGATACGAGCTGAAACGCGTACAGCGAGTGTGAAACTCAAATCTACGATTTCGGTATAAAGCGACTTTCCGTTCGATTCGGGCGTGTTTGGCTGCCCAAAACCATGAATCTTGCGTATTTCCATAGAATGAAGTGGTTTTCATTTTATAATACGAGCTCGAACGTTTACATCGAGTGTGAAACTCAAATGTACGATTTCGGTATAAAGCGAGTTTGCGTTCCATTGGGGCGTGTTTGGCTGCCCAAAATGGATAAATCTTGCGTATTTGAAGAAAATAAAGTGTTTTTTATCTTATAATACGAGCTGAAACTCCTACAGCCAGTGTGAAACTCAATTGTACGTTTTCGGTATGAAGCGATTTTGCTTTCGATTGAGGCGTGTTTGGCTGCTCAAAAGGCATCAATCTTGCGTATTTGTATAGGATGAAGTATTTTTCGTCTCATAATACGAGCTGGAACCCATACAGCATGCGTAAAACTCGAATAAAGGAATTCGGTATAAGGCGACTAAGCGTTCGTGTGGGACGTGTTTGGGTGCCCAAAATGCATGAATCTTGCATATTTGCATAGAATGAGGTTTTTTTATCTTATAATATGACCTGAAACGCGTACAGCGAGTGTGAAACTCAAATGTACGATTTCGGTATAAAGCGACTTTGCGTTCAATTGGGGCGTGTTTGGCTGCCCAAAATGCATGAATCTTCAGTAAATGCATAGAATGAAGGGTTTTTCATCTAAAAATACGAACTGAAACGCCTACAGCGAGTGTGAAACTCAAATGTACGATTTCGGTATAAAGCGACTTTGCGTTCCATTGGGGCGTGTTTGGCTGCCCAAAATGCATGAATCTTGCGTATTTGCATAGAATAAAGTGTTTTTCATCTTATAATACGAGCTGAAACGCCTACAGCGAGTGTGAAACTCAAATGTACGTTTTCGGTATGAAGCGACTTTGCTTTCGATTGGGGCCTGTTTGGGTACTCGAAATGCATGAATCTTCCGTATTTGCATCGACTGAAGATTTTTTCATCTCAAAATACGAACAGAAACGCCTACAGCGAGTGTGAAACTCAAATGTCCGATATCGGTATAAAGCTACTTTGCGTTCGATTGGGGCTTGTTTGGCTGCTGAAAACGCATGAATCTTGCGTATTTGTACAGAATGAAGTCTTTTCATTTCATAATACCAACTGGAACTCATACAGCATGCATAAAACTCGAATAAAGGAATTCGATATAAGGCGACTAAGCGTTCGTGTGGGACGTGTTTGGCTGCCCAAAATGCATGAATCTTGAATATTTGCATAGAATGAAGTTTTTTTCATCTTATAATACGAGCTGAAACGCGTACAGCGAGAGTGAAACTCAGATGCACGATTTCGGTATAAAGCGACTTTGCGTTCGTGTGGGACGTGTTTGGCTGCCCAAAATGCATGAATCTTGCATATTTGCATTTCTATGGCATTCTTTCTTTGCATTTCTATTTCATTCTTGAAGTTTTTTCCATCTTATGATACGAGCTGAAACGCGTACAGCGAGTGTGAAACTCAAATGTACGATTTCGGTATAAAGCGAGTTTGCGTTCCATTGGGGCGTGTTTGGCTGCTCAAAATGGATAAATCTTGCGTATTTGAATAGAATAAAGTGTTTTTTATCTTATAATACGAGCTGAAACACCTACAGCGAGTGTGAAACTCAATTGTACGTTTTCGGTATGAAGCGATTTTGCTTTCGATTGAGGCGTGTTTGGCTGCTCAAAACGCATCAATCTTGCGTATTTGTATACGATGAAGTATTTTTCGTCTCATAATACGAGCTGGAACCCATACAGCATGCGTAAAACTCGAATAAAGGAATTCGGTATAAGGCGACTATGCGTTCGTGTGGGACGTGTTTGGGTGCCCAAAATGCATGAATCTTGCATATTTGCATAGAATGAAGTTTTTTTCATCTTATAATATGACCTGAAACGCGTACAGCGAGTGTGAAACTCAAATGTACGATTTCGGTATAAAGCGACTTTGCGTTCGATTCGGGAGTGTTTGGCTGCCCAAAAAGCATGAATCTTGCGTATTTGCATAGAATGAAGTGGTTTTCATTTCATAATACGAGCTTGAACGTTTACATCGAGTGTGAAACTCAAATGTACGATTTCGGTATAAAGCGACTTTGCGTTCAATTGGGGCGTGTTTGGCTGCCCAAAATGCATGAATCTTGCGTATTTGCATAGAATAAAGTGTTTTTCATCTCAAAATACGAGCTGAAACGCCTACAGCGAGTGTGAAACTCAATCGTACGATTTCTGTATGAAGCGACTTTGCATTCAATTGGGGCCTGTTTGGGTACTCGAAATGCATGAATCTTCAGTATTTGCATAGAATGAAGTGTTTTTCATCTAAAAATACGAGCTGAAACGCCTACAGCGAGTGTGAAACTCAAATGTACGATTTCGGTATAAAGCGGCTTTGCGTTCAATTGGGGCGTGTTTGGGTACTCGAAATGCATGAATCTTCAGTATTTGCATAGAATGAAGTGTTTTTCATCTAAAAATACGAACTGAAATGCCTACAGCGAGTGTGAAACTCAAATGTACGATATCGGTATAAAGCTACTTTGCGTGCGATTGGGGCTTGTTTGGCTGCTCAAAACGCATGAATCTTGCGTATTTGTATAGTATGAAGTATTTTTCATTTCATAATACGAGCTGGAACGCATACAGCGAGCGTAAAACTCGAGTAAACGAATTCGGTATAAGGCGACTTTTTGTTCCTTTGGGACGTGTTTGGGTGCTCACAATGCCTGAATCTTGCATATTTGCATAGAATGAAGTATTTCTCATCTCAAAATACGAGCTGAAACGCCTACAGCGAGTGTGAAACTCAAATGTACGATTTCGGTATAAAGCGACTTTGCGTTCCATTGGGGCGTGGTTTGGGTACTCGAAATGCATGGATCTTCAGTATTTGCATAGAATGAAGTGTTTTTCATCTAAAAATACGAGCTGAAACGCCTACAGCGAGTGTGAAACTCAAATGTACGATTTCGGTATAAAGCGACTTTGCGTTCCATTGGGGCGTGTTTGGCTGCCCAAAATGCATGAATCTTGCGTATTTGCATATAATAAAGTGTTTTTCATCTTATAATACGAGCTGAAACGCCTACAGCGAGTGTGAAACTCAAATGTACGTTTTCGGTATGAAGCGACTTTGCTTTCGATTGGGGCCTGTTTGGGTACTCGAAATGCATGAATCTTCCGTATTTGCACAGACTGAAGATTTTTTCATCTCAAAATACGAATTGAAACGCCTACAGCGAGTGTGAAACTCAAATGTACGATATCGGTATAAAGCTACCTTGCGTTCGATTGGGGCTTGTTTGGCTGCTCAAAACGCATGAATCTTGCGTATTTTTATAGAATGAAGTCTTTTCATTTCATAATACCAGCTGGAACGCATACAGCGAGCGTAAAACTCGAGTAAACGAATTCGGTATAAGGCGACTTTTTGTTCCTTTGGGACGTGCTTGGGTGCTCACAATGCCTGAATCTTGCATATTTGCATAGAATGAAGTATTTTTCATCTCAAAATACGAGCTTGAACGTTTACATCGAGTGTGAAACTCAAATGTACGATTTCGGTATAAAGCGACTTTGCGTTCAATTGGGGCGTGTTTGGCTGCCCAAAATGCATGAATGTTGCGTATTTGCATAGAATAAAGTGTTTTTCATCTCAAAATACGAGCTGAAACGCCTACAGCGAGTGTGAAACTCAATCGTACGATTTCTGTATGAAGCGACTTTGCATTCGATTGGGGCCTGTTTGGGTACTCGAAATGCATGAATCTTCAGTATTTGCATAGAATGAAGTGTTTTTCATCTAAAAATACGAACTGAAACGCCTACAGCGAGTGTGAAACTCAAATGTACGATTTCGGTATAAATGACTTTGCGTTCATGTGGGACGTGTTTGGCTGCCCGAAATGCATGAATCTTGAATATTTGCATAGAATGAAGTTTTTTTCATCTTATAATACGAGCTGAAACGCGTACAGCGAGAGTGAAACTCAAATGCACGATTTCGGTATAAAGCGACTTTGCGTTCCATTGGGGCGTGTTTGGCTGCCCAAAATGCATGAATCTTGCGTGTTTGCATAGAATGAAGTTTTTTTCATCTTATAATACGAGCTGAAACACCTACAGTGAGTGGGAAACTCAATTGTACGTTTTCGGTATGAAGCGACTTTGCTTTCGATTGGGGCGTGTTTGGCTACTCGAAATGCATGAGTCTTGCGTATTTGAACAGAATGAAGTGTTTTTCATCTTCTACGAGCGGAAACGTCTACAGCTAATGTGAAACTTAAATGTACGATTTCGGTATGAAGGGACTTTGCTTTCGAATGGGGCGGGTTTGGCTTCTCGAAATGCATGAGTCTTGCGTATTTGCATAGAATGATGTGTTTTTCATCTTATAATACGAGCTGAAACACCTACAGCGAGTGTGAAACTCAAATCTACGATTTCGGTATAAAGCGACTTTGCGTTCCATTAGGGCGTGTTTGGCTGCCCAAAATGCATGAATCTTGCGTATTTGTATATAATGAAGTATTTTTCATCTCATAATACGAGCTGGAACCCATACAGCATGCGTAAAACTCGAATAAAGGAATTCGGTATAAGGCGACTATGCGTTCGTGTGGGACGTGTTTGGCTGCCCAAAATGCATGAATCTTGCGTATTTGCATAGAAAGAAGTTTTTTTCATCTTATAATACGAGCTGAAACACCTACAGTGAGTGGGAAACTCAATTGTACGTTTTCGGTATGAAGCGACTTTGCTTTCGATTGGGGCGTGTTTGGCTACTCAAAATGCATGAGTCTTGCGTATTTGAATAGAATGAAGTGTTTTTCATCTTCTACGAGCGGAAACGTCTACAGCTACTGTGAAACTTAAATGTACGATTTCGGTATGAAGGGACTTTGCTTTCGAATGGGGCGGGTTTGGCTTCTCGAAATGCATGAGTCTTGCGTATTTGAATAGAATGAAGTGTTTTTCATCTTCTACGAGCGGAAACGCCTACAGCTAGTGTGAAACTTAATTGTACGTTTTCGGTATGAAGCGATTTTGCTTTCGATTAGGGCGTGTTTGGCTGCTCAAAACGCATGAATCTTGCGTATTTGTATAGAATGAAGTATTTGTCGTCTCATAATACGAGCTGGAACTCATACAGCATGCGTAAAACTCGAATAAAGGAATTCGGTATAAGGCGACTAAGCGTTCGTGTGGGACGTGTTTGGCTACCCAAAATGCATGAATCTTGCATATTTGCATTTCTATGGCATTCTTTCTTTGCATTTCTATTTCATTCTTGAAGTTTTTTCCATCTTATGATACGAGCTGAAACGCGTACAGCGAGTGTGAAACTCAAATCTACGATTTCGGTATAAAGCGACTTTCCGTTCGATTCGGGCGTGTTTGGCTGCCCAAAACCATAAATCTTGCGTATTTGTATATAATGAAGTATTTTTCGTCTCATGATAAGAGCTGGAACCCATACAGCATGCGTAAAACTCGAATAAAGGAATTCGGTATAAGGCGACTATGCGTTCGTGTGGGACGTGTTTGGCTGCCCAAAATGCATGAATCTTGCATATTTGCATTTCTATGGCATTCTTTCTTTGCATTTCTATTTAATTCTTGAAGTTTTTTCCATCTTATGATACGAGCTGAAACGCGTACAGCGAGTGTGAAACTCAAATGTACGATTTCGGTATAAAGCGAGTTTGCGTTCCATTGGGGCGTGTTTGGCTGCCCAAAATGGATAAATCTTGCGTATTTGAATAGAATAAAGTGTTTTTTATCTTATAATACGAGCTGAAACACCTACAGCGAGTGTGAAACTCAATTGTACGTTTTCGGTATGAAGCGATTTTGCTTTCGATTGAGGCGTGTTTGGCTGCTCAAAACGCATCAATCTTGCGTATTTGTATACGATGAAGTATTTTTCGTCTCATAATACGAGCTGGAACCCATACAGCATGCGTAAAACTCGAATAAAGGAATTCGGTATAAGGCGACTATGCGTTCGTGTGGGACGTGTTTGGCTGCCCAAAATGCATGAATCTTGCGTATTTGCATAGAAAGAAGTTTTTTTCATCTTATAATACGAGCTGAAACACCTACAGTGAGTGGGAAACTCAAATGTACGATTTCGGTATAAAGCGACTTTGCGTTCGATTCGGGAGTGTTTGGCTGCCCAAAAAGCATGAATCTTGCGTATTTGCATAGAATGAAGTGGTTTTCATTTCATAATACGAGCTTGAACGTTTACATCGAGTGTGGAACTCAAATGTACGATTTCGGTATAAAGCGACTTTGCGTTCAATTGGGGCGTGCTTGGCTGCCCAAAATGCATGAATGTTGCGTATTTGCATAGAATAAAGTGTTTTTCATCTTATAATACGAGCTGAAACGCCTACAGCGAGTGTGAAACTCAAATGTACGTTTTCGGTATGAAGCGACTTTGCTTTCGATTGGGGCCTGTTTGGGTACTCGAAATGCATGAATCTTCCGTATTTGCATCGACTGAAGATTTTTTCATCTCAAAATACGAACAGAAACGCCTACAGCGAGTGTGAAACTCAAATGTCCGATATCGGTATAAAGCTACTTTGCGTTCGATTGGGGCTTGTTTGGCTGCTGAAAACGCATGAATCTTGCGTATTTGTACAGAATGAAGTCTTTTCATTTCATAATACCAACTGGAACTCATACAGCATGCATAAAACTCGAATAAAGGAATTCGATATAAGGCGACTAAGCGTTCGCGTGGGACGTGTTTGGCTGCCCAAAATGCATGAATCTTGAATATTTGCATAGAATGAAGTTTTTTTCATCTTATAATACGAGCTGAAACGCGTACAGCGAGAGTGAAACTCAGATGCACGATTTCGGTATAAAGCGACTTTGCGTTCGTGTGGGACGTGTTTGGCTGCCCAAAATGCATGAATCTTGCATATTTGCATTTCTATGGCATTCTTTCTTTGCATTTCTATTTCATTCTTGAAGTTTTTTCCATCTTATGATACGAGCTGAAACGCGTACAGCGAGTGTGAAACTCAAATGTACGATTTCGGTATAAAGCGAGTTTGCGTTCCATTGGGGCGTGTTTGGCTTCTCAAAATGGATAAATCTTGCGTATTTGAATAGAATAAAGTGTTTTTTATCTTATAATACGAGCTGAAACACCTACAGCGAGTGTGAAACTCAATTGTACGTTTTCGGTATGAAGCGATTTTGCTTTCGATTGAGGCGTGTTTGGCTGCTCAAAACGCATCAATCTTGCGTATTTGTATACGATGAAGTATTTTTCGTCTCATAATACGAGCTGGAACCCATACAGCATGCGTAAAACTCGAATAAAGGAATTCGGTATAAGGCGACTATGCGTTCGTGTGGGACGTGTTTGGGTGCCCAAAATGCATGAATCTTGCATATTTGCATAGAATGAAGTTTTTTTCATCTTATAATATGACCTGAAACGCGTACAGCGAGTGTGAAACTCAAATGTACGATTTCGGTATAAAGCGACTTTGCGTTCGATTCGGGAGTGTTTGGCTGCCAAAAAAGCATGAATCTTGCGTATTTGCATAGAATGAACTGGTTTTCATTTCATAATACGAGCTTGAACGTTTACATCGAGTGTGAAACTCAAATGTACGATTTCGGTATAAAGCGACTTTGCGTTCAATTGGGGCGTGTTTGGCTGCCCAAAATGCATGAATCTTGCGTATTTGCATAGAATAAAGTGTTTTTCATCTCAAAATACGAGCTGAAACGCCTACAGCGAGTGTGAAACTCAATCGTACGATTTCTGTATGAAGCGACTTTGCATTCAATTGGGGCCTGTTTGGGTACTCGAAATGCATGAATCTTCAGTATTTGCATAGAATGAAGTGTTTTTCATCTAAAAATACGAGCTGAAACGCCTACAGCGAGTGTGAAACTCAAATGTACGATTTCGGTATAAAGCGGCTTTGCGTTCAATTGGGGCGTGTTTGGGTACTCGAAATGCATGAATCTTCAGTATTTGCATAGAATAAAGTGTTTTTCATCTAAAAATACGAACTGAAATGCCTACAGCGAGTGTGAAACTCAAATGTACGATATCGGTATAAAGCTACTTTGCGTGCGATTGGGGCTTGTTTGGCTGCTCAAAACGCATGAATCTTGCGTATTTGTATAGTATGAAGTATTTTTCATTTCATAATACGAGCTGGAACGCATACAGCGAGCGTAAAACTCGAGTAAACGAATTCGGTATAAGACGACTTTTTGTTCCTTTGGGACGTGTTTGGGTGCTCACAATGCCTGAATCTTGCATATTTGCATAGAATGAAGTATTTTTCATCTCAAAATACGAGCTGAAACGCCTACAGCGAGTGTGAAACTCAAATGTACGATTTCGGTATAAAGCGACTTTGCGTTCCATTGGGGCGTGGTTTGGGTACTCGAAATGCATGGATCTTCAGTATTTGCATAGAATGAAGTGTTTTTCATCTAAAAATACGAGCTGAAACGCCTACAGCGAGTGTGAAACTCAAATGTACGATTTCGGTATAAAGCGACTTTGCGTTCCATTGGGGCGTGTTTGGCTGCCCAAAATGCATGAATCTTGCGTATTTGCATATAATAAAGTGTTTTTCATCTTATAATACGAGCTGAAACGCCTACAGCGAGTGTGAAACTCAAATGTACGTTTTCGGTATGAAGCGACTTTGCTTTCGATTGGGGCCTGTTTGGGTACTCGAAATGCATGAATCTTCCGTATTTGCACAGACTGCAGATTTTTTCATCTCAAAATACGAATTGAAACGCCTACAGCGAGTGTGAAACTCAAATGTACGATATCGGTATAAAGCTACCTTGCGTTCGATTGGGGCTTGTTTGGCTGCTCAAAACGCATGAATCTTGCGTATTTTTATAGAATGAAGTCTTTTCATTTCATAATACCAGCTGGAACGCATACAGCGAGCGTAAAACTCGAGTAAACGAATTCGGTATAAGGCGACTTTTTGTTCCTTTGGGACGTGCTTGGGTGCTCACAATGCCTGAATCTTGCATATTTGCATAGAATGAAGTATTTTTCATCTCAAAATACGAGCTTGAACGTTTACATCGAGTGTGAAACTCAAATGTACGATTTCGGTATAAAGCGACTTTGCGTTCAATTGGGGCGTGTTTGGCTGCCCAAAATGCATGAATGTTGCGTATTTGCATAGAATAAAGTGTTTTTCATCTCAAAATACGAGCTGAAACGCCTACAGCGAGTGTGAAACTCAATCGTACGATTTCTGTATGAAGCGACTTTGCATTCGATTGGGGCCTGTTTGGGTACTCGAAATGCATGAATCTTCAGTATTTGCATAGAATGAAGTGTTTTTCATCTAAAAATACGAACTGAAACGCCTACAGCGAGTGTGAAACTCAAATGTACGATTTCGGTATAAAGCGACTTTGCGTTCATGTGGGACGTGTTTGGCTGCCCGAAATGCATGAATCTTGAATATTTGCATAGAATGAAGTTTTTTTCATCTTATAATACGAGCTGAAACGCGTACAGCGAGAGTGAAACTCAAATGCACGATTTCGGTATAAAGCGACTTTGCGTTCCATTGGGGCGTGTTTGGCTGCCCAAAATGCATGAATCTTGCGTGTTTGCATAGAATGAAGTTTTTTTCATCTTATAATACGAGCTGAAACACCTACAGTGAGTGGGAAACTCAATTGTACGTTTTCGGTATGAAGCGACTTTGCTTTCGATTGGGGCGTGTTTGGCTACTCGAAATGCATGAGTCTTGCGTATTTGAACAGAATGAAGTGTTTTTCATCTTCTACGAGCGGAAACGTCTACAGCTAATGTGAAACTTAAATGTACGATTTCGGTATGAAGGGACTTTGCTTTCGAATGGGGCGGGTTTGGCTTCTCGAAATGCATGAGTCTTGCGTATTTGCATAGAATGATGTGTTTTTCATCTTATAATACGAGCTGAAACACCTACAGCGAGTGTGAAACTCAAATCTACGATTTCGGTATAAAGCGACTTTGCGTTCCATTAGGGCGTGTTTGGCTGCCCAAAATGCATGAATCTTGCGTATTTGTATATAATGAAGTATTTTTCATCTCATAATACGAGCTGGAACCCATACAGCATGCGTAAAACTCGAATAAAGGAATTCGGTATAAGGCGACTATGCGTTCGTGTGGGACGTGTTTGGCTGCCCAAAATGCATGAATCTTGCGTATTTGCATAGAAAGAAGTTTTTTTCATCTTATAATACGAGCTGAAACACCTACAGTGAGTGGGAAACTCAATTGTACGTTTTCGGTATGAAGCGACTTTGCTTTCGATTGGGGCGTGTTTGGCTACTCAAAATGCATGAGTCTTGCGTATTTGAATAGAATGAAGTGTTTTTCATCTTCTACGAGCGGAAACGTCTACAGCTACTGTGAAACTTAAATGTACGATTTCGGTATGAAGGGACTTTGCTTTCGAATGGGGCGGGTTTGGCTTCTCGAAATGCATGAGTCTTGCGTATTTGAATAGAATGAAGTGTTTTTCATCTTCTACGAGCGGAAACGCCTACAGCTAGTGTGAAACTTAATTGTACGTTTTCGGTATGAAGCGATTTTGCTTTCGATTAGGGCGTGTTTGGCTGCTCAAAACGCATGAATCTTGCGTATTTGTATAGAATGAAGTATTTGTCGTCTCATAATACGAGCTGGAACTCATACAGCATGCGTAAAACTCGAATAAAGGAATTCGGTATAAGGCGACTAAGCGTTCGTGTGGGACGTGTTTGGCTACCCAAAATGCATGAATCTTGCATATTTGCATTTCTATGGCATTCTTTCTTTGCATTTCTATTTCATTCTTGAAGTTTTTTCCATCTTATGATACGAGCTGAAACGCGTACAGCGAGTGTGAAACTCAAATCTACGATTTCGGTATAAAGCGACTTTCCGTTCGATTCGGGCGTGTTTGGCTGCCCAAAACCATAAATCTTGCGTATTTGTATATAATGAAGTATTTTTCGTCTCATGATAAGAGCTGGAACCCATACAGCATGCGTAAAACTCGAATAAAGGAATTCGGTATAAGGCGACTATGCGTTCGTGTGGGACGTGTTTGGCTGCCCAAAATGCATGAATCTTGCATATTTGCATTTCTATGGCATTCTTTCTTTGCATTTCTATTTAATTCTTGAAGTTTTTTCCATCTTATGATACGAGCTGAAACGCGTACAGCGAGTGTGAAACTCAAATGTACGATTTCGGTATAAAGCGAGTTTGCGTTCCATTGGGGCGTGTTTGGCTGCCCAAAATGGATAAATCTTGCGTATTTGAATAGAATAAAGTGTTTTTTATCTTATAATACGAGCTGAAACACCTACAGCGAGTGTGAAACTCAATTGTACGTTTTCGGTATGAAGCGATTTTGCTTTCGATTGAGGCGTGTTTGGCTGCTCAAAACGCATCAATCTTGCGTATTTGTATACGATGAAGTATTTTTCGTCTCATAATACGAGCTGGAACCCATACAGCATGCGTAAAACTCGAATAAAGGAATTCGGTATAAGGCGACTATGCGTTCGTGTGGGACGTGTTTGGCTGCCCAAAATGCATGAATCTTGCGTATTTGCATAGAAAGAAGTTTTTTTCATCTTATAATACGAGCTGAAACACCTACAGTGAGTGGGAAACTCAAATGTACGATTTCGGTATAAAGCGACTTTGCGTTCGATTCGGGAGTGTTTGGCTGCCCAAAAAGCATGAATCTTGCGTATTTGCATAGAATGAAGTGGTTTTCATTTCATAATACGAGCTTGAACGTTTACATCGAGTGTGGAACTCAAATGTACGATTTCGGTATAAAGCGACTTTGCGTTCAATTGGGGCGTGCTTGGCTGCCCAAAATGCATGAATGTTGCGTATTTGCATAGAATAAAGTGTTTTTCATCTTATAATACGAGCTGAAACGCCTACAGCGAGTGTGAAACTCAAATGTACGTTTTCGGTATGAAGCGACTTTGCTTTCGATTGGGGCCTGTTTGGGTACTCGAAATGCATGAATCTTCCGTATTTGCACAGACTGAAGATTTTTTCATCTCAAAATACGAACTGAAACGCCTACAGCGAGTGTGAAACTCAAATGTACGATATCGGTATAAAGCTACCTTGCGTTCGACTGGGGCTTGTTTGGCTGCTCAGAACGCATGAATCTTGCGTATTTGTATAGAATGAAGTCTTTTCATTTCATAATACCATCTGGAACGCATACAGCGAGCGTAAAACTCGAGTAAACGAATTCGGTATAAGGCGACTTTTTGTTCCTTTGGGACGTGCTTGGGTGCTCACAATGCCTGAATCTTGCATATTTGCATAGAATGAAGTATTTTTCATCTCAAAATACGAGCTGAAACGCCTACAGCGAGTGTGAAACTCAAATGTACGATTTCGGTATGAAGCGACTTTGCTTTCGATTGGGGCCTGTTTGGCTGCTCAAAACGCATGAATCTTGCGTATTTGTATAGTATGAAGTATTTTTCATTTCATAATACGAGCTGGAAGGCATACAGCGAGCGTAAAACTCGAGTAAACGAATTCGGTATAAGGCGACTTTTTGTTCCTTTGGGTCGTGTTCGGGTGCTCACAATGCCTGAATCTTGCATATTTGCATAGAATGAAGTATTTTTCATCTCAAAATACGAGCTGAAACGCCTACAGCGAGTGTGAAACTCAATTGTACGTTTTCGGTATGAAGCGATTTTGCTTTCGATTGGGGCGTGTTTGGCTGCTCAAAAGGCATGAATCTTGCGCATTTGTATAGAATGAAGTATTTTTCGTCTCATAATACGAGCTGGAACTCATGCAGCATGCATAAAACTCGAATAAAAATTCGGTATAAGGCGACTAAGCGTTCGTGTGAGACGTGTTTGACTGCCCAAAATGCATGAATCTTGAATATTTGCATAGAATGAAGTTTTTTTCATCTTATAATACGAGCTGAAACGCGTACAGCGAGAGTGAAACTCAAATGCACGATTTCGGTATAAAGCGACTTTCCGTTCGATTCGGGCGTGTTTGGCTGCCCAAAACCATGAATCTTGCGTATTTCCATAGAATGAAGTGGTTTTCATTTTATAATACGAGCTTGAACGTTTACATCGAGTGTGAAACTCAAATGTACGTTTTCGGTATGAAGCGACTTTGCTTTCGATTGGGGCCTCTTTGGCTGCTCAAAACGCATGAATCTTGCGTATTTGTATAGTATGAAGTATTTTTCATTTCATAATACGAGCTGGAACGCATACAGCGAGCGTAAAACTCGAGTAAACGAATTCGGTATAAGGCGACTTTTTGTTCCTTTGGGACGTGTTTGGGTGCTCACAATGCCTGAATCTTGCATATTTGCATAGAATGAAGTATTTTTCATCTCAAAATACGAGCTGAAACACCTACAGCGAGTGTGAAACTCAATTGTACGTTTTCGGTATGAAGCGATTTTGCTTTCGATTGGGGCGTGTTTGGCTGCTCAAAAGGCATGAATCTTGCGCATTTGTATAGAATGAAGTATTTTTCGTCTCATAATACGAGCTGGAACTCATGCAGCATGCATAAAACTCGAATAAAAATTCGGTATAAGGCGACTAAGCGTTCGTGTGGGACGTGTTTGGGTGCCCAAAATGCATGAATCTTGCATATTCGCATAGAATGAAGTTTTTTTCATCTTATAATATGACCTGAAACGCGTACAGCGAGTGTGAAACTCAAATGTACGATTTCGGTATAAAGCGACTTTGCGTTCGATTCGGGAGTGTTTGGCTGCCCCAAAATGCATGAATCTTGAATATTTGCATAGAATGAAGTTTTTTTCATCTTATAATACGAGCTGAAACGCGTACAGCGAGAGTGAAACTCAAATGCACGATTTCGGTATAAAGCGACTTTCCGTTCGATTCGGGCGTGCTTGGCTGCCCAAAATGCATGAATGTTGCGTATTTGCATAGAATAAAGTGTTTTTCATCTTATAATACGAGCTTGAACGTTTACATCGAGTGTGAAACTCAAATGTACGTTTTCGGTATGAAGCGACTTTGCTTTCGATTGGGGCCTGTTTGGCTGCTCAAAACGCATGAATCTTGCGTATTTGTATAGTATGAAGTATTTTTCATTTCATAATACGAGCTGGAACGCATACAGCGAGCGTAAAACTCGAGTAAACGAATTTGGTATAAGGCGACTTTTTGTTCCTTTGGGACGTGTTTGGGTGCTCACAATGCCTGAATCTTGCATATTTGCATAGAATGAAGTATTTTTCATCTCAAAATACGAGCTGAAACGCCTACAGCGAGTGTGAAACTCAAATGTACGATTTCGGTATAAAGCGACTTTGCGTTCGATTGGGGCTTGTTTGGCTGCTGAAAACGCATGAATCTTGCGTATTTGCATAGAATAAAGTGTTTTTCATCTTATAATACGAGCTGAAACGCCTACAGCGAGTGTGAAACTCAAATGTACGTTTTCGGTATGAAGCGACTTTGCTTTCGATTGGTGCCTGTTTGGGTACTCGAAATGCATGAATCTTGCGTATTTGTATAGAATGAAGTCTTTTCATTTCATAATACCAGCTGGAACGCATACAGCGAGCGTAAAACTCGAGTAAACGAATTCGGTATAAGGCGACTTTTTGTTCCTTTGGGACGTGCTTGGGTGCTCACAATGCCTGAATCTTGCATATTTGCATAGAATGAAGTATTTTTCATCTCAAAATACGAGCTTGAACGTTTACATCGAGTGTGAAACTCAAATGTACGATTTCGGTATAAAGCGACTTTGCGTTCAATTGGGGCGTGTTTGGCTGCCCAAAATGCATGAATGTTGCGTATTTGCATAGAATAAAGTGTTTTTCATCTCAAAATACGAGCTGAAACGCCTACAGCGAGTGTGAAACTCAATTGTACGATTTCTGTATGAAGCGACTTTGCATTCGATTGGGGCCTGTTTGGGTACTCGAAATGCATGAATCTTCAGTATTTGCATAGAATGAAGTATTTTTCATCTCAAAATACGAGCTGAAACGCCTACAGCGAGTGTGAAACTCAAATGTACGATTTCAGTATGAAGCGACTTTGCTTTCGATTGGGGCCTGTTTGGCTGCTCAAAACGCATGAATCTTGCGTATTTGTATAGTATGAAGTATTTTTCATTTCATAATACGAGCTGGAACGCATACAGCGAGCGTAAAACTCGAGTAAACGAATTCGGTATAAGGCGACTTTTTGTTCCTTTGGGTCGTGTTCGGGTGCTCACAATGCCTGAATCTTGCATATTTGCATAGAATGAAGTATTTTTCATCTCAAAATACGAGCTGAAACGCCTACAGCGAGTGTGAAACTCAATTGTACGTTTTCGGTATGAAGCGATTTTGCTTTCGATTGGGGCGTGTTTGGCTGCTCAAAAGGCATGAATCTTGCGCATTTGTATAGAATGAAGTATTTTTCGTCTCATAATACGAGCTGGAACTCATGCAGCATGCATAAAACTCGAATAAAAATTCGGTATAAGGCGACTAAGCGTTCGTGTGAGACGTGTTTGGCTGCCCAAAATGCATGAATCTTGAATATTTGCATAGAATGAAGTTTTTTTCATCTTATGATACGAGCTGAAACGCGTACAGCGAGTGTGAAACTGAAATCTACGATTTCGGTATAAAGCGACTATCCGTTCGATTCGGGCGTGTTTGGCTGCTCAAAACCATGAATCTTGCGTATTTCCATAGAATGACGTGGTTTTCATTTTATAATACGAGCTTGAACGTTTACATCGAGTGTGAAACTCAAATGTACGATTTCGGTATAAAGCGAGTTTGCGTTCCATTGGGGCGTGTTTGGCTGCCCAAAATCGATAAATCTTGCGTATTTGAATAGAATAGAGTGTTTTTTATCTTATAATACGAGCTGAAACACCTACAGCGAGTGTGAAACTCAATTGTACGTTTTCGGTATGAAGCGATTTTGCTTTCGATTGAGGCGTGTTTGGCTGCTCAAAACGCATCAATCTTGCGTATTTGTATACGATGAAGTATTTTTCGTCTCATAATACGAGCTGGAACCCATACAGCATGCGTAAAACTCGAATAAAGGAATTCGGTATAAGGCGACTATGCGTTCGTGTGGGACGTGTTTGGCTGCCCAAAATGCATGAATCTTGCGTATTTGCATAGAAAGAAGTTTTTTTCATCTTATAATACGAGCTGAAACACCTACAGTGAGTGGGAAACTCAATTGTACGTTTTCGGTATGAAGCGACTTTGCTTTCGATTGGGGCGTGTTTGGCTACTCGAAATGCATGAGTCTTGCGCATTTGTATAGAATGAAGTATTTTTCGTCTCATAATACGAGCTGGAACTCATGCAGCATGCATAAAACTCGAATAAAAATTCGGTATAAGGCGACTAAGCGTTCGTGTGAGACGTGTTTGGCTGCCCAAAATGCATGAATCTTGAATATTTGCATAGAATGAAGTTTTTTTCATCTTATGATACGAGCTGAAACGCGTACAGCGAGTGTGAAACTGAAATCTACGATTTCGGTATAAAGCGACTATCCGTTCGATTCGGGCGTGTTTGGCTGCTCAAAACCATGAATCTTGCGTATTTCCATAGAATGACGTGGTTTTCATTTTATAATACGAGCTTGAACGTTTACATCGAGTGTGAAACTCAAATGTACGATTTCGGTATAAAGCGAGTTTGCGTTCCATTGGGGCGTGTTTGGCTGCCCAAAATCGATAAATCTTGCGTATTTGAATAGAATAGAGTGTTTTTTATCTTATAATACGAGCTGAAACACCTACAGCGAGTGTGAAACTCAATTGTACGTTTTCGGTATGAAGCGATTTTGCTTTCGATTGAGGCGTGTTTGGCTGCTCAAAACGCATCAATCTTGCGTATTTGTATACGATAAAGTATTTTTCGTCTCATAATACGAGCTGGAACCCATACAGCATGCGTAAAACTCGAATAAAGGAATTCGGTATAAGGCGACTATGCGTTCGTGTGGGACGTGTTTGGCTGCCCAAAATGCATGAATCTTGCGTATTTGCATAGAAAGAAGTTTTTTTCATCTTATAATACGAGCTGAAACACCTACAGTGAGTGGGAAACTCAATTGTACGTTTTCGGTATGAAGCGACTTTGCTTTCGATTGGGGCGTGTTTGGCTACTCGAAATGCATGAGTCTTGCGTATTTGAATAGAATGAAGTTTTTTTCATCTTCTACGAGCGGAAACGTCTACAGCTACTGTGAAACTTAAATGTACGATTTCGGTATGAAGGGAGTTTGCGTTCGAATGGGGCGGGTTTGGCTTCTCGAAATGCATGCGCCTTGCGTATTTGAATAGAATGAAGTGTTTTTCATCTTCTACGAGCGGAAACGCCTACAGCTAGTGTGAAACTCAATTGTACGTTTTCGGTATGAAGCGATTTTGCTTTCGATTAGGGCGTGTTTGGCTGCTCAAAACGCATGAATCTTGCGTATTTGTATACGATGAAGTATTTTTCGTCTCATAAGACGAGCTGGAACCCATACAGCATGCGTGAAACTCGAATAAAGGAATTCGGTATAAGGCGACTATGCGTTCGTGTGGGACGTGTTTGGGTGCCCAAAATGCATGAATCTTGCATATTTGCATAGAATTAAGTTTTTTTCATCTTATAATATGACCTGAAACGCGTACAGCGAGTGTGAAACTCAAATGTACGATTTCGGTATAAAGCGACTTTGCGTTCGATTCGGGAGTGTTTGGCTGCCCAAAAAGCATGAATCTTGCGTATTTGCATAGAATGAAGTGGTTTTCATTTCATAATACGAGCTTGAACGTTTACTTCGAGTGTGAAACTCAAATGTACGATTTCGGTATAAAGCGACTTTGCGTTCAATTGGGGCGTGTTTGGCTGCCCAAAATGCATGAATGTTGCGTATTTGCATAGAATAAAGTGTTTTTCATCTCAAAATACGAGCTGAAACGCCTACAGCGAGTGTGAAACTCAATCGTACGATTTCTGCATGAAGCGACTTTGCATTCGATTGGGGCCTGTTTGGGTACTCGAAATGCATGAATCTTCAGTATTTGCATAGAATGAAGTGTTTTTCATCTCAAAATACGAGCTGAAACGCCTACAGCGAGTGTGAAACTCAAATGTACGATTTCGGTATAAAGCGACTTTGCGTTCCATTGGGGCGTGTTTGGCTGCCCAAAATGCATGAATCTTGCGTATTTGCATAGAATAAAGTGTTTTTCATCTTCTACGAGCGGAAACGTCTACAGCTACTGTGAAACTTAAATGTACGATTTCGGTATGAAGGGAGTTTGCGTTCGAATGGGGCGGGTTTGGCTTCTCGAAATGCATGCGCCTTGCGTATTTGAATAGAATGAAGTGTTTTTCATCTTCTACGAGCGGAAACGCCTACAGCTAGTGTGAAACTCAATTGTACGTTTTCGGTATGAAGCGATTTTGCTTTCGATTAGGGCGTGTTTGGCTGCTCAAAACGCATGAATCTTGCGTATTTGTATACGATGAAGTATTTTTCGTCTCATAAGACGAGCTGGAACCCATACAGCATGCGTGAAACTCGAATAAAGGAATTCGGTATAAGGCGACTATGCGTTCGTGTGGGACGTGTTTGAGTGCCCAAAACGCATGAATCTTGCATATTTGCATAGAATTAAGTTTTTTTCATCTTATAATATGACCTGAAACGCGTACAGCGAGTGTGAAACTCAAATGTACGATTTCGGTATAAAGCGACTTTGCGTTCGATTCGGGAGTGTTTGGCTGCCCAAAAAGCATGAATCTTGCGTATTTGCATAGAATGAAGTGGTTTTCATTTCATAATACGAGCTTGAACGTTTACTTCGAGTGTGAAACTCAAATGTACGATTTCGGTATAAAGCGACTTTGCGTTCAATTGGGGCGTGTTTGGCTGCCCAAAATGCATGAATGTTGCGTATTTGCATAGAATAAAGTGTTTTTCATCTCAAAATACGAGCTGAAACGCCTACAGCGAGTGTGAAACTCAATCGTACGATTTCTGCATGAAGCGACTTTGCATTCGATTGGGGCCTGTTTGGGTACTCGAAATGCATGAATCTTCAGTATTTGCATAGAATGAAGTGTTTTTCATCTCAAAATACGAGCTGAAACGCCTACAGCGAGTGTGAAACTCAAATGTACGATTTCGGTATAAAGCGACTTTGCGTTCCATTGGGGCGTGTTTGGCTGCCCAAAATGCATGAATCTTGCGTATTTGCATATAATAAAGTGTTTTTCATCTTATAATACGAGCTGAAACGCCTACAGCGAGTGTGAAACTCAAATGTACGTTTTCGGTATGAAGCGACTTTGCTTTCGATTGGGGCCTGTTTGGGTACTCGAAATGCATGAATCTTCCGTATTTGCACAGACTGAAGATTTTTTCATCTCAAAATACGAATTGAAACGCCTACAGCGAGTGTGAAACTCAAATGTACGATATCGGTATAAAGCTACCTTGCGTTCGATTGGGGCTTGTTTGGCTGCTCAAAACGCATGAATCTTGCGTATTTTTATAGAATGAAGTCTTTTCATTTCATAATACCAGCTGGAACGCATACAGCGAGCGTAAAACTCGAGTAAACGAATTCGGTATAAGGCGACTTTTTGTTCCTTTGGGACGTGCTTGGGTGCTCACAATGCCTGAATCTTGCATATTTGCATAGAATGAAGTATTTTTCATCTCAAAATACGAGCTTGAACGTTTACATCGAGTGTGAAACTCAAATGTACGATTTCGGTATAAAGCGACTTTGCGTTCAATTGGGGCGTGTTTGGCTGCCCAAAATGCATGAATGTTGCGTATTTGCATAGAATAAAGTGTTTTTCATCTCAAAATACGAGCTGAAACGCCTACAGCGAGTGTGAAACTCAATCGTACGATTTCTGTATGAAGCGACTTTGCATTCGATTGGGGCCTGTTTGGGTACTCGAAATGCATGAATCTTCAGTATTTGCATAGAATGAAGTGTTTTTCATCTAAAAATACGAACTGAAACGCCTACAGCGAGTGTGAAACTCAAATGTGTTACGTCCTGGGTCGAATTTGGGACAGAAAGAGTAACCGACACCCACACAAAATTTTTTTTTTTTGGGACAATTAGTTATTACGCATAATGCCGTAAACAATATAATACCATCATTCTACATTATCATATTATTGTTAATAATAATCAACAACAATCGCCTTAAACAAATAATAATAAAGCATAAATCAAGTAAAACTTAAAACGATATATAACGGTAATAAACGCCGATGCGGGCTACATACAATGCCAAGGCGAACCCCGAGAAAATTTAGTAAACTTCAAGTCGCAATAAAAACAAAACTACGGGGTTTCAACAAAATCTGAACACGCTACTAGAAGCGGAAAACCCTCACGAACAATAAAGGTGCCGACCGATTACACATTTTCCGATGAGTATTTTGGCCACTGTTAACGGTTTACGAAAAGGGCGCATGACCTTGGAAAAATCGAAAATTAATTCCCTAGCGTGAACGGAAAGCGCGAATTGGATCAAAATTGTCATGAGAACTAAGAACGCGATAAACAATCAACTTACAGTAAATAAATGTTATTAATAATAAATTCAATTGTTAATAAATAATTTTGAAATAGTTCTCTTTCTTTTCACGCAATGCCGGAGTGTCATTAGAGAAGCGACACTCGACGGCTCAAAATAATAATAAATAAACATTATTAACAATAAATAAAATTATAAACAAATAATTTCAAAACACGTTAAATACGCGCAACGCCAGAGTGTCGTTAGAGAAGCAACACTCGACGGCTCAAAATAATAATAAATAAACATTAATAACAATAAATAAAATTAGAAATAAATAATCTCATATGGTGCAAAATCACGGGTAACGCTGGAATATCGGTACAAACACGATATTCCAAAAGCAACATATAATAAATAATCCAAACATATTTTCATTATTAATAATAGGTAAAACATTAATTACCCATAACACAACGCAAAACCAAATATCAAGAAAGCGACAATATTCAGTGGCGCTCAATAATAATGACAATATTCCATTATATAATAATAGAATTCAAAATTAATTATAAAACATGCCGCACTGAGCATCGCTATTTGGACGATGCTCAGCAGCACTAAAAATCTAATGATAGATACAATCCAAGGGACGTTAAAATAATAATCACAAAATATTTTGTTGCAATTGTTAAAAACGGGTGTAACACCAGAATACCGACTTGGTATTTGGCTTCGCGAATATTCGAAACTGGTCGCCGTCGAGACGATGCTCGGCGACGCGGAATATTTTTATAATTATAAACAAACATTGTATGATGGATTTAGGCATAGTGATGACAACGTAAACGACAAGAAATGTCTTAATTATTTTTTTTTTGTTAACAACAGATGTAGTAGATTGCTCACTAGTAATAACCATCACGAAAAGTTACATTGGTTAGCCATACAATACAAATAACTGTTAATTAATAAGGCATCATTTAATTAATATATCGGGTGAAGCGAGCGTAAGACCGGACGCGACTCCGACAGAGCTCCGGGAATCGCCACCGATAAGAAGCAAGCATAAGACCGGACGCAGTCCCGACACAACTCCGAGAATCGTCACCGATAGCGGCTCTCCAAGAAGCAAAGCCGTGGGACAAAGGCAGTACCACGATCAACGGCGCAGCTACCGCGAGACCGGACGCAGCTCCGATAGCGGCTCCGAGAATCGCCGCCGATAAGCCTATCCCGAGAAGCTCGCCGGCCGTTGGAACTCAGACCCGTGGGATGCTGCATCAGCACAGGGCTCCATGCGCGGCTTGGCCCCCACCATAGCCCATCGGGCTGCCGTGGGACAAAGGCGGCCCCCACTTCAGGGGACAGCACGGGTGCAGCAGTACCGAGAGCGGCTGCCCCCACCATCATTCATTGCGCTGCCGCGAGAACACGGCGGCCCCCACTTCAAGGGACAGCACAGCTACGAGAGGCTGCCCCACCATCATCCATTGCTCTGCCGCAAGACAGCAGAGGCCCCCACTCAGGGGACAGTGCGGCTACAAGCGGCTGCCCCACCTATCATCCATCACGCTACCACGAGCGCCTGCCCCACCACAGGGCGACATACGGGAGCGACGAATCATTGGCCAGAGTAGCGGAGCGAATCCGCGAGGGCCTCCCCGCCACCAACCACGGACTCGGGAGACTCGCGGGTCAGGAGCGCTCCGATGGATCTTCAGTTCTACTACGACTCTCGACACCGGCGGTCGACTGAAAGAGTGCTCTCGAAGAGACTCTCGCGAACCTCGGTATTCCCTTTGTTATAAAATAACAATCATCATTTATATTTTTACAATAAATATTATAACTCGCGATTGATACCTGGCTGCGACCAGGCGGTATTTCACCGGTATAAGATATCTCCAGCGAAAAGTTCGTATTATTACAATAAATATTAAAATATACCTATCGAATCCTATAGATCCGAATAAATAAAACAATTAACTCAGTAAATCATAAAATCCATCCCTCGACAATAAACGACAATCGGCGATCCGTCAGAGGCACCGTGCCGCTGCTCAACAAGTGTTAACAACATACGCAAGGTAAGGTCAACCACAGCATTTGGACAATTTAATTCAAACCACGAGTATTTCACATTTGTTGACGCAAGAAATTAACCCCTTGTCCCTATACCAAAACCAAATAGATAAGGACAATATATAAGTAATTACGCTTAAGTCCCTTGAGTCTCATGAAATCAATCTCGACATCGATCGATCCTGATATAGATGAGTTTCCAAGGTTTAGATAAGGACAATACATAAGTAATTACGCTTAAACTCCTTGAAGTCGCATAAGATCAGTCTCGACTTCGGTCGTTTCTGATATAGATGGGTTTCCAAGTGTTAGATAAAGACAGTATATAAGTATTTACGCTTAAAAACATTGAATCTTATAAAATCGGTCTCGACATCGGTCGATTCCGATATAAATGAGATTCAAGCTTTTAGATAAGGACAATTATTAAGTAATTACGCTTAAAAAACCATTGAATCTTATAAAATCAGTCTCGACATCGGTCGATTCTGATATAAATGAGATTCAAGCTTTTAGATAAGGACAATTATTAAGTAATTACGCTTAAAAAACCATTGAATCTTATAAAATCAGTCTCGACATCGGTCGATTCTGATATAAATGAGATTCAAGCTTTTAGATAAGGACCATAGCATAAATACGTTAATATTAAATCCTTCCCTAACCCTCAAAAATGAGAAGCGACAAATGTGAACTAATCGTATCCCATAAAATCTAATGGAACGTAGACACATAAAATATAAAGTCCAATTGCGTGGAGGCCGAACTATTGTCGTAGCTAACGCAAATTCACGTGGAGGAGTTCGCCGAATAACAGCGCAGGTTACTCGAATTTCCGCAGTACCCACGTTGACCGCGGAACAACGGAACAATTTCATGGACGTCGCTGGTGAAAATTCAATTTCAGTCGAGAACAAGATCGCTGCGAAAAATCCGCCGATCATAGTGTCCGACGTCATTTTGATCAACCATAAAATTCTAATTATCCGCGACTATCCTCTCGGCGGTCAACCCGTGCAAACACGAATTCGACATCCTCTGCCGCATCTTGAGACAGTCATCGAGGACGACGACAGTTCCGACACCTCCACGGTAATCGACGAGGACAGGCCATCTCCTGCGTCCTCTCCGGAGCTGATCCTTGGAAAATAGCGCCTTCAACCCGCTACGCCCAGAAGCTCATCACCTGCCATACAAAATATCAAGAATCAAGGTATGTATCGACAATACTCACTTCACTCATCCAGTACTGCTCCGATCCCTAACCGGCGCATTCCGGTTTAAACACGGAGCATCCTCGCATAACCAGCTACCAGTCGCTCAAGTAGTAAAATCCGGATTCCTGCAAAAAGAAAGGAATAAATCCATTGAAATCAAAGCCGCGACGTAACAGGTTATGTTTTCTGGTGACAGCGGTGGGATAGTTACTGGATAGAGTGTAAAATTTGCAGAATCGAATCGAAAAACGTTTAATTCACAATCGAGCTAAAATATTAAAGGTCAATTAGTGTCCATCGAACATTAGCTTAAATTTGCTATTAACTTCGTTGGTAAAACATATGTAAAATCAGTGTAAAATTATTATAAAATCTCGCAAAATCATTATAAAATCGCGTAAAATCAGTATACAATTTGTAAAAATCGGTAAATTAATAGAAATACCTAACAATATATGTAGATATCAGTTCGAAACATTTTATCGTTTTTGAAATATTTATTCGAAACAAAATAGCGCGTGACACTCAAAGTAAAATTTTCCAATTAGTATTCTCTGCAAGTGTCGCTAAATTATTCATTTTGACAGCAATCGGTTACAAATAGTTAAACACCAAAATGCCTCTCAACGAAGAGGAACTTCTCAATTTGCACGAACAATTAATCGCAGAAAAACAGAGACTCCACGACATGGAGGCAGATCTGGCTTCTCGTGAACTAGAACTGCAAGGTCAAAATATTTTGAATCAACGTCCGTCTGACGAAAATCGTACAGAGAACCCCGCAACAAATCAGGGACTTCAAAACGTACTTTCGAATTTAGTGTTAGAACTCGACACGATTAAAGGCGACATGATGCGTCTCAGCAATCGAGTAGCAGAATCTCAGACGCCATCGTCTAGGGCACCACGAAGTAATTCGGCCAATGCGTGTCACCACGACCCGAATCAACCGCGTCTTTCCTTCAAAGATATCCTCGAAGGAATCCCTATGTTCTCCGGAGAGAATATACCGGTGTTAAAATTCGTTCGGGCGTGCAAACGGGCTAGAGATATGTTCCCCGCGGAACTCGAAATAACTTTGACGCGGCTTCTCCGCAATAAACTAAAGGGCCGCGCATACACCGCGATGGAAGACGATTCGTTCACAGACGTAAAAGCTTTCACAGATCGCCTAAAAGAAGTCTTCGGTGTATCAAAATCTCTTAATCAATACCGAGGAGAATTAGGCAATATAACGAAGAACAAAAACGAGCACGTTATCGATTATATAAGCCGAGTAAAGGATCTCCATAACGCTATATCGGAAGAAGAGATATCCGACAACCTCACGACATCACGTAGCCTACGATATATACTCGAAAACGAGACCCTCGAGTGTTTCATAGCCGGTTTACCCCCAGATTTTCGACTCCGACTTAAATTGGAAGGCTGCTCGACTCTCGCCGCAGCCTACTCGAACGCGGTGAAAATCGAAAAAGAAATCGAAAACGATCGCGTAAATTTTCGGGAAACGCGGTCGGAAAATAAAAACACTTCGCAGACGAACGTAAAATCAATCGTGGCTCGCGATACCCTGATTTGCGGTAACTGTAATAAAAAGGGCCATAAAACTGAGGATTGTTGGGCAAAATACCCCGAAAAACGGCCACAACGACCGAGAGCCAACGATACTCACCAGCAAAACAGCAAAAACCCAATCGGTACGCAATATTGGGACAAAAACCGTGACGCGAAACCGCGCCCCTCCTGCGACTATTGCGCGAAGCTGGGCCATGTAATTACCCAGTGTTTTAAGAAACAGAACGACGAAAAGCGTAACGCGGGAAACGCGAATCCCCGCTCGGAAAAACCCGGCGCGAACCGAGCGGAGAAAATAACGTCAGAGCGTCCGGTGCGCACGGTAAATATCGCGTCCGAAACGTCCGATCCGTCAACATCCGCCTAGGGAAACAATCGTTCACTCCCACGGTAGAAATCGAGTCCCCACAATTGAAAAATTTAACTGACTTTCTCGTTGACTCCGGGTCCGATCCAAATCTCGTAAAAATAAGAGCATTAAATCCGGATGTCATAATAGACCAGAACGATATATTGAAGCTCAGAGGAATCTCAGATGTACCTGTGTTCACCATAGGCTCGACATTCATTAATATCAAGGGGACGGAATCAGAATTTCACGTAGTCGGAGACGAATTTCCAATCAGGCAGGATGCCATTCTCGGTTCAGAATTCCACGCGAAAAATCGGGCGATAATCGATTGGAACGAGGAAGTGGTTCGGTGGAAAAATCAATCGCTCCCGTTCAAAAATCGCGAAACCGTAGTAATACCCGGGAGATCTCGGGTAGTATATTATGTTAGGGTAAAGAATCCTGAAGTAAAAGAGGGATATATTCCCCGTCTTGATGCAGGAGATGGAATTTACTTAGGAAATACACTCGCATCAAATAAAAACGGTGTAGCATGCCTGATGGCGGTCAATACCAACGAGGAGGACGTGGAGCTCGCTGTTCCGGCAGTGACCTTAGAGGCATTCGAGCTCTACGATCCCAGTTCGAGATATTGTCCGCAAAATTGCTGCAAATCCGGTGAAATACCTAGCGTAAAGGACCCGGTTTGCCGCAGTATCATTCAGAGCACATGCACTCATCCAGTTTTACGAGTCGAGAGCGAACGCGTAAAACAAGTGAAAGACTTACTACGACTCGAGGATCTCAACGCCGAAGAGCGAGTAAGCGTCGAAAAATTGATCGAGAAAAATTCCGATCTATTCCATATCCCAGGACACTTTTTAGATCACACAAATGCGGTCGAGCATAAAATCTCGACGACAGACGATCAACCTGTGTTCACTCGCCAGTACAGATTCCCTCCGGCTCACAAAGACGAGATTGCGGAGCAAATTGGCGATCTCATAAACGGGAAAATTATAGAACCATCCGAATCCCCATACAGCTCTCCGCTTTGGATTGTGCCAAAGAAGGCCGATTCACAGGGAAGACCGAGATGGAGGATGGTAATTGATTACAGAAACTTGAACGAGAAAACAATCGGAGACGCCTACCCGCTTCCCAACATAACTGAAATTCTTGACCAGCTGGGTAGTGCGAAGTATTTTTCTGTATTTGATCTAGCTAGCGGTTTTCATCAAATCCGTATGCATCCTTCCGACGCACATAAAACCGCATTTTCAACGCCATTTGGGCATTATCAGTTTAATCGTATGCCGTTTGGGCTCAAAAATGCTCCGGCAACTTTCCAAAGATTGATGGACCATGTATTATGCGGTCTGCAGGGTAACGAGCTCTTCGTTTACCTCGACGACATAGTGATTTACGCCAGCTCACTTAGGGAGCATGAAATCAAGTTCGATAAATTGGCCGAGCGATTGCGAAAAGCGAACCTGAAATTACAACCGGATAAGTGCGAATTTTTACGCAAAGGAGTAGCATACCTGGGTCACGTCATAAGCAAAGACGGCGTAAAACCAGACCCCAAAAAGATTGAAGCAATAAAAAACTATCCGCGCTTAACCAGTCCGAAAAAAATTAAACAATTCCTCGGATTGGCAGGTTATTACCGCCGATTCGTGGAAAACTTTTCCGCAATCGCTAGGCCTCTGACGCAGTTGCTCAAAAAGGAGGCACTCTTCAAGTGGACTCAAAAACAGGAGGACGCATTTATTAAACTCAGAGATGCCTTGTGCAAAGAACCGGTATTGCAATACCCGGATTTTACTCGTCCTTTCATTATAACTACCGACGCTTCTAATATCGCGATAGGTGGTATCCTTAGCCAGGGTAAAATCGGTTCCGACAAACCAATATCATACGCTTCTCGAACATTGTCAGGCGCGGAATTAAATTATTCCACTATTGAAAAAGAGCTATTGGCAATCGTTTATTGCGTGGGACACTTCAGACCGTACGTGTATGGTCGAGAGTTCACCCTCGTAACGGACCATAAGCCACTGGTATGGCTCGATTCGGTGAAAGACCCGGCGAATAGGTTAGTCCATTGGCGTCTAAAACTCGCGAATTACGAATACAAAATCATTTACAAACCGGGTAGAGTAAACGCCAACGCCGACGCCCTGTCGAGAAATCCGCCTGAAAAAGAAAGTCCAACAAACGAAAAATCAGTACTTTTAGTCATGCCCATACGGTTCCGTACAAAAGAGGATCCGTCCGAAACCGACTCCGACGAGATCCCCGCGAAAAGACAGAAGGAGAATCCGCCGAGCTCGGATTCTGAAGAGAAAATTAAAATCACGCGTAGGAAACGTCGTAAAAAACTACTATCTGATCCGGACTCCGACGAGGTTCCGACCAAAAAGGAAAAGGCAGGTTCACCGAAACCGGAAGTCAGCACAACTAAACCCACTAGCAGAAAAGTTTTAACCGAGAAACGCGCCCGAACACAGACCTCAGATTCAGACTCTGAGCCGATATTCGAGGTTAGGCCCGGAAAGAAGCCAAAAGCACCTGATAAAAGTGAACCAAAAACACCTATAGAAAGTTCCGACACAACGGACACATCGGATATTTCCGACATCCCGAAATCCGAAAATAATAGTCAAGAAACTCAGACCGACGATAATCGCGAAAATCAGTCCGACGATAATCGCGAAAATCAGTCCGACGATGATCGTGAAAACCAGTCCGACAATAGTCGCGAAAATAAAATCGATAATAATCAGGAAAACCGTTCCGAAAATACAATAGCGATTCCCGAGACAAAAGCAACTATAGGAAGTTCCGACGCGACGGACACATCGGATATTTCCGATATCCCGAATTCCGAAAATAATAGTCAGGAAAATCAACCCGAGAATAATCGCGAGAATCAGTCAATCGGGGACCCGCCGAGCGACAGCCCGGCTCACTCCGCAAATTTAGAAAATCCAGAAGCATTGGGTAATAACAATCGTTCGCCCGATCACCCCGAAACAAACGAAAATCGAGATCACGAGGACAATGTCGCAGGTCCAGCAGCAACGCCTAGAACATCAATCGGGAATAATATGGAACAGTCAAACGATCAAGGGCCTTCCGGAATCAACGAACAACTAAGAATGAGTTCCGAAAATTCTTCGTTAGAAACTGAGATAAGAGACAATAGGTCCGAAACGTCCAACGAGCCAAATTCCGATAGCGATTCTAATAGCGAAATGTTCGACCATGTAGATATACCGTACGAGCGTAACGCGGATGGACCGGCAGCGGAAGGTTTCACGGTAAAAGAAACAAGAGATCGATTGGTTATGCAAAAAGACAATATAATATTCTTCGTTACCACTAAGGGACAACCGGTAGATAGCGGAGCCCAAGATCTGGTCGCCGAAGACCGATTCCCAGTCCTAAGGAATCTAAACTTGACTAGGGCAAACGTTAGAATAGAAAAATCGAAGTATCTGCTCGCACTACCAGTAAAAGCCGATTTACGAGCAAATACATCACTGGACGACCTGATAGAATCATTCCAATCTCTGCGAGACGTTATTTTAGAGTTAGGCCTAGAATCAGCAAGTATCGCAAAAACTAATAGGATAGATAATTTAACATGGGCGGAAGTACAAGCCCGCTTGGTAGACAACCTTAGAGATTTACCATTCACGTTAACAATCTGCAATCAACTCGTCAGCATCCCTCCCGAAGCTGAAAGAAAAAACATAATTCAGGAAAACCACGACTCCCTAGTCGGTGGTCACAAGGGCGTAAATAAGACATACAAGCGTATTCGGGAAAGATTCTACTGGGAGAACATGAAGACCCAGGTGAACGAATACATACAACACTGCCGCGGATGTCAGCTCAAAAAACTCGTCCGCGTCAAAACGAAACAGCCTATGGTAATAACGGATACTCCAGGGTGCGCCTTCGATAAGATCTCAATGGATATTGTCGGGCCATTACCAACCACTAGGAAAGGCAACACATATATTTTGACGATACAAGATCTTCTCTCGAAATATTCCTTGGCAATACCTTTGGCGAAAACATCATCGCTGGACATCGCAGACGCCTTTGCCAAGCAATTTATTTCCCGTTTCGGTGCGCCCAGAGGACTCCTCACCGATCAGGGCAGCAACTTCACGAGCAGCCTGATGAAAGCCTTAGCTAAAAAATTTAGAATCAAGCAATACCGCACGACGGCATATCATCCCCAAACGAACGGATCAATCGAGAGATCACATCACGTACTAGCCGAGTACCTAAAACAATACGTAGACGGCCACCACGATTGGGATGAATTCATCGAATTAGCAATGTTCTCTTATAATACCAGTAAACACGAGGGAACAGGCTTCACACCATTCGAACTGGTGTTCGGCAGGACGGCGAGACAACCATCAACCTACACTCAGATCGAGGAGCATCAGGACGAAACGTACGCGGAGTACCTCGAGAACCTCTTCGAAAAAGTGCATGGGCTACAGGAACTCGCAGCGGAAAATCTGAAAGCAGCTAAGGAACGATCGAAACAATATTACGATAGACGGGCAAATCCGCAAAATTTCGGTGTAGGTAGCAAGGTGCTTATGTTAAAAGAACCGAGCGCGGGCAAATTTTGCGACCAATATACAGGGCCCTACGAAGTCATCGAAGTATTATCCGGCGGAAACGTAAAAATAAACCACAACCAACGACCCAGAGTCGTTCACACCAACAAATTGCGTCTGACGAGACTATAGTCGGAAAATCCATTGTTCCTGAGGAATCCGACGCCAAATCCTTGGAAATCGCGGAGGAGACGGAACAATGGTTCGCCGAGAGTTCGAGATGGGTCTCCCAGCACCAAACGAGCCATATCCGGAAATAGAGGAAGTGATCCACTCCCCTGTTTTGGCCAACGGCACGGGCACTTTTGCGGTCAACCTCAATTACGGAATAAATTTCGTAAAAATTCACGCATTGAGCCCTGCAGTCGCACTCCACTCCGTCGGAAGTATAACTCTCTTGACTAGCGAGGGAGCCATCACTTCAGTGGCTCGGGTACTAATTCACCACCCCAGCGAGGGGTATAGTCCGTACCTTTTCCACGTGGTGGAGAGTTATCCGGTATACGCGGGTGTTATAGGCTGCGTTTCAACATACGACCCAAGCGAGTCGATGTTCTAGAGACCTTTTCAGTTATAACGGATCTCCGAGCATCGTGATAAACTCGATTATTGCCATCGTAAAAGTTCGGGCTCTCAACACTGCACAGCGACGAGACCGACAGCTCTCCCTCCACCGAGCGGCTCACCACCGGGAAAATCCCGAGCGACGGCATCGAGGAGCATCAGTCGACGCTCGGCAGCGACAAAGGGAGCATGCCATAAAACAATCCGCGGAGTGGAGCAGCGGCAAAGGCATCGGGTAAATCAGTGCAACGAGACAATAAAACTCAGTGCGACGAGACGATAGACTCAGTGCGCCAAAATAATTTATTCAGTGTTCGTGATTAACTAATCATGAGGATATTAACACGCGACTTTGAACCGCCGCAACCCAACCAATACATGGAGATCCAGTACGATCAGACAATGGAACCCCAACCAGGCACGAGCAGCGGTGGAGTAGAACCTTTCGAGGTCGTGATCATCGAGAGCGAACCCAAACCAACTTATAGTAGCGAGGAGCTGGGAATGATACTAACGGAACCCGTTCCCGACCTCTGGGAGATATTCAGGAGTTACAATATGGAACTCTTCAGCAACGAAATCCAGGGATTCGAGGTGCGTTGGTGCGCCCGGCTAAAATCGGTAGCAGGGAAAACAGTGTTTCGGCCGTCTCCAAAAATTACTCTCTCGAAAACCCTCCTCGTGGGCCGCGCGATTCGAGTAATGGTCGAGACGCTTATTTACGAGATGATCCACGGATTTCTTTTCTGTACCACGCACGTTAACGCCCTGCGCCACGGAGAGGACTTCGTCAAATTAATGACAGACATAAACGAAGTAACAAACCTCAATGTGAGTATCCTCGACGAGGGAGGCCTGGACCACATCGCGCACTTACAAGTGCTTTGGCAGTGTACCAACTGCAAAAGAGAGATAGTGCGATTAAAACGGAGGACCGACCAACCGCGCGACAGAATCGCGAGACTCCACAGACAGAGATGCCACGGCACATGGGTCGTCGTTGGCTAAGGAGGGGATGCTGCTCGTAGGAAGATGAGCAGTGAAGGGAGAACAGGAGAATACCCCTTCCTCCTCGCCTGCCGAACAAAATCTGTGCAGCAACGTCAAGGAGCAACAGTTATCAGCGAACAGTCGTAGCAGGAGGTACTGCAAGAGACAATTCATCCGATCATCATGGCCGAACACTGGAGTTCGGCAACGCACAGCAAGGCCTTGGCAAAAGCAGCCAAGAGACGAGCCACCCTCGAGGCACTATTCGGTTCCTCACCAACGATGGAAAACACGACTAAAGGTCCAGCAACGGAAGTCTGCAAACTGAAGGAAAACGATTCGCCTGCAAAGAAGAAAATCGGGGTGCGCGTCATCAACAACCGGTTACAAATCATGGACAGGTTGCCAAACCCTACGATTAAAAAGCAGATAGAAGCCAGGTACTGGAGCAAACTTCAACGCCAGAAGGAGATTGAAAAGGAAGTCGCGGCAATACTGATGCCTCATTACACCGGAGGAAGTTTAACAAAGGAGAAATATAAAATCATCATGGGGAAAATCGTGCCGCAATTATGCCGCGAACCTGGCGATCGAGACTCAACGGTCATAAAACGTCTTGTGCAGATCCACGTAAAAAGGTATTGCACTAATAAAAGGGAATTACCCTTGCCACGATGGGTCAGCACGCCGGGTCAGAGCCACGCGGTTCCCCCTCCACCAGTCCATTCGACGCACGCGGTGCCGTCGACGGAGCGCGCACGGAGCAACGCCAGACGCCTCTCGCCCGCGACCAGCACCACGACGTTCAAGCGACCGAACACCGTACAAGTGCAGCGCAACGAGTAACCAGTGGACTTTTAGTGTGTTTCCGGTGCTAATAGACTCCACTATAGTGAGTTTTAACAAACCCTATCGTGTAAGTACTAATAGACCTTAAAATTAGTGTTAACAGACTCTAGTTTAGTGTTAAAAGACTCAGTGCAACGAGCTTTAACAAACCCTAGTTTAGTGTTAAAAGACTTAGTGTAACGAGCTTTAACAAACCCTAGTATAGTGTTAATAGACTCCAACTCAGCGAGCATTAACAAACCTTAGGCTAGTGTTAAAAGACTCAAGTGAGCTTTAACTAATAATCGTGATTAGTGTTAAAAGACTCCAGTGAGCTTTAACCAACTTCAGTGTGCAATCTCGAGTGACCATGCGGTACATCACCCGCGATTTCGATCGTGCCGCATGCCCGTACATGCGGCCTCCGACTAATTCAAGGCGCACGAGAAGCAACACGACCATCGAGGAGAAACCGCCGATGTCGATCTACAACCGTGAGGAATTGGCGGAACTCCTGACAGAACCACTCCCCAATCTCTGGGAGGTCTTCAAGGCCTATAACAAGGAATATTTCGAAGATAAGGTTCGAGGATTCATCGTAAGGTGGTCCCCTCAAGTATGCCTTAGCGCAGGAATGACTCAAACCCGCCCGTTCCCGGAAATTTTTCTCTCGAAAAAGTTGCTGGTAGGACGGGAGATCAAGTGCATGGTGGAAACCCTCGTCCACGAGATGATACACGCGTACATCTTCGCGAACACGCATGACGACGGCATGGACCATGGGGAGTTATTCCTTAATAAGATGGCCGAAGTGAACAAGAAGAGCGGGCTGAACGTCACCGTCCTCGACCACGGAGGTTTGGACCATATAGCCCACCTCCGATGTCTTTGGACGTGCACCAAGTGCGGCTATGAGCTGAAGCGATTAAAAAGAAATATGGACCAGCCAAACGATAGAGTGTCGCGAGCGCACCGAAGGACGTGCAGCGGGAGGTGGACGAAATCCGACCTCGTGACCTAAAGGGACTAATAAGGGACGCATGTTCTGTTTTAGGATGAGGATAGAGATATGCCTCCTCCTCGTTTGGGCGACGGAAGTCCTGGGCCTGATCGGCTACGATTGCGGGGGCTCCTCACTCAACATTACAACGATCTCTCTCAATGGTGTCGCGGAGTGCGAGATACCTCTGCTGGAGCCAACGACGGCAAACGCCTATATCCAACTGCTTCAACTCACGGATTTTAACAGTGCCGAAGTGACACAGTGTAGAATCGAGATCGACAGAACCATCTACCATTGTGGGATGCACTCCCACAATTCAATCGTTCACAACGGAAGACAAGTCTACCTCCACGAGCTAGACGAGAGATCCTGTCAAAGAGTTCACGAGACGGGGATTCTGTCGGTCAGCAGCGCAGGACAGCTCATTGGATTACGTCGGAACAGCACGACAACAAGGAGCATCACGATGGCTGGATCCATCTCGGTCGATGGCAAGTGCGTTGGGACTCAGTACAGCGACCCGTTCGGCACGTGGGACAACGTCGTCGTACAAGCCTCGGTCAGTATTACTTTACTTAGTTACGAGGCAACGGTCAACCTGGCGACCGACGAAATCGTGTTGCAAACTGGGACACGCTGTACGTTGGCAGACGGGCACTGCATCGACGTCAACGGCAATAGCGCATACTGGAAAACCGAGCCCACGGACTCGTGTAATTTCAATCGTTACGATGTCCTTTACGAAGGAAAAGCTACGAAATTGGTTTCTACCGCGGACCGCGCGAACTCACCTGACGTATACACGTTGACAACCCAGGAAACCACGTTTGCTCTAGCTAAACGTTCGGAACTCCAATTGTGCGGGTACTTATTAATTCGAACCGAGCATCCGAAGTTGTTCATCCTGGAAACGCGAAAAGGGGAGTCATTCGCGACACATAAACCAATATCAGTGTCGAACCTGGACATATTTTCATATATCAACTCGAAATTTGTGTACGTGGAAAAACACGTGAAGCTGCAAATGAAGAATTTGTATAAGGACGTTCTCACGCAGCGATGTAACCTGGAAAGACAAGTGCTCCAGAACGCATTATCAACCTCTGGAATTTTGCCGGAGAAATTCGCGTTCGCCATCATGAAGGGACCCGGATATATGGCGGTGATCGCAGGGGAAGTCGCGCACATAGTCAAGTGCATCCCTGTAGAATGTGGGCTGCGCCGCACGGACGAGTGTTACCACGAGCTGCCCGTCACATACCGAAACGAGTCGTTCTTCCTATCAACAACTTCCAGGATGTTGCTGAAATCAGCAACGCAAATCGAGTGCGATCCCACGTTGCCGGCATTATACCAAATCGACAACGTGTGGTATAGGTTCTCACCACATCCGATCGTGGTACCATCGCCACAATCTCTGAAACCATCGTCGAACCCGACATGGCATTACGCATCTATCGGAAATCTCGCCAACAGCGGAATCTACTCGGAGGCGGATATCAAGAAGCTGCGGGACAGGATAATGTTTCCTGCAGAGAAGCCAGCTCTCCTGAACAACCTGGCGAGAGGATCAGTCGGATACAGCATACCTGAAGGAAGTGTCTCCATCCGAGGATTCCTAGACGAAAACACTCTCGAACACTTGGCCGAGAGTGCTGCAAAAAGATTATGGCGTGGATTCGAAAAATTCGGCACAGCCAGCGCCGGAGTCTTCGCAATCTACGTAATCATAAAAATCATAAAATCGATAATTGACACATGCATCCACGGATATGCAATTCACTCGCTATATGGTTGGAGCATTCACTTGCTAGGAGCCATATGGAGTTCCGTGACCGGATTATTGCTTACGTTAGGTCACAAACGCACCCCAACACCGGCCGACGTCGAAGGCGAACCAAGCACGGAGGAAAGGGTAAAACCACCAAGCAAAGAACGGGTTTACCCCAACTTGACGGCGAGGGATAACGCAAGATCTTCGACTACGGAGGAAAGGGCAAGCACATCCGATTGCCCCAACTTGACGGCGAGGGATAGCGCAAGATATTCAGTAGCGGATGAACGGGTAGAACTACTTGGCTACCCCAACTTGACGGCGAGGGAGTCCGGAAGATTTCCAACGCCGGTACCAAGAATCGACCCAGCACTCCTCCGACGCCTTCACACTGGTCCTACGCAGAGCCTCGGCACTGCTTCGGACTTAAGGGGGGAAGTGTTACGTCCTGGGTCGAATTTGGGACAGAAAGAGTAACCGACACCCACACAAAATTTTTTTTTTTTGGGACAATTAGTTATTACGCATAATGCCGTAAACAATATAATACCATCATTCTACATTATCATATTATTGTTAATAATAATCAACAACAATCGCCTTAAACAAATAATAATAAAGCATAAATCAAGTAAAACTTAAAACGATATATAACGGTAATAAACGCCGATGCGGGCTACATACAATGCCAAGGCGAACCCCGAGAAAATTTAGTAAACTTCAAGTCGCAATAAAAACAAAACTACGGGGTTTCAACAAAATCTGAACACGCTACTAGAAGCGGAAAACCCTCACGAACAATAAAGGTGCCGACCGATTACACATTTTCCGATGAGTATTTTGGCCACTGTTAACGGTTTACGAAAAGGGCGCATGACCTTGGAAAAATCGAAAATTAATTCCCTAGCGTGAACGGAAAGCGCGAATTGGATCAAAATTGTCATGAGAACTAAGAACGCGATAAACAATCAACTTACAGTAAATAAATGTTATTAATAATAAATTCAATTGTTAATAAATAATTTTGAAATAGTTCTCTTTCTTTTCACGCAATGCCGGAGTGTCATTAGAGAAGCGACACTCGACGGCTCAAAATAATAATAAATAAACATTATTAACAATAAATAAAATTATAAACAAATAATTTCAAAACACGTTAAATACGCGCAACGCCAGAGTGTCGTTAGAGAAGCAACACTCGACGGCTCAAAATAATAATAAATAAACATTAATAACAATAAATAAAATTAGAAATAAATAATCTCATATGGTGCAAAATCACGGGTAACGCTGGAATATCGGTACAAACACGATATTCCAAAAGCAACATATAATAAATAATCCAAACATATTTTCATTATTAATAATAGGTAAAACATTAATTACCCATAACACAACGCAAAACCAAATATCAAGAAAGCGACAATATTCAGTGGCGCTCAATAATAATGACAATATTCCATTATATAATAATAGAATTCAAAATTAATTATAAAACATGCCGCACTGAGCATCGCTATTTGGACGATGCTCAGCAGCACTAAAAATCTAATGATAGATACAATCCAAGGGACGTTAAAATAATAATCACAAAATATTTTGTTGCAATTGTTAAAAACGGGTGTAACACCAGAATACCGACTTGGTATTTGGCTTCGCGAATATTCGAAACTGGTCGCCGTCGAGACGATGCTCGGCGACGCGGAATATTTTTATAATTATAAACAAACATTGTATGATGGATTTAGGCATAGTGATGACAACGTAAACGACAAGAAATGTCTTAATTATTTTTTTTTTGTTAACAACAGATGTAGTAGATTGCTCACTAGTAATAACCATCACGAAAAGTTACATTGGTTAGCCATACAATACAAATAACTGTTAATTAATAAGGCATCATTTAATTAATATATCGGGTGAAGCGAGCGTAAGACCGGACGCGACTCCGACAGAGCTCCGGGAATCGCCACCGATAAGAAGCAAGCATAAGACCGGACGCAGTCCCGACACAACTCCGAGAATCGTCACCGATAGCGGCTCTCCAAGAAGCAAAGCCGTGGGACAAAGGCAGTACCACGATCAACGGCGCAGCTACCGCGAGACCGGACGCAGCTCCGATAGCGGCTCCGAGAATCGCCGCCGATAAGCCTATCCCGAGAAGCTCGCCGGCCGTTGGAACTCAGACCCGTGGGATGCTGCATCAGCACAGGGCTCCATGCGCGGCTTGGCCCCCACCATAGCCCATCGGGCTGCCGTGGGACAAAGGCGGCCCCCACTTCAGGGGACAGCACGGGTGCAGCAGTACCGAGAGCGGCTGCCCCCACCATCATTCATTGCGCTGCCGCGAGAACACGGCGGCCCCCACTTCAAGGGACAGCACAGCTACGAGAGGCTGCCCCACCATCATCCATTGCTCTGCCGCAAGACAGCAGAGGCCCCCACTCAGGGGACAGTGCGGCTACAAGCGGCTGCCCCACCTATCATCCATCACGCTACCACGAGCGCCTGCCCCACCACAGGGCGACATACGGGAGCGACGAATCATTGGCCAGAGTAGCGGAGCGAATCCGCGAGGGCCTCCCCGCCACCAACCACGGACTCGGGAGACTCGCGGGTCAGGAGCGCTCCGATGGATCTTCAGTTCTACTACGACTCTCGACACCGGCGGTCGACTGAAAGAGTGCTCTCGAAGAGACTCTCGCGAACCTCGGTATTCCCTTTGTTATAAAATAACAATCATCATTTATATTTTTACAATAAATATTATAACTCGCGATTGATACCTGGCTGCGACCAGGCGGTATTTCACCGGTATAAGATATCTCCAGCGAAAAGTTCGTATTATTACAATAAATATTAAAATATACCTATCGAATCCTATAGATCCGAATAAATAAAACAATTAACTCAGTAAATCATAAAATCCATCCCTCGACAATAAACGACAATCGGCGATCCGTCAGAGGCACCGTGCCGCTGCTCAACAAGTGTTAACAACATACGCAAGGTAAGGTCAACCACAGCATTTGGACAATTTAATTCAAACCACGAGTATTTCACATTTGTTGACGCAAGAAATTAACCCCTTGTCCCTATACCAAAACCAAATAGATAAGGACAATATATAAGTAATTACGCTTAAGTCCCTTGAGTCTCATGAAATCAATCTCGACATCGATCGATCCTGATATAGATGAGTTTCCAAGGTTTAGATAAGGACAATACATAAGTAATTACGCTTAAACTCCTTGAAGTCGCATAAGATCAGTCTCGACTTCGGTCGTTTCTGATATAGATGGGTTTCCAAGTGTTAGATAAAGACAGTATATAAGTATTTACGCTTAAAAACATTGAATCTTATAAAATCGGTCTCGACATCGGTCGATTCCGATATAAATGAGATTCAAGCTTTTAGATAAGGACAATTATTAAGTAATTACGCTTAAAAAACCATTGAATCTTATAAAATCAGTCTCGACATCGGTCGATTCTGATATAAATGAGATTCAAGCTTTTAGATAAGGACAATTATTAAGTAATTACGCTTAAAAAACCATTGAATCTTATAAAATCAGTCTCGACATCGGTCGATTCTGATATAAATGAGATTCAAGCTTTTAGATAAGGACCATAGCATAAATACGTTAATATTAAATCCTTCCCTAACCCTCAAAAATGAGAAGCGACAAATGTGAACTAATCGTATCCCATAAAATCTAATGGAACGTAGACACATAAAATATAAAGTCCAATTGCGTGGAGGCCGAACTATTGTCGTAGCTAACGCAAATTCACGTGGAGGAGTTCGCCGAATAACAGCGCAGGTTACTCGAATTTCCGCAGTACCCACGTTGACCGCGGAACAACGGAACAATTTCATGGACGTCGCTGGTGAAAATTCAATTTCAGTCGAGAACAAGATCGCTGCGAAAAATCCGCCGATCATAGTGTCCGACGTCATTTTGATCAACCATAAAATTCTAATTATCCGCGACTATCCTCTCGGCGGTCAACCCGTGCAAACACGAATTCGACATCCTCTGCCGCATCTTGAGACAGTCATCGAGGACGACGACAGTGCCGACACCTCCACGGTAATCGACGAGGACAGGCCATCTCCTGCGTCCTCTCCGGAGCTGATCCTTGGAAAATAGCGCCTTCAACCCGCTACGCCCAGAAGCTCATCACCTGCCATACAAAATATCAAGAATCAAGGTATGTATCGACAATACTCACTTCACTCATCCAGTACTGCTCCGATCCCTAACCGGCGCATTCCGGTTTAAACACGGAGCATCCTCGCATAACCAGCTACCAGTCGCTCAAGTAGTAAAATCCGGATTCCTGCAAAAAGAAAGGAATAAATCCATTGAAATCAAAGCCGCGACGTAACAAATGTACGATTTCGGTATAAAGCGACTTTGCGTTCATGTGGGACGTGTTTGGCTGCCCGAAATGCATGAATCTTGCGTGTTTGCATAGAATGAAGTTTTTTTCATCTTATAATACGAGCTGAAACACCTACAGTGAGTGGGAAACTCAATTGTACGTTTTCGGTATGAAGCGACTTTGCTTTCGATTGGGGCGTGTTTGGCTACTCGAAATGCATGAGTCTTGCGTATTTGAACAGAATGAAGTGTTTTTCATCTTCTACGAGCGGAAACGTCTACAGCTAATGTGAAACTTAAATGTACGATTTCGGTATGAAGGGACTTTGCTTTCGAATGGGGCGGGTTTGGCTTCTCGAAATGCATGAGTCTTGCGTATTTGCATAGAATGATGTGTTTTTCATCTTATAATACGAGCTGAAACACCTACAGCGAGTGTGAAACTCAAATCTACGATTTCGGTATAAAGCGACTTTGCGTTCCATTAGGGCGTGTTTGGCTGCCCAAAATGCATGAATCTTGCGTATTTGTATATAATGAAGTATTTTTCATCTCATAATACGAGCTGGAACCCATACAGCATGCGTAAAACTCGAATAAAGGAATTCGGTATAAGGCGACTATGCGTTCGTGTGGGACGTGTTTGGCTGCCCAAAATGCATGAATCTTGCGTATTTGCATAGAAAGAAGTTTTTTTCATCTTATAATACGAGCTGAAACACCTACAGTGAGTGGGAAACTCAATTGTACGTTTTCGGTATGAAGCGACTTTGCTTTCGATTGGGGCGTGTTTGGCTACTCAAAATGCATGAGTCTTGCGTATTTGAATAGAATGAAGTGTTTTTCATCTTCTACGAGCGGAAACGTCTACAGCTACTGTGAAACTTAAATGTACGATTTCGGTATGAAGGGACTTTGCTTTCGAATGGGGCGGGTTTGGCTTCTCGAAATGCATGAGTCTTGCGTATTTGAATAGAATGAAGTGTTTTTCATCTTCTACGAGCGGAAACGCCTACAGCTAGTGTGAAACTTAATTGTACGTTTTCGGTATGAAGCGATTTTGCTTTCGATTAGGGCGTGTTTGGCTGCTCAAAACGCATGAATCTTGCGTATTTGTATAGAATGAAGTATTTGTCGTCTCATAATACGAGCTGGAACTCATACAGCATGCGTAAAACTCGAATAAAGGAATTCGGTATAAGGCGACTAAGCGTTCGTGTGGGACGTGTTTGGCTACCCAAAATGCATGAATCTTGCATATTTGCATTTCTATGGCATTCTTTCTTTGCATTTCTATTTCATTCTTGAAGTTTTTTCCATCTTATGATACGAGCTGAAACGCGTACAGCGAGTGTGAAACTCAAATCTACGATTTCGGTATAAAGCGACTTTCCGTTCGATTCGGGCGTGTTTGGCTGCCCAAAACCATAAATCTTGCGTATTTGTATATAATGAAGTATTTTTCGTCTCATGATAAGAGCTGGAACCCATACAGCATGCGTAAAACTCGAATAAAGGAATTCGGTATAAGGCGACTATGCGTTCGTGTGGGACGTGTTTGGCTGCCCAAAATGCATGAATCTTGCATATTTGCATTTCTATGGCATTCTTTCTTTGCATTTCTATTTAATTCTTGAAGTTTTTTCCATCTTATGATACGAGCTGAAACGCGTACAGCGAGTGTGAAACTCAAATGTACGATTTCGGTATAAAGCGAGTTTGCGTTCCATTGGGGCGTGTTTGGCTGCCCAAAATGGATAAATCTTGCGTATTTGAATAGAATAAAGTGTTTTTTATCTTATAATACGAGCTGAAACACCTACAGCGAGTGTGAAACTCAATTGTACGTTTTCGGTATGAAGCGATTTTGCTTTCGATTGAGGCGTGTTTGGCTGCTCAAAACGCATCAATCTTGCGTATTTGTATACGATGAAGTATTTTTCGTCTCATAATACGAGCTGGAACCCATACAGCATGCGTAAAACTCGAATAAAGGAATTCGGTATAAGGCGACTATGCGTTCGTGTGGGACGTGTTTGGCTGCCCAAAATGCATGAATCTTGCATATTTGCATTTCTATGGCATTCTTTCTTTGCATTTCTATTTAATTCTTGAAGTTTTTTCCATCTTATGATACGAGCTGAAACGCGTACAGCGAGTGTGAAACTCAAATGTACGATTTCGGTATAAAGCGAGTTTGCGTTCCATTGGGGCGTGTTTGGCTGCCCAAAATGGATAAATCTTGCGTATTTGAATAGAATAAAGTGTTTTTTATCTTATAATACGAGCTGAAACACCTACAGCGAGTGTGAAACTCAATTGTACGTTTTCGGTATGAAGCGATTTTGCTTTCGATTGAGGCGTGTTTGGCTGCTCAAAACGCATCAATCTTGCGTATTTGTATACGATGAAGTATTTTTCGTCTCATAATACGAGCTGGAACCCATACAGCATGCGTAAAACTCGAATAAAGGAATTCGGTATAAGGCGACTATGCGTTCGTGTGGGACGTGTTTGGCTGCCCAAAATGCATGAATCTTGCGTATTTGCATAGAAAGAAGTTTTTTTCATCTTATAATACGAGCTGAAACACCTACAGTGAGTGGGAAACTCAAATGTACGATTTCGGTATAAAGCGACTTTGCGTTCGATTCGGGAGTGTTTGGCTGCCCAAAAAGCATGAATCTTGCGTATTTGCATAGAATGAAGTGGTTTTCATTTCATAATACGAGCTTGAACGTTTACATCGAGTGTGGAACTCAAATGTACGATTTCGGTATAAAGCGACTTTGCGTTCAATTGGGGCGTGCTTGGCTGCCCAAAATGCATGAATGTTGCGTATTTGCATAGAATAAAGTGTTTTTCATCTTATAATACGAGCTGAAACGCCTACAGCGAGTGTGAAACTCAAATGTACGTTTTCGGTATGAAGCGACTTTGCTTTCGATTGGGGCCTGTTTGGGTACTCGAAATGCATGAATCTTCCGTATTTGCACAGACTGAAGATTTTTTCATCTCAAAATACGAACTGAAACGCCTACAGCGAGTGTGAAACTCAAATGTACGATATCGGTATAAAGCTACCTTGCGTTCGACTGGGGCTTGTTTGGCTGCTCAGAACGCATGAATCTTGCGTATTTGTATAGAATGAAGTCTTTTCATTTCATAATACCATCTGGAACGCATACAGCGAGCGTAAAACTCGAGTAAACGAATTCGGTATAAGGCGACTTTTTGTTCCTTTGGGACGTGCTTGGGTGCTCACAATGCCTGAATCTTGCATATTTGCATAGAATGAAGTATTTTTCATCTCAAAATACGAGCTGAAACGCCTACAGCGAGTGTGAAACTCAAATGTACGATTTCGGTATGAAGCGACTTTGCTTTCGATTGGGGCCTGTTTGGCTGCTCAAAACGCATGAATCTTGCGTATTTGTATAGTATGAAGTATTTTTCATTTCATAATACGAGCTGGAAGGCATACAGCGAGCGTAAAACTCGAGTAAACGAATTCGGTATAAGGCGACTTTTTGTTCCTTTGGGTCGTGTTCGGGTGCTCACAATGCCTGAATCTTGCATATTTGCATAGAATGAAGTATTTTTCATCTCAAAATACGAGCTGAAACGCCTACAGCGAGTGTGAAACTCAATTGTACGTTTTCGGTATGAAGCGATTTTGCTTTCGATTGGGGCGTGTTTGGCTGCTCAAAAGGCATGAATCTTGCGCATTTGTATAGAATGAAGTATTTTTCGTCTCATAATACGAGCTGGAACTCATGCAGCATGCATAAAACTCGAATAAAAATTCGGTATAAGGCGACTAAGCGTTCGTGTGAGACGTGTTTGACTGCCCAAAATGCATGAATCTTGAATATTTGCATAGAATGAAGTTTTTTTCATCTTATAATACGAGCTGAAACGCGTACAGCGAGAGTGAAACTCAAATGCACGATTTCGGTATAAAGCGACTTTCCGTTCGATTCGGGCGTGTTTGGCTGCCCAAAACCATGAATCTTGCGTATTTCCATAGAATGAAGTGGTTTTCATTTTATAATACGAGCTTGAACGTTTACATCGAGTGTGAAACTCAAATGTACGTTTTCGGTATGAAGCGACTTTGCTTTCGATTGGGGCCTCTTTGGCTGCTCAAAACGCATGAATCTTGCGTATTTGTATAGTATGAAGTATTTTTCATTTCATAATACGAGCTGGAACGCATACAGCGAGCGTAAAACTCGAGTAAACGAATTCGGTATAAGGCGACTTTTTGTTCCTTTGGGACGTGTTTGGGTGCTCACAATGCCTGAATCTTGCATATTTGCATAGAATGAAGTATTTTTCATCTCAAAATACGAGCTGAAACACCTACAGCGAGTGTGAAACTCAATTGTACGTTTTCGGTATGAAGCGATTTTGCTTTCGATTGGGGCGTGTTTGGCTGCTCAAAAGGCATGAATCTTGCGCATTTGTATAGAATGAAGTATTTTTCGTCTCATAATACGAGCTGGAACTCATGCAGCATGCATAAAACTCGAATAAAAATTCGGTATAAGGCGACTAAGCGTTCGTGTGGGACGTGTTTGGGTGCCCAAAATGCATGAATCTTGCATATTCGCATAGAATGAAGTTTTTTTCATCTTATAATATGACCTGAAACGCGTACAGCGAGTGTGAAACTCAAATGTACGATTTCGGTATAAAGCGACTTTGCGTTCGATTCGGGAGTGTTTGGCTGCCCCAAAATGCATGAATCTTGAATATTTGCATAGAATGAAGTTTTTTTCATCTTATAATACGAGCTGAAACGCGTACAGCGAGAGTGAAACTCAAATGCACGATTTCGGTATAAAGCGACTTTCCGTTCGATTCGGGCGTGCTTGGCTGCCCAAAATGCATGAATGTTGCGTATTTGCATAGAATAAAGTGTTTTTCATCTTATAATACGAGCTTGAACGTTTACATCGAGTGTGAAACTCAAATGTACGTTTTCGGTATGAAGCGACTTTGCTTTCGATTGGGGCCTGTTTGGCTGCTCAAAACGCATGAATCTTGCGTATTTGTATAGTATGAAGTATTTTTCATTTCATAATACGAGCTGGAACGCATACAGCGAGCGTAAAACTCGAGTAAACGAATTCGGTATAAGGCGACTTTTTGTTCCTTTGGGACGTGTTTGGGTGCTCACAATGCCTGAATCTTGCATATTTGCATAGAATGAAGTATTTTTCATCTCAAAATACGAGCTGAAACGCCTACAGCGAGTGTGAAACTCAAATGTACGATTTCGGTATAAAGCGACTTTGCGTTCGATTGGGGCTTGTTTGGCTGCTGAAAACGCATGAATCTTGCGTATTTGCATAGAATAAAGTGTTTTTCATCTTATAATACGAGCTGAAACGCCTACAGCGAGTGTGAAACTCAAATGTACGTTTTCGGTATGAAGCGACTTTGCTTTCGATTGGTGCCTGTTTGGGTACTCGAAATGCATGAATCTTGCGTATTTGTATAGAATGAAGTCTTTTCATTTCATAATACCAGCTGGAACGCATACAGCGAGCGTAAAACTCGAGTAAACGAATTCGGTATAAGGCGACTTTTTGTTCCTTTGGGACGTGCTTGGGTGCTCACAATGCCTGAATCTTGCATATTTGCATAGAATGAAGTATTTTTCATCTCAAAATACGAGCTTGAACGTTTACATCGAGTGTGAAACTCAAATGTACGATTTCGGTATAAAGCGACTTTGCGTTCAATTGGGGCGTGTTTGGCTGCCCAAAATGCATGAATGTTGCGTATTTGCATAGAATAAAGTGTTTTTCATCTCAAAATACGAGCTGAAACGCCTACAGCGAGTGTGAAACTCAATTGTACGATTTCTGTATGAAGCGACTTTGCATTCGATTGGGGCCTGTTTGGGTACTCGAAATGCATGAATCTTCAGTATTTGCATAGAATGAAGTATTTTTCATCTCAAAATACGAGCTGAAACGCCTACAGCGAGTGTGAAACTCAAATGTACGATTTCAGTATGAAGCGACTTTGCTTTCGATTGGGGCCTGTTTGGCTGCTCAAAACGCATGAATCTTGCGTATTTGTATAGTATGAAGTATTTTTCATTTCATAATACGAGCTGGAACGCATACAGCGAGCGTAAAACTCGAGTAAACGAATTCGGTATAAGGCGACTTTTTGTTCCTTTGGGACGTGCTTGGGTGCTCACAATGCCTGAATCTTGCATATTTGCATAGAATGAAGTATTTTTCATCTCAAAATACGAGCTTGAACGTTTACATCGAGTGTGAAACTCAAATGTACGATTTCGGTATAAAGCGACTTTGCGTTCAATTGGGGCGTGTTTGGCTGCCCAAAATGCATGAATGTTGCGTATTTGCATAGAATAAAGTGTTTTTCATCTCAAAATACGAGCTGAAACGCCTACAGCGAGTGTGAAACTCAATCGTACGATTTCTGTATGAAGCGACTTTGCATTCGATTGGGGCCTGTTTGGGTACTCGAAATGCATGAATCTTCAGTATTTGCATAGAATGAAGTGTTTTTCATCTAAAAATACGAACTGAAACGCCTACAGCGAGTGTGAAACTCAAATGTACGATTTCGGTATAAAGCGACTTTGCGTTCATGTGGGACGTGTTTGGCTGCCCGAAATGCATGAATCTTGCGTGTTTGCATAGAATGAAGTTTTTTTCATCTTATAATACGAGCTGAAACACCTACAGTGAGTGGGAAACTCAATTGTACGTTTTCGGTATGAAGCGACTTTGCTTTCGATTGGGGCGTGTTTGGCTACTCGAAATGCATGAGTCTTGCGTATTTGAACAGAATGAAGTGTTTTTCATCTTCTACGAGCGGAAACGTCTACAGCTAATGTGAAACTTAAATGTACGATTTCGGTATGAAGGGACTTTGCTTTCGAATGGGGCGGGTTTGGCTTCTCGAAATGCATGAGTCTTGCGTATTTGCATAGAATGATGTGTTTTTCATCTTATAATACGAGCTGAAACACCTACAGCGAGTGTGAAACTCAAATCTACGATTTCGGTATAAAGCGACTTTGCGTTCCATTAGGGCGTGTTTGGCTGCCCAAAATGCATGAATCTTGCGTATTTGTATATAATGAAGTATTTTTCATCTCATAATACGAGCTGGAACCCATACAGCATGCGTAAAACTCGAATAAAGGAATTCGGTATAAGGCGACTATGCGTTCGTGTGGGACGTGTTTGGCTGCCCAAAATGCATGAATCTTGCGTATTTGCATAGAAAGAAGTTTTTTTCATCTTATAATACGAGCTGAAACACCTACAGTGAGTGGGAAACTCAATTGTACGTTTTCGGTATGAAGCGACTTTGCTTTCGATTGGGGCGTGTTTGGCTACTCAAAATGCATGAGTCTTGCGTATTTGAATAGAATGAAGTGTTTTTCATCTTCTACGAGCGGAAACGTCTACAGCTACTGTGAAACTTAAATGTACGATTTCGGTATGAAGGGACTTTGCTTTCGAATGGGGCGGGTTTGGCTTCTCGAAATGCATGAGTCTTGCGTATTTGAATAGAATGAAGTGTTTTTCATCTTCTACGAGCGGAAACGCCTACAGCTAGTGTGAAACTTAATTGTACGTTTTCGGTATGAAGCGATTTTGCTTTCGATTAGGGCGTGTTTGGCTGCTCAAAACGCATGAATCTTGCGTATTTGTATAGAATGAAGTATTTGTCGTCTCATAATACGAGCTGGAACTCATACAGCATGCGTAAAACTCGAATAAAGGAATTCGGTATAAGGCGACTAAGCGTTCGTGTGGGACGTGTTTGGCTACCCAAAATGCATGAATCTTGCATATTTGCATTTCTATGGCATTCTTTCTTTGCATTTCTATTTCATTCTTGAAGTTTTTTCCATCTTATGATACGAGCTGAAACGCGTACAGCGAGTGTGAAACTCAAATCTACGATTTCGGTATAAAGCGACTTTCCGTTCGATTCGGGCGTGTTTGGCTGCCCAAAACCATAAATCTTGCGTATTTGTATATAATGAAGTATTTTTCGTCTCATGATAAGAGCTGGAACCCATACAGCATGCGTAAAACTCGAATAAAGGAATTCGGTATAAGGCGACTATGCGTTCGTGTGGGACGTGTTTGGCTGCCCAAAATGCATGAATCTTGCATATTTGCATTTCTATGGCATTCTTTCTTTGCATTTCTATTTAATTCTTGAAGTTTTTTCCATCTTATGATACGAGCTGAAACGCGTACAGCGAGTGTGAAACTCAAATGTACGATTTCGGTATAAAGCGAGTTTGCGTTCCATTGGGGCGTGTTTGGCTGCCCAAAATGGATAAATCTTGCGTATTTGAATAGAATAAAGTGTTTTTTATCTTATAATACGAGCTGAAACACCTACAGCGAGTGTGAAACTCAATTGTACGTTTTCGGTATGAAGCGATTTTGCTTTCGATTGAGGCGTGTTTGGCTGCTCAAAACGCATCAATCTTGCGTATTTGTATACGATGAAGTATTTTTCGTCTCATAATACGAGCTGGAACCCATACAGCATGCGTAAAACTCGAATAAAGGAATTCGGTATAAGGCGACTATGCGTTCGTGTGGGACGTGTTTGGCTGCCCAAAATGCATGAATCTTGCATATTTGCATTTCTATGGCATTCTTTCTTTGCATTTCTATTTAATTCTTGAAGTTTTTTCCATCTTATGATACGAGCTGAAACGCGTACAGCGAGTGTGAAACTCAAATGTACGATTTCGGTATAAAGCGAGTTTGCGTTCCATTGGGGCGTGTTTGGCTGCCCAAAATGGATAAATCTTGCGTATTTGAATAGAATAAAGTGTTTTTTATCTTATAATACGAGCTGAAACACCTACAGCGAGTGTGAAACTCAATTGTACGTTTTCGGTATGAAGCGATTTTGCTTTCGATTGAGGCGTGTTTGGCTGCTCAAAACGCATCAATCTTGCGTATTTGTATACGATGAAGTATTTTTCGTCTCATAATACGAGCTGGAACCCATACAGCATGCGTAAAACTCGAATAAAGGAATTCGGTATAAGGCGACTATGCGTTCGTGTGGGACGTGTTTGGCTGCCCAAAATGCATGAATCTTGCGTATTTGCATAGAAAGAAGTTTTTTTCATCTTATAATACGAGCTGAAACACCTACAGTGAGTGGGAAACTCAAATGTACGATTTCGGTATAAAGCGACTTTGCGTTCGATTCGGGAGTGTTTGGCTGCCCAAAAAGCATGAATCTTGCGTATTTGCATAGAATGAAGTGGTTTTCATTTCATAATACGAGCTTGAACGTTTACATCGAGTGTGGAACTCAAATGTACGATTTCGGTATAAAGCGACTTTGCGTTCAATTGGGGCGTGCTTGGCTGCCCAAAATGCATGAATGTTGCGTATTTGCATAGAATAAAGTGTTTTTCATCTTATAATACGAGCTGAAACGCCTACAGCGAGTGTGAAACTCAAATGTACGTTTTCGGTATGAAGCGACTTTGCTTTCGATTGGGGCCTGTTTGGGTACTCGAAATGCATGAATCTTCCGTATTTGCACAGACTGAAGATTTTTTCATCTCAAAATACGAACTGAAACGCCTACAGCGAGTGTGAAACTCAAATGTACGATATCGGTATAAAGCTACCTTGCGTTCGACTGGGGCTTGTTTGGCTGCTCAGAACGCATGAATCTTGCGTATTTGTATAGAATGAAGTCTTTTCATTTCATAATACCATCTGGAACGCATACAGCGAGCGTAAAACTCGAGTAAACGAATTCGGTATAAGGCGACTTTTTGTTCCTTTGGGACGTGCTTGGGTGCTCACAATGCCTGAATCTTGCATATTTGCATAGAATGAAGTATTTTTCATCTCAAAATACGAGCTGAAACGCCTACAGCGAGTGTGAAACTCAAATGTACGATTTCGGTATGAAGCGACTTTGCTTTCGATTGGGGCCTGTTTGGCTGCTCAAAACGCATGAATCTTGCGTATTTGTATAGTATGAAGTATTTTTCATTTCATAATACGAGCTGGAAGGCATACAGCGAGCGTAAAACTCGAGTAAACGAATTCGGTATAAGGCGACTTTTTGTTCCTTTGGGTCGTGTTCGGGTGCTCACAATGCCTGAATCTTGCATATTTGCATAGAATGAAGTATTTTTCATCTCAAAATACGAGCTGAAACGCCTACAGCGAGTGTGAAACTCAATTGTACGTTTTCGGTATGAAGCGATTTTGCTTTCGATTGGGGCGTGTTTGGCTGCTCAAAAGGCATGAATCTTGCGCATTTGTATAGAATGAAGTATTTTTCGTCTCATAATACGAGCTGGAACTCATGCAGCATGCATAAAACTCGAATAAAAATTCGGTATAAGGCGACTAAGCGTTCGTGTGAGACGTGTTTGACTGCCCAAAATGCATGAATCTTGAATATTTGCATAGAATGAAGTTTTTTTCATCTTATAATACGAGCTGAAACGCGTACAGCGAGAGTGAAACTCAAATGCACGATTTCGGTATAAAGCGACTTTCCGTTCGATTCGGGCGTGTTTGGCTGCCCAAAACCATGAATCTTGCGTATTTCCATAGAATGAAGTGGTTTTCATTTTATAATACGAGCTTGAACGTTTACATCGAGTGTGAAACTCAAATGTACGTTTTCGGTATGAAGCGACTTTGCTTTCGATTGGGGCCTCTTTGGCTGCTCAAAACGCATGAATCTTGCGTATTTGTATAGTATGAAGTATTTTTCATTTCATAATACGAGCTGGAACGCATACAGCGAGCGTAAAACTCGAGTAAACGAATTCGGTATAAGGCGACTTTTTGTTCCTTTGGGACGTGTTTGGGTGCTCACAATGCCTGAATCTTGCATATTTGCATAGAATGAAGTATTTTTCATCTCAAAATACGAGCTGAAACACCTACAGCGAGTGTGAAACTCAATTGTACGTTTTCGGTATGAAGCGATTTTGCTTTCGATTGGGGCGTGTTTGGCTGCTCAAAAGGCATGAATCTTGCGCATTTGTATAGAATGAAGTATTTTTCGTCTCATAATACGAGCTGGAACTCATGCAGCATGCATAAAACTCGAATAAAAATTCGGTATAAGGCGACTAAGCGTTCGTGTGGGACGTGTTTGGGTGCCCAAAATGCATGAATCTTGCATATTCGCATAGAATGAAGTTTTTTTCATCTTATAATATGACCTGAAACGCGTACAGCGAGTGTGAAACTCAAATGTACGATTTCGGTATAAAGCGACTTTGCGTTCGATTCGGGAGTGTTTGGCTGCCCCAAAATGCATGAATCTTGAATATTTGCATAGAATGAAGTTTTTTTCATCTTATAATACGAGCTGAAACGCGTACAGCGAGAGTGAAACTCAAATGCACGATTTCGGTATAAAGCGACTTTCCGTTCGATTCGGGCGTGCTTGGCTGCCCAAAATGCATGAATGTTGCGTATTTGCATAGAATAAAGTGTTTTTCATCTTATAATACGAGCTTGAACGTTTACATCGAGTGTGAAACTCAAATGTACGTTTTCGGTATGAAGCGACTTTGCTTTCGATTGGGGCCTGTTTGGCTGCTCAAAACGCATGAATCTTGCGTATTTGTATAGTATGAAGTATTTTTCATTTCATAATACGAGCTGGAACGCATACAGCGAGCGTAAAACTCGAGTAAACGAATTCGGTATAAGGCGACTTTTTGTTCCTTTGGGACGTGTTTGGGTGCTCACAATGCCTGAATCTTGCATATTTGCATAGAATGAAGTATTTTTCATCTCAAAATACGAGCTGAAACGCCTACAGCGAGTGTGAAACTCAAATGTACGATTTCGGTATAAAGCGACTTTGCGTTCGATTGGGGCTTGTTTGGCTGCTGAAAACGCATGAATCTTGCGTATTTGCATAGAATAAAGTGTTTTTCATCTTATAATACGAGCTGAAACGCCTACAGCGAGTGTGAAACTCAAATGTACGTTTTCGGTATGAAGCGACTTTGCTTTCGATTGGTGCCTGTTTGGGTACTCGAAATGCATGAATCTTGCGTATTTGTATAGAATGAAGTCTTTTCATTTCATAATACCAGCTGGAACGCATACAGCGAGCGTAAAACTCGAGTAAACGAATTCGGTATAAGGCGACTTTTTGTTCCTTTGGGACGTGCTTGGGTGCTCACAATGCCTGAATCTTGCATATTTGCATAGAATGAAGTATTTTTCATCTCAAAATACGAGCTTGAACGTTTACATCGAGTGTGAAACTCAAATGTACGATTTCGGTATAAAGCGACTTTGCGTTCAATTGGGGCGTGTTTGGCTGCCCAAAATGCATGAATGTTGCGTATTTGCATAGAATAAAGTGTTTTTCATCTCAAAATACGAGCTGAAACGCCTACAGCGAGTGTGAAACTCAATTGTACGATTTCTGTATGAAGCGACTTTGCATTCGATTGGGGCCTGTTTGGGTACTCGAAATGCATGAATCTTCAGTATTTGCATAGAATGAAGTATTTTTCATCTCAAAATACGAGCTGAAACGCCTACAGCGAGTGTGAAACTCAAATGTACGATTTCAGTATGAAGCGACTTTGCTTTCGATTGGGGCCTGTTTGGCTGCTCAAAACGCATGAATCTTGCGTATTTGTATAGTATGAAGTATTTTTCATTTCATAATACGAGCTGGAACGCATACAGCGAGCGTAAAACTCGAGTAAACGAATTCGGTATAAGGCGACTTTTTGTTCCTTTGGGTCGTGTTCGGGTGCTCACAATGCCTGAATCTTGCATATTTGCATAGAATGAAGTATTTTTCATCTCAAAATACGAGCTGAAACGCCTACAGCGAGTGTGAAACTCAATTGTACGTTTTCGGTATGAAGCGATTTTGCTTTCGATTGGGGCGTGTTTGGCTGCTCAAAAGGCATGAATCTTGCGCATTTGTATAGAATGAAGTATTTTTCGTCTCATAATACGAGCTGGAACTCATGCAGCATGCATAAAACTCGAATAAAAATTCGGTATAAGGCGACTAAGCGTTCGTGTGAGACGTGTTTGGCTGCCCAAAATGCATGAATCTTGAATATTTGCATAGAATGAAGTTTTTTTCATCTTATGATACGAGCTGAAACGCGTACAGCGAGTGTGAAACTGAAATCTACGATTTCGGTATAAAGCGACTATCCGTTCGATTCGGGCGTGTTTGGCTGCTCAAAACCATGAATCTTGCGTATTTCCATAGAATGACGTGGTTTTCATTTTATAATACGAGCTTGAACGTTTACATCGAGTGTGAAACTCAAATGTACGATTTCGGTATAAAGCGAGTTTGCGTTCCATTGGGGCGTGTTTGGCTGCCCAAAATCGATAAATCTTGCGTATTTGAATAGAATAGAGTGTTTTTTATCTTATAATACGAGCTGAAACACCTACAGCGAGTGTGAAACTCAATTGTACGTTTTCGGTATGAAGCGATTTTGCTTTCGATTGAGGCGTGTTTGGCTGCTCAAAACGCATCAATCTTGCGTATTTGTATACGATGAAGTATTTTTCGTCTCATAATACGAGCTGGAACCCATACAGCATGCGTAAAACTCGAATAAAGGAATTCGGTATAAGGCGACTATGCGTTCGTGTGGGACGTGTTTGGCTGCCCAAAATGCATGAATCTTGCGTATTTGCATAGAAAGAAGTTTTTTTCATCTTATAATACGAGCTGAAACACCTACAGTGAGTGGGAAACTCAATTGTACGTTTTCGGTATGAAGCGACTTTGCTTTCGATTGGGGCGTGTTTGGCTACTCGAAATGCATGAGTCTTGCGCATTTGTATAGAATGAAGTATTTTTCGTCTCATAATACGAGCTGGAACTCATGCAGCATGCATAAAACTCGAATAAAAATTCGGTATAAGGCGACTAAGCGTTCGTGTGAGACGTGTTTGGCTGCCCAAAATGCATGAATCTTGAATATTTGCATAGAATGAAGTTTTTTTCATCTTATGATACGAGCTGAAACGCGTACAGCGAGTGTGAAACTGAAATCTACGATTTCGGTATAAAGCGACTATCCGTTCGATTCGGGCGTGTTTGGCTGCTCAAAACCATGAATCTTGCGTATTTCCATAGAATGACGTGGTTTTCATTTTATAATACGAGCTTGAACGTTTACATCGAGTGTGAAACTCAAATGTACGATTTCGGTATAAAGCGAGTTTGCGTTCCATTGGGGCGTGTTTGGCTGCCCAAAATCGATAAATCTTGCGTATTTGAATAGAATAGAGTGTTTTTTATCTTATAATACGAGCTGAAACACCTACAGCGAGTGTGAAACTCAATTGTACGTTTTCGGTATGAAGCGATTTTGCTTTCGATTGAGGCGTGTTTGGCTGCTCAAAACGCATCAATCTTGCGTATTTGTATACGATAAAGTATTTTTCGTCTCATAATACGAGCTGGAACCCATACAGCATGCGTAAAACTCGAATAAAGGAATTCGGTATAAGGCGACTATGCGTTCGTGTGGGACGTGTTTGGCTGCCCAAAATGCATGAATCTTGCGTATTTGCATAGAAAGAAGTTTTTTTCATCTTATAATACGAGCTGAAACACCTACAGTGAGTGGGAAACTCAATTGTACGTTTTCGGTATGAAGCGACTTTGCTTTCGATTGGGGCGTGTTTGGCTACTCGAAATGCATGAGTCTTGCGTATTTGAATAGAATGAAGTTTTTTTCATCTTCTACGAGCGGAAACGTCTACAGCTACTGTGAAACTTAAATGTACGATTTCGGTATGAAGGGAGTTTGCGTTCGAATGGGGCGGGTTTGGCTTCTCGAAATGCATGCGCCTTGCGTATTTGAATAGAATGAAGTGTTTTTCATCTTCTACGAGCGGAAACGCCTACAGCTAGTGTGAAACTCAATTGTACGTTTTCGGTATGAAGCGATTTTGCTTTCGATTAGGGCGTGTTTGGCTGCTCAAAACGCATGAATCTTGCGTATTTGTATACGATGAAGTATTTTTCGTCTCATAAGACGAGCTGGAACCCATACAGCATGCGTGAAACTCGAATAAAGGAATTCGGTATAAGGCGACTATGCGTTCGTGTGGGACGTGTTTGGGTGCCCAAAATGCATGAATCTTGCATATTTGCATAGAATTAAGTTTTTTTCATCTTATAATATGACCTGAAACGCGTACAGCGAGTGTGAAACTCAAATGTACGATTTCGGTATAAAGCGACTTTGCGTTCGATTCGGGAGTGTTTGGCTGCCCAAAAACCATGAATCTTGCGTATTTGCATAGAATGAAGTGGTTTTCATTTCATAATACGAGCTTGAACGTTTACTTCGAGTGTGAAACTCAAATGTACGATTTCGGTATAAAGCGACTTTGCGTTCAATTGGGGCGTGTTTGGCTGCCCAAAATGCATGAATGTTGCGTATTTGCATAGAATAAAGTGTTTTTCATCTCAAAATACGAGCTGAAACGCCTACAGCGAGTGTGAAACTCAATCGTACGATTTCTGCATGAAGCGACTTTGCATTCGATTGGGGCCTGTTTGGGTACTCGAAATGCATGAATCTTCAGTATTTGCATAGAATGAAGTGTTTTTCATCTCAAAATACGAGCTGAAACGCCTACAGCGAGTGTGAAACTCAAATGTACGATTTCGGTATAAAGCGACTTTGCGTTCCATTGGGGCGTGTTTGGCTGCCCAAAATGCATGAATCTTGCGTATTTGCATAGAATAAAGTGTTTTTCATCTTCTACGAGCGGAAACGTCTACAGCTACTGTGAAACTTAAATGTACGATTTCGGTATGAAGGGAGTTTGCGTTCGAATGGGGCGGGTTTGGCTTCTCGAAATGCATGCGCCTTGCGTATTTGAATAGAATGAAGTGTTTTTCATCTTCTACGAGCGGAAACGCCTACAGCTAGTGTGAAACTCAATTGTACGTTTTCGGTATGAAGCGATTTTGCTTTCGATTAGGGCGTGTTTGGCTGCTCAAAACGCATGAATCTTGCGTATTTGTATACGATGAAGTATTTTTCGTCTCATAAGACGAGCTGGAACCCATACAGCATGCGTGAAACTCGAATAAAGGAATTCGGTATAAGGCGACTATGCGTTCGTGTGGGACGTGTTTGGGTGCCCAAAACGCATGAATCTTGCATATTTGCATAGAATTAAGTTTTTTTCATCTTATAATATGACCTGAAACGCGTACAGCGAGTGTGAAACTCAAATGTACGATTTCGGTATAAAGCGACTTTGCGTTCGATTCGGGAGTGTTTGGCTGCCCAAAAAGCATGAATCTTGCGTATTTGCATAGAATGAAGTGGTTTTCATTTCATAATACGAGCTTGAACGTTTACTTCGAGTGTGAAACTCAAATGTACGATTTCGGTATAAAGCGACTTTGCGTTCAATTGGGGCGTGTTTGGCTGCCCAAAATGCATGAATGTTGCGTATTTGCATAGAATAAAGTGTTTTTCATCTCAAAATACGAGCTGAAACGCCTACAGCGAGTGTGAAACTCAATCGTACGATTTCTGCATGAAGCGACTTTGCATTCGATTGGGGCCTGTTTGGGTACTCGAAATGCATGAATCTTCAGTATTTGCATAGAATGAAGTGTTTTTCATCTCAAAATACGAGCTGAAACGCCTACAGCGAGTGTGAAACTCAAATGTACGATTTCGGTATAAAGCGACTTTGCGTTCCATTGGGGCGTGTTTGGCTGCCCAAAATGCATGAATCTTGCGTATTTGCATATAATAAAGTGTTTTTCATCTTATAATACGAGCTGAAACGCCTACAGCGAGTGTGAAACTCAAATGTACGTTTTCGGTATGAAGCGACTTTGCTTTCGATTGGGGCCTGTTTGGGTACTCGAAATGCATGAATCTTCCGTATTTGCACAGACTGAAGATTTTTTCATCTCAAAATACGAATTGAAACGCCTACAGCGAGTGTGAAACTCAAATGTACGATATCGGTATAAAGCTACCTTGCGTTCGATTGGGGCTTGTTTGGCTGCTCAAAACGCATGAATCTTGCGTATTTTTATAGAATGAAGTCTTTTCATTTCATAATACCAGCTGGAACGCATACAGCGAGCGTAAAACTCGAGTAAACGAATTCGGTATAAGGCGACTTTTTGTTCCTTTGGGACGTGCTTGGGTGCTCACAATGCCTGAATCTTGCATATTTGCATAGAATGAAGTATTTTTCATCTCAAAATACGAGCTTGAACGTTTACATCGAGTGTGAAACTCAAATGTACGATTTCGGTATAAAGCGACTTTGCGTTCAATTGGGGCGTGTTTGGCTGCCCAAAATGCATGAATGTTGCGTATTTGCATAGAATAAAGTGTTTTTCATCTCAAAATACGAGCTGAAACGCCTACAGCGAGTGTGAAACTCAATCGTACGATTTCTGTATGAAGCGACTTTGCATTCGATTGGGGCCTGTTTGGGTACTCGAAATGCATGAATCTTCAGTATTTGCATAGAATGAAGTGTTTTTCATCTAAAAATACGAACTGAAACGCCTACAGCGAGTGTGAAACTCAAATGTACGATTTCGGTATAAAGCGACTTTGCGTTCATGTGGGACGTGTTTGGCTGCCCGAAATGCATGAATCTTGAATATTTGCATAGAATGAAGTTTTTTTCATCTTATAATACGAGCTGAAACGCGTACAGCGAGAGTGAAACTCAAATGCACGATTTCGGTATAAAGCGACTTTGCGTTCCATTGGGGCGTGTTTGGCTGCCCAAAATGCATGAATCTTGCGTGTTTGCATAGAATGAAGTTTTTTTCATCTTATAATACGAGCTGAAACACCTACAGTGAGTGGGAAACTCAATTGTACGTTTTCGGTATGAAGCGACTTTGCTTTCGATTGGGGCGTGTTTGGCTACTCGAAATGCATGAGTCTTGCGTATTTGAACAGAATGAAGTGTTTTTCATCTTCTACGAGCGGAAACGTCTACAGCTAATGTGAAACTTAAATGTACGATTTCGGTATGAAGGGACTTTGCTTTCGAATGGGGCGGGTTTGGCTTCTCGAAATGCATGAGTCTTGCGTATTTGCATAGAATGATGTGTTTTTCATCTTATAATACGAGCTGAAACACCTACAGCGAGTGTGAAACTCAAATCTACGATTTCGGTATAAAGCGAATTTGCGTTCCATTAGGGCGTGTTTGGCTGCCCAAAATGCATGAATCTTGCGTATTTGTATATAATGAAGTATTTTTCATCTCATAATACGAGCTGGAACCCATACAGCATGCGTAAAACTCGAATAAAGGAATTCGGTATAAGGCGACTATGCGTTCGTGTGGGACGTGTTTGGCTGCCCAAAATGCATGAATCTTGCGTATTTGCATAGAAAGAAGTTTTTTTCATCTTATAATACGAGCTGAAACGCCTACAGCGAGTGTGAAACTCAAATGTACGTTTTCGTTATAAAGCGATTTTGCTTTCGATATAGGCGTGTTTAGCTGCTCAAAACGCATCAATCTTGCGTATTTGTATAGGATGAAGTATTTTTCGTCTCATAATTCGAGCTGGAACCCATACAGCATGCGTAAAACTCGAATAAAGGAATTCGGTATAAGGCGACTATGCGTTCGTGTGGGACGTGTTTGGCTGCCCAAAATGCATGAATCTTCAGTATTTTCATAGAATGAAGTATTTTTCATCTCAAAATACGAGCTGAAACGCCTACAGCGAGTGTGAAACTCAAATGTACGATTTCAGTATGAAGCGACTTTGCTTTCGATTGGGGCCTGTTTGGCTGCTCAAAACGCATGAATCTTGCGTATTTGTATAGTATGAAGTATTTTTCATTTCATAATACGAGCTGGAACGCATACAGCGAGCGTAAAACTCGAGTAAACGAATTCGGTATAAGGCGACTTTTTGTTCCTTTGGGTCGTGTTCGGGTGCTCACAATGCCTGAATCTTGCATATTTGCATAGAATGAAGTATTTTTCATCTCAAAATACGAGCTGAAACGCCTACAGCGAGTGTGAAACTCAATTGTACGTTTTCGGTATGAAGCGACTTTGCTTTCGATTGAGGCGTGTTTGGCTGCTCAAAAGGCATCAATCTTGCGTATTTGTATAGGATGAAGTATTTTTCGTCTCATAATACGAGCTGGAACCCATACAGCATGCGTAATACTCGAATAAAGGAATTCGGTATAAGGCGACTATGCGTTCGTGTGGGACGTGTTTAGCTGCCCAAAATGCATGAATCTTGCATATTTGCATAGAATGAAGTTTTTTTCATCTTTTGATACGAGCTGAAACGCGTACAGCGAGTGTGAAACTCAAATGTACGATTTCGGTATAAAGCGACTTTCCGTTCGATTCGGGCGTGTTTGGCTGCCCAAAACCATAAATCTTGCGTATTTTCATAGAATGAAGTGGTTTTCATTTTATAATACGAGCTTGAACGTTTACATCGAGTGTGAAACTCAAATGTTCGATTTCGGTATAAAGCGAGTTTTCGTTCCATTGGGGCGTGTTTGGCTGCCCAAAATGTATGAATCTTGCGTATTTGCATAGAATAAAGTGTTTTTCATGTTATAATACGAGCTGAAACACCTACAGCGAGTGTGAAACTCAATTGTACGTTTTCGGTATGAAGCAATTTTGCATTCAATTGGGGCGTGTTTGGCTGCTCAAAACGCATGAATCTTGAATATTTGCATAGAATGAAGTTTTTTTCATCTTATAATACGAGCTGAAACGCGTACAGCGAGAGTGAAACTCAAATGTACGATTTCGATATAAAGCGACTTTGCGTTCCATTGAGGCATGTTTGGCTGCCCAAAATGCATGAATCTTGCGTATTTGCATAGAATAAAGTGTTTTTCATCTTATAATACGAGCTGAAACGCCTACAGCGAGTGTGAAAATCAAATGTACGTTTTCGGTATGAAGCGACTTTGCATTCGTTCGGGACGTGTTTTGCTATTCGAAACGCATGAATCTTGGGTATTTTCATATAATTAAGTATTTTTCATCTCATAATATGAGCTGGAATGCCTACCTCAGTAGGCATTCCAGCTCATATTACTTATTATTATTATTATTATTAAAACACGAATATACGAATTCGGTATAAGGCGACTTTACGTTCGATTGGAGCGTGTTTGACTGCCCAAAATGCATGAATCTTAAGTATTTGCATAGAATGAAGTTTTTTTTCATCTCACAAACGATCTGAAACGTCTACAGCGAGTGTGAAACTCAAATGTACGTTTTCGGTATAAAGCTACTTTGCGTTCGATTCGGGCCTGTTTGGGTACTCGAAATGCATGAATCTTGGGTATTTGTATAGTATTGTTACGTCCTGGGTCAAATTCGGGACAGAAGGAGTAATCCACACTCACACAAATTTTTTTTTTGGAACAATTAGTCGATACGCATAATACCGAAGACAATACGGTATAATAATCCCACGTTATCATTTCATTGTTAATAATAATCAACAACAAACGCCTTAAACAAATAATAATAAACTAAATCAAGTATAACGTAAGACGATATATAGCGGTAATAAACGCCAAAGCGAAACTACATATATGGCAAAGGGATAAACCAACAAAATTCAGTAAACTTCAAGTTGCAAGAAAAACAAAACCGCGAGGCTTAAACAAAATCTGAACACGCTAAAAGAAGCGGAAAACCCTCGCGAATACTTTATCCCTGCCAATCCAATACCCTCTGAGGTGTATTTTCGCCACTGTTAACGGTTTCCGAAAAGGTGCGCATGACCTTGGAAAATAAGTAAATTAATTCTGTAACTCAAATGGGAAGCAGGAATCGTTTAAAAATTGGCAGACGAACTAAAAACATAGCAATAAATCGACGAAAATTCGAACAAGTGAATAAAAATTATTAATAATAAATAAAATTGTTAATAAATAATTTTCGAACATTCTAATACGCGCAACGCCGGAGTGCCGTGTAGACACGACACTCGACGGCATAAAACAAGAATAAACAAACATTAATTAACAATAAATAAATAATATTATTTTCAAATATTTTCGATACCGCATAACGCCGGAGTGCCGTGTAGACACGACACTCGACGGCATAAAACAAAAATAAATACACATTAATTAACAATAAATAAATAATATTATTTTCAAATATTTCAATACGCACAACGCCGGAGTGCCGTGTAGACACGACACTCGACGGCACTAAACAGTAATAAATAAACATTATTCAACAATAAAGAAACAAATGTTACTAATAAATAACTCCACAACATTTTTATACAAACACCACCGGAATATCACTATCAAAATGATATTCGGTGGCACTGAATACGTAATAACGGGATATCACGTTTATAAATATTAAGATAACAATTGTCGATAATTAATTATTAGCTCAAAGCAAATACACGCACCACCCGAAATATCTGGATGGGTGCATCTCCAATATCATCAAACGACAAACCATGTGTTTACTATTCATTGTTAATAACATTTGTAACCGAAAAACTTATATGTAATAATACGTATACTTACACTGGGGATTTGGGAAAATTAACCATCATAGTAATCATGTAAAAACCAAATGGTTAAATAATTAGTATTAATAATAATAAGCCATCTTTAATAATGTATCGGATGGCGGAGCGAGTATAAGACCGGACGCAACCGCGACAAAGCTCCGAGAATCGCCACCGATAAGAGCTCTCCAAGAAGCGAGCTCATGGGACGCTGCATTGGCACGGCTACCGTGGGACAAAGGCAGTACCACGACCAGAGGCAGTGCTACCGTGAGACCGGACGCAACTCCGACAACGGCTCCGAGAATCGCCGCCGATAAGACGGTCCCAAGAAGCTCTCTGCCGTTGGGACTCGAGGCGAGAGACCGGACGAGGCTCGGACAAACAACTCCGAGAATCGCCGCCGATAAGGCGATCCCGAGAAGTTCTCTGCCGTTGGGACTCAGACCCGTGGGATGCTGCATAAGCACGGGGCTCCATGAAAACGGCTGCCCCACCATTGGACGGCTCGCTTCCACGTAGCCCCGCCGATAAGGCGGTCTCGAGAAGCTCTCCGCCGTGAGACAAAGGCGGCCCCCACTCTAAGGGACAGCACGAATGCGAGAGGCTGCCCCACCATCGTCCATCTTGGTGCCGCAAGACAGCAGCGGCCCCCACTCCAAGGGACAGCACAGCTACGAGAGGCTGCCCCACCATCATCCATTGCTCTGCCGCAAGACAGCAGCGGCCCCCACTTCAAGGGACAGCACAGCTACGAGAGGCTGCCCCACCATCATCCATTGCTCTGCCGCAAGACAGCAGCGGCCCCCACTTCAAGGGACAGCACAGCTACGAGAGGCTGCCCCACCATCATCCATTGCTCTGCCGCAAGACAGCAGAGGCCCCCACTTCAAGGGACAGCACGGCTACGAGCGGCTGCCCCACCATCATCCATTGCTCTGCCGCAAGACAGCAGAGGCCCCTACTTCAAGGGACAGCACGGCTACGAGCGGCTGCCCCACCATCATCCATCTCGGTGCCGCGAGACAACGGCGGCCCCCACTCAAGGGACAGCACGGCTACAGCGGCTGCCCCACCATCATCCATCACGCTACCATGAGCGCCTGCCCCACCACAGGGCGACATACGGGAGCGACGAATCATTGGCCAGAGCAGCGGAGCGAATCCGCGAGGGCCTCCCCGCCACCAACCACGGACTCGGGAGACTCGCGGGTCAGGAGCGCTCCGATGGATCTTCAGTTCTTCTACGACTCTCATCTCCGGCGGTCGACTCCAAGAGTTCTCTCGGAGAGACTCACGCGATCCGGTATTTCCCTCGTAATAATTAATTGTCAGTTCAGACTTAGAGTCTCTTAAGGCAATTGTTAATTTCAAATAAATTCGCGATTGATACCTGGCTGCGACCAGGCGGTATTTCACTGTATAAAATATCGTTCGCAATTATTTCGTGTTTATTTTAATATAAATAAAGTCCAAATACAATATCAATAATCACTATAATAATAATGTACTTACGTTTGTAAACTCCGCGTAAAACTTTTGTCGCATATCAAAGAAAACCGAAACCCGCTGCGACTAATAAAAGTTTAACAACATCCTAAGAAATCATTCCTGGAAGGCAGTTCTCTCAAGCCGTAAGTAAATCAGTGACACAAATCAAAAGAGAACAAATATATCTGGGATCAGTTCACATAATCTCCCACCACGAAACCCATTGCTTTATTATAAATATATATACACATATAAGTATATACACATAAGCATACATTTAAATAAGATTGAATCTTGAAAACCAGTTCTGATAATCATCGGTTCTGATAGATAGATTCATTTGGTAAGCTAAAGTGAATCTTATAAAATCAGTCTCGACGAAAGCCGAGTCTGATGAAAATTAGATTCAGCTAGCGTTAACAAGATTAGACGTAATATTAATTATTAATTAACTAGAATAAAAACCTAGGCTTAACCCAAAATCAGATTATATATAAATCAGACTTAACCAAGTCTGATAAAAATTTGATCTGATATTAATTTAAGCAATCGTTTTAATTATCAATTAACTAGAATAAAAACCTAGGATTAACCCAAAATCAGATTATATATAAATCAGACTTAACCAAGTCTGATAAAAATTTGATCTGATATTAATTTAAGCAATCGTTTTAATTATTAATTAACTAGAATAAAACCTAGGATTACCCCAAAATCAGATTATATATAAATCAGACTTAACCAAGTCTGATAAAAATTTGATCTGATATTAATTTAAGCAATCCCTTTTCCAATATTACCAACCTCAACAATTATGGGACAAATAAAATGCGAACTGATCACCATTTATAACGTTCATCATGAAAAATAGATGTGTCTTTCTGAAACTAGGGTCGCATAAACCGAAAACGAGTGCTCCGACTAACCTAAATCCAGTTCTTAAACATATTACGCCGAAACCAGTGGCTTCAGACAATATACGAACGATAATCAGAGCGTGATTGCTGTCAGGAAGGTTCCGACAATCACGTCCATCGTCTCACTAAAAAATCATCGAGTACATATAAGACGACCAATCTCTACTAATACTAAACCCGACGATCGGGCTGACTGCACGATTCGACCTGCCATCGAACAGACCGAGGAAGACGGCAACATTTCTGACGCTTCTACGGTGTTTTGCGAGGACACGCGGTCTCTCACGTCCTCTCCAGAGTTGATCATCGGCACCTAGCACTCTCAACCCGCTACGCCCGACAGCTCAACACCTGCCAAATCCATAAAAATCAGGTAAGTCAATCGATCGACAGTCGAATAAACAAGCAAAACCCGAAGAGAAATGACACGCAAAATCCAGTACTGCTCCGATCCCTAACCGGCGCATTCCGGTTTAAACACGGAGCATCCTCATATAACCAGCTACCGGTCGCTCAAACGTTAAAATTCAGAAATTCCTGCGAAAGAGGGGAATAAATCGATTAATATCAAAGCCGCGACGTAACAGGTTATATTTAATGGTGACAGCGGTGGGATCCACTGGATATTTGCGTAAAATCAAAAACATCTGAAAAATAAAGTTCAATTCACATAGTGTTCGAAATAATCGTGTAAAATAAAAATTTCGCGCTGAATTTACCGAATAATCGTGAATCTTCGAAACTGGTGCGGAAATTCAGAATTACAACGAAAATTTAACGTTTCGCGCTAGAATCCGTAAACAATAGTGTAAACTTGTTAAATTCATCAACAGAATAGTCTGACTCTTATTTTATTATAAAACTAATAATATCTATTCTATTTGAAACAAAGGTGAAGTGTAACGTAAAATCATGGTTAACCTCAACGAAGAGGAATTGCGCGAGTTGTCCGAGCAACTATCTGCGGAAAGACGTAGATTGCTCGACATGGAGGCAGAACTGGCTTCCCGCGAGCTCGAACTACAAAGTCAAAATATTCAAAACCAAAATCAAAGTCCTTCTGACATAGACGCTGCAGGACAGCGAAATCTCCAGACCGTATTGGCAAATTTGGTTGGGGAACTCGATATTATAAAAAACGACATGGCGCGCATTAGTTCTCGTGTGTCAGCGACTCCCCCGTTGACGGGACGAGCTCCCGCGAGTAATCCACAAAATTCGAGCATTGGTGATCTAAACTTTCCGCGACTTTCCTTCAAAGATATCCTCGAAGGAATACCAGTGTTCAACGGTGAAAATATAGCAGTGTTAAGGTTCGTTCGGGCTTGTAAACGTGCAAGGGACATGTTCCCAGCAAATCTCGAGTTGACTTTGACACGGCTTCTCCGTAATAAATTGAAGGGACGTGCTTACACCGCGATGGAAGACGACTCATTCGCGGACGTCAAGGCTTTCACTGACCGTCTGAAAGACGTTTTTGGAGCCTCAAAATCGATAAATCAGTACCGCGGTGAATTAGGTAATATCGCTAAAAATAAAAACGAACACATCATCGATTATATTAGTCGGGTAAAAGACCTCCACGCCGCAATCACGGAGGAGGAAACGTCCGAAAACGGTGCAATCCCGCGTAGTCAGCATACAGCAATCGAAAACGAAACTCTCGAGTGTTTCGTCGCCGGTCTACCTCCAGATTTTAGACTCAGACTTAAACTAGAGGGCTGTCAAAATCTCGCACAAGCCTACGCGAATGCGGTCAAAATCGAAAAAGAAATCGAAAAAGATCGCGCTAATTTCAGAGAATCGCGGTTCGAAAATAAAAATCCTTCACAGTCTCACGTAAAAACGATCACGGGTCGCGAATCGTTATCGTGCGATAATTGCAACAAACGGGGCCACAAATCAGAAGATTGTTGGTCAAAATATCCGGAAAAACGGCCTCAACGACCGAGAGCCGACGGTAACGTTGTGAAACGCGATTTCGTGCCGAATAAAACACAGAATTGGGACCAAAATCGCGTAGATAAGCCGCGTCCCTCGTGCGATTACTGTTCGAAACCCGGCCACGTCGTAACGCAGTGTTTCAAGAAACAAAACGACGAAAAACGAAATTTGGGAAACGCGAATTCCCGCTCGGAAAAACCAGGCGCGAACCGAGCGGAGAAAGCACCAGAGCGCCCGGTGCGTACAGTCAACATCGTGAACGAAACGTCCGTACCGTCAACGTCCGCTTAGGGAAGCATTCGTTTACACCCACGGTAGAGATCGAGTCTCCGGAATTAAAATATAAAACCGATTTCCTCGTAGACTCCGGATCCGAACCAAATCTCGTAAAAATTGACGTATTAAATCCGGATGTCATAATAAATAAAAACGATATTCTGAAACTCAGAGGTATTTCAGATATACCCGTATTCACGATCGGTTCGACTATTTTAAATATTAAAGGGACAGAAGCCGTATTTCACGTGGTTAAAAGCGTGTTTCCTATTGAGCAGGATGCCATACTCGGCTCGGAGTTTCATTCGCGAAATCGGGCGATAATCGATTGGGACGAGGAGGTGGTTCGTTGGAAAAATAAATCTCTTCCATTCAAAAATCGCGAAACAGTAGTGATTCCAGGAAGATCTCGTGCAGTTTATTACGTTAGGGTAAAGAATCCCGAAGTAAAAGACGGCTATATTCCCCGTCTCGATGCTGGAAACGGAATTTTCTTAGGAAATACGTTAGTTTCAAGTAAAAATGGCGTGGCGTGTCTGATGGCGATTAATACCAACGAGGAGGACGTAGAGCTGACTGTTCCGGCAGTAACCCTAGAGGCATACGAGCTCTACGATCCCAAGTCGGGGTATGTTTCGCAAAATCAGTGTCAATCCGGTGAAACACTTAGCGTGCAAGATCCGGATTGTCGCAGTACCTGTCAGCAGACGCACGACCACCTTGTTTTGCGGGTCGACAGCGAACGCGTTAAACAAGTCAAAGACTTATTACGACTCGAGGATCTAAATGCCGAAGAGCGAGTAAGCGTCGAACAAATAATAGAGAAAAACGTAGATCTTTTTCACATTCCGGGACAATTTTTGGATCACACTAATGCAATCGAACACAAAATTTCCACAACCGACGACCAGCCAGTCTTCACTCGTCAATATCGATTCCCGCCTGCTCATAAGGATGAAATTTCGAGACAGGTTGGCGATCTTATACATGGAAAAATTGTAGAACCGTCCGACTCCCCATACAGCTCGCCACTTTGGATCGTGCCGAAAAAGGCCGATTCACAGGGAAGGCCAAGATGGAGGATGGTCATCGATTATAGAAATCTCAATGAGAAAACAATCGGAGACGCCTACCCACTCCCAAACATAAACGAAATTCTCGACCAGTTGGGTAGCGCGAAATATTTTTCGGTATTTGACTTAGCAAGCGGATTTCATCAAATCCGTATGCATCCCTCAGATGCTCATAAAACGGCATTCTCGACGCCATTTGGGCATTATCAATTCAACCGTATGCCGTTTGGGCTCAAGAACGCCCCGGCAACTTTCCAGCGCTTAATGGATCGCGTATTGTGCGGCCTACAGGGTAACGAGCTTTTCGTGTACCTCGACGATATTGTTATATACGCGAGCTCACTTAGGGAGCACGAAATTAAGTTTAGCAAACTCGCCGAGCGATTACGGAAGGCGAACCTCAAATTGCAACCAGACAAGTGCGAGTTTTTACGCAAAGAAGTAGTTTATTTAGGGCATATTATAAGCGAAAACGGTGTAAAACCGGATCCGAAAAAGATCGAATCAATCAAAAATTATCCGAGACTAACCAGTCCAAAGAAAATCAAACAATTTCTCGGGTTAGCAGGATACTATCGACGATTCGTAGAGAATTTCTCAGCAATCGCTAGGCCGTTAACGCAACTGCTAAAAAAGGAAGCAATATTCAAGTGGACTCAGAAACAGGAGGATGCTTTTGTAAAACTACGAGACGCCTTGTGTAAGGAACCGGTGTTGCAGTACCCGGACTTCACTCGGCCTTTTGTTATAACGACGGATGCGTCAAACATCGCGATAGGCGGTATTCTCAGTCAGGGAAAAATCGGTAGCGACAAACCCATATCGTACGCGTCGCGAACACTGTCAAAAGCCGAGATGAACTATTCTACCATCGAAAAGGAGTTATTAGCGATCGTTTATTGCGTAGGGCATTTCAGGCCTTACATATACGGCCGAGAATTCACTCTCGTGACCGATCACAAACCGTTAGTATGGCTCGATTCGGTAAAAGACCCTGCGAATAGACTAGTTCATTGGCGCTTAAAACTAGCGAATTACGAGTATAAAATCATATACAAACCTGGGAGAGTCAACGCCAACGCTGACGCTCTGTCGCGAAATCCGCCAGAAGTAGAAGTACCCGAAAAAGAAAAATCAGTATTGATCGTCATGCCTATACGGTTCAGAACAAAAGAGGATCCGTCTGAACATGATTCCGACGAGATCCCCGCGAAAAGACAAAAGGAGAATCCGCCGAGTTCGGACTCCGACCACGAAATTAAAATCACGCGTAGGAAACGTCCTAAAAAACTTATATCCGATACGGATTCCGACGAGATCCCTACGAAAAGGGAAAAGGAGAATCCGCCAGACCCTGTTCCTGGGCAGATAATTAGGTTCACGCAGGAAAAATCCACTCCTAAAAAACGGGCAAAACAGCAAACATCCGATTCAGACTCAGACGCGATTTTCGAGTTCAAACCGAAAAAGAAGCCGAAGGCACCCGATAAATCTGAAACGGAAACTAGCGAAAATCCTCCTGAAATAGTGACTTCCGAGACACGAGGTCTCGAGAAAACTGCAGAAAGTTCCGATACGTCGGACACATCCGATATCTCCGATATACCTAAATCCGAAAATAGCCAGGAGAATCAGTCCGACGAGAATACTCGCGAAAATCAGACCGATAGGGACCCGCCGAGCAACGACCCGGCTCTTCCTACAAGTTTGGAAAATCCAGGAACATTCGACAATGTCAGAGACTTATCCAATCAACCTGAAACAAACGAAAATCAAAATTCGGAAGATAGTATCGTAAATCCAACAGTAACTCCTAGTTCATCGATCGAAGAAAATAGAGTCGAACAGCCAAATGATCAAGGGCCTTCCGAGATCACCGAGCAACTAAAAACCAATTCCGAGATTTCTTCATTGGAAACCGAAATTCAAGATAATAGGTCCGAAACGTCAAACGAGCCAAATTCTGATAGCGATTCAAACAGCGAAATTTTCGATCAGGTTAATATACCATACGAGCGCAACGAGGCCGGGCCTCCAGCGGAAATTTTCACAGTAAAAGAAACGGGAGATCGTTTAATTATGCAAAAAGATAATATTATATTCTTCGTTACGACTAAGAGACAGCCCATAGATAGCGGCGCCGAAGATCTGGTCGCCGAGGAACGATTCCCAGTCTTAAAGAATTTAAACTTGACTAGGGCAAACGTTAGAATAGGAAAGTCGAAGTATCTGATCGCGCTACCAGTAAAAGTCGATTTGCGAGCGAATACAGCACTGGACGACCTGATAGAATCGTTTCAGTCTCTTCGCGACGTTATTTTGGAATTAGGCCTAGAGTCAGCAAGTATCGCAAAGACTAATAGGGTAGATAATTTAACGTGGGAGGAAGTTCGGGCTCGCGTAGTAGACGCTCTGAAAGACTTACCTCTTACGTTGACGATCTGCAATCAACTGGTCAGAATCCCTCCCGAACCCGAAAGAAGAAACATAATTCAGGAAAACCACGACTCTCTAGTCGGTGGTCACAAGGGCGTAAATAAAACGTACAAGCGTATTCGGGAACGATTTTATTGGGAAAAAATGAAGGCCCAGGTGAACGAATACATACAGCATTGCCGCGGATGCCAGCTCAAGAAACTGGTCCGAGTCAAAACTAAGCAGCCCATGGTAATAACGGACACGCCCGGATGTGCATTCGATAAAATCTCCATGGACATTGTCGGGCCATTGCCAACCACGAAGAAGGGCAATGCGTACATTCTGACGATACAGGACCTCCTCTCGAAATATTCCTTGGCAATTCCACTGTCAAAAACGACATCGGTGGACATCGCAGACGCCTTTGCCAAGCAATTCATCAGCCGATTCGGAGCTCCCAGAGGACTTCTCACCGACCAGGGCAGCAACTTCACGAGCAGCCTGATGAAGGCAGTGGCGAGAAAATTCAGGATCAAACAATATCTCACGACGGCATATCATCCTCAAACGAACGGATCAATCGAGAGATCACACCATGTGTTGGCCGAGTACTTAAAACAGTACGTCGACAGCCACCACGATTGGGACGAATTCATTGAACTGGCAATGTTTTCTTACAATACGAGCAAGCACGAGGGAACGGGATTCACACCGTTCGAGCTGGTTTTCGGCAGAACAGCGAGACAGCCGTCGACGCATACACAAATCGAGGACCAACAGGAGCAAACATATGCAGAGTACCTCGAGAATCTCTTCGGAAAAGTACAAGGATTGCAGGAACTCGCAGCCGAGAATTTGCGAGCTGCCAAAGAGCGATCCAAACAATACTACGATCGAAGGGTAAATCCGCAAAACTTCGGTGTCGGCAGCAGAGTGTTGATGCTCAAAGAACCAAGTGCGGGCAAATTTTGCGACCAATATACGGGCCCCTATGAGGTCATCGAAATACTATCCGGCGGGAACGTAAAAATTAATTATAACAGCAAACCCAGAATCGTTCATACCAACAAGTTGCGTCTTACGAGACTATAGTCGGAAATCCCTTGTTCCACAGGAATCTGACGCCAAATCTTTGGATTCGCGGAGGAAAAGGAACAATGGTTCGCCGAGAGTTCGAGATGGGTCTCCCAGCACCAAATGAGCCATATCCTGAAATAGAGCAAGTAATTCACTCTTCCCAACTGGCCAACGGCGTGGGCACATTCATGGTCGACCTCAATTACGAAATAAATTTCGTAAAAATAAGTGCACTAAGTCCAGGAGTCGTACTCCACTCCGTCGGAACTATAACTCTCTTGACCAGCGAAGGACCCATCGTTTCAGTAGCTCGGATACTAATTCATTCCCCCAGTGAAGAATATGCTCCGTATCTTTTCCACGTTGTGGAGGAGTGCCCTTCATACGCAGGTGTTATAGGCTGTATTTCAACATACGACCCAAGTGAATCTATGTTCTAGGGGCAATCAACACGCAGCCACGCTCGTTCTGGAAACAAAAGGGAAGTTAATTACCCTATAATAAAAGGGAATCCCAAACGCTCAACATTCCACCAGCCGCGGAGAACTCTTCGACGCTGTACGGCAATAAAGTGAGCGTGCCATAAAAATCACAGTAATAAAACAATAAGACTCAGTGCGACGAGACAATAAACACAGTGCGACCAAATAATAAATTCAGAGCTACGAGCGTAAAACTAATAATGAGAGTAATAACGCGCGACTTTGAACCACCAAAAGCCAGGCGATATGCCGAATTGCGTTTCGATCCTGTACCTGAACCTGAATCTCAACCGGATACAAGCGGGACGCAGTGTACAGAGCTTTATAAGATACTCACCGAGGATAAACCCAGACCGATTTATAGTCTAGAGGAGCTGACCGAAGTATTGACTGAGCCACTTCCCGATCTCAGGGAAATCTTCAAGAGCTACAACAGAGAGCTCTTCAGCGATGAAATTAAGGGATTTAGCGTGCGTTGGTCCTCTCGACTGAAAACGGTAGTAGGAAAAACAGTACTTCGGCCATTTCCGAGAATCACGCTCTCAAAACCGCTCCTAGTGGGCCGAAAAATTAAAGTAATGATCGAGACGCTCCTATACGAGATGATCCATGGATTTATTTATTGTACTGTGCGCGTTAACACCCTACGCCACGGACCAGACTTCATGAAATTAATGACTGAAATAAATGAAGTGACCAATCTCAAAGTGAGTATCCTCGACGAGGGAGGATTAGACCATATTTCGCACCTACAGACGATTTGGCGGTGTAACAAATGTGAAGTCGAAATCGTGCGATTCAAAGGGAGGACTGACCAGCCGCACGACAAAACCGCGAGAGGCCATAGGGAGAGATGTCACGGCAGATGGATCGTCGTCGGCTAAGGAAGGGATGCTGTCTGTAAAAGATGAACAGCGAAGGGAGAGCAGGAGAATACCCCTTCCTCCTCGCCAGCCGAACAAAACCTGTGCAGCGAGACCAAGGAGCAGCAGTCAACAGCAGACAGACGTAGCCGGAGGTACTCCCGGAGATAATTCAGCGGATCACCATGAGTGAACGCAAGAACTCGGCGACACACAGCAAAGCCATGGCGAAAGCAGCTAAGATACAGGCCAAACTAGAGGCACTGTTCGGCTCTTCGCCAACGCTAGAAAATACAGCGAAGGAAACATCTACGGAAGCTTTAAAAATGAAGAAAGCCGACCGGGACACAAAGAAGAAAATCGGGGTACACATCAGCAACAACCGGGTGCAGATCCTCGACAGTTTGCCAGACCCGACGATTAAAAAACAAATTGAAGCCAGGTACTGGGAAAAACTTCGACGCCAAAAGGAGATCGAAAAGGAAGTCGCGGCAATACTGATGCCTCATTACACCAGAGGAAGTGTAACAAAGGACGAATATAAAATCATCATGGGGAAAATCGTGCCTCGATTATGCCGTGGTGAACCTGGCGATAGAAATCCGACGATAATAAAACGTCTAGTGGAAACATTTATAAAAAGGTTTGGCTCTAACAAAAGGGAATTCCCCGAGCCGCGGAGGGTCAGCGCATCGAGGCAGGGCCACGTGGTTCCCCCTCCACCAGTACACTCGACGTCAGCAGTGCTGTCGACGGAGCGCGCACGGAGCAACGTCAGACGCCACTCGCCTGCGACCAGTACGACAACTCCGAAGATCTCAAAGATCGACTAAGTGCCGCGAACGACCAGCGAACTTTCAGTGTGTTCTCAGTACTAACGGACTTCACTACAGTGAACTTTAACAACCTAGTGTCCAGTGTTAAATAAACTATAGTGATTAAGTGTTAATAGACCCAACGAGCGTTAATAAACTTTAATGATTAGTGTTAAAAGACTCTTATATAGTGAGCTTTAACAAACTTTAGTTTTAGTGTTAAAAGACCCTAGTGTAGTGAGCTTTAACAATCTTTCGTGTTTAGTGTTAAAAGACTCAAGTGAGCTTTAACCAAGTCTAGTGCGTGATCGCGAGTAAATATGCGGATCATCACGCGCGATTTCGTTCGCGGTGGCCCGTGTCCGTACATGGCGCCCCCGACGAGCTCAAGAAACACGAGAGGCAACTTGACCATCGAGGACAGCCCGCCAAGGCCTATCTACACCACGGAGGAAATGGAGGAAATCCTGGTTGAACCACTCCCCAACCTCTTCGAGATCTTTAAGACCTACAACAAGGAATATTTCGAGGAAGGAGTCCGAGGATTCATCGTAAGATGGTCATCCCATCTAACCATGAATGCGGGACAAACCGAAACACACCCGTCCCGAGAAATTTTTCTGTCGAAAACATTGCTGGAAGGACGGAAAATCAAAGACATGGTGGAAACACTCGTCCACGAAATGATTCACGCGTACATATTCGTGAATATGTACGACGAGGGCCTGGACCACGAGGAGATATTCCTGAGTAAGATGGCTGAAGTGAACGAGCGGAGCGGCCTCAACATCACCGTCCTCGACCATGGAGGATTGGACCATATCGCACACCTCCGTTGTATTTGGCAATGCACCAGATGTAAGCTCGAGCTTGTCCGGATGAAACGGAATACCAAAAAGCCGACGGACTTTGTCGCGACACGACACCGAAAAACGTGCAAAGGAAAGTGGAGGAGATTCAACCTGGCTACATAAAGGCTAATGGAGGACGCATGTTCTGTTCCAGGATGAAGGTGCAAGCATTCCTTCTTCTCGTCTGGACGACGGAAGTCCTGGGACTGATCGGCTACGACTGCGGAGGTTCCTCACTCAACATTACAACGATCTCTCTGAATGGTGTCGCGGAGTGCGACATACCCCTGTTGGAGCCAACAACGACAACGGTCTACATTCAATTGCTTCAACTTACGGATTTCAATAGTGCCGAAGTCACGCAGTGCAGAATCGAGATCGACAGAACCATCTACCACTGTGGGATGCACTCCCACAATTCAATCGTCCACAATGGGAGACAAGTTTATCTCCACGAGCTCGACGAGAGATCCTGTCGAAGAGTACACGAGACGGGGATTTTGTCGGTCAGCAGCGCAGGACAGCTCATCGGGTTGCGGCGGAACAGCACGACAACGAGAGGCATCACGATGGCTGGATCCATCTCGGTCGATGGCAAGTGCGTCGGGACTCAGTACAGCGACCCATTCGGGACATGGGACAACGTCGTCGTACAAGCCTCGGTCAGTATAACTTTACTTAGTTACGAGGCAACGGTCAACCTGGCGACCGACGAAATTGTATTGCAAGCCGGGACTCGCTGTACATTGGCAGACGGGCACTGCATCGATGTCAACGGGAATAGCGCTTATTGGAAAACCGAGTCCACAGACTCGAGCAGTTTCAATCGCTACGATGTCTTATTCGAAGGAAAAGCCACGAAATTGGTTTCTATCGCGGACCGCGCGAACTCACCTGACGTATATACGCTGACAACCCAGGAAACCACGTTTGCTCTTGCCAAACGCTCGGAACTCCAACTGTGCGGGTATGTTACATCCTACGTAACCACGTAGCATGTTTTTATGAACGTTATAGGCTCTCCCGAGCAGTACCCCCACTCACCGAAATAGTGTGTCTTGAATGACTCTAGTATGCGCCTTCACGCGCCCGAATACTACACGTCTCAATGAAGCTCGTAGGCCCTCCCGGGCAGCAACCATTCATACAGCGCAGCGTACGCTAGCCCCAAACTCGGAGACACATTTTCTTCTAGCCACGCGCCTACCACTTAGCAGCCTCCATAACTAATCGGCTGCACGCGACACTTGCCGCTGCAGCATAAGTCGGAATGCTTTTATCTCACCACTGCGCAGCTGTTAAAAGGTCAACGGCACCCTAATTCTTTTTGACCAAAGCGTGCCGCCCGAGTGCATCTATGCACACTCACTTAGTTTTTCTCCGAAATAATATTTTGGTAGTCATAACTAGTAGACTATATGTGACACTTGTCGCCTCTGCACTAGACCAAAACCTCTAGGCCCGCCGAGACCAAAGAAGCCGCGCTACCAAATTCTCCTACTAATTCTTTCAGAGCAAACGCATTTATACTTTATTTGGAAAATGCATTAACCCCACCATGCTACACGACTAACCATAGGAAGTATAGGAAGCGAATTAGTATAAAAGCTAAGCCTTTTTCGGCTAGAGTCAGTTATTCCACCAGCCTCGTAAGCTGCAACACTTCGTTTGTACTGTACGGAGCGCGCAAAGCCCTGTTCGACGGAAGTTTCCGATAGCCCTGCGCGGCTAAGTCTCGACGCTCTCTCGGAGCAGCCCTGCGCGGCTGAGTTCAACGCTCTTGCGGAGTACGATCTAGTCAAAAGTACCGCAATTACTGTATCGACGCATCGACGTTTAATAAAGATATATTTTGTGAGTATTTAAAACAGTTCTACAACTCTTCGTATATCTCTGCATGCTCTTCACCACGTGCTACAAGACTCACAGTCTCAGGCACCCTGTCAGCGCATCGTAAATCTTAGGCAGTGGAAGGCGAGGTCTCCGTCCCCGACGTAAAGGGCCAACGCCTTGACTCGAAAGAGAGACCGCCGTTACGTTCATTCAGCGCGGACTCGTCAAGAGCTCGTCCGGACGTAACACAAATAAAATTTTTGGTGTCAGAAGTGGGATTTGAACGCCCTCACTGCCATGATAATGAAGTATGACGCTTGATAGAACGCCACATAAAGCTACTGGAGAAGAGACACCAGATGCGAATAATCCACGCATGAGCACAGCTCACGTGACACGAACAGGAGATACTCCAAGAGGTACAGCAAATACAAGTAACGAAGGGAATAACTCAAATCAGGATCAGGCAAACGATCCACCATTATTGGATCTAGACAATTCATTATTAAACGATCCAATCATCCCAAACGATCAGAACAATCAAGGAAATCTTGGTCAACAAGCATTACAGGAAATACAAGCATTGCAAGTAGGTATCAACAACTTAATTGCTAATATGGCTGCACCACCAGTCTCCGTCAAATTCGCACTCGAAGCAGTACCTATCTTCGACGGACACAACATTCCGCTGTCACACTTTATCGAAGGATGCGAGGAGGCCCAACAGATGTTGCCTGCGGAGGCACAAGCGAGCCTCGCACTAATACTAAGGAATAAGCTAAGAGGAGAAGCACGCCGAGCGGTACATGGAGTAACGCTTAACACAGTCTCCGCTTTTATGGAGTTTCTGAAGACACTCTACCTCCCCGCAAAATCGGTGTATCAACTTCAAGGAGAATTGGGAAGAATATACCAATACGACGACGAAGCAGTTCTCACATATTCCAATCGGGTAAAGGACATCGGAAATCGGATCAGTGACGCATATAAGCAGAGCCACAACGGTGCATTAGACGACACCTTCAAAAATGGCCTCGACACCGATCTTGTTGAATGTTTTAACAGAGGACTTAGACCGGAAATTGAAAATAAGGTAACAAAGAACCAATCGTTCAGCAATACCATGAAGGAGGCAATCGAGATTGAGAGGAAGGAACAAGCAAAGAATGTTTTGCGAAATACACGTTCCCCCAAAACCAACACTTGGAACCAGCCTTCTACAGACCGTTATACACGTAAAGACAAAATTCACCACATTAAGGAAAATAAATACTGCACATACTGCAATAGACAAGGACACACGACCGATGAATGTCGATCTCGTCCGAAAAATCCACAGGAAACAGCCAATAATGGTGAACCACGCACTGAGCGTAGTAACAACCCAAGGCAACAGCAATACAATAATAATAATCGACGTTATCAGGATACGAGAAGGAATCAAGGTCCAGGATCCTCTCCAAACTCGAACCAACGGCAAACCTGTCGCTTTTGCAAATTTGCCGGTCACACAATCGATAATTGCCGCAAATTGCAATACTGGAATAACCAGAAAACCCGACAGAACGCCTCCCACTCACCACCATATAATCGAACGAATGAATCGCAGGAAAATTCCCAGCAACGTCCTGTAAGATACACACGTCCAGAGGAAGCAAACAACCCAGCGACAAGGGTAGCTACAGCTCTACTAAATCGCACGAGTAATGTACCAGTCGTTAAGGTAATATCCGAGGACTTTCTACAACCAACGATGTTAATGATTGACACTGGATCTTCCTTGAACTTAGTCAAAAGTAAGCAAATAGCACATCACGTGCAAGTCGATGCTACAGATATTGTTCAGATCAGCGGTATAACAAAGGATTACGTCAGCACACTGGGAAGAACGGAAATACGCATACTCGACTCCAGAGTCACTTTCCACCTGGTAAAGGACGATTTTCCAATCGAGGACGATGGATTGATCGGCACGGATTTCTTCCGCACGTACCACGCCGACGTATCGTACTCAGATCGATGCCTGAGATGGGGCATGAACTCTATTCCATTCATGAAACTTGAAACAATAATAGTTCCAGCCCGAACCAAGGGTCATTTCTACGTGCGAGTAGCCAATCCAGAAGTCAAGTTTGGCTATTTACCTCGCCAATTTATCTCAGAAGGAGTCTATCTCGGCGACGCACTCGTCGCAAATAATGATGGCAAAGCTCATCTATATCTCATTAACAGCACGGAAGAAGAAATTGAAGTAGCCGTGCCGGTTCTCAGCATAGAACCATACGAAGAATTCATCGATGATAATCTTCAAGAAGAAACAGATGCTATAAAAAACGAAACGGAGGCCACGCCAGCCCTACTTCACGCAGCAGCCGGGTCCAACCAGCTATTGCCTGAAGGCAACGGGACAGAGACGCCCCAAGAAAAGGACAAAATAAATGCACCGTGCGGAGAGCACGACGTGCCCACATACAAATCATACAAAGTGTCGGAATTATATGCAATTCCAGACGAAAACGATGCAAGCTCACAAGAAGCACAAAATGAATCCCGCAACGCGGACGAATTAATTGAAGGCAAAGTAAAAACGGCAAGCGCCGTACAAAAAGACGATAGAGTCTCAAAAATTAAAAGCCTACTACGCCTGGATCACCTGAATCCAGAAGAACAAGAGAGCATACAAATGCATCTCGAAGAATTTCACGACAGGTATTATCTACCTGGAGAAAAATTAATGTCCACAAATGTCCTACAGCATCGCATAATTACGACGGATGAAATTCCAATTAATTTTCGGCAGTACAGATACCCGCCGACTCTAAAAGAAGAAATAAATCGTCAAGTGAACGATCTGCTAAATGGAGGCATAATACAGCCATCCAACTCTCCGTATAATTCACCTGTATGGATCGTCCCCAAGAAGGCCGACTCCCAAGGTAATAAAAGATGGCGTATGGTACTTGATTACCGCGCTCTAAACGAAAAAACTATTAGCGACGCATATCCGCTACCGCTTATAAACGAAATACTGGACCAGCTAGGAGGAGCTGTGTATTTCTCTACATTCGATCTCGCATCTGGTTTTCATCAGATCGAGATGCACGCGGAAGACAGGCATAAAACAGCCTTTTCCACACCGTACGGTCATTACGAGTTCGCCCGAATGCCGTTCGGATTAAAGAACGCCCCAGCGACGTTCCAAAGACTCATGAATCAGGTACTTACCGGAGTTCAAGGCTCCGATGCATTTGTGTACCTAGATGACATAGTCATATACGCTTCTACACTAGAAGAACATGAGTTAAAAATTGAGAGACTCATGAAGCGTTTAAGAGACGCACATCTAAAATTACAGCCTGATAAATGCGAATTTTTGCGACACGAAGTCGCTTATCTAGGCCACATAATAGGAAGAGACGGGGTCAGACCCGATCCAGCCAAGCTATCCGCAGTCAAAAATTTTCCAAGACCGAAAAACGTGAAAAATATTCGGCAATTCCTCGGACTAGCAGGCTACTACAGGCGCTTCATAGATAATTTTTCTCAAATAGCCAGACCCTTGACGGTCCTGTTAAAAAAGGAAGCCGCCTTCAAGTGGTCCCAGCCGCAGCAAGCCGCGTTCGAGACGCTGCGAGACAAGTTATGCGAGGAGCCAGTGCTGCAATACCCTGACTTTACTAAACCGTTTATTGTTACAACGGATGCTTCAGGGACAGCAGTCGGAGGCATATTAAGCCAGGGAACCTTAGGAAAGGATCGTCCCATCGCATATACTTCCAGAGTACTAAACGATACAGAACAAAAATATAGTACTTACGAAAAAGAGGCCGTTGCAATATTACACTCGGTCTCCCAATTCAGGCCCTATCTTTACGGTAGACCTTTCAAGCTAGTAACTGACCATAAGCCTTTGGTTTGGATACATACTTCGAAGGACCCTACATCGCGCTTGACACGTTGGCGTCTGCGACTCGAAGAATATGAGTACGAAGTCATCCACAAAGCAGGTAAGATGAATGTGAACGCTGACGCACTATCTCGCAACCCTTGCGAGGACGCCTCGAGTGAGAACAAGCTCGAGCCGCCTGTGCAGCACGCTTACCCGATAGCGAAGCGTGCAAAGGCATCTACAGAGGGAGAGGAATTGGACGAAGAAGACGAGCCTATAGCTCGACGACTTCGGAAAAGGCCCCAAGGGACGGCTCCGAAGCCACCCGCTAAGCCAGCCTCTAAACAAGCAGTTAAGCAATCTCAAGAGGTTGCATCGGGATCCCGTAACAAGGAAAAACCCGAGGAACAAATGACAGACGATGCACCCGTGGCATCGCGGTTACGTAGTCGAGAGAAAAAACAAGTTTCGAGTATGACTCAGGAAAAACCGATCGCCAGAGCGACTCGACGAAAAGCCAAACGGCAAGAATCACCGGTCCTACCTGGAGTAGAAGGTGAACCCCTTATGCCAAGAGATACGCGAAATCAAGTCTCAACCTTCGCGAATTTCGACGAGGACGAAACTTTTAGCATATCCGGAGAATCGGAAGAATATATATTCGACCGATCAGACGCGGATTCAATCGATAATTATCAGCAACACGAAGCTGTAGAGAGGCCAGCAGGAACCAGGAGCAGCCTCCAAATAACAAACAACGAACAATTGTTTATGCGAAAGGATAATTATCTGTATTTTCTCTCAGAAACTGGGGAGCCATGTGATGAAGGCTCCAAAATGCTATTCGATCGACGCGCCGTACCGAAGTTTCGCGGTCTCAAACTCGGTAGCGTTAGCATGATCAAACATAATTCAAAACACCACATCGCTATGGTCATGAAAGGGAAAAATGGAGCACTTGTCGACCGTAACACGCTTCATTTAATGCAAAAAGAGTTAAAAAAGACTCTCGTAGGACTCAATTTGCGCTCAATTAGCGTAGCAAAGACGAAGGAGATCAATGGGATACCGTGGGAACACGTATTCGCAACATTAAAAAAGGCATTTATGGGTATATCAACAAAATTAATAGTCTGTCTGGGGATAATAAGATATCCAGCACCCGAGGAGCGAAAAGAAATCATGGGCGAGGCACACGCCTCGGCACTAGGTGGACACAAGGGTGTAACGAAAACCTACAACCGAATTCGCCAACGGTATTACTGGGAAAATATGAAGGAGGATATCCGAGAGTATATCCAACACTGCCTCCCTTGCCATTTAAAAAAATTGGTGCGTGTAAAAACTCGGCAGCCTATGATCATCACGGACACACCAGATTCAGCGTTCGACAAGATCTCGATGGACATAGTGGGACCCCTGCCGCGCACAGAAAAAGGCAACGAATATATCCTCACCATGCAGGATCTTCTCACGAAGTATTCACTCGCAGTAGCACTCCCTAGAGCCACTTCAGCCAACATCGCTGACGCTCTCATTAAGCATTGCATATGTATCTTCGGAGCTCCCAAAATTATCCTCACAGACCAAGGAGCAAACTTTTTAAGTTCACTAATGAAAAGCGTTGCCAAGAAATTTAAAATCAAGCAATGCCGCACCACAGCATTTCACCCGCAGTCTAATGGATCACTGGAGAGATCTCACCACTCTCTAGTAGAATACTTGAAGCAATATGTGAGTAGTGATGAGGAATGGGATGAGTGGCTAGAGCTCGCCACCTTTTCCTATAACACAAGTGTACACGAGGGTACAAAACATACGCCCTTTGAACTCGTGTTTGGAAGACTCGCGCGCCAGCCGTCCTACGAAGCACCAGCCAGTGACGAAGAGGGACGAACATATGCTGACTATCTCGTCGAGCTAGCGACCAAGCTCCACGATATACAAGGGATAGCTAAGGACCACTTAGTAGCTTCCAAAGAACGGTCAAAAAAATATTACGACCGCAAAGTGCACGCACACGACTTCCATCTGGGCGACTGTGTATACTTGCAACGAGGAAAAAAGCTAGGAAAGTTCGGAGACCATTACACTGGTCCTCACGAAGTAAAAGAAGTTATGAGAGATGGAAATATAAAAATTAAAATCGGTCGAGAAACTCGGGTTGTGCACCCAAATCGACTACGCTATTCTCACATAAACCCAGAGAACAGTAGCGACGAGATGTCGGACAGCTCGTCGGTCACTTCATGTGACGAGGAGGTGGCCAAAATAAACAGCCACCTGCCCAACGCAGCCAACCTGCCTCCCACGCCGAGTTGTGTGCCTTGGGATCTGACACCAGTCACCCGCAGCGAGCAACGCCCAAGGACCCCGGGTTACCAGGGCATGGATGTCAGCTACGCCCGGTCAACAGCCATGCAGCAGCCGGCCACCAACGAAGGTCGGGAAATTTTCACGTGTCCCCAAGACTGGACACTCTTGGACAACAACCTAACGGACAGAGCCATGAGAGCTACTCGATCCGGCGAAATGGTCGCCAACTTCTTCAAGGGACTCGACAACGGCAACAGCGACCCGTCTGCAATCGTCAACGCGACATCATGGCTCACCACGGTCCTGGACCAAGTCGACGATAGCGAATTCCTAGCGGAATATATAAACCCGCTAGTAAAATTCATCGATTCGATATAACGGTACTCAGCGAAAATTTTTAGACCAAAGACAATAACTACTAGAACACTAAGTGCAACAATCAAAATAACATATGATAAGACGCTTAAGCTTATATCAACATACATAATCATATATAATCATGTATAATCATATACAATAATGACATATATAATCATATACAATAACCACATATATAATCATATACAATAAACACATATATAATCATATACCACACGTATAATCATATATACAACCATTTATGTACTTGTGCTTTATTAACAATACACCGAATACACATCTATCCTCGTGTTATGTCACTCACACTCCCTAACACTCGTCCTAAGGAGGGAGGTGTTACATCCTACGTAACCACGTAGCATGTTTTTATGAACGTTATAGGCTCTCCCGAGCAGTACCCCCACTCACCGAAATAGTGTGTCTTGAATGACTCTAGTATGCGCCTTCACGCGCCCGAATACTACACGTCTCAATGAAGCTCGTAGGCCCTCCCGGGCAGCAACCATTCATACAGCGCAGCGTACGCTAGCCCCAAACTCGGAGACACATTTTCTTCTAGCCACGCGCCTACCACTTAGCAGCCTCCATAACTAATCGGCTGCACGCGACACTTGCCGCTGCAGCATAAGTCGGAATGCTTTTATCTCACCACTGCGCAGCTGTTAAAAGGTCAACGGCACCCTAATTCTTTTTGACCAAAGCGTGCCGCCCGAGTGCATCTATGCACACTCACTTAGTTTTTCTCCGAAATAATATTTTGGTAGTCATAACTAGTAGACTATATGTGACACTTGTCGCCTCTGCACTAGACCAAAACCTCTAGGCCCGCCGAGACCAAAGAAGCCGCGCTACCAAATTCTCCTACTAATTCTTTCAGAGCAAACGCATTTATACTTTATTTGGAAAATGCATTAACCCCACCATGCTACACGACTAACCATAGGAAGTATAGGAAGCGAATTAGTATAAAAGCTAAGCCTTTTTCGGCTAGAGTCAGTTATTCCACCAGCCTCGTAAGCTGCAACACTTCGTTTGTACTGTACGGAGCGCGCAAAGCCCTGTTCGACGGAAGTTTCCGATAGCCCTGCGCGGCTAAGTCTCGACGCTCTCTCGGAGCAGCCCTGCGCGGCTGAGTTCAACGCTCTTGCGGAGTACGATCTAGTCAAAAGTACCGCAATTACTGTATCGACGCATCGACGTTTAATAAAGATATATTTTGTGAGTATTTAAAACAGTTCTACAACTCTTCGTATATCTCTGCATGCTCTTCACCACGTGCTACAAGACTCACAGTCTCAGGCACCCTGTCAGCGCATCGTAAATCTTAGGCAGTGGAAGGCGAGGTCTCCGTCCCCGACGTAAAGGGCCAACGCCTTGACTCGAAAGAGAGACCGCCGTTACGTTCATTCAGCGCGGACTCGTCAAGAGCTCGTCCGGACGTAACAGGTACTTATTAATTCGAACTGAACATCCTAAATTGTTCATCCTAGAAACGCGAAAAGGGGAGTCATTCGCGGCACGCAAACCAATATCGGTATCAAACCTGGACATATTTTCGTATATTAACTCAAAATTTGTCTACGTCGAAAAACACGTAAGGCTACAAATGAAGAATTTGTACAAGGACGTACTCACACAACGATGTAACCTGGAAAGACAAGTGCTTCAGAACGCACTATCAACCTCTGGAATTTTGCCGGAGAAATTCGCGTTCGCCATCATGAAGGGGCCCGGATATATGGCAGTGATCGCAGGGGAAGTCGCGCACATCGTCAAGTGCATCCCTATAGAATGTGGTCTGCGCCGCACGGACGAGTGCTATCACGAGTTACCTGTCACGTATCGAAACGAGTCGTTCTTCTTGTCAACAACCTCCAGGATGTTGTTGAAATCAGCAACGCAAATCGAGTGCGATCCCACGTTGCCGGCATTGTATCAAATCGACAACGTGTGGTATAGGTTCTCACCACATCCGATCGTGGTACCATCGCCACAATCGCTAAAATCATCATCGAATCCGACATGGCATTACGCATCTATCGGAAATCTCGCCAACAGCGGAATCTACTCGGAAGCCGATATCAAGAAACTACGAGATAGAATAATGTTTCCTGCGGAGAAGCCAGCTCTCCTGAACAACCTGGCCAGAGGATCAATCGGATACAGCATACCTGAGGGAAGTGTCTCCATCCGAGGATTCCTGGACGAAAGCACTCTCGAACACTTGGCCGAGAGTGCTGCAAAGAAATTCTGGCATGGATTTGAAAAATTCGGCACAGCTAGCGCCGGAGTTTTCGCAATTTATGTAATCGTAAAAATCATAAAAGCGATAATCGACACATGCATCCACGGATATGCAATTCATTCGCTATACGGTTGGAGCATTCACCTGCTAGGAGCAATATGGAGTTCTGTGACCGGATTAATACTTACATTGGGTCACAAACGCACCCCAACACCTGCCGACGTCGAAGCCGAACCAGACGCGAAGGAAAGGGTAAACTTACCAAAAGATAAGTGTATTTACCCCAACTTGACGGCGAGGGACAACGCAAGATCTTCGACTACAGAGGAAAGGGCAAGCACATCTGGTTGCCCCAACTTGACGGCGAGGGATAGCGTGAGATATTCAACGACGGACCAACGGGTAGAATTGCTTGGCTACCCCAACTTGACGGCGAGGGAGTCCGGAAGACTACCGACGCCGCTACCAAGAATTGACCCAGCACTCATCCAACGCCTTCACGCTGGTCCTTCGCAGAGCCTCGGCACTGCTTCGGACTTAAGGGGGGAAGTGTTACGTCCTGGGTCAAATTCGGGACAGAAGGAGTAATCCACACTCACACAAATTTTTTTTTTGGAACAATTAGTCGATACGCATAATACCGAAGACAATACGGTATAATAATCCCACGTTATCATTTCATTGTTAATAATAATCAACAACAAACGCCTTAAACAAATAATAATAAACTAAATCAAGTATAACGTAAGACGATATATAGCGGTAATAAACGCCAAAGCGAAACTACATATATGGCAAAGGGATAAACCAACAAAATTCAGTAAACTTCAAGTTGCAAGAAAAACAAAACCGCGAGGCTTAAACAAAATCTGAACACGCTAAAAGAAGCGGAAAACCCTCGCGAATACTTTATCCCTGCCAATCCAATACCCTCTGAGGTGTATTTTCGCCACTGTTAACGGTTTCCGAAAAGGTGCGCATGACCTTGGAAAATAAGTAAATTAATTCTGTAACTCAAATGGGAAGCAGGAATCGTTTAAAAATTGGCAGACGAACTAAAAACATAGCAATAAATCGACGAAAATTCGAACAAGTGAATAAAAATTATTAATAATAAATAAAATTGTTAATAAATAATTTTCGAACATTCTAATACGCGCAACGCCGGAGTGCCGTGTAGACACGACACTCGACGGCATAAAACAAGAATAAACAAACATTAATTAACAATAAATAAATAATATTATTTTCAAATATTTTCGATACCGCATAACGCCGGAGTGCCGTGTAGACACGACACTCGACGGCATAAAACAAAAATAAATACACATTAATTAACAATAAATAAATAATATTATTTTCAAATATTTCAATACGCACAACGCCGGAGTGCCGTGTAGACACGACACTCGACGGCACTAAACAGTAATAAATAAACATTATTCAACAATAAAGAAACAAATGTTACTAATAAATAACTCCACAACATTTTTATACAAACACCACCGGAATATCACTATCAAAATGATATTCGGTGGCACTGAATACGTAATAACGGGATATCACGTTTATAAATATTAAGATAACAATTGTCGATAATTAATTATTAGCTCAAAGCAAATACACGCACCACCCGAAATATCTGGATGGGTGCATCTCCAATATCATCAAACGACAAACCATGTGTTTACTATTCATTGTTAATAACATTTGTAACCGAAAAACTTATATGTAATAATACGTATACTTACACTGGGGATTTGGGAAAATTAACCATCATAGTAATCATGTAAAAACCAAATGGTTAAATAATTAGTATTAATAATAATAAGCCATCTTTAATAATGTATCGGATGGCGGAGCGAGTATAAGACCGGACGCAACCGCGACAAAGCTCCGAGAATCGCCACCGATAAGAGCTCTCCAAGAAGCGAGCTCATGGGACGCTGCATTGGCACGGCTACCGTGGGACAAAGGCAGTACCACGACCAGAGGCAGTGCTACCGTGAGACCGGACGCAACTCCGACAACGGCTCCGAGAATCGCCGCCGATAAGACGGTCCCAAGAAGCTCTCTGCCGTTGGGACTCGAGGCGAGAGACCGGACGAGGCTCGGACAAACAACTCCGAGAATCGCCGCCGATAAGGCGATCCCGAGAAGTTCTCTGCCGTTGGGACTCAGACCCGTGGGATGCTGCATAAGCACGGGGCTCCATGAAAACGGCTGCCCCACCATTGGACGGCTCGCTTCCACGTAGCCCCGCCGATAAGGCGGTCTCGAGAAGCTCTCCGCCGTGAGACAAAGGCGGCCCCCACTCTAAGGGACAGCACGAATGCGAGAGGCTGCCCCACCATCGTCCATCTTGGTGCCGCAAGACAGCAGCGGCCCCCACTCCAAGGGACAGCACAGCTACGAGAGGCTGCCCCACCATCATCCATTGCTCTGCCGCAAGACAGCAGCGGCCCCCACTTCAAGGGACAGCACAGCTACGAGAGGCTGCCCCACCATCATCCATTGCTCTGCCGCAAGACAGCAGCGGCCCCCACTTCAAGGGACAGCACAGCTACGAGAGGCTGCCCCACCATCATCCATTGCTCTGCCGCAAGACAGCAGAGGCCCCCACTTCAAGGGACAGCACGGCTACGAGCGGCTGCCCCACCATCATCCATTGCTCTGCCGCAAGACAGCAGAGGCCCCTACTTCAAGGGACAGCACGGCTACGAGCGGCTGCCCCACCATCATCCATCTCGGTGCCGCGAGACAACGGCGGCCCCCACTCAAGGGACAGCACGGCTACAGCGGCTGCCCCACCATCATCCATCACGCTACCATGAGCGCCTGCCCCACCACAGGGCGACATACGGGAGCGACGAATCATTGGCCAGAGCAGCGGAGCGAATCCGCGAGGGCCTCCCCGCCACCAACCACGGACTCGGGAGACTCGCGGGTCAGGAGCGCTCCGATGGATCTTCAGTTCTTCTACGACTCTCATCTCCGGCGGTCGACTCCAAGAGTTCTCTCGGAGAGACTCACGCGATCCGGTATTTCCCTCGTAATAATTAATTGTCAGTTCAGACTTAGAGTCTCTTAAGGCAATTGTTAATTTCAAATAAATTCGCGATTGATACCTGGCTGCGACCAGGCGGTATTTCACTGTATAAAATATCGTTCGCAATTATTTCGTGTTTATTTTAATATAAATAAAGTCCAAATACAATATCAATAATCACTATAATAATAATGTACTTACGTTTGTAAACTCCGCGTAAAACTTTTGTCGCATATCAAAGAAAACCGAAACCCGCTGCGACTAATAAAAGTTTAACAACATCCTAAGAAATCATTCCTGGAAGGCAGTTCTCTCAAGCCGTAAGTAAATCAGTGACACAAATCAAAAGAGAACAAATATATCTGGGATCAGTTCACATAATCTCCCACCACGAAACCCATTGCTTTATTATAAATATATATACACATATAAGTATATACACATAAGCATACATTTAAATAAGATTGAATCTTGAAAACCAGTTCTGATAATCATCGGTTCTGATAGATAGATTCATTTGGTAAGCTAAAGTGAATCTTATAAAATCAGTCTCGACGAAAGCCGAGTCTGATGAAAATTAGATTCAGCTAGCGTTAACAAGATTAGACGTAATATTAATTATTAATTAACTAGAATAAAAACCTAGGCTTAACCCAAAATCAGATTATATATAAATCAGACTTAACCAAGTCTGATAAAAATTTGATCTGATATTAATTTAAGCAATCGTTTTAATTATCAATTAACTAGAATAAAAACCTAGGATTAACCCAAAATCAGATTATATATAAATCAGACTTAACCAAGTCTGATAAAAATTTGATCTGATATTAATTTAAGCAATCGTTTTAATTATTAATTAACTAGAATAAAACCTAGGATTACCCCAAAATCAGATTATATATAAATCAGACTTAACCAAGTCTGATAAAAATTTGATCTGATATTAATTTAAGCAATCCCTTTTCCAATATTACCAACCTCAACAATTATGGGACAAATAAAATGCGAACTGATCACCATTTATAACGTTCATCATGAAAAATAGATGTGTCTTTCTGAAACTAGGGTCGCATAAACCGAAAACGAGTGCTCCGACTAACCTAAATCCAGTTCTTAAACATATTACGCCGAAACCAGTGGCTTCAGACAATATACGAACGATAATCAGAGCGTGATTGCTGTCAGGAAGGTTCCGACAATCACGTCCATCGTCTCACTAAAAAATCATCGAGTACATATAAGACGACCAATCTCTACTAATACTAAACCCGACGATCGGGCTGACTGCACGATTCGACCTGCCATCGAACAGACCGAGGAAGACGGCAACATTTCTGACGCTTCTACGGTGTTTTGCGAGGACACGCGGTCTCTCACGTCCTCTCCAGAGTTGATCATCGGCACCTAGCACTCTCAACCCGCTACGCCCGACAGCTCAACACCTGCCAAATCCATAAAAATCAGGTAAGTCAATCGATCGACAGTCGAATAAACAAGCAAAACCCGAAGAGAAATGACACGCAAAATCCAGTACTGCTCCGATCCCTAACCGGCGCATTCCGGTTTAAACACGGAGCATCCTCATATAACCAGCTACCGGTCGCTCAAACGTTAAAATTCAGAAATTCCTGCGAAAGAGGGGAATAAATCGATTAATATCAAAGCCGCGACGTAACAGTATGAAGTATTTTTCATTTCATAATACGAGCTGGAACGCATACAGCGAGCGTAAAACTCGAGTAAACGAATTCGGTATAAGGCGACTTTTTGTTCCTTTGGGACGTGTTTGGGTGCTCAAAATGCCTGAATCTTGCATATTTGTCAAATGTACTCAAATGTACGTTTTCGGTATGAAGCGACTTTGCCTTCCATTGGGGCGTGTCTGGCTGCCCAAAATGGATGAATCTTGCGTATTTGCATTGAATAAAGTGTTTTTCATCTTATAATACGAGCTGAAACACCTACAGCGAGTGTGAAACTCAGTTGTACGTTTTCGGTATGAAGCGATTTTGCTTTCGATTGGGGCCTGTTTGGGTACTCGAAATGCATGAATCTTCCGTATTTGCATAGAATGAAGTGTTTTTCATCTAAAAATACGAACTGAAACGCCTACAGCGAGTGTGAAACTCAATTGTACGTTTTCGGTATGAAGCGATTTTGCATTCGATTGGGGCGTGTTTGGCTGCTCAAAACGCATGAATCTTGAATATTTGCATAGAATGAAGTTTTTTTCATCTTATAATACGAACTGAAACGCCTACAGCGAGTGTGAAACTCAAATGTACGATGTCGGTATAAAGCTTCTTTGCGTTCGATTGGGGCTTGTTTGGCTGCTCAAAACGCATGAATCTTGCATATTTGCATAGAATGAAGTATTTTTCATCTCAAAATACGAGCTGAAACGCCTACAGCGAGTGTGAAACTCAATTGTACGTTTTCGGTATGAAGCGATTTTGCTTTCGATTAGGGCGTGTTTGGCTGCTCAAAACGCATGAATCTTGCGTATTTGTATAGAATGAAGTATTTGTCGTCTCATAAAACGAGCTGGAACTCATACAGCATGCGTAAAACTAGAATAAAGGAATTCGGTATAAGGCGACTAAGCGTTCGTGTGGGACGTGTTTGGCTACCCAAAATGCATGAATCTTGCATATTTGCATTTCTATAGCATTCTTTCTTTTCATTTCTATTTCATTCTTGAAGTTTTTTCCATCTTATGATACGAGCTGGAACGCGTACAGCGAGTGTAAAAGTCAAATCTACGATTTCGGTATAAAGCGACTTTCCGTTCGATTCGGGCGTGTTTGGCTGCCCAAAACCATGAATCTTGCGTATTTCCATAGAATGAAGTGGTTTTCATTTTATAATACGAGCTTGAACGTTTACATCGAGTGTGAAACTCGACGATTCGTACGATTTCGGTATAAAGCGAGTTTGCGTTCCATTGGGGCGTGTTTGGCTGCCCAAAATGGATAAATCTTGCGTATTTGAATAGAATAAAGTTTTTTTCATCTTATAATACGAGCTGAAACACCTACAGCGAGTGTGAAACTCAATTGTACGTTTTCGGTATAAAGCGATTTTGCTTTCGATTGAGGCGTGTTTGGCTGCTCAAATCGCATCAATCTTGCGTATTTGTATACGATGAAGTATTTTTCGTCTTATGATACGAGCTGAAACACCTACAGTGAGTGGGAAACTTAATTGTACGTTTTCGGTATGAAGCGACTTTGCTTTCGATTGGGGCGTGTTTGGCTACTCGAAATGCATGAGTCTTGCGTATTTGAATAGAATGAAGTGTTTTTCATCTTCTACGAGCGGAAACGTGTACAGCTACTGTGAAACTTAAATGTACGATTTCGGTATGAAGGGACTTTGCTTTCGAATGGGGCGGGTTTGGCTTCTCGAAATGCATGAGCCTTGCGTATTTGAATAGAATGAAGTGTTTTTCATCTTCTACGAGCGGAAACGCCTACAGCTAGTGTGAAACTCAATTGTACGTTTTCGGTATGAAGCGATTTTGCTTTCGATTAGGGCGTGTTTGGCTGCTCAAAACGCATGAATCTTGCGTATTTGTATAGAATGAAGTATTTGTCGTCTCATAATACGAGCTGGAACTCATACAGCATGCGTAAAACTCGAATAAAGGAATTCGGTATAAGGCGACTAAGCGTTCGTGTGGGACGTGTTTGGCTACCCAAAATGCATGAATCTTGCATATTTGCATTTCTATGGCATTCTTTCTTTGCATTTCTATTTCATTCTTGAAGTTTTTTTCATCTTATGATACGAGCTGAAACGCGTACAGCGAGTGTGAAACTCAAATCTACGATTTCGGTATAAAGCGACTTTCCGTTCGATTCGGGCGTGTTTGGCTGCCCAAAACCATGAATCTTGCGTATTTCCATAGAATGAAGTGGTTTTCATTTTATAATACGAGCTTGAACGTTTACATCGAGTGTGAAACTCAAATGTACGATTTCGGTATAAAGCGAGTTTGCGTTCCATTGGGGCGTGTTTGGCTGCCCAAAATGGGGAAAATCTTGCGTATTTGAAGAAAATAAAGTGTTTTTTATCTTATAATACGAGCTGAAACACCTACAGCGAGTGTGAAACTCAATTGTACGTTTTCGGTATGAAGCGATTTTGCTTTCGATTGAGGCGTGTTTGGCTGCTCAAAAGGCATCAATCTTGCGTATTTGTATAGGATGAAGTATTTTTCGTCTCATAATACGAGCTGGAACCCATACAGCATGCGTAAAACTCGAATAAAGGAATTCGGTATAAGGCGACTAAGCGTTCGTGTGGGACGTGTTTGGGTGCCCAAAATGCATGAATCTTGCATATTTGCATAGAATGAGGTTTTTTTATCTTATAATATGACCTGAAACGCGTACAGCGAGTGTGAAACTCAAATGTACGATTTCGGTATAAAGCGACTTTGCGTTCAATTGGGGCGTGTTTGGCTGCCCAAAATGCATGAATCTTCAGTAAATGCATAGAATGAAGTGTTTTTCATCTAAAAATACGAACTGAAACGCCTACAGCGAGTGTGAAACTCAAATGTACGATTTCGGTATAAAGCGACTTTGCGTTCCATTGGGGCGTGTTTGGCTGCCCAAAATGCATGAATCTTGCGTATTTGCATAGAATAAAGTGTTTTTCATCTTATAATACGAGCTGAAACGCCTACAGCGAGTGTGAAACTCAAATGTACGTTTTCGGTATGAAGCGACTTTGCTTTCGATTGGGGCCTGTTTGGGTACTCGAAATGCATGAATCTTCCGTATTTGCATCGACTGAAGATTTTTTCATCTCAAAATACGAACAGAAACGCCTACAGCGAGTGTGAAACTCAAATGTCCGATATCGGTATAAAGCTACTTTGCGTTCGATTGGGGCTTGTTTGGCTGCTGAAAACGCATGAATCTTGCGTATTTGTACAGAATGAAGTCTTTTCATTTCATAATACCAACTGGAACTCATACAGCATGCATAAAACTCGAATAAAGGAATTCGATATAAGGCGACTAAGCGTTCGTGTGGGACGTGTTTGGCTGCCCAAAATGCATGAATCTTGAATATTTGCATAGAATGAAGTTTTTTTCATCTTATAATACGAGCTGAAACGCGTACAGCGAGAGTGAAACTCAGATGCACGATTTCGGTATAAAGCGACTTTGCGTTCGTGTGGGACGTGTTTGGCTGCCCAAAATGCATGAATCTTGCATATTTGCATTTCTATGGCATTCTTTCTTTGCATTTCTATTTCATTCTTGAAGTTTTTTCCATCTTATGATACGAGCTGAAACGCGTACAGCGAGTGTGAAACTCAAATGTACGATTTCGGTATAAAGCGAGTTTGCGTTCCATTGGGGCGTGTTTGGGTGCTCAAAATGGATAAATCTTGCGTATTTGAATAGAATAAAGTGTTTTTTATCTTATAATACGAGCTGAAACACCTACAGCGAGTGTGAAACTCAATTGTACGTTTTCGGTATGAAGCGATTTTGCTTTCGATTGAGGCGTGTTTGGCTGCTCAAAACGCATCAATCTTGCGTATTTGTATACGATGAAGTATTTTTCGTCTCATAATACGAGCTGGAACCCATACAGCATGCGTAAAACTCGAATAAAGGAATTCGGTATAAGGCGACTATGCGTTCGTGTGGGACGTGTTTGGGTGCCCAAAATGCATGAATCTTGCATATTTGCATAGAATGAAGTTTTTTTCATCTTATAATATGACCTGAAACGCGTACAGCGAGTGTGAAACTCAAATGTACGATTTCGGTATAAAGCGACTTTGCGTTCGATTCGGGAGTGTTTGGCTGCCCAAAAAGCATGAATCTTGCGTATTTGCATAGAATGAAGTGGTTTTCATTTCATAATACGAGCTTGAACGTTTACATCGAGTGTGAAACTCAAATGTACGATTTCGGTATAAAGCGACTTTGCGTTCAATTGGGGCGTGTTTGGCTGCCCAAAATGCATGAATCTTGCGTATTTGCATAGAATAAAGTGTTTTTCATCTCAAAATACGAGCTGAAACGCCTACAGCGAGTGTGAAACTCAATCGTACGATTTCTGTATGAAGCGACTTTGCATTCAATTGGGGCCTGTTTGGGTACTCGAAATGCATGAATCTTCAGTATTTGCATAGAATGAAGTGTTTTTCATCTAAAAATACGAACTGAAACGCCTACAGCGAGTGTGAAACTCAAATGTACGATTTCGGTATAAAGCGGCTTTGCGTTCGTGTGGGACGTGTTTGGCTGCCCAAAATGCATGAATCTTGCATATTTGCATTTCTATGGCATTCTTTCTTTGCATTTCTATTTCATTCTTGAAGTTTTTTCCATCTTATGATACGAGCTGAAACGCGTACAGCGAGTGTGAAACTCAAATGTACGATTTCGGTATAAAGCGAGTTTGCGTTCCATTGGGGCGTGTTTGGGTGCTCAAAATGGATAAATCTTGCGTATTTGAATAGAATAAAGTGTTTTTTATCTTATAATACGAGCTGAAACACCTACAGCGAGTGTGAAACTCAATTGTACGTTTTCGGTATGAAGCGATTTTGCTTTCGATTGAGGCGTGTTTGGCTGCTCAAAACGCATCAATCTTGCGTATTTGTATACGATGAAGTATTTTTCGTCTCATAATACGAGCTGGAACCCATACAGCATGCGTAAAACTCGAATAAAGGAATTCGGTATAAGGCGACTATGCGTTCGTGTGGGACGTGTTTGGGTGCCCAAAATGCATGAATCTTGCATATTTGCATAGAATGAAGTTTTTTTCATCTTATAATATGACCTGAAACGCGTACAGCGAGTGTGAAACTCAAATGTACGATTTCGGTATAAAGCGACTTTGCGTTCGATTCGGGAGTGTTTGGCTGCCCAAAAAGCATGAATCTTGCGTATTTGCATAGAATGAAGTGGTTTTCATTTCATAATACGAGCTTGAACGTTTACATCGAGTGTGAAACTCAAATGTACGATTTCGGTATAAAGCGACTTTGCGTTCAATTGGGGCGTGTTTGGCTGCCCAAAATGCATGAATCTTGCGTATTTGCATAGAATAAAGTGTTTTTCATCTCAAAATACGAGCTGAAACGCCTACAGCGAGTGTGAAACTCAATCGTACGATTTCTGTATGAAGCGACTTTGCATTCAATTGGGGCCTGTTTGGGTACTCGAAATGCATGAATCTTCAGTATTTGCATAGAATGAAGTGTTTTTCATCTAAAAATACGAACTGAAACGCCTACAGCGAGTGTGAAACTCAAATGTACGATTTCGGTATAAAGCGGCTTTGCGTTCAATTGGGGCGTGTTTGGGTACTCGAAATGCATGAATCTTCAGTATTTGCATAGAATGAAGTGTTTTTCATCTAAAAATACGAACTGAAATGCCTACAGCGAGTGTGAAACTCAAATGTACGATATCGGTATAAAGCTACCTTGCGTTCGATTGGGGCTTGTTTGGCTGCTCAAAACGCATGAATCTTGCGTATTTTTATAGAATGAAGTCTTTTCATTTCATAATACCAGCTGGAACGCATACAGCGAGCGTAAAACTCGAGTAAACGAATTCGGTATAAGGCGACTTTTTGTTCCTTTGGGACGTGCTTGGGTGCTCACAATGCCTGAATCTTGCATATTTGCATAGAATGAAGTATTTTTCATCTCAAAATACGAGCTTGAACGTTTACATCGAGTGTGAAACTCAAATGTACGATTTCGGTATAAAGCGACTTTGCGTTCAATTGGGGCGTGTTTGGCTGCCCAAAATGCATGAATGTTGCGTATTTGCATAGAATAAAGTGTTTTTCATCTCAAAATACGAGCTGAAACGCCTACAGCGAGTGTGAAACTCAATCGTACGATTTCTGTATGAAGCGACTTTGCATTCGATTGGGGCCTGTTTGGGTACTCGAAATGCATGAATCTTCAGTATTTGCATAGAATGAAGTGTTTTTCATCTAAAAATACGAACTGAAACGCCTACAGCGAGTGTGAAACTCAAATGTACGATTTCGGTATAAAGCGACTTTGCGTTCATGTGGGACGTGTTTGGCTGCCCGAAATGCATGAATCTTGAATATTTGCATAGAATGAAGTTTTTTTCATCTTATAATACGAGCTGAAACGCGTACAGCGAGAGTGAAACTCAAATGCACGATTTCGGTATAAAGCGACTTTGCGTTCCATTGGGGCGTGTTTGGCTGCCCAAAATGCATGAATCTTGCGTGTTTGCATAGAATGAAGTTTTTTTCATCTTATAATACGAGCTGAAACACCTACAGTGAGTGGGAAACTCAATTGTACGTTTTCGGTATGAAGCGACTTTGCTTTCGATTGGGGCGTGTTTGGCTACTCGAAATGCATGAGTCTTGCGTATTTGAACAGAATGAAGTGTTTTTCATCTTCTACGAGCGGAAACGTCTACAGCTAATGTGAAACTTAAATGTACGATTTCGGTATGAAGGGACTTTGCTTTCGAATGGGGCGGGTTTGGCTTCTCGAAATGCATGAGTCTTGCGTATTTGCATAGAATGATGTGTTTTTCATCTTATAATACGAGCTGAAACACCTACAGCGAGTGTGAAACTCAAATCTACGATTTCGGTATAAAGCGACTTTGCGTTCCATTAGGGCGTGTTTGGCTGCCCAAAATGCATGAATCTTGCGTATTTGTATATAATGAAGTATTTTTCATCTCATAATACGAGCTGGAACCCATACAGCATGCGTAAAACTCGAATAAAGGAATTCGGTATAAGGCGACTATGCGTTCGTGTGGGACGTGTTTGGCTGCCCAAAATGCATGAATCTTGCGTATTTGCATAGAAAGAAGTTTTTTTCATCTTATAATACGAGCTGAAACGCCTACAGCGAGTGTGAAACTCAAATGTACGTTTTCGTTATGAAGCGATTTTGCTTTCGATATAGGCGTGTTTAGCTGCTCAAAACGCATCAATCTTGCGTATTTGTATAGGATGAAGTATTTTTCGTCTCATAATTCGAGCTGGAACCCATACAGCATGCGTAAAACTCGAATAAAGGAATTCGGTATAAGGCGACTATGCGTTCGTGTGGGACGTGTTTGGCTGCCCAAAATGCATGAATCTTCAGTATTTGCATAGAATGAAGTATTTTTCATCTCAAAATACGAGCTGAAACGCCTACAGCGAGTGTGAAACTCAATCGTACGATTTCTGCATGAAGCGACTTTGCATTCGATTGGGGCCTGTTTGGGTACTCGAAATGCATGAATCTTCAGTATTTGCATAGAATGAAGTGTTTTTCATCTCAAAATACGAGCTGAAACGCCTACAGCGAGTGTGAAACTCAAATGTACGATTTCGGTATAAAGCGACTTTGCGTTCCATTGGGGCGTGTTTGGCTGCCCAAAATGCATGAATCTTGCGTATTTGCATAGAATAAAGTGTTTTTCATCTTCTACGAGCGGAAACGTCTACAGCTACTGTGAAACTTAAATGTACGATTTCGGTATGAAGGGAGTTTGCGTTCGAATGGGGCGGGTTTGGCTTCTCGAAATGCATGCGCCTTGCGTATTTGAATAGAATGAAGTGTTTTTCATCTTCTACGAGCGGAAACGCCTACAGCTAGTGTGAAACTCAATTGTACGTTTTCGGTATGAAGCGATTTTGCTTTCGATTAGGGCGTGTTTGGCTGCTCAAAACGCATGAATCTTGCGTATTTGTATACGATGAAGTATTTTTCGTCTCATAAGACGAGCTGGAACCCATACAGCATGCGTGAAACTCGAATAATGGAATTCGGTATAAGGCGACTATGCGTTCGTGTGGGACGTGTTTGGGTGCCCAAAACGCATGAATCTTGCATATTTGCATAGAATTAAGTTTTTTTCATCTTATAATATGACCTGAAACGCGTACAGCGAGTGTGAAACTCAAATGTACGATTTCGGTATAAAGCGACTTTGCGTTCGATTCGGGAGTGTTTGGCTGCCCAAAAAGCATGAATCTTGCGTATTTGCATAGAATGAAGTGGTTTTCATTTCATAATACGAGCTTGAACGTTTACTTCGAGTGTGAAACTCAAATGTACGATTTCGGTATAAAGCGACTTTGCGTTCAATTGGGGCGTGTTTGGCTGCCCAAAATGCATGAATGTTGCGTATTTGCATAGAATAAAGTGTTTTTCATCTCAAAATACGAGCTGAAACGCCTACAGCGAGTGTGAAACTCAATCGTACGATTTCTGCATGAAGCGACTTTGCATTCGATTGGGGCCTGTTTGGGTACTCGAAATGCATGAATCTTCAGTATTTGCATAGAATGAAGTGTTTTTCATCTCAAAATACGAGCTGAAACGCCTACAGCGAGTGTGAAACTCAAATGTACGATTTCGGTATAAAGCGACTTTGCGTTCCATTGGGGCGTGTTTGGCTGCCCAAAATGCATGAATCTTGCGTATTTGCATATAATAAAGTGTTTTTCATCTTATAATACGAGCTGAAACGCCTACAGCGAGTGTGAAACTCAAATGTACGTTTTCGGTATGAAGCGACTTTGCTTTCGATTGGGGCCTGTTTGGGTACTCGAAATGCATGAATCTTCCGTATTTGCACAGACTTTAGATTTTTTCATCTCAAAATACGAATTGAAACGCCTACAGCGAGTGTGAAACTCAAATGTACGATATCGGTATAAAGCTACCTTGCGTTCGATTGGGGCTTGTTTGGCTGCTCAAAACGCATGAATCTTGCGTATTTTTATAGAATGAAGTCTTTTCATTTCATAATACCAGCTGGAACGCATACAGCGAGCGTAAAACTCGAGTAAACGAATTCGGTATAAGGCGACTTTTTGTTCCTTTGGGACGTGCTTGGGTGCTCACAATGCCTGAATCTTGCATATTTGCATAGAATGAAGTATTTTTCATCTCAAAATACGAGCTTGAACGTTTACATCGAGTGTGAAACTCAAATGTACGATTTCGGTATAAAGCGACTTTGCGTTCAATTGGGGCGTGTTTGGCTGCCCAAAATGCATGAATGTTGCGTATTTGCATAGAATAAAGTGTTTTTCATCTCAAAATACGAGCTAAAACGCCTACAGCGAGTGTGAAACTCAATCGTACGATTTCTGTATGAAGCGACTTTGCATTCGATTGGGGCCTGTTTGGGTACTCGAAATGCATGAATCTTCAGTATTTGCATAGAATGAAGTGTTTTTCATCTAAAAATACGAACTGAAACGCCTACAGCGAGTGTGAAACTCAAATGTACGATTTCGGTATAAAGCGACTTTGCGTTCATGTGGGACGTGTTTGGCTGCCCGAAATGCATGAATCTTGAATATTTGCATAGAATGAAGTTTTTTTCATCTTATAATACGAGCTGAAACGCGTACAGCGAGAGTGAAACTCAAATGCACGATTTCGGTATAAAGCGACTTTGCGTTCCATTGGGGCGTGTTTGGCTGCCCAAAATGCATGAATCTTGCGTGTTTGCATAGAATGAAGTTTTTTTCATCTTATAATACGAGCTGAAACACCTACAGTGAGTGGGAAACTCAATTGTACGTTTTCGGTATGAAGCGACTTTGCTTTCGATTGGGGCGTGTTTGGCTACTCGAAATGCATGAGTCTTGCGTATTTGAACAGAATGAAGTGTTTTTCATCTTCTACGAGCGGAAACGTCTACAGCTAATGTGAAACTTAAATGTACGATTTCGGTATGAAGGGACTTTGCTTTCGAATGGGGCGGGTTTGGCTTCTCGAAATGCATGAGTCTTGCGTATTTGCATAGAATGATGTGTTTTTCATCTTATAATACGAGCTGAAACACCTACAGCGAGTGTGAAACTCAAATCTACGATTTCGGTATAAAGCGACTTTGCGTTCCATTAGGGCGTGTTTGGCTGCCCAAAATGCATGAATCTTGCGTATTTGTATATAATGAAGTATTTTTCATCTCATAATACGAGCTGGAACCCATACAGCATGCGTAAAACTCGAATAAAGGAATTCGGTATAAGGCGACTATGCGTTCGTGTGGGACGTGTTTGGCTGCCCAAAATGCATGAATCTTGCGTATTTGCATAGAAAGAAGTTTTTTTCATCTTATAATACGAGCTGAAACGCCTACAGCGAGTGTGAAACTCAAATGTACGTTTTCGTTATGAAGCGATTTTGCTTTCGATATAGGCGTGTTTAGCTGCTCAAAACGCATCAATCTTGCGTATTTGTATAGGATGAAGTATTTTTCGTCTCATAATTCGAGCTGGAACCCATACAGCATGCGTAAAACTCGAATAAAGGAATTCGGTATAAGGCGACTATGCGTTCGTGTGGGACGTGTTTGGCTGCCCAAAATGCATGAATCTTCAGTATTTGCATAGAATGAAGTATTTTTCATCTCAAAATACGAGCTGAAACGCCTACAGCGAGTGTGAAACTCAAATGTACGATTTCAGTATGAAGCGACTTTGCTTTCGATTGGGGCCTGTTTGGCTGCTCAAAACGCATGAATCTTGCGTATTTGTATAGTATGAAGTATTTTTCATTTCATAATACGAGCTGGAACGCATACAGCGAGCGTAAAACTCGAGTAAACGAATTCGGTATAAGGCGACTTTTTGTTCCTTTGGGTCGTGTTCGGGTGCTCACAATGCCTGAATCTTGCATATTTGCATAGAATGAAGTATTTTTCATCTCAAAATACGAGCTGAAACGCCTACAGCGAGTGTGAAACTCAATTGTACGTTTTCGGTATGAAGCGATTTTGCTTTCGATTGGGGCGTGTTTGGCTGCTCAAAATGCATGAATCTTGCGCATTTGTATAGAATGAAGTATTTTTCGTCTCATAATACGAGCTGGAACTCATGCAGCATGCATAAAACTCGAATAAAAATTCGGTATAAGGCGACTAAGCGTTCGTGTGAGACGTGTTTGGCTGCCCAAAATGCATGAATCTTGAATATTTGCATAGAATAAAGTTTTTTTCATCTTATGATACGAGCTGAAACGCGTACAGCGAGTGTGAAACTGAAATCTACGATTTCGGTATAAAGCGACTTTCCGTTCGATTCGGGCGTGTTTGGCTGCCCAAAACCATGAATCTTGCGTATTTCCATAGAATGACGTGGTTTTCATTTTATAATACGAGCTTGAACGTTTACATCGAGTGTGAAACTCAAATGTACGATTTCGGTATAAAGCGAGTTTGCGTTCCATTGGGGCGTGTTTGGCTGCCCAAAATCGATAAATCTTGCGTATTTGAATAGAATAAAGTGTTTTTTATCTTATAATACGAGCTGAAACGCGTACAGCGAGTGTGAAACTGAAATCTACGATTTCGGTATAAAGCGACTTTCCGTTCGATTCGGGCGTGTTTGGCTGCCCAAAACCATTAATCTTGCGTATTTCCATAGAATGACGTGGTTTTCATTTTATAATACGAGCTTGAACGTTTACATCGAGTGTGAAACTCAAATGTACGATTTCGGTATAAAGCGAGTTTGCGTTCCATTGGGGCGTGTTTGGCTGCCCAAAATCGATAAATCTTGCGTATTTGAATAGAATAAAGTGTTTTTTATCTTATAATACGAGCTGAAACACCTACAGCGAGTGTGAAACTCAAATCTACGATTTCGGTATAAAGCGACTTTGCGTTCCATTAGGGCGTGTTTGGCTGCCCAAAATGCATGAATCTTGCGTATTTGTATATAATGAAGTATTTTTCGTCTCATAATACGAGCTGGAACCCATACAGCATGCGTAAAACTCGAATAAAGGAATTCGGTATAAGGCGACTCTATGCGTTCGTGTGGGACGTGTTTGGCTGCCCAAAATGCATGAATCTTGCGTATTTGCATAGAAAGAAGTTTTTTTCATCTTATAATACGAGCTGAAACACCTACAGTGAGTGGGAAACTCAATTGTACGTTTTCGGTATGCAGCGACTTTGCTTTCGATTGGGGCGTGTTTGGCTACTCGAAATGCATGAGTCTTGCGTATTTGAATAGAATGAAGTGTTTTTCATCTTCTACGAGCGGAAACGTCTACAGCTACTGTGAAACTTAAATGTACGATTTCGGTATGAAGGGAGTTTGCGTTCGAATGGGGCGGGTTTGGCTTCTCGAAATGCATGCGCCTTGCGTATTTGAATAGAATGAAGTGTTTTTCATCTTCTACGAGCGGAAACGCCTACAGCTAGTGTGAAACTCAATTGTACGTTTTCGGTATGAAGCGATTTTGCTTTCGATTAGGGCGTGTTTGGCTGCTCAAAACGCATGAATCTTGCGTATTTGTATATAATGAAGTATTTTTCGTTTCATAATACGAGCTGGAACCCATACAGCATGCGTAAAACTCGAATAAAGGAATTCGGTATAAGGCGACTATGCGTTCGTGTGGGACGTGTTTGGCTGCCGAAAATGCATGAATCTTGCATATTTGCATTTCTATGGCATTCTTTCTTTGCATTTCTATTTCATTCTTGAAGTTTTTTCCATCTTATGATACGAGCTGAAACGCGTACAGCGAGTGTGAAACTCAAATGTACGATTTCGGTATAAAGCGAGTTTGCGTTCCATTGGGGCGTGTTTGGCTGCTCAAAATGGATAAATCTTGCGTATTTGAATAGAATAAAGTGTTTTTTATCTTATAATACGAGCTGAAACACCTACAGCGAGTGTGAAACTCAATTGTACGTTTTCGGTATGAAGCGATTTTGCTTTCGATTCAGGCGTGTTTGGCTGCTCAAAACGCATCAATCTTGCGTATTTGTATACGATGAAGTATTTTTCGTCTCATGCGCAGCATGCGTAAAACTCGAATAAAGGAATTCGGTATAAGGCGACTATGCGTTCGTGTGGGACGTGTTTGGGTGCCCAAAATGCATGAATCTTGCATATTTGCATAGAATGAAGTTTTTTTCATCTTATAATATGACCTGAAACGCGTACAGCGAGTGTGAAACTCAAATGTACGATTTCGGTATAAAGCGACTTTGCGTTCGATTCGGGAGTGTTTGGCTGCCCAAAAAGCATGAATCTTGCGTATTTGCATAGAATGAAGTGGTTTTCATTTCATAATAAGAGCTTGAACGTTTACATCGAGTGTGAAACTCAAATGTACGATTTCGGTATAAAGCGGCTTTGCGTTCAATTGGGGCGTGTTTGGCTGCCCAAAATGCATGAATGCTGCGTATTTGCATAGAATAAAGTGTTTTTCATCTCAAAATACGAGCTGAAACGCCTACAGCGAGTGTGAAACTCAAATGTACGATTTCTGTATGAAGCGACTTTGCATTCGATTGGGGCCTGTTTGGGTACTCGAAATGCATGAATCTTCAGTATTTGCATAGAATGAAGTGTTTTTCATCTAAAAATACGAACTGAAATGCCTACAGCGAGTGTGAAACTCAATTGTACGATATCGGTATAAAGCTACTTTGCGTTCGATTGGGGCTTGTTTGGCTGCTCAAAACGCATGAATCTTGCGTATTTGTATAGTATGAAGTATTTTTCATTTCATAATACGAGCTGGAACGCATACAGCGAGCGTAAAACTCGAGTAAACGAATTCGGTATAAGGCGACTTTTTGTTCCTTTGGGACGTGTTTGGGTGCTCACAATGCCTGAATCTTGCATATTTGCATAGAATGAAGTATTTTTCATCTCAAAATACGAGCTGAAACGCCTACAGCGAGTGTGAAACTCAAATGTACGATTTCTGTATGAAGCGACTTTGGATTCGATTGGGGCCTGTTTGGGTACTCGAAATGCATAAATATTCAGTATTTGCATAGAATGAAGTGTTTTTCATCTAAAAATACGAACTGAAATGCCTACAGCGAGTGTGAAACTCAAATGTACGATATCGGTATAAAGCTACTTTGCGTTCGATTGGGGCTTGTTTGGCTGCTCAAAACGCATGAATCTTGCGTATTTGTATAGTATGAAGTATTTTTCATTTCATAATACGAGCTGGAACGCATACAGCGAGCGTAAAACTCGAGTAAACGAATTCGGTATAAGGCGACTTTTTGTTCCTTTGGGACGTGTTTGCGTGCTCACAATGCCTGAATCTTGCATATTTGCATAGAATGAAGTATGCCTGAATCTTGCATATTTGCATAGAATGAAGTATTTTTCATCTCAAAATACGAGCTGAAACGCCTACAGCGAGTGTGAAACTCAAATGTACGATTTCGGTATAAAGCGACTTTGCGTTCCATTGGGGCGTGTTTGGGTACTCGAAATGCATGAATCTTCAGTATTTGCATAGAATGAAGTGTTTTTCATCTAAAAATACGAGCTGAAACGCCTACAGCGAGTGTGAAACTCAAATGTACGATTTCGGTATAAAGCGACTTTGCGTTCCATTGGGGCGTGTTTGGCTGCCCAAAATGCATGAATCTTGCGTATTTGCATATAATAAAGTGTTTTTCATCTTATAATACGAGCTGAAACGCCTACAGCGAGTGTGAAACTCAAATGTACGTTTTCGGTATGAAGCGACTTTGCGTTCGATTGGGGCTTGTTTGGCTGCTCAAAACGCATGAATCTTGCGTATTTGTATAGAATGAAGTCTTTTCATTTCATAATACCAGCTGGAACGCATACAGCGAGCGTAAAACTCGAGTAAACGAATTCGGTATAAGGCGACTTTTTGTTCCTTTGGGACGTGCTTGGGTGCTCACAATGCCTGAATCTTGCATATTTGCATAGAATGAAGTATTTTTCATCTCAAAATACGAGCTTGAACGTTTACATCGAGTGTGAAACTCAAATGTACGATTTCGGTATAAAGCGACTTTGCGTTCAATTGGGGCGTGTTTGGCTGCCCAAAATGCATGAATGTTGCGTATTTGCATAGAATAAAGTGTTTTTCATCTCAAAATACGAGCTGAAACGCCTACAGCGAGTGTGAAACTCAATCGTAGATTTCTGTATGAAGCGACTTTGCATTCGATTGGGGCCTGTTTGGGTACTCGAAATGCATGAATCTTCAGTATTTGCATAGAATGAAGTGTTTTTCATCTAAAAATACGAACTGAAACGCCTACAGCGAGTGTGAAACTCAAATGTACGATTTCGGTATAAAGCGACTTTGCGTTCATGTGGGACGTGTTTGGCTGCCCAAAATGCATGAATCTTGAATATTTGCATAGAATGAAGTTTTTTTCATCTTATAATACGAGCTGAAACGCGTACAGCGAGAATGAAACTCAAATGCACGATTTCGGTATAAAGCGACTTTGCGTTCCATTGGGGCGTGTTTGGCTGCCCAAAATGCATGAATCTTGCGTGTTTGCATAGAATGAAGTTTTTTTCATCTTATAATACGAGCTGAAACACCTACAGTGAGTGGGAAACTCAATTGTACGTTTTCGGTATGAAGCGACTTTGCTTTCGATTGGGGCGTGTTTGGCTACTCGAAATGCATGAGTCTTGCGTATTTGAACAGAATGAAGTGTTTTTCATCTTCTACGAGCGGAAACGTCTACAGCTAATGTGAAACTTAAATGTACGATTTCGGTATGAAGGGACTTTGCTTTCGAATGGGGCGGGTTTGGCTTCTCGAAATGCATGAGTCTTGCGTATTTGCATAGAATGATGTGTTTTTCATCTTATAATACGAGCTGAAACACCTACAGCGAGTGTGAAACTCAAATCTACGATTTCGGTATAAAGCGACTTTGCGTTCCATTAGGGCGTGTTTGGCTGCCCAAAATGCATGAATCTTGCGTATTTGTATATAATGAAGTATTTTTCATCTCATAATACGAGCTGGAACCCATACAGCATGCGTAAAACTCGAATAAAGGAATTCGGTATAAGGCGACTATGCGTTCGTGTGGGACGTGTTTGGCTACCCAAAATGCATGAATCTTGCGTATTTGCATAGAAAGAAGTTTTTTTCATCTTATAATACGAGCTGAAACACCTAAAGTGAGTGGGAAACTCAATTGTACGTTTTCGGTATGAAGCGACTTTGCTTTCGATTGGGGCGTGTTTGGCTACTCAAAATGCATGAGTCTTGCGTATTTGAATAGAATGAAGTGTTTTTCATCTTCTACGAGCGGAAACGTCTACAGCTACTGTGAAACTTAAATGTACGATTTCGGTATGAAGGGACTTTGCTTTCGAATGGGGCGGGTTTGGCTTCTCGAAATGCATGAGTCTTGCGTATTTGAATAGAATGAAGTGTTTTTCATCTTCTACGAGCGGAAACGCCTACAGCTAGTGTGAAACTTAATTGTACGTTTTCGGTATGAAGCGATTTTGCTTTCGATTAGGGCGTGTTTGGCTGCTCAAAACGCATGAATCTTGCGTATTTGTATAGAATGAAGTATTTGTCGTCTCATAATACGAGCTGGAACTCATACAGCATGCGTAAAACTCGAATAAAGGAATTCGGTATAAGGCGACTAAGCGTTCGTGTGGGACGTGTTTGGCTACCCAAAATGCATGAATCTTGCATATTTGCATTTCTATGGCATTCTTTCTTTGCATTTCTATTTCATTCTTGAAGTTTTTTCCATCTTATGATACGAGCTGAAACGCGTACAGCGAGTGTGAAACTCAAATCTACGATTTCGGTATAAAGCGACTTTCCGTTCGATTCGGGCGTGTTTGGCTGCCCAAAACCATAAATCTTGCGTATTTGTATATAATGAAGTATTTTTCGTCTCATGATACGAGCTGGAACCCATACAGCATGCGTAAAACTCGAATAAAGGAATTCGGTATAAGGCGACTATGCGTTCGTGTGGGACGTGTTTGGCTGCCCAAAATGCATGAATCTTGCATATTTGCATTTCTATGGCATTCTTTCTTTGCATTTCTATTTAATTCTTGAAGTTTTTTCCATCTTATGATACGAGCTGAAACGCGTACAGCGAGTGTGAAACTCAAATGTACGATTTCGGTATAAAGCGAGTTTGCGTTCCATTGGGGCGTGTTTGGCTGCCCAAAATGGATAAATCTTGCGTATTTGAATAGAATAAAGTGTTTTTTATCTTATAATACGAGCTGAAACACCTACAGCGAGTGTGAAACTCAATTGTACGTTTTCGGTATGAAGCGATTTTGCTTTCGATTGAGGCGTGTTTGGCTGCTCAAAACGCATCAATCTTGCGTATTTGTATACGATGAAGTATTTTTCGTCTCATAATACGAGCTGGAACCCATACAGCATGAGTAAAACTCGAATAAAGGAATTCGTTATAAGGCGACTATGCGTTCGTTTGGGACGTGTTTGGGTGCCCAAAATGCATGAATCTTGCATATTTGCATAGAATGAAGTTTTTTTCATCTTATAATATGACCTGAAACGCGTACAGCGAGTGTGAAACTCAAATGTACGATTTCGGTATAAAGCGACTTTGCGTTCGATTCGGGAGTGTTTGGCTGCCCAAAAAGCATGAATCTTGCGTATTTGCATAGAATGAAGTGGTTTTCATTTCATAATACGAGCTTGAACGTTTACATCGAGTGTGGAACTCAAATGTACGATTTCGGTATAAAGCGACTTTGCGTTCAATTGGGGCGTGCTTGGCTGCCCAAAATGCATGAATGTTGCGTATTTGCATAGAATAAAGTGTTTTTCATCTTATAATACGAGCTGAAACGCCTACAGCGAGTGTGAAACTCAAATGTACGTTTTCGGTATGAAGCGACTTTGCTTTCGATTGGGGCCTGTTTGGGTACTCGAAATGCATGAATCTTCCGTATTTGCACAGACTGAAGATTTTTTCATCTCAAAATACGAACTGAAACGCCTACAGCGAGTGTGAAACTCAAATGTACGATATCGGTATAAAGCTACTTTGCGTTCGACTGGGGCTTGTTTGGCTGCTCAAAATGCATGAATCTAGCGTATTTGTATAGAATGAAGTCTTTTCATTTCATAATACCAGCTGGAACGCATACAGCGAGCGTAAAACTCGAGTAAACGAATTCGGTATAAGGCGACTTTTTGTTCCTTTGGGACGTGCTTGGGTGCTCACAATGCCTGAATCTTGCATATTTGCATAGAATGAAGTATTTTTCATCTCAAAATACGAGCTGAAACGCCTACAGCGAGTGTGAAACTCAAATGTACGATTTCGGTATGAAGCGACTTTGCTTTCGATTGGGGCCTGTTTGGCTGCTCAAAACGCATGAATCTTGCGTATTTGTATAGTATGAAGTATTTTTCATTTCATAATACGAGCTGGAAGGCATACAGCGAGCGTAAAACTCGAGTAAACGAATTCGGTATAAGGCGACTTTTTGTTCCTTTGGGTCGTGTTCGGGTGCTCACAATGCCTGAATCTTGCATATTTGCATAGAATAAAGTATTTTTCATCTCAAAATACGAGCTGAAACGCCTACAGCGAGTGTGAAACTCAATTGGACGTTTTCGGTATGAAGCGATTTTGCTTTCGATTGGGGCGTGTTTAGCTGCTCAAAAGGCATGAATCTTGCGCATTTGTATAGAATGAAGTATTTTTCGTCTCATAATACGAGCTGGAACTCATGCAGCATGCATAAAACTCGAATAAAAATTCGGTATAAGGCGACTAAGCGTTCGTGTGAGACGTGTTTGGCTGCCCAAAATGCATGAATCTTGCGTATTTGCATAGAATAAAGTGTTTTTCATCTCAAAATACGAGCTGAAACGCCTACAGCGAGTGTGAAACTCAATTGTACGATTTCTGTATGAAGCGACTTTGCATTCGATTGGGGCCTGTTTGGGTACTCGAAATGCATGAATCTTCAGTATTTGCATAGAATGAAGTGTTTTTCATCTAAAAATACGAACTGAAACGCCTACAGCGAGTGTGAAACTCAAATGTACCATTTCGGTATAAAGCGACTTTGCGTTCCATTGAGGCGTGTTTGGCTGCCCAAAATGCATGAATCTTGCGTATTTGTATAGAATGAAGTCTTTTCATTTCATAATACCAGCTGGAACTCATACAGCATGCATAAAACTCGAATAAAGGAATTCGATATAAGGCGACTAAGCGTTCATGTGGGACGTGTTTGGCTGCCCAAAATGCATGAATCTTGAATATTTGCATAGAATGAAGTTTTTTTCATCTTATAATACGAGCTGAAACGCGTACAGCGAGAGTGAAACTCAAATGCACGATTTCGGTATAAAGCGACTTTGCGTTCCATTGGGGCGTGTTTGGCTGCCCAAAATGCATGAATCTTGCGTGTTTGCATAGAATGAAGTTTTTTTCATCTTATAATACGAGCTGAAACACCTACAGTGAGTGGGAAACTCAATTGTACGTTTTCGGTATGAAGCGACTTTGCTTTCGATTGGGGCGTGTTTGGCTACTCGAAATGCATGAGTCTTGCGTATTTGAATAGAATGAAGTGTTTTTCATCTTCTACGAGCGGAAACGTCTACAGCTAATGTGAAACTTAAATGTACGATTTCGGTATGAAGGGACTTTGCTTTCGAATGGGGCGGGTTTAACTTCTCGAAATGCATGAGTCTTGCGTATTTGAATAGAATGAAGTGTTTTTCATCTTCTACGAGCGGAAACGCCTACAGCTAGTGTGAAACTCAATTGTACGTTTTCGGTATGAAGCGATTTTGCTTTCGATTAGGGCGTGTTTGGCTGCTCAAATCGCATCAATCTTGCGTATTTGTATACGATGAAGTATTTTTCGTCTCATAATACGAGCTGGAACCCATACAGCATGCGTAAAACTCGAATAAAGAAATTCGGTATAAGGCGACTATGCGTTCGTGTGAGACGTGTTTGGCTGCCCAAAATGCATGAATCTTGCATATTTGCATAGAATGAAGTTTTTTTCATCTTATAATATGACCTGAAACGCGTACAGCGAGTGTGAAACTCAAATGTACGATTTCGGTATAAAGCGACTTTGCGTTCAATTGGGGCGTGTTTGGCTGCCCAAAATGCATGAATCTTCAGTATTTGCATAGAATGAAGTGTTTTTCATCTAAAAATACGAACTGAAACGCCTACAGCGAGTGTGAAACTCAAATGTACGATTTCGGTATAAAGCGACTTTGCGTTCCATTGGGGCGTGTTTGGCTGCCCAAAATGCATGAATCTTGCGTATTTGCATAGAATAAAGTGTTTTCCATCTTATAATACGAGCTGAAACGCCTACAGCGAGTGTGAAACTCAAATGTACGTTTTCGGTATAAAGCGAGTTTGCGTTCCATTGGGGCGTGTTTGGCTGCCCAAAATCGATAAATCTTGCGTATTTGAATAGAATAAAGTGTTTTTTATCTTATAATACGAGCTGAAACGCGTACAGCGAGTGTGAAACTGAAATCTACGATTTCGGTATAAAGCGACTTTCCGTTCGATTCGGGCGTGTTTGGCTGCCCAAAACCATTAATCTTGCGTATTTCCATAGAATGACGTGGTTTTCATTTTATAATACGAGCTTGAACGTTTACATCGAGTGTGAAACTCAAATGTACGATTTCGGTATAAAGCGAGTTTGCGTTCCATTGGGGCGTGTTTGGCTGCCCAAAATCGATAAATCTTGCGTATTTGAATAGAATAAAGTGTTTTTTATCTTATAATACGAGCTGAAACACCTACAGCGAGTGTGAAACTCAAATCTACGATTTCGGTATAAAGCGACTTTGCGTTCCATTAGGGCGTGTTTGGCTGCCCAAAATGCATGAATCTTGCGTATTTGTATATAATGAAGTATTTTTCGTCTCATAATACGAGCTGGAACCCATACAGCATGCGTAAAACTCGAATAAAGGAATTCGGTATAAGGCGACTCTATGCGTTCGTGTGGGACGTGTTTGGCTGCCCAAAATGCATGAATCTTGCGTATTTGCATAGAAAGAAGTTTTTTTCATCTTATAATACGAGCTGAAACACCTACAGTGAGTGGGAAACTCAATTGTACGTTTTCGGTATGCAGCGACTTTGCTTTCGATTGGGGCGTGTTTGGCTACTCGAAATGCATGAGTCTTGCGTATTTGAATAGAATGAAGTGTTTTTCATCTTCTACGAGCGGAAACGTCTACAGCTACTGTGAAACTTAAATGTACGATTTCGGTATGAAGGGAGTTTGCGTTCGAATGGGGCGGGTTTGGCTTCTCGAAATGCATGCGCCTTGCGTATTTGAATAGAATGAAGTGTTTTTCATCTTCTACGAGCGGAAACGCCTACAGCTAGTGTGAAACTCAATTGTACGTTTTCGGTATGAAGCGATTTTGCTTTCGATTAGGGCGTGTTTGGCTGCTCAAAACGCATGAATCTTGCGTATTTGTATATAATGAAGTATTTTTCGTTTCATAATACGAGCTGGAACCCATACAGCATGCGTAAAACTCGAATAAAGGAATTCGGTATAAGGCGACTATGCGTTCGTGTGGGACGTGTTTGGCTGCCCAAAATGCATGAATCTTGCATATTTGCATTTCTATGGCATTCTTTCTTTGCATTTCTATTTCATTCTTGAAGTTTTTTCCATCTTATGATACGAGCTGAAACGCGTACAGCGAGTGTGAAACTCAAATGTACGATTTCGGTATAAAGCGAGTTTGCGTTCCATTGGGGCGTGTTTGGCTGCTCAAAATGGATAAATCTTGCGTATTTGAATAGAATAAAGTGTTTTTTATCTTATAATACGAGCTGAAACACCTACAGCGAGTGTGAAACTCAATTGTACGTTTTCGGTATGAAGCGATTTTGCTTTCGATTGAGGCGTGTTTGGCTGCTCAAAACGCATCAATCTTGCGTATTTGTATACGATGAAGTATTTTTCGTCTCATAATACGAGCTGGAACCCATACAGCATGCGTAAAACTCGAATAAAGGAATTCGGTATAAGGCGACTATGCGTTCGTGTGGGACGTGTTTGGGTGCCCAAAATGCATGAATCTTGCATATTTGCATAGAATGAAGTTTTTTTCATCTTATAATATGACCTGAAACGCGTACAGCGAGTGTGAAACTCAAATGTACGATTTCGGTATAAAGCGACTTTGCGTTCGATTCGGGAGTGTTTGGCTGCCCAAAAACCATGAATCTTGCGTATTTGCATAGAATGAAGTATTTTTCATTTCATAATACGAGCTGGAACGCATACAGCGAGCGTAAAACTCGAGTAAACGAATTCGGTATAAGGCGACTTTTTGTTCCTTTGGGACGTGTTTGGGTGCTCACAATGCCTGAATCTTGCATATTTGCATAGAATGAAGTATTTTTCATCTCAAAATACGAGCTGAAACGCCTACAGCGAGTGTGAAACTCAAATGTACGATTTCTGTATGAAGCGACTTTGGATTCGATTGGGGCCTGTTTGGGTACTCGAAATGCATAAATCTTCAGTATTTGCATAGAATGAAGTGTTTTTCATCTAAAAATACGAACTGAAATGCCTACAGCGAGTGTGAAACTCAAATGTACGATATCGGTATAAAGCTACTTTGCGTTCGATTGGGGCTTGTTTGGCTGCTCAAAACGCATGAATCTTGCGTATTTGTATAGTATGAAGTATTTTTCATTTCATAATACGAGCTGGAACGCATACAGCGAGCGTAAAACTCGAGTAAACGAATTCGGTATAAGGCGACTTTTTGTTCCTTTGGGACGTGTTTGCGTGCTCACAATGCCTGAATCTTGCATATTTGCATAGAATGAAGTATGCCTGAATCTTGCATATTTGCATAGAATGAAGTATTTTTCATCTCAAAATACGAGCTGAAACGCCTACAGCGAGTGTGAAACTCAAATGTACGATTTCGGTATAAAGCGACTTTGCGTTCCATTGGGGCGTGTTTGGGTACTCGAAATGCATGAATCTTCAGTATTTGCATAGAATGAAGTGTTTTTCATCTAAAAATACGAGCTGAAACGCCTACAGCGAGTGTGAAACTCAAATGTACGATTTCGGTATAAAGCGACTTTGCGTTCCATTGGGGCGTGTTTGGCTGCCCAAAATGCATGAATCTTGCGTATTTGCATATAATAAAGTGTTTTTCATCTTATAATACGAGCTGAAACGCCTACAGCGAGTGTGAAACTCAAATGTACGTTTTCGGTATGAAGCGACTTTGCGTTCGATTGGGGCTTGTTTGGCTGCTCAAAACGCATGAATCTTGCGTATTTGTATAGAATGAAGTCTTTTCATTTCATAATACCAGCTGGAACGCATACAGCGAGCGTAAAACTCGAGTAAACGAATTCGGTATAAGGCGACTTTTTGTTCCTTTGGGACGTGCTTGGGTGCTCACAATGCCTGAATCTTGCATATTTGCATAGAATGAAGTATTTTTCATCTCAAAATACGAGCTTGAACGTTTACATCGAGTGTGAAACTCAAATGTACGATTTCGGTATAAAGCGACTTTGCGTTCAATTGGGGCGTGTTTGGCTGCCCAAAATGCATGAATGTTGCGTATTTGCATAGAATAAAGTGTTTTTCATCTCAAAATACGAGCTGAAACGCCTACAGCGAGTGTGAAACTCAATCGTAGATTTCTGTATGAAGCGACTTTGCATTCGATTGGGGCCTGTTTGGGTACTCGAAATGCATGAATCTTCAGTATTTGCATAGAATGAAGTGTTTTTCATCTAAAAATACGAACTGAAACGCCTACAGCGAGTGTGAAACTCAAATGTACGATTTCGGTATAAAGCGACTTTGCGTTCATGTGGGACGTGTTTGGCTGCCCAAAATGCATGAATCTTGAATATTTGCATAGAATGAAGTTTTTTTCATCTTATAATACGAGCTGAAACGCGTACAGCGAGAGTGAAACTCAAATGCACGATTTCGGTATAAAGCGACTTTGCGTTCCATTGGGGCGTGTTTGGCTGCCCAAAATGCATGAATCTTGCGTGTTTGCATAGAATGAAGTTTTTTTCATCTTATAATACGAGCTGAAACACCTACAGTGAGTGGGAAACTCAATTGTACGTTTTCGGTATGAAGCGACTTTGCTTTCGATTGGGGCGTGTTTGGCTACTCGAAATGCATGAGTCTTGCGTATTTGAACAGAATGAAGTGTTTTTCATCTTCTACGAGCGGAAACGTCTACAGCTAATGTGAAACTTAAATGTACGATTTCGGTATGAAGGGACTTTGCTTTCGAATGGGGCGGGTTTGGCTTCTCGAAATGCATGAGTCTTGCGTATTTGCATAGAATGATGTGTTTTTCATCTTATAATACGAGCTGAAACACCTACAGCGAGTGTGAAACTCAAATCTACGATTTCGGTATAAAGCGACTTTGCGTTCCATTAGGGCGTGTTTGGCTGCCCAAAATGCATGAATCTTGCGTATTTGTATATAATGAAGTATTTTTCATCTCATAATACGAGCTGGAACCCATACAGCATGCGTAAAACTCGAATAAAGGAATTCGGTATAAGGCGACTATGCGTTCGTGTGGGACGTGTTTGGCTACCCAAAATGCATGAATCTTGCGTATTTGCATAGAAAGAAGTTTTTTTCATCTTATAATACGAGCTGAAACACCTAAAGTGAGTGGGAAACTCAATTGTACGTTTTCGGTATGAAGCGACTTTGCTTTCGATTGGGGCGTGTTTGGCTACTCAAAATGCATGAGTCTTGCGTATTTGAATAGAATGAAGTGTTTTTCATCTTCTACGAGCGGAAACGTCTACAGCTACTGTGAAACTTAAATGTACGATTTCGGTATGAAGGGACTTTGCTTTCGAATGGGGCGGGTTTGGCTTCTCGAAATGCATGAGTCTTGCGTATTTGAATAGAATGAAGTGTTTTTCATCTTCTACGAGCGGAAACGCCTACAGCTAGTGTGAAACTTAATTGTACGTTTTCGGTATGAAGCGATTTTGCTTTCGATTAGGGCGTGTTTGGCTGCTCAAAACGCATGAATCTTGCGTATTTGTATAGAATGAAGTATTTGTCGTCTCATAATACGAGCTGGAACTCATACAGCATGCGTAAAACTCGAATAAAGGAATTCGGTATAAGGCGACTAAGCGTTCGTGTGGGACGTGTTTGGCTACCCAAAATGCATGAATCTTGCATATTTGCATTTCTATGGCATTCTTTCTTTGCATTTCTATTTCATTCTTGAAGTTTTTTCCATCTTATGATACGAGCTGAAACGCGTACAGCGAGTGTGAAACTCAAATCTACGATTTCGGTATAAAGCGACTTTCCGTTCGATTCGGGCGTGTTTGGCTGCCCAAAACCATAAATCTTGCGTATTTGTATATAATGAAGTATTTTTCGTCTCATGATACGAACCCATACAGCATGCGTAAAACTCGAATAAAGGAATTCGGTATAAGGCGACTATGCGTTCGTGTGGGACGTGTTTGGCTGCCCAAAATGCATGAATCTTGCATATTTGCATTTCTATGGCATTCTTTCTTTGCATTTCTATTTAATTCTTGAAGTTTTTTCCATCTTATGATACGAGCTGAAACGCGTACAGCGAGTGTGAAACTCAAATGTACGATTTCGGTATAAAGCGAGTTTGCGTTCCACTGGGGCGTGTTTGGCTGCCCAAAATGGATAAATCTTGCGTATTTGAATAGAATAAAGTGTTTTTTATCTTATAATACGAGCTGAAACACCTACAGCGAGTGTGAAACTCAATTGTACGTTTTCGGCATGAAGCGATTTTGCTTTCGATTGAGGCGTGTTTGGCTGCTCAAAACGCATCAATCTTGCGTATTTGTATACGATGAAGTATTTTTCGTCTCATAATACGAGCTGGAACCCATACAGCATGAGTAAAACTCGAATAAAGGAATTCGTTATAAGGCGACTATGCGTTCGTTTGGGACGTGTTTGGGTGCCCAAAATGCATGAATCTTGCATATTTGCATAGAATGAAGTTTTTTTCATCTTATAATATGACCTGAAACGCGTACAGCGAGTGTGAAACTCAAATGTACGATTTCGGTATAAAGCGACTTTGCGTTCGATTCGGGAGTGTTTGGCTGCCCAAAAAGCATGAATCTTGCGTATTTGCATAGAATGAAGTGGTTTTCATTTCATAATACGAGCTTGAACGTTTACATCGAGTGTGGAACTCAAATGTACGATTTCGGTATAAAGCGACTTTGCGTTCAATTGGGGCGTGCTTGGCTGCCCAAAATGCATGAATGTTGCGTATTTGCATAGAATAAAGTGTTTTTCATCTTATAATACGAGCTGAAACGCCTACAGCGAGTGTGAAACTCAAATGTACGTTTTCGGTATGAAGCGACTTTGCTTTCGATTGGGGCCTGTTTGGGTACTCGAAATGCATGAATCTTCCGTATTTGCACAGACTGAAGATTTTTTCATCTCAAAATACGAACTGAAACGCCTACAGCGAGTGTGAAACTCAAATGTACGATATCGGTATAAAGCTACTTTGCGTTCGACTGGGGCTTGTTTGGCTGCTCAAAATGCATGAATCTAGCGTATTTGTATAGAATGAAGTCTTTTCATTTCATAATACCAGCTGGAACGCATACAGCGAGCGTAAAACTCGAGTAAACGAATTCAGTATAAGGCGACTTTTTGTTCCTTTGGGACGTGCTTGGGTGCTCACAATGCCTGAATCTTGCATATTTGCATAGAATGAAGTATTTTTCATCTCAAAATACGAGCTGAAACGCCTACAGCGAGTGTGAAACTCAAATGTACGATTTCGGTATGAAGCGACTTTGCTTTCGATTGGGGCCTGTTTGGCTGCTCAAAACGCATGAATCTTGCGTATTTGTATAGTATGAAGTATTTTTCATTTCATAATACGAGCTGGAAGGCATACAGCGAGCGTAAAACTCGAGTAAACGAATTCGGTATAAGGCGACTTTTTGTTCCTTTGGGTCGTGTTCGGGTGCTCACAATGCCTGAATCTTGCATATTTGCATAGAATAAAGTATTTTTCATCTCAAAATACGAGCTGAAACGCCTACAGCGAGTGTGAAACTCAATTGGACGTTTTCGGTATGAAGCGATTTTGCTTTCGTTTGGGGCGTGTTTGGCTGCTCAAAAGGCATGAATCTTGCGTATTTGTATATAATGAAGTATTTTTCGTCTCATAATACGAGCTGGAACCCATACAGCATGCGTAAAACTCGAATAAAGGAATTCGGTATAAGGCGACTATGCGTTCGTGTGGGACGTGTTTAACTGCCCAAAATGCATGAATCTTGCACATTTGCATTTCTATGGCATTCTTTCTTTGCATTTCTATTTAATTCTTGAAGTTTTTTCCATCTTATGATACGAGCTGAAACGCGTACAGCGAGTGTGAAACTCAAATGTACGATTTCGGTATAAAGCGAGTTTGCGTTCCATTGGGGCGTGTTTGGCTGCCCAAAATGGATAAATCTTGCGTATTTGAATAGAATAAAGTGTTTTTTATCTTATAATACGAGCTGGAACCCATACAGCATGAGTAAAACTCGAATAAAGGAATTCGGTATAAGGCGACTATGCGTTCGTGTGGGACGTGTTTGGGTGCCCAAAATGCATAAATCTTGCATATTCGCATAGAATGAAGTTGTTTTCATCTTATAATATGACCTGAAACGCGTACAGCGAGTGTGAAACTCAAATGTACGATTTCGGTATAAAGCGACTTTGCGTTCGATTCGGGAGTGTTTGGCTGCCCCAAACTGCATGAATCTTGAATATTTGCATAGAATGAAGTTTTTTTCATTTCATAATACGAGCTGGAACGCATACAGCGAGCGTAAAACTCGAGTAAACGAATTCGGTATAAGGCGACTTTTTGTTCCTTTGGGACGTGTTTGGGTGCTCACAATGCCTGAATCTTGCATATTTGCATAGAATGAAGTATTTTTCATCTCAAAATACGAGCTGAAACGCCTACAGCGAGTGTGAAACTCAAATGTACGATTTCGGTATAAAGCGACTTTGCGTTCCATTGGGGCGTGTTTGGCTGCCCAAAATGCATGAATCTTGCGTATTTGCATAGAATAAAGTGTTTTTCATCTTATAATACGAGCTGAAACGCCTACAGCGAGTGTGAAACTCAAATGTACGTTTTCGGTATGAAGCGACTTTGCTTTCGATTGGGGCCTGTTTGGGTACTCGAAATGCATGAATCTTGCGTATTTGTATAGAATGAAGTCTTTTCATTTCATAATACCAGCTGGAACGCATACAGCGAGCGTAAAACTCGAGTAAACGAATTCGGTATAAGGCGACTTTTTGTTCCTTTGGGACGTGCTTGGGTGCTCACAATGCCTGAATCTTGCATATTTGCATAGAATGAAGTATTTTTCATCTCAAAATACGAGCTTGAACGTTTACATCGAGTGTGAAACTCAAATGTACGATTTCGGTATAAAGCGACTTTGCGTTCAATTGGGGCGTGTTTGGCTGCCCAAAATGCATGAATGTTGCGTATTTGCATAGAATAAAGTGTTTTTCATCTCAAAATACGAGCTGAAACGCCTACAGCGAGTGTGAAACTCAATTGTACGATTTCTGTATGAAGCGACTTTGCATTCGATTGGGGCCTGTTTGGGTACTCGAAATGCATGAATCTTCAGTATTTGCATAGAATGAAGTATTTTTCATCTCAAAATACGAGCTGAAACGCCTACAGCGAGTGTGAAACTCAAATGTACGATTTCAGTATGAAGCGACTTTGCTTTCGATTGGGGCCTGTTTGGCTGCTCAAAACGCATGAATCTTGCGTATTTGTATAGTATGAAGTATTTTTCATTTCATAATACGAGCTGGAACGCATACAGCGAGCGTAAAACTCGAGTAAACGAATTCGGTATAAGGCGACTTATTGTTCCTTTGGGTCGTGTTCGGGTGCTCACAATGCCTGAATCTTGCATATTTGCATAGAATGAAGTATTTTTCATCTCAAAATACGAGCTGAAACGCCTACAGCGAGTGTGAAACTCAATTGTACGTTTTCGGTATGAAGCGATTTTGCTTTCGATTGGGGCGTGTTTGGCTGCTCAAAAGGCATGAATCTTGCGCATTTGTATAGAATGAAGTATTTTTCGTCTCATAATACGAGCTGGAACTCATGCAGCATGCATAAAACTCGAATAAAAATTCGGTATAAGGCGACTAAGCGTTCGTGTGAGACGTGTTTGGCTGCCCAAAATGCATGAATCTTGAATATTTGCATAGAATGAAGTTTTTTTCATCTTATGATACGAGCTGAAACGCGTACAGCGAGTGTGAAACTGAAATCTACGATTTCGGTATAAAGCGACTATCCGTTCGATTCGGGCGTGTTTGGCTGCTCAAAACCATGAATCTTGCGTATTTCCATAGAATGACGTGGTTTTCATTTTATAATACGAGCTTGAACGTTTACATCGAGTGTGAAACTCAAATGTACGATTTCGGTATAAAGCGAGTTTGCGTTCCATTGGGGCGTGTTTGGCTGCCCAAAATCGATAAATCTTGCGTATTTGAATAGAATAAAGTGTTTTTTATCTTATAATACGAGCTGAAACACCTACAGCGAGTGTGAAACTCAATTGTACGTTTTCGGTATGAAGCGATTTTGCTTTCGATTGAGGCGTGTTTGGCTGCTCAAAACGCATCAATCTTGCGTATTTGTATACGATGAAGTATTTTTCGTCTCATAATACGAGCTGGAACCCATACAGCATGCGTAAAACTCGAATAAAGGAATTCGGTATAAGGCGACTATGCGTTCGTGTGGGACGTGTTTGGCTGCCCAAAATGCATGAATCTTGCGTATTTGCATAGAAAGAAGTTTTTTTCATCTTATAATACGAGCTGAAACACCTACAGTGAGTGGGAAACTCAATTGTACGTTTTCGCTATGAAGCGAATTTGCTTTCGATTGGGGCGTGTTCGGCTACTCGAAATGCATGAGTCTTGCGTATTTGAATAGAATGAAGTTTTTTTCATCTTCTACGAGCGGAAACGTCTACAGCTACTGTGAAACTTAAATGTACGATTTCGGTATGAAGGGAGTTTGCGTTCGAATGGGGCGGGTTTGGCTTCTCGAAATGCATGCGCCTTGCGTATTTGAATAGAATGAAGTGTTTTTCATCTTCTACGAGCGGAAACGCCTACAGCTAGTGTGAAACTCAATTGTACGTTTTCGGTATGAAGCGATTTTGCTTTCGATTAGGGCGTGTTTGGCTGCTCAAAACGCATGAATCTTGCGTATTTGTATACGATGAAGTATTTTTCGTCTCATAAGACGAGCTGGAACCCATACAGCATGCGTGAAACTCGAATAAAGGAATTCGGTATAAGGCGACTATGCGTTCGTGTGGGACGTGTTTGGGTGCCCAAAATGCATGAATCTTGCATATTTGCATAGAATTAAGTTTTTTTCATCTTATAATATGACCTGAAACGCGTACAGCGAGTGTGAAACTCAAATGTACGATTTCGGTATAAAGCGACTTTGCGTTCGATTCGGGAGTGTTTGGCTGCCCAAAAAGCATGAATCTTGCGTATTTGCATAGAATGAAGTGGTTTTCATTTCATAATACGAGCTTGAACGTTTACTTCGAGTGTGAAACTCAAATGTACGATTTCGGTATAAAGCGACTTTGCGTTCAATTGGGGCGTGTTTGGCTGCCCAAAATGCATGAATGTTGCGTATTTGCATAGAATAAAGTGTTTTTCATCTCAAAATACGAGCTGAAACGCCTACAGCGAGTGTGAAACTCAATCGTACGATTTCTGCATGAAGCGACTTTGCATTCGATTGGGGCCTGTTTGGGTACTCGAAATGCATGAATCTTCAGTATTTGCATAGAATGAAGTGTTTTTCATCTCAAAATACGAGCTGAAACGCCTACAGCGAGTGTGAAACTCAAATGTACGATTTCGGTATAAAGCGACTTTGCGTTCCATTGGGGCGTGTTTGGCTGCCCAAAATGCATGAATCTTGCGTATTTGCATAGAATAAAGTGTTTTTCATCTTCTACGAGCGGAAACGTCTACAGCTACTGTGAAACTTAAATGTACGATTTCGGTATGAAGGGAGTTTGCGTTCGAATGGGGCGGGTTTGGCTTCTCGAAATGCATGCGCCTTGCGTATTTGAATAGAATGAAGTGTTTTTCATCTTCTACGAGCGGAAACGCCTACAGCTAGTGTGAAACTCAATTGTACGTTTTCGGTATGAAGCGATTTTGCTTTCGATTAGGGCGTGTTTGGCTGCTTAAAACGCATGAATCTTGCGTATTTGTATACGATGAAGTATTTTTCGTCTCATAAGACGAGCTGGAACCCATACAGCATGCGTGAAACTCGAATAAAGGAATTCGGTATAAGGCGACTATGCGTTCGTGTGGGACGTGTTTGGGTGCCCAAAATGCATGAATCTTGCATATTTGCATAGAATTAAGTTTTTTTCATCTTATAATATGACCTGAAACGCGTACAGCGAGTGTGAAACTCAAATGTACGATTTCGGTATAAAGCGACTTTGCGTTCGATTCGGGAGTGTTTGGCTGCCCAAAAAGCATGAATCTTGCGTATTTGCATAGAATGAAGTGGTTTTCATTTCATAATACGAGCTTGAACGTTTACTTCGAGTGTGAAACTCAAATGTACGATTTCGGTATAAAGCGACTTTGCGTTCAATTGGGGCGTGTTTGGCTGCCCAAAATGCATGAATGTTGCGTATTTGCATAGAATAAAGTGTTTTTCATCTCAAAATACGAGCTGAAACGCCTACAGCGAGTGTGAAACTCAATCGTACGATTTCTGCATGAAGCGACTTTGCATTCGATTGGGGCCTGTTTGGGTACTCGAAATGCATGAATCTTCAGTATTTGCATAGAATGAAGTGTTTTTCATCTCAAAATACGAGCTGAAACGCCTACAGCGAGTGTGAAACTCAAATGTACGATTTCGGTATAAAGCTACCTTGCGTTCGATTGGGGCTTGTTTGGCTGCTCAAAACGCATGAATCTTGCGTATTTGTATAGAATGAAGTCTTTTCATTTCATAATACCAGCTGGAACGCATACAGCGAGCGTAAAACTCGAGTAAACGAATCCGAATTCGTTTACTCGAGTTTTCTACCGATATAAGGCGACTTTTTGTTCCTTTGGGACGTGCTTGGGTGCTCACAATGCCTGAATCTTGCGTATTTGCATAGAATAAAGTGTTTTTCATCTTATAATACAAGCTGAAACGCCTACAGCGAGTGTGAAACTCAAATGTACGTTTTCGTTATGAAGCGATTTTGCTTTCGATATAGGCGTGTTTAGCTGCTCAAAACGCATCAATCTTGCGTATTTGTATAGGATGAAGTATTTTTCGTCTCATAATTCGAGCTGGAACCCATACAGCATGCGTAAAACTCGAATAAAGGAATTCGGTATAAGGCGACTATGCGTTCGTGTGGGACGTGTTTGGCTGCCCAAAATGCATGAATCTTCAGTATTTGCATAGAATGAAGTATTTTTCATCTCAAAATACGAGCTGAAACGCCTACAGCGAGTGTGAAACTCAAATGTACGATTTCAGTATGAAGCGACTTTGCTTTCGATTGGGGCCTGTTTGGCTGCTCAAAACGCATGAATCTTGCGTATTTGTATAGTATGAAGTATTTTTCATTTCATAATACGAGCTGGAACGCATACAGCGAGCGTAAAACTCGAGTAAACGAATTCGGTATAAGGCGACTTTTTGTTCCTTTGGGTCGTGTTCGGGTGCTCACAATGCCTGAATCTTGCATATTTGCATAGAATGAAGTATTTTTCATCTCAAAATACGAGCTGAAACGCCTACAGCGAGTGTGAAACTCAATTGTACGTTTTCGGTATGAAGCGATTTTGCTTTCGATTGGGGCGTGTTTGGCTGCTCAAAAGGCATGAATCTTGCGCATTTGTATAGAATGAAGTATTTTTCGTCTCATAATACGAGCTGGAACTCATGCAGCATGCATAAAACTCGAATAAAAATTCGGTATAAGGCGACTAAGCGTTCGTGTGAGACGTGTTTGGCTGCTCAAAATGCATGAATCTTGAATATTTGCATAGAATGAAGTTTTTTTCATCTTATGATACGAGCTGAAACGCGTACAGCGAGTGTGAAACTGAAATCTACGATTTCGGTATAAAGCGACTTTCCGTTCGATTCGGGCGTGTTTGGCTGCCCAAAACCATGAATCTTGCGTATTTCCATAGAATGACGTGGTTTTCATTTTATAATACGAGCTTGAACGTTTACATCGAGTGTGAAACTCAAATGTACGATTTCGGTATAAAGCGAGTTTGCGTTCCATTGGGGCGTGTTTGGCTGCCCAAAATCGATAAATCTTGCGTATTTGAATAGAATAAAGTGTTTTTTATCTTATAATACGAGCTGAAACACCTACAGCGAGTGTTAAACTCAATTGTACGTTTTCGGTATGAAGCGATTTTGCTTTCGATTGAGGCGTGTTTGGCTACTCAAAACGCATCAATCTTGCGTATTTGTATACGATGAAGTATTTTTCGTCTCATAATACGAGCTGGAACCCATACAGCATGCGTAAAACTCGAATAAAGGAATTCGGTATAAGGCGACTATGCGTTCGTGTGGGACGTGTTTCGGTGCCCAAAATGCATGAATCTTGCATATTTGCATTTCTATGGCATTCTTTCTTTGCATTTCTATTTCATTCTTGAAGTTTTTTCCATCTTATGATACGAGCTGAAACGCGTACAGCGAGTGTGAAACTCAAGTCTACGATTTCGGTATAAAGCGACTTTCCGTTCGATTCGGGCGTGTTTGGCTGCCCAAAACCATGAATCTTGCGTATTTGTATATAATGAAGTATTTTTCGTCTCATAATACGAGCTGGAACCCATACAGCATGCGTAAAACTCGAATAAAGGAATTCGGTATAAGGCGACTATGCGTTCGTGTGGGACGTGTTTGGCTGCCCAAAATGCATGAATCTTGCACATTTGCATTTCTATGGCATTCTTTCTTTGCATTTCTATTTAATTCTTGAAGTTTTTTCCATCTTATGATACGAGCTGAAACGCGTACAGCGAGTGTGAAACTCAAATGTACGATTTCTGTATAAAGCGAGTTTGCGTTCCATTGGGGCGTGTTTGGCTGCCCAAAATGGATAAATCTTGCGTATTTGAATAGAATAAAGTGTTTTTTATCTTATAATACGAGCTGGAACCCATACAGCATGAGTAAAACTCGAATAAAGGAATTCGGTATAAGGCGACTATGCGTTCGTGTGGGACGTGTTTGGGTGCCCAAAATGCATGAATCTTGCATATTTGCATAGAATGAAGTTTTTTTCATCTTATAATATGACCTGAAACGCGTACAGCGAGTGTGAAACTCAAATGTACGATTTCGGTATAAAGCGACTTTGCGTTCGATTCGGGAGTGTTTGGCTGCCCCAAAAAGCATGAATCTTGCGTATTTGCATAGAATGAAGTGGTTTTCATTTCATAATACGAGCTTGAACGTTTACATCGAGTGTGAAACTCAAATGTACGATTTCGGTATAAAGCGACTTTGCGTTCAATTGGGGCGTGCTTGGCTGCCCAAAATGCATGAATGTTGCGTATTTGCATAGAATAAAGTGTTTTTCATCTTATAATACGAGCTGAAACGCCTACAGCGAGTGTGAAACTCAAATGTACGTTTTCGGTATGAAGCGACTTTGCTTTCGATTGGGGCCTGTTTGGGTACTCGAAATGCATGAATCTTCCGTATTTGCACAGACTGAAGATTTTTTCATCTCAAAATACGAACTGAAACGCCTACAGCGAGTGTGAAACTCAAATGTACGATATCGGTATAAAGCTACCTTGCGTTCGATTGGGGCTTGTTTGGCTGCTCGAAACGCATGAATCTTGCGTATTTGTATAGAATGAAGTCTTTTCATTTCATAATACCAGCTGGAACGCATACAGCGAGCGTAAAACTCGAGTAAACGAATTCGGTATAAGGCGACTTTTTGTTCCTTTGGGACGTGCTTGGGTGCTCACAATGCCTGAATCTTGCATATTTGCATAGAATGAAGTATTTTTCATCTCAAAATACGAGCTGAAACGCCTACAGCGAGTGTGAAACTCAAATGTACGATTTCGGTATAAAGCCATTTTGCGTTCCATTGGGGCGTGTTTGGCTACCCAAAATGCATGAATCTTGCGTATTTGCATAGAATAAAGTGTTTTTCATCTTATAATACGAGCTGAAACGCCTACAGCGAGTGTGAAACTCAAATGTACGTTTTCGGTATGAAGCGATTTTGCTTTCGATATAGGCGTGTTTGGCTGCTCAAAACGCATCAATCTTGCGTATTTGTATAGAATGAAGTCTTTTCATTTCATAATACCAGCTGGAACTCATACAGCATGCATAAAACTCGAATAAAGGAATTCAATATAAGGCGACTAAGCGTTCGTGTGGGACGTTTTTGGCTGCCCAAAATGCATGAATCTTGAATATTTGCATAGAATGAAGTTTTTTTCATCTTATAATACAAGCTGAAACGCGTACAGCGAGAGTGAAACTCAAATGCCCGATTTCGGTATAAAGCGACTTTGCGTTCTATTGGGGCGTGTTTGGTTGCCCAAAATGCATGAATCTTGCGTATTTGCATAGAATAAAGTGTTTTTCATCTTATAATACGAGCTGAAACGCCTACAGCGAGTGTGAAACTCAAATGTACGTTTTCGGTATGAAGCGACTTTGCTTTCGATTGGGGCGTGTTTGGCTGCTCAAAAGGCATGAATCTTGCGCATTTGTATAGAATGAAGTATTTTTCGTCTCATAATACGAGCTGGAACTCATGCAGCATGCGTAAAACTCGAATAAAGGAATTCGGTATAAGGCGACTATGCGTTCGTGTGGGACGTGTTTGGGTGCCCAAAATGCATGAATCTTGCATATTTGCATTTCTATGGCATTCTTTCTTTGCATTTCTATTTCATTCTTGAAGTTTTTTCCATCTTATGATACGAGCTGAAACGCGTACAGCGAGTGTGAAACTCAAATCTACGATTTCGGTATAAAGCGACTTTCCGTTCGATTCGGGCGTGTTTGGCTGCCCAAAACCATGAATCTTGCGTATTTGTATATAATGAAGTATTTTTCGTCTCATAATACGAGCTGGAACCCATACAGCATGCGTAAAACTCGAATAAAGGAATTCGGTATCCTTATACCGAATTCCTTTATTACGCGACTATGCGTTCGTGTGGGACGTGTTTGGCTGCCCAAAATGCATGAATCTTGCACATTTGCATTTCTATGGCATTCTTTCTTTGCATTTCTATTTAATTCTTGAAGTTTTTTCCATCTTATGATACGAGCTGAAACGCGTACAGCGAGTGTGAAACTCAAATGTACGATTTCTGTATAAAGCGAGTTTGCGTTCCATTGGGGCGTGTTTGGCTGCCCAAAATGGATAAATCTTGCGTATTTGAATAGAATAAAGTGTTTTTTATCTTATAATACGAGCTGGAACCCATACAGCATGAGTAAAACTCGAATAAAGGAATTCGGTATAAGGCGACTATGCGTTCGTGTGGGACGTGTTTGGGTGCCCAAAATGCATGAATCTTGCATATTTGCATAGAATGAAGTTTTTTTCATCTTATAATATGACCTGAAACGCGTACAGCGAGTGTGAAACTCAAATGTACGATTTCGGTATAAAGCGACTTTGCGTTCGATTCGGGAGTGTTTGGCTGCCCCAAAAAGCATGAATCTTGCGTATTTGCATAGAATGAAGTGGTTTTCATTTCATAATACGAGCTTGAACGTTTACATCGAGTGTGAAACTCAAATGTACGATTTCGGTATAAAGCGACTTTGCGTTCAATTGGGGCGTGCTTGGCTGCCCAAAATGCATGAATGTTGCGTATTTGCATAGAATAAAGTGTTTTTCATCTTATAATACGAGCTGAAACGCCTACAGCGAGTGTGAAACTCAAATGTACGTTTTCGGTATGAAGCGACTTTGCTTTCGATTGGGGCCTGTTTGGGTACTCGAAATGCATGAATCTTCCGTATTTGCACAGACTGAAGATTTTTTCATCTCAAAATACGAACTGAAACGCCTACAGCGAGTGTGAAACTCAAATGTACGATATCGGTATAAAGCTACCTTGCGTTCGATTGGGGCTTGTTTGGCTGCTCGAAACGCATGAATCTTGCGTATTTGTATAGAATGAAGTCTTTTCATTTCATAATACCAGCTGGAACGCATACAGCGAGCGTAAAACTCGAGTAAACGAATTCGGTATAAGGCGACTTTTTGTTCCTTTGGGACGTGCTTGGGTGCTCACAATGCCTGAATCTTGCATATTTGCATAGAATGAAGTATTTTTGTTACGTCGCGGCTTTGATATTAATCGATTTATTCCCCTCTTTCGCAGGAATTTCTGAATTTTAACGTTTGAGCGACCGGTAGCTGGTTATATGAGGATGCTCCGTGTTTAAACCGGAATGCGCCGGTTAGGGATCGGAGCAGTACTGGATTTTGCGTGTCATTTCTCTTCGGGTTTTGCTTGTTTATTCGACTGTCGATCGATTGACTTACCTGATTTTTATGGATTTGGCAGGTGTTGAGCTGTCGGGCGTAGCGGGTTGAGAGTGCTAGGTGCCGATGATCAACTCTGGAGAGGACGTGAAAGACCGCGTGTCCTCGTAAAACACCGTAGAAGCGTCAGAAATGTTGCCGTCTTCCTCGGTCTGTTCGATGGCAGGTCGAATCGTGCAGTCAGCCCGATCGTCGGGTTTAGTATTAGTAGAGATTGGTCGTCTTATATGTACTCGATGATTTTTTAGTGAGACGATGGACGTGATTGTCGGAACCTTCCTGACAGCAATCACGCTCTGATTATCGTTCGTATTGTCTGAAACCACTGGTTTCGGCGTAATATGTTTAAGAACTGGGTTTAGGTTAGTCGGAGCACTCGTTTTCGGTTTATGCGACCCTAGTTTCAGAAAGACACATCTATTTTTCATGATGAACGTTATAAATGGTGATCAGTTCGCATTTTATTTGTCCCATAATTGTTGAGGTTGGTAATATTGGAAAAAGGATTGCTTAAATTAATATCAGATCAAATTTTTATCAGACTTGGTTAAGTCTGATTTATATATAATCTGATTTTGGGGTAATCCTAGGTTTTATTCTAGTTAATTAATAATTAAAACGATTGCTTAAATTAATATCAGATCAAATTTTTATCAGACTTGGTTAAGTCTGATTTATATATAATCTGATTTTGCGTTAATCCTAGGGTTTTATTCTAGTTAATTGATAATTAAAACGATTGCTTAAATTAATATCAGATCAAATTTTTATCAGACTTGGTTAAGTCTGATTTATATATAATCTGATTTTGGGTTAAGCCTAGGTTTTTATTCTAGTTAATTAATAATTAATATTACGTCTAATCTTGTTAACGCTAGCTGAATCTAATTTTCATCAGACTCGGCTTTCGTCGAGACTGAAAAAAGACTGACTATAAAAATAAGATTCACTTTAGCTTACCAAGTGAATCTATCTATCAGAACCGATGATTATCAGAACTGGTTTTCAAGATTCAATCTTATTTAAATGTATGCTTATGTGTATATTCTTATATGTGTATATATATTTATAATAAAGCAATGGGTTTCGTGGTGGGAGATTATGTGAACTGATCCCAGATATATTTGTTCTCTTTTGATTTGTGTCACTGGTTTACTTACGGCTTGACAGAACTGCCTTCCAGGAATGATTTCTTAGGATGTTGTTAAACTTTTATTAGTCGTAGCGGGTTTCGGTTTTCTTTGATATGCGACAAAAGTTTTACGCGGAGTTTACAAACGTAAGTACATTATTATTATAGTGATTATTGATATTGTATTTGGACTTTATTTATATTAAAATAAACACGAAATAATTGCGAACGATATTTTATACAGTGAAATACCGCCTGGTCGCAGCCAGGTATCAATCGCGAATTTATTTGAAATTAACAATTGCCTTAAGAGACTCTAAGTCTGAACTGACAATTAATTATTACGAGGGAAATACCGGATCGCGTGAGTCTCTTCGAGAGAACTCTTGGAGTCGACCGCCGGAGATGAGAGTCGTAGAAGAACTGAAGATCCATCGGAGCGCTCCTGACCCGCGAGTCTCCCGAGTCCGTGGTTGGTGGCGGGGAGGCCCTCGCGGATTCGCTCCGCTGCTCTGGCCAATGATTCGTCGCTCCCGTATGTCGCCCTGTGGTGGGGCAGGCGCTCATGGTAGCGTGATGGATGATAGGTGGGGCAGCCGCTTGTAGCCGCACTGTCCCCTGAGTGGGGGCCGCCGTTGTCTCGCGGCACCATGATGACTGATGGTGGGGCAGCCGCTGTAGCCGTGCTGTCCCTTGAGTGGGGGCCGCCGTTGTCTCGCGGCACCGAGATGGATGATGGTGGGGCAGCCGCTCGTAGCCGTGCTGTCCCTTGAAGTGGGGGCCTCTGCTGTCTTGCGGCAGAGCAATGGATGATGGTGGGGCAGCCGCTCGTAGCCGTGCTGTCCCTTGAAGTGGGGGCCTCTGCTGTCTTGCGGCAGAGCAATGGATGATGGTGGGGCAGCCTCTCGTAGCTGTGCTGTCCCTTGAAGTGGGGGCCGCTGCTGTTTTGCGGCAGAGCAATGGATGATGGTGGGGCAACCTCTCGTAGCTGTGCTGTCCCTTGGAGTGGGGGCCGCTGCTGTCTTGCGGCACCAAGATGGACGATGGTGGGGCAGCCTCTCGCATTCGTGCTGTCCCTTAGAGTGGGGGCCGCCTTTGTCTCACGGCGGAGAGCTTCTCGAGACCGCCTTATCGGCGGGGCTACGTGGAAGCGAGCCGTCCAATGGTGGGGCAGCCGTTTTCATGGAGCCCCGTGCTTATGCAGCATCCCACGGGTCTGAGTCCCAACGGCAGAGAACTTCTCGGGATCGCCTTATCGGCGGCGATTCTCGGAGTTGTTTGTCCGAGCCTCGTCCGGTCTCTCGCCTCGAGTCCCAACGGCAGAGAGCTTCTTGGGACCGTCTTATCGGCGGCGATTCTCGGAGCCGTTGTCGGAGTTGCGTCCGGTCTCACGGTAGCACTGCCTCTGGTCGTGGTACTGCCTTTGTCCCACGGTAGCCGTGCCAATGCAGCGTCCCATGAGCTCGCTTCTTGGAGAGCTCTTATCGGTGGCGATTCTCGGAGCTTTGTCGCGGTTGCGTCCGGTCTTATACTCGCTCCGCCATCCGATACATTATTAAAGATGGCTTATTATTATTAATACTAATTATTTAACCATTTGGTTTTTACATGATTACTATGATGGTTAATTTTCCCAAATCCCCAGTGTAAGTATACGTATTATTACATATAAGTTTTTCGGTTACAAATGTTATTAACAATGAATAGTAAACACATGGTTTGTCGTTTGATGATATTGGAGATGCACCCATCCAGATATTTCGGGTGGTGCGTGTATTTGCTTTGAGCTAATAATTAATTATCGACAATTGTTGTCTTAATATTTATAAACGTGATATCCCGTTATTACGTATTCAGTGCCACCGAATATCATTTTGATAGTGATATTCCGGTGGTGTTTGTATAAAAATGTCGTGGAGTTATTTATTAGTAACATTTGTTTCTTTATTGTTGAATAATGTTTATTTATTACTGTTTAGTGCCGTCGAGTGTCGTGTCTACACGGCACTCCGGCGTTGTGCGTATTGAAATATTTGAAAATAATATTATTTATTTATTGTTAATTAATGTGTATTTATTTTTGTTTTATGCCGTCGAGTGTCGTGTCTACACGGCACTCCGGCGTTATGCGGTATCGAAAATATTTGAAAATAATATTATTTATTTATTGTTAATTAATGTTTGTTTATTCTTGTTTTATGCCGTCGAGTGTCGTGTCTACACGACACTCCGGCGTTGCGCGTATTAGAATGTTCGAAAATTATTTATTAACAATTTTATTTATTATTAATAATGTTTATTTACTTGTTCGAATTTTCGTCGATTTATTGCTATGTTTTTAGTTCGTCTGCCAATTTTTAAACGATTCCTGCTTCCCATTTGAGTTACAGAATTAATTTACTTATTTTCCAAGGTCATGCGCACCTTTTCGGAAACCGTTAACAGTGGCGAAAATACACCTCAGAGGGTATTGGATTGGCAGGGATAAAGTATTCGCGAGGGTTTTCCGCTTCTTTTAGCGTGTTCAGATTTTGTTTAAGCCTCGCGGTTTTGTTTTTCTTGCAACTTGAAGTTTACTGAATTTTGTTGGTTTATCCCTTTGCCATATATGTAGTTTCGCTTTGGCGTTTATTACCGCTATATATCGTCTTACGTTATACTTGATTTAGTTTATTATTATTTGTTTAAGGCGTTTGTTGTTGATTATTATTAACAATGAAATGATAACGTGGGATTATTATACCGTATTGTCTTCGGTATTATGCGTATCGACTAATTGTTCCAAAAAAAAAAATTTGTGTGAGTGTCGATTACTCCTTCTGTCCCGAATTTGACCCAGGACGTAACACTTCCCCCCTTAAGTCCGAAGCAGTGCCGAGGCTCTGCGAAGGACCAGCGTGAAGGCGTTGGATGAGTGCTGGGTCAATTCTTGGTAGCGGCGTCGGTAGTCTTCCGGACTCCCTCGCCGTCAAGTTGGGGTAGCCAAGCAATTCTACCGGTTGGTCCGTCGTTGAATATCTCACGCTATCCCTCGCCGTCAAGTTGGGGCAACCAGATGTGCTTGCCCTTTCCTCTGTAGTCGAAGATCTTGCGTTGTCCCTCGCCGTCAAGTTGGGGTAAATACACTTATCTTTTGGTAAGTTTACCCTTTCCTTCGCGTCTGGTTCGGCTTCGACGTCGGCAGGTGTTGGGGTGCGTTTGTGACCCAATGTAAGTATTAATCCGGTCACAGAACTCCATATTGCTCCTAGCAGGTGAATGCTCCAACCGTATAGCGAATGAATTGCATATCCGTGGATGCATGTGTCGATTATCGCTTTTATGATTTTTACGATTACATAAATTGCGAAAACTCCGGCGCTAGCTGTGCCGAATTTTTCAAATCCATGCCAGAATTTCTTTGCAGCACTCTCGGCCAAGTGTTCGAGAGTGCTTTCGTCCAGGAATCCTCGGATGGAGACACTTCCCTCAGGTATGCTGTATCCGATTGATCCTCTGGCCAGGTTGTTCAGGAGAGCTGGCTTCTCCGCAGGAAACATTATTCTATCTCGTAGTTTCTTGATATCGGCTTCCGAGTAGATTCCGCTGTTGGCGAGATTTCCGATAGATGCGTAATGCCATGTCGGATTCGATGATGATTTTAGCGATTGTGGCGATGGTACCACGATCGGATGTGGTGAGAACCTATACCACACGTTGTCGATTTGATACAATGCCGGCAACGTGGGATCGCACTCGATTTGCGTTGCTGATTTCAACAACATCCTGGAGGTTGTTGACAAGAAGAACGACTCGTTTCGATACGTGACAGGTAACTCGTGATAGCACTCGTCCGTGCGGCGCAGACCACATTCTATAGGGATGCACTTGACGATGTGCGCGACTTCCCCTGCGATCACTGCCATATATCCGGGCCCCTTCATGATGGCGAACGCGAATTTCTCCGGCAAAATTCCAGAGGTTGATAGTGCGTTCTGAAGCACTTGTCTTTCCAGGTTACATCGTTGTGTGAGTACGTCCTTGTACAAATTCTTCATTTGTAGCCTTACGTGTTTTTCGACGTAGACAAATTTTGAGTTAATATACGAAAATATGTCCAGGTTCGATACCGATATTGGTTTGCGTGCCGCGAATGACTCCCCTTTTCGCGTTTCTAGGATGAACAATTTAGGATGTTCAGTTCGAATTAATAAGTACCCGCACAGTTGGAGTTCCGAGCGTTTGGCAAGAGCAAACGTGGTTTCCTGGGTTGTCAGCGTATATACGTCAGGTGAGTTCGCGCGGTCCGCGATAGAAACCAATTTCGTGGCTTTTCCTTCGAATAAGACATCGTAGCGATTGAAACTGCACGAGTCTGTGGGCTCGGTTTTCCAATAAGCGCTATTCCCGTTGACATCGATGCAGTGCCCGTCTGCCAATGTACAGCGAGTCCCGGCTTGCAATACAATTTCGTCGGTCGCCAGGTTGACCGTTGCCTCGTAACTAAGTAAAGTTATACTGACCGAGGCTTGTACGACGACGTTGTCCCATGTCCCGAATGGGTCGCTGTACTGAGTCCCGACGCACTTGCCATCGACCGAGATGGATCCAGCCATCGTGATGCCTCTCGTTGTCGTGCTGTTCCGCCGCAACCCGATGAGCTGTCCTGCGCTGCTGACCGACAAAATCCCCGTCTCGTGTACTCTTCGACAGGATCTCTCGTCGAGCTCGTGGAGATAAACTTGTCTCCCATTGTGGACGATTGAATTGTGGGAGTGCATCCCACAGTGGTACATGGTTCTGTCGATCTCGATTCTGTACTGCGTGACTTCGGCACTATTGAAATCCGTAAGTTGAAGCAATTGAATGTAGACCGTTGTCGTTGTTGGCTCCAACAGGGGTATGTCGCACTCCGCGACACCATTCAGAGAGATCGTTGTAATGTTGAGTGAGGAACCTCCGCAGTCGTAGCCGATCAGTCCCAGGACTTCCGTCGTCCAGACGAGAAGAAGGAATGCTTGCACCTTCATCCTGGAACAGAACATGCGTCCTCCATTAGCCTTTATGTAGCCAGGTTGAATCTCCTCCACTTTCCTTTGCACGTTTTTCGGTGTCGTGTCGCGACAAAGTCCGTCGGCTTTTTGGTATTCCGTTTCATCCGGACAAGCTCGAGCTTACATCTGGTGCATTGCCAAATACAACGGAGGTGTGCGATATGGTCCAATCCTCCATGGTCGAGGACGGTGATGTTGAGGCCGCTCCGCTCGTTCACTTCAGCCATCTTACTCAGGAATATCTCCTCGTGGTCCAGGCCCTCGTCGTACATATTCACGAATATGTACGCGTGAATCATTTCGTGGACGAGTGTTTCCACCATGTCTTTGATTTTCCGTCCTTCCAGCAATGTTTTCGACAGAAAAATTTCTCGGGACGGGTGTGTTTCGGTTTGTCCCGCATTCATGGTTAGATGGGGGATGACCATCTTACGATGAATCCTCGGACTCCTTCCTCGAAATATTCCTTGTTGTAGGTCTTAAAGATCTCGAAGAGGTTGGGGAGTGGTTCAACCAGGATTTCCTCCATTTCCTCCGTGGTGTAGATAGGCCTTGGCGGGCTGTCCTCGATGGTCAAGTTGCCTCTCGTGTTTCTTGAGCTCGTCGGGGGCGCCATGTACGGACACGGGCCACCGCGAACGAAATCGCGCGTGATGATCCGCATATTTACTCGCGATCACGCACTAGACTTGGTTAAAGCTCACTTGAGTCTTTTAACACTAAACACGAAAGATTGTTAAAGCTCACTACACTAGGGTCTTTTAACACTAAAACTAAAGTTTGTTGAAGCTCACTATATAAGAGTCTTTTAACACTAAAACTAAAGTTTGTTAAAGCTCACTATATAAGAGTCTTTTAACACTAATCATTAAAGTTTATTAACGCTCGTTGAGTCTATTAACACTTAATCACTATAGTTTATTTAACACTGGACACTAGGTTGTTAAAGTTCACTGTAGTGAAGTCCGTTAGTACTGAGAACACACTGAAAGTTCGCTGGTCGTTCGCGGCACTTAGTCGATCTTTGAGATCTTCGGAGTTGTCGTACTGGTCGCAGGCGAGTGGCGTCTGACGTTGCTCCGTGCGCGCTCCGTCGACAGCACTGCTGACGTCGAGTGTACTGGTGGAGGGGGAACCACGTGGCCCTGCCTCGATGCGCTGACCCTCCGCGGCTCGGGGAATGCCCTTTTGTTAGAGCCAAACCTTTTTATAAATGTTTCCACTAGACGTTTTATTACCGTCGGATTTCTATCGCCAGGTTCACCACGGTATAATCGAGGCACGATTTTCCCCATGATGATTTTATATTCGTCCTTTGTTACACTTCCTCTGGTGTAATGAGGCATCAGTATTGCCGCGACTTCCTTTTCGATCTCCTTTTGGCGTCGAAGTTTTTCCCAGTACCTGGCTTCAATTTGTTTTTTAATCGTCGGGTCTGGCAAACTGTCGAGGATCTGCACCCGGTTGTTGCTGATGTGTACCCCGATTTTCTTCTTTGTGTCCCGGTCGGCTTTCTTCATTTTTAAAGCTTCCGTAGATGTTTCCTTCGCTGTATTTTCTAGCGTTGACGAAGAGCCGAACAGTGCCTCTAGTTTGGCCTGTATCTTAGCTGCTTTCGCCATGGCTTTGCTGTGTGTCGCCGAGTTCTTGCGTTCACTCATGGTGATCCGCTGAATTATCTCCGGGAGTACCTCCGGCTACGTCTGTCTGCTGTTGACTGCTGCTCCTTGGTCTCGCTGCACAGGTTTTGTTCGGCTGGCGAGGAGGAAGGGGTATTCTCCTGCTCTCCCTTCGCTGTTCATCTTTTACAGACAGCATCCCTTCCTTAGCCGACGACGATCCATCTGCCGTGACATCTCTCCCTATGGCCTCTCGCGGTTTTGTCGTGCGGCTGGTCAGTCCTCCCTTTGAATCGCACGATTTCGACTTCACATTTGTTACACCGCCAAATCGTCTGTAGGTGCGAAATATGGTCTAATCCTCCCTCGTCGAGGATACTCACTTTGAGATTGGTCACTTCATTTATTTCAGTCATTAATTTCATGAAGTCTGGTCCGTGGCGTAGGGTGTTAACGCGCACAGTACAATAAATAAATCCATGGATCATCTCGTATAGGAGCGTCTCGATCATTACTTTAATTTTTCGGCCCACTAGGAGCGGTTTTGAGAGCGTTATTCTCGGAAATGGCCGAAGTACTGTTTTTCCTACTACCGTTTTCAGTCGAGAGGACCAACGCACGCTAAATCCCTTAATTTCATCGCTGAAGAGCTCTCTGTTGTAGCTCTTGAAGATTTCCCTGAGATCGGGAAGTGGCTCAGTCAATACTTCGGTCAGCTCCTCTAGACTATAAATCGGTCTGGGTTTATCCTCGGTGAGTATCTTATAAAGCTCTGTACACTGCGTCCCGCTTGTACCCGGTTGAGGTTCAGGTACAGGATCGAAACGCAATTCGGCATATCGCCTGGCTTTTGGTGGTTCAAAGTCGCGCGTTATTACTCTCATTATTAGTTTTACGCTCGTAGCTCTGAATTTATCACTTGGTCGCACTGAGTTTATTGTCTCGTCGCACTGAGTCTTATTGTTTTATTACTGTGATTTTTATGGCACGCTCACTTTATTGCCGTACAGCGTCGAAAAGTTCTCCGCGGCTGGTGGAATGTTGAGCGTTTGGGATTCCCTTTTATTATAGGGTAATTAACTTCCCTTTTGTTTCCAGAACGAGCGTGGCTGCGTGTTGATTGCCCCTAGAACATAGATTCACTTGGGTCGTATGTTGAAATACAGCCTATAACACCTGCGTATGAAGGGCACTCCTCCACAACGTGGAAAAGATACGGAGCATATTCTTCACTGAGGGAATGAATTAGTATCCGAGCTACTGAAACGATGGGTCCTTCGCTGGTCAAGAGAGTTATAGTTCCGACGGAGTGGAGTACGACTCCTGGACTTAGTGCACTTATTTTTACGAAATTTATTTCGTAATTGAGGTCGACCATGAATGTGCCCACGCCGTTGGCCAGTTGGGAAGAGTGAATTACTTGCTCTATTTCAGGATATGGCTCATTTGGTGCTGGGAGACCCATCTCGAACTCTCGGCGAACCATTGTTCCTTTTCCTCCGCGAATCCAAAGATTTGGCGTCAGATTCCTGTGGAACAAGGGATTTCCGACTATAGTCTCGTAAGACGCAACTTGTTGGTATGAACGATTCTGGGTTTTTGGTTGTAATTTATTTTTACGTTTCCACCGGATAGTACTTCGACAACCTCATATGGGCCCGTATATTGGTCGCAAAATTTGCCCGTACTTGGTTCTTTTAACATAAGGACCTTGCTGCCGATCCCGAAATTTTGCGGATTTATCCGTCTATCGTAATACTGTTTAGATCGCTCTTTGGCTGCCTTCAGGTTTTCTGCGGCGAGTTCTTGTAAGCCATGCACTTTACCGAAAAGGTTTTCGAGATACTCCGCGTACGTTAGGTCCTGGTGCTCTTCAATTTGCGTATGTGTCGACGGCTGTCTAGCTTTCCTACCGAAGACTAACTCGAACGGAGTGAATCCTGTTCCCTCGTGTTGGCTCGTGTTATACGAGAACATTGCTAATTCAATGAATTCGTCCCAATCGTGGTGGCTGTCGACGTACTGTTTTAAGTACTCGGCCAACACATGGTGTGATCTCTCGATTGATCCGTTCGTTTGAGGATGATATGCCGTCGTGAGATATTGTTTGATCCTGAATTTTCTCGCCACTGCCTTCATCAGGCTGCTCGTGAAGTTGCTGCCCTGGTCGGTGAGAAGTCCTCTGGGAGCTCCGAATCGGCTGATGAATTGCTTGGCAAAGGCCTCTGCGATGTCCACCGATGTCGTTTTTGACAGTGGAATTGCCAAGGAATATTTCGAGAGGAGGTCCTGTATCGTCAGAATGTACGCATTGCCCTTCTTCGTGGTTGGCAATGGCCCGACAATGTCCATGGAGATTTTATCGAATGCACATCCGGGCGTGTCCGTTATTACCATGGGCTGCTTAGTTTTGACTCGGACCAGTTTCTTGAGCTGGCATCCGCGGCAATGCTGTATGTATTCGTTCACCTGGGCCTTCATGTTTTCCCAATAAAATCGTTCCCGAATACGCTTGTACGTTTTATTTACGCCCTTGTGACCACCGACTAGAGAGTCGTGGTTTTCCTGAATTATGTTTCTTCTTTCGGGTTCGGGAGGGATTCTGACCAGTTGATTGCAGATCGTCAACGTAAGAGGTAAGTCTTTCAGAGCGTCTACTACGCGAGCCCGAACTTCCTCCCACGTTAAATTATCTACCCTATTAGTCTTTGCGATACTTGCTGACTCTAGGCCTAATTCCAAAATAACGTCGCGAAGAGACTGAAACGATTCTATCAGGTCGTCCAGTGCTGTATTCGCTCGCAAATCGACTTTTACTGGTAGCGCGATCAGATACTTCGACTTTCCTATTCTAACGTTTGCCCTAGTCAAGTTTAAATTCCTTAAGACTGGGAATCGTTCCTCGGCGACCAGATCTTCGGCGCCGCTATCTATGGGCTGTCCCTTAGTCGTAACGAAGAATATAATATTATCTTTTTGCATAATTAAACGATCTCCCGTTTCTTTTACTGTGAAAATTTCCGCTGGAGGCCCGGCCTCGTTGCGCTCGTATGGTATATTAACCAGATCGAAAATTTCGCTGTTTGAATCGCTATCAGAATTTGGCTCGTTTGACGTTTCGGACCTATTATCTTGAATTTCGGTTTCCAATGAAGAAATCTCGGAATTGGTTTTTAGTTGCTCGGTGATCTCGGAAGGCCCTTGATCATTTGGCTGTTCGACTCTATTTTCTTCGATCGATGAACTAGGAGTTACTGTTGGATTTACGATACTATCTTCCGAATTTTGATTTTCGTTTGTTTCAGGTTGATTGGATAAGTCTCTGACATTGTCGAATGTTCCTGGATTTTCCAAACTTGTAGGAAGAGCCGGGTCGTTGCTCGGCGGGTCCCTATCGGTCTGATTTTCGCGAGTATTCTCGTCGGACTGATTCTCCTGGCTATTTTCGGATTTAGGTATATCGGAGATATCGGATGTGTCCGACGTATCGGAACTTTCTGCAGTTTTCTCGAGACCTCGTGCCTCGGAAGTCACTATTTCAGGAGGATTTTCGCTAGTTTCCGTTTCAGATTTATCGGGTGCCTTCGGCTTCTTTTTCGGTTTGAACTCGAAAATCGCGTCTGAGTCTGAATCGGATGTTTGCTGTTTTGCCCGTTTTTTAGGAGTGGATTTTTCCTGCGTGAACCCAATTATCTGCCCAGGAACAGGGTCTGGCGGATTCTGCTTTTCCCTTTTCGTAGGGATCTCGTCGGAATCCGTATCGGATATAAGTTTTTTAGGACGTTTCCTACGCGTGATTTTAATTTCGTGGTCGCAGTCCGAACTCGGCGGATTCTCCTTTTGTCTTTTCGCGGGGATCTCGTCGGAATCTGTTTCAGACGGATCCTCTTTTGTTCTGAACCGTATAGGCATGACGATCAATACTGATTTTTCTTTTTCGGGTACTTCTACTTCTGGCGGATTTCGCGACAGAGCGTCAGCGTTGGCGTTGACTCTCCCAGGTTTGTATATGATTTTATACTCGTAATTCGCTAGTTTTAAGCGCCAATGAACTAGTCTATTCGCAGGGTCTTTTACCGAATCGAGCCATACTAACGGTTTGTGATCGGTCACGAGAGTGAATTCTCGGCCGTATATGTAAGGCCTGAAATGCCCTACGCAATAAACGATCGCTAATAACTCCTTTTCGATGGTAGAATAGTTCATCTCGGCTTTTGACAGTGTTCGCGACGCGTACGATATGGGTTTGTCGCTACCGATTTTTCCCTGACTGAGAATACCGCCTATCGCGATGTTTGACGCATCCGTCGTTATAACAAAAGGCCGAGTGAAGTCCGGGTACTGCAACACCGGTTCCTTACACAAGGCGTCTCGTAGTTTTACAAAAGCATCCTCCTGTTTCTGAGTCCACTTGAATATTGCTTCCTTTTTTAGCAGTTGCGTTAACGGCCTAGCGATTGCTGAGAAATTCTCTACGAATCGTCGATAGTATCCTGCTAACCCGAGAAATTGTTTGATTTTCTTTGGACTGGTTAGTCTCGGATAATTTTTGATTGATTCGATCTTTTTCGGATCCGGTTTTACACCGTTTTCGCTTATAATATGCCCTAAATAGGCTACTTCTTTGCGTAAAAACTCGCACTTGTCTGGTTGCAATTTGAGGTTCGCCTTCCGTAATCGCTCGGCGAGTTTGCTAAACTTAATTTCGTGCTCCCTAAGTGAGCTCGCGTATATAACAATATCGTCGAGGTACACGAAAAGCTCGTTACCCTGTAGGCCGCACAATACGCGATCCATTAAGCGCTGGAAAGTTGCCGGGGCGTTCTTGAGCCCAAACGGCATACGGTTGAATTGATAATGCCCAAATGGCGTCGAGAATGCCGTTTTATGAGCATCTGAGGGATGCATACGGATTTGATGAAATCCGCTTGCTAAGTCAAATACCGAAAAATATTTCGCGCTACCCAACTGGTCGAGAATTTCGTTTATGTTTGGGAGTGGGTAGGCGTCTCCGATTGTTTTCTCATTGAGATTTCTATAATCGATGACCATCCTCCATCTTGGCTTTCCCTGTGAATCGGCCTTTTTCGGCACGATCCAAAGTGGCGAGCTGTATGGGGAGTCGGACGGTTCTACAATTTTTCCATGTATAAGATCGCCAACCTGTCTCGAAATTTCATCCTTATGAGCAGGCGGGAATCGATATTGACGAGTGAAGACTGGCTGGTCGTCGGTTGTGGAAATTTTGTGTTCGATTGCATTAGTGTGATCCAAAAATTGTCCCGGAATGTGAAAAAGATCTACGTTTTTCTCTATTATTTGTTCGACGCTTACTCGCTCTTCGGCATTTAGATCCTCGAGTCGTAATAAGTCTTTGACTTGTTTAACGCGTTCGCTGTCGACCCGCAAAACAAAGTGGTCGTGCGTCTGCTGACAGGTACTGCGACAATCCGGATCTTGCACGCTAAGTGTTTCACCGGATTGACACTGATTTTGCGAAACATACCTCGAATTGGGATCGTAGAGCTCGTATGCCTCTAGGGTTACTGCCGGAACAGTCAGCTCTACGTCCTCCTCGTTGGTATTAATCGCCATCAGACACGCCACGCCATTTTTACTTGAAACTAACGTATTTCCTAAGAAAATTCCGTTTCCAGCGTCGAGACGGGGAATATAGCCGTCTTTTACTTCGGGATTCTTTACCCTAACGTAATAAACTGCACGAGATCTTCCTGGAATCACTACTGTTTCGCGATTTTTGAATGGAAGAGATTTATTTTTCCAACGAACCACCTCCTCGTCCCAATCGATTATCGCCCGATTTCGCGAATGAAACTCCGAGCCGAGTATGGCATCCTGCTCAATAGGAAACACGCTTTTAACCACGTGAAATACGGCTTCTGTCCCTTTAATATTTAAAATAGTTGAACCGATCGTGAATACGGGTATATCTGAAATACCTCTGAGTTTCAGAATATCGTTTTTATTTATTATGACATCCGGATTTAATACGTCAATTTTTACGAGGTTTGGTTCGGATCCGGAGTCTACGAGGAAATCGGTTTTATATTTTAATTCCGGAGACTCGATCTCTACCGTGGGTGTAAACGAATGCTTCCCTAAGCGGACGTTGACGGTACGGACGTTTCGTTCACGATGTTGACTGTACGCACCGGGCGCTCTGGTGCTTTCTCCGCTCGGTTCGCGCCTGGTTTTTCCGAGCGGGAATTCGCGTTTCCCAAATTTCGTTTTTCGTCGTTTTGTTTCTTGAAACACTGCGTTACGACGTGGCCGGGTTTCGAACAGTAATCGCACGAGGGACGCGGCTTATCTACGCGATTTTGGTCCCAATTCTGTGTTTTATTCGGCACGAAATCGCGTTTCACAACGTTACCGTCGGCTCTCGGTCGTTGAGGCCGTTTTTCCGGATATTTTGACCAACAATCTTCTGATTTGTGGCCCCGTTTGTTGCAATTATCGCACGATAACGATTCGCGACCCGTGATCGTTTTTACGTGAGACTGTGAAGGATTTTTATTTTCGAACCGCGATTCTCTGAAATTAGCGCGATCTTTTTCGATTTCTTTTTCGATTTTGACCGCATTCGCGTAGGCTTGTGCGAGATTTTGACAGCCCTCTAGTTTAAGTCTGAGTCTAAAATCTGGAGGTAGACCGGCGACGAAACACTCGAGAGTTTCGTTTTCGATTGCTGTATGCTGACTACGCGGGATTGCACCGTTTTCGGACGTTTCCTCCTCCGTGATTGCGGCGTGGAGGTCTTTTACCCGACTAATATAATCGATGATGTGTTCGTTTTTATTTTTAGCGATATTACCTAATTCACCGCGGTACTGATTTATCGATTTTGAGGCTCCAAAAACGTCTTTCAGACGGTCAGTGAAAGCCTTGACGTCCGCGAATGAGTCGTCTTCCATCGCGGTGTAAGCACGTCCCTTCAATTTGTTACGGAGAAGCCGTGTCAAAGTCAACTCGAGATTTGCTGGGAACATGTCCCTTGCACGTTTACAAGCCCGAACGAACCTTAACACTGCTATATTTTCACCGTTGAACACTGGTATTCCTTCGAGGATATCTTTGAAGGAAAGTCGCGGAAAGTTTAGATCACCAATGCTCGAATTTTGTGGATTACTCGCGGGAGCTCGTCCCGTCAACGGGGGAGTCGCTGACACACGAGAACTAATGCGCGCCATGTCGTTTTTTATAATATCGAGTTCCCCAACCAAATTTGCCAATACGGTCTGGAGATTTCGCTGTCCTGCAGCGTCTATGTCAGAAGGACTTTGATTTTGGTTTTGAATATTTTGACTTTGTAGTTCGAGCTCGCGGGAAGCCAGTTCTGCCTCCATGTCGAGCAATCTACGTCTTTCCGCAGATAGTTGCTCGGACAACTCGCGCAATTCCTCTTCGTTGAGGTTAACCATGATTTTACGTTACACTTCACCTTTGTTTCAAATAGAATAGATATTATTAGTTTTATAATAAAATAAGAGTCAGACTATTCTGTTGATGAATTTAACAAGTTTACACTATTGTTTACGGATTCTAGCGCGAAACGTTAAATTTTCGTTGTAATTCTGAATTTCCGCACCAGTTTCGAAGATTCACGATTATTCGGTAAATTCAGCGCGAAATTTTTATTTTGCACGATTATTTCGAACACTATGTGAATTGAACTTTATTTTTCAGATGTTTTTGATTTTACGCAAATATCCAGTGGATCCCACCGCTGTCACCATTAAATATAACCTGTTACGTCGCGGCTTTGATATTAATCGATTTATTCCCCTCTTTCGCAGGAATTTCTGAATTTTAACGTTTGAGCGACCGGTAGCTGGTTATATGAGGATGCTCCGTGTTTAAACCGGAATGCGCCGGTTAGGGATCGGAGCAGTACTGGATTTTGCGTGTCATTTCTCTTCGGGTTTTGCTTGTTTATTCGACTGTCGATCGATTGACTTACCTGATTTTTATGGATTTGGCAGGTGTTGAGCTGTCGGGCGTAGCGGGTTGAGAGTGCTAGGTGCCGATGATCAACTCTGGAGAGGACGTGAAAGACCGCGTGTCCTCGTAAAACACCGTAGAAGCGTCAGAAATGTTGCCGTCTTCCTCGGTCTGTTCGATGGCAGGTCGAATCGTGCAGTCAGCCCGATCGTCGGGTTTAGTATTAGTAGAGATTGGTCGTCTTATATGTACTCGATGATTTTTTAGTGAGACGATGGACGTGATTGTCGGAACCTTCCTGACAGCAATCACGCTCTGATTATCGTTCGTATTGTCTGAAACCACTGGTTTCGGCGTAATATGTTTAAGAACTGGGTTTAGGTTAGTCGGAGCACTCGTTTTCGGTTTATGCGACCCTAGTTTCAGAAAGACACATCTATTTTTCATGATGAACGTTATAAATGGTGATCAGTTCGCATTTTATTTGTCCCATAATTGTTGAGGTTGGTAATATTGGAAAAAGGATTGCTTAAATTAATATCAGATCAAATTTTTATCAGACTTGGTTAAGTCTGATTTATATATAATCTGATTTTGGGGTAATCCTAGGTTTTATTCTAGTTAATTAATAATTAAAACGATTGCTTAAATTAATATCAGATCAAATTTTTATCAGACTTGGTTAAGTCTGATTTATATATAATCTGATTTTGGGTTAATCCTAGGGTTTTATTCTAGTTAATTGATAATTAAAACGATTGCTTAAATTAATATCAGATCAAATTTTTATCAGACTTGGTTAAGTCTGATTTATATATAATCTGATTTTGGGTTAAGCCTAGGTTTTTATTCTAGTTAATTAATAATTAATATTACGTCTAATCTTGTTAACGCTAGCTGAATCTAATTTTCATCAGACTCGGCTTTCGTCGAGACTGAAAAAAGACTGACTATAAAAATAAGATTCACTTTAGCTTACCAAGTGAATCTATCTATCAGAACCGATGATTATCAGAACTGGTTTTCAAGATTCAATCTTATTTAAATGTATGCTTATGTGTATATTCTTATATGTGTATATATATTTATAATAAAGCAATGGGTTTCGTGGTGGGAGATTATGTGAACTGATCCCAGATATATTTGTTCTCTTTTGATTTGTGTCACTGGTTTACTTACGGCTTGACAGAACTGCCTTCCAGGAATGATTTCTTAGGATGTTGTTAAACTTTTATTAGTCGTAGCGGGTTTCGGTTTTCTTTGATATGCGACAAAAGTTTTACGCGGAGTTTACAAACGTAAGTACATTATTATTATAGTGATTATTGATATTGTATTTGGACTTTATTTATATTAAAATAAACACGAAATAATTGCGAACGATATTTTATACAGTGAAATACCGCCTGGTCGCAGCCAGGTATCAATCGCGAATTTATTTGAAATTAACAATTGCCTTAAGAGACTCTAAGTCTGAACTGACAATTAATTATTACGAGGGAAATACCGGATCGCGTGAGTCTCTTCGAGAGAACTCTTGGAGTCGACCGCCGGAGATGAGAGTCGTAGAAGAACTGAAGATCCATCGGAGCGCTCCTGACCCGCGAGTCTCCCGAGTCCGTGGTTGGTGGCGGGGAGGCCCTCGCGGATTCGCTCCGCTGCTCTGGCCAATGATTCGTCGCTCCCGTATGTCGCCCTGTGGTGGGGCAGGCGCTCATGGTAGCGTGATGGATGATAGGTGGGGCAGCCGCTTGTAGCCGCACTGTCCCCTGAGTGGGGGCCGCCGTTGTCTCGCGGCACCATGATGACTGATGGTGGGGCAGCCGCTGTAGCCGTGCTGTCCCTTGAGTGGGGGCCGCCGTTGTCTCGCGGCACCGAGATGGATGATGGTGGGGCAGCCGCTCGTAGCCGTGCTGTCCCTTGAAGTGGGGGCCTCTGCTGTCTTGCGGCAGAGCAATGGATGATGGTGGGGCAGCCGCTCGTAGCCGTGCTGTCCCTTGAAGTGGGGGCCTCTGCTGTCTTGCGGCAGAGCAATGGATGATGGTGGGGCAGCCTCTCGTAGCTGTGCTGTCCCTTGAAGTGGGGGCCGCTGCTGTTTTGCGGCAGAGCAATGGATGATGGTGGGGCAACCTCTCGTAGCTGTGCTGTCCCTTGGAGTGGGGGCCGCTGCTGTCTTGCGGCACCAAGATGGACGATGGTGGGGCAGCCTCTCGCATTCGTGCTGTCCCTTAGAGTGGGGGCCGCCTTTGTCTCACGGCGGAGAGCTTCTCGAGACCGCCTTATCGGCGGGGCTACGTGGAAGCGAGCCGTCCAATGGTGGGGCAGCCGTTTTCATGGAGCCCCGTGCTTATGCAGCATCCCACGGGTCTGAGTCCCAACGGCAGAGAACTTCTCGGGATCGCCTTATCGGCGGCGATTCTCGGAGTTGTTTGTCCGAGCCTCGTCCGGTCTCTCGCCTCGAGTCCCAACGGCAGAGAGCTTCTTGGGACCGTCTTATCGGCGGCGATTCTCGGAGCCGTTGTCGGAGTTGCGTCCGGTCTCACGGTAGCACTGCCTCTGGTCGTGGTACTGCCTTTGTCCCACGGTAGCCGTGCCAATGCAGCGTCCCATGAGCTCGCTTCTTGGAGAGCTCTTATCGGTGGCGATTCTCGGAGCTTTGTCGCGGTTGCGTCCGGTCTTATACTCGCTCCGCCATCCGATACATTATTAAAGATGGCTTATTATTATTAATACTAATTATTTAACCATTTGGTTTTTACATGATTACTATGATGGTTAATTTTCCCAAATCCCCAGTGTAAGTATACGTATTATTACATATAAGTTTTTCGGTTACAAATGTTATTAACAATGAATAGTAAACACATGGTTTGTCGTTTGATGATATTGGAGATGCACCCATCCAGATATTTCGGGTGGTGCGTGTATTTGCTTTGAGCTAATAATTAATTATCGACAATTGTTGTCTTAATATTTATAAACGTGATATCCCGTTATTACGTATTCAGTGCCACCGAATATCATTTTGATAGTGATATTCCGGTGGTGTTTGTATAAAAATGTCGTGGAGTTATTTATTAGTAACATTTGTTTCTTTATTGTTGAATAATGTTTATTTATTACTGTTTAGTGCCGTCGAGTGTCGTGTCTACACGGCACTCCGGCGTTGTGCGTATTGAAATATTTGAAAATAATATTATTTATTTATTGTTAATTAATGTGTATTTATTTTTGTTTTATGCCGTCGAGTGTCGTGTCTACACGGCACTCCGGCGTTATGCGGTATCGAAAATATTTGAAAATAATATTATTTATTTATTGTTAATTAATGTTTGTTTATTCTTGTTTTATGCCGTCGAGTGTCGTGTCTACACGACACTCCGGCGTTGCGCGTATTAGAATGTTCGAAAATTATTTATTAACAATTTTATTTATTATTAATAATGTTTATTTACTTGTTCGAATTTTCGTCGATTTATTGCTATGTTTTTAGTTCGTCTGCCAATTTTTAAACGATTCCTGCTTCCCATTTGAGTTACAGAATTAATTTACTTATTTTCCAAGGTCATGCGCACCTTTTCGGAAACCGTTAACAGTGGCGAAAATACACCTCAGAGGGTATTGGATTGGCAGGGATAAAGTATTCGCGAGGGTTTTCCGCTTCTTTTAGCGTGTTCAGATTTTGTTTAAGCCTCGCGGTTTTGTTTTTCTTGCAACTTGAAGTTTACTGAATTTTGTTGGTTTATCCCTTTGCCATATATGTAGTTTCGCTTTGGCGTTTATTACCGCTATATATCGTCTTACGTTATACTTGATTTAGTTTATTATTATTTGTTTAAGGCGTTTGTTGTTGATTATTATTAACAATGAAATGATAACGTGGGATTATTATACCGTATTGTCTTCGGTATTATGCGTATCGACTAATTGTTCCAAAAAAAAAAATTTGTGTGAGTGTCGATTACTCCTTCTGTCCCGAATTTGACCCAGGACGTAACATTTTTCATCTCAAAATACGAGCTGAAACGCCTACAGCGAGTGTGAAACTCAAATGTACGATTTCGGTATAAAGCCATTTTGCGTTCCATTGGGGCGTGTTTGGCTACCCAAAATGCATGAATCTTGCGTATTTGCATAGAATAAAGTGTTTTTCATCTTATAATACGAGCTGAAACGCCTACAGCGAGTGTGAAACTCAAATGTACGTTTTCGGTATGAAGCGATTTTGCTTTCGATATAGGCGTGTTTGGCTGCTCAAAACGCATCAATCTTGCGTATTTGTATAGAATGAAGTCTTTTCATTTCATAATACCAGCTGGAACTCATACAGCATGCATAAAACTCGAATAAAGGAATTCAATATAAGGCGACTAAGCGTTCGTGTGGGACGTTTTTGGCTGCCCAAAATGCATGAATCTTGAATATTTGCATAGAATGAAGTTTTTTTCATCTTATAATACAAGCTGAAACGCGTACAGCGAGAGTGAAACTCAAATGCCCGATTTCGGTATAAAGCGACTTTGCGTTCTATTGGGGCGTGTTTGGTTGCCCAAAATGCATGAATCTTGCGTATTTGCATAGAATAAAGTGTTTTTCATCTTATAATACGAGCTGAAACGCCTACAGCGAGTGTGAAACTCAAATGTACGTTTTCGGTATGAAGCGACTTTGCTTTCGATTGGGGCGTGTTTGGCTGCTCAAAAGGCATGAATCTTGCGCATTTGTATAGAATGAAGTATTTTTCGTCTCATAATACGAGCTGGAACTCATGCAGCATGCATAAAACTCGAATAAAAATTCGGTATAAGGCGAATGAGCGTTCGTGTGAGACGTGTTTGGCTGCCCAAAATGCATGAATCTTGAATATTTGCATAGAATGAAGTTTTTTTCATCTTATGATACGAGCTGAAACGCGTACAGCGAGTGTGAAACTCAAATCTACGATTTCGGTATAAAGCGACTTTCCGTTCGATTCGGGCGTGTTTGGCTGCCCAAAACCATGAATCTTGCGTATTTCCATAGAATGAAGTGGTTTTCATTTTATAATACGAGCTTGAACGTTTACATCGAGTGTGAAACTCAAATGTACGATTTCGGTATAAAGCGAGTTTGCGTTCCATTGGGGCGTGTTTGGCTGCCCAAAATGGATAAATCTTGCGTATTTGAATAGAATAAAGTGTTTTTTATCTTATATACGAGCTGAAACACCTACAGCGAGTGTGAAACTCAATTGTACGTTTTCGGTATAAAGCGATTTTGCTTTCGATTGAGGCGTGTTTGGCTGCTCAAATCGCATCAATCTTGCGTATTTGTATACGATGAAGTATTTTTCGTCTCATAATACGAGCTGGACCCCATACAGCATGCGTAAAACTCGAATAAAAAAATTCGGTATAAGGCGACTATGCGTTCGTGTGAGACGTGTTTGGCTGCCCAAAATGCATGAATCTTGCATATTTGCATAGAATGAAGTTTTTTTCATCTTATAATATGACCTGAAACGCGTACAGCGAGTGTGAAACTCAAATGAACGATTTCGGTATAAAGCGACTTTGCGTTCGATTCGGGAGTGTTTGGCTGCCCAAAAAGCATGAATCTTGCGTATTTGCATAGAATGAAGTGGTTTTCATTTCATAATACGAGCTTGAACGTTTACTTCGAGTGTGAAACTCAAATGTACGATTTCGGTATAAAGCGACTTTGCGTTCAATTGGGGCGTGTTTGGCTGCCCAAAATGCATGAATGTTGCGTATTTGCATAGAATAAAGTGTTTTTCATCTCAAAATACGAGCTGAAACGCCTACAGCGAGTGTGAAACTCAATCGTACGATTTCTGTATGAAGCGACTTTGCATTCGATTGGGGCCTGTTTGGGTACTCGAAATGCATGAATCTTCAGTATTTGCATAGAATGAAGTGTTTTTCATCTCAAAATACGAGCTGAAACGCCTACAGCGAGTGTGAAACTCAAATGTACGATTTCGGTATAAAGCGACTTTGCGTTCCATTGGGGCGTGTTTGGCTGCCCAAAATGCATGAATCTTGCGTATTTGCATAGAACAAACTGTTCTTCATCTTATAATACGAGCTGAAACGCCTACAGCGAGTGTGAAACTCAAATGTACGTTTTCGGTATGAAGCGACTTTGCTTTCGATTGCGGCCTGTTTGGGTACTCGAAATGCATGAATCTTCCGTATTTGCACAGACTGAAGATTTTTTCATCTCCAAATACGAACTGAAACGCCTACAGCGAGTGTGAAACTCAAATGTACGATATCGGTATAAAGCTACCTTGCGTTCGATTGGGGCTTGTTTGGCTGCTCGAAACGCATGAATCTTGCGTATTTGTATAGAATGAAGTCTTTTCATTTCATAATACCAGCTGGAACGCATACAGCGAGCGTAAAACTCGAGTAAACGAATTCGGTATAAGGCGACTTTTTGTTCCTTTGGGACGTGCTTGGGTGCTCACAATGCCTGAATCTTGCATATTTGCATAGAATGAAGTATTTTTCATCTCAAAATACGAGCTGAAACGCCTACAGCGAGTGTGAAACTCAAATGTACGATTTCGGTATAAAGCCATTTTGCGTTCCATTGGGGCGTGTTTGGCTGCCCAAAATGCATGAATCTTGCGTATTTGCATAGAATAAAGTGTTTTTCATCTTATAATACGAGCTGAAACGCCTACAGCGAGTGTGAAACTCAAATGTAAGTTTTCGGTATGAAGCGATTTTGCTTTCGATATAGGCGTGTTTAGCTGCTCAAAACGCATCAATCTTGCGTAATTTGTATAGGATGAAGTATTTTTCGTCTCATAATTCGAGCTGGAACCTATACAGCATGCGTAAAACTCGAATAAAGGAATTCGGTATAAGGCGACTATGCGTTCGTGTGGGACGTGTTTGGCTGCCCAAAATGCATGAATCTTGCATATTTGCATAGAATGAAGTTTTTTTCATCTTATGATACGAGCTGAAACGCGTACAGCGAGTGTGAAACTCAAATGTACGATTTCGGTATAAAGCGACTTTCCGTTCGATTCGGGCGTGTTTGGCTGCCCAAAACCATGAATCTTGCGTATTTCCATAGAATGAAGTGGTTTTCATTTCATAATACGAGCTTGAACGTTTACTTCGAGTGTGAAACTCAAATGTACGATTTCGGTATAAAGCGACTTTGCGTTCAATTGGGGCGTGTTTGGCTGCCCAAAATGCATGAATGTTGCGTATTTCCATAGAATGACGTGGTTTTCATTTTATAATACGAGCTTGAACGTTTACATCGAGTGTGAAACTCAAATGTACGATTTCGGTATAAAGCGAGTTTGCGTTCCATTGGGGCGTGTTTGGCTGCCCAAAATCGATAAATCTTGCGTATTTGAATAGAATAAAGTGTTTTTTATCTTATAATACGAGCTGAAACACCTACAGCGAGTGTGAAACTCAATTGTACGTTTTCGGTATGAAGCGATTTTGCTTTCGATTGAGGCGTGTTTGGCTGCTCAAAACGCATCAATCTTGCGTATTTGTATACGATGAAGTATTTTTCGTCTCATAATACGAGCTGGAACCCATACAGCATGCGTAAAACTCGAATAAAGGAATTCGGTATAAGGCGACTATGCGTTCGTGTGGGACGTGTTTGGCTGCCCAAAATGCATGAATCTTGCGTATTTGCATAGAAAGAAGTTTTTTTCATCTTATAATACGAGCTGAAACACCTACAGTGAGTGGGAAACTCAATTGTACGTTTTCGGTATGAAGCGACTTTGCTTTCGATTGGGGCGTGTTTGGCTACTCGAAATGCATGAGTCTTGCGTATTTGAATAGAATGAAGTTTTTTTCATCTTCTACGAGCGGAAACGTCTACAGCTACTGTGAAACTTAAATGTACGATTTCGGTATGAAGGGAGTTTGCGTTCGAATGGGGCGGGTTTGGCTTCTCGAAATGCATGCGCCTTGCGTATTTGAATAGAATGAAGTGTTTTTCATCTTCTACGAGCGGAAACGCCTACAGCTAGTGTGAAACTCAATTGTACGTTTTCGGTATGAAGCGATTTTGCTTTCGATTAGGGCGTGTTTGGCTGCTCAAAACGCATGAATCTTGCGTATTTGTATACGATGAAGTATTTTTCGTCTCATAAGACGAGCTGGAACCCATACAGCATGCGTGAAACTCGAATAAAGGAATTCGGTATAAGGCGACTATGCGTTCGTGTGGGACGTGTTTGGGTGCCAAAAATGCATGAATCTTGCATATTTGCATAGAATTAAGTTTTTTTCATCTTATAATATGACCTGAAACGCGTACAGCGAGTGTGAAACTCAAATGTACGATTTCGGTATAAAGCGACTTTGCGTTCGATTCGGGAGTGTTTGGCTGCCCAAAAAGCATGAATCTTGCGTATTTGCATAGAATGAAGTGGTTTTCATTTCATAATACGAGCTTGAACGTTTACTTCGAGTGTGAAACTCAAATGTACGATTTCGGTATAAAGCGACTTTGCGTTCAATTGGGGCGTGTTTGGCTGCCCAAAATGCATGAATGTTGCGTATTTGCATAGAATAAAGTGTTTTTCATCTCAAAATACGAGCTGAAACGCCTACAGCGAGTGTGAAACTCAATCGTACGATTTCTGCATGAAGCGACTTTGCATTCGATTGGGGCCTGTTTGGGTACTCGAAATGCATGAATCTTCAGTATTTGCATAGAATGAAGTGTTTTTCATCTCAAAATACGAGCTGAAACGCCTACAGCGAGTGTGAAACTCAAATGTACGATTTCGGTATAAAGCTACCTTGCGTTCGATTGGGGCTTGTTTGGCTGCTCAAAACGCATGAATCTTGCGTATTTGTATAGAATGAAGTCTTTTCATTTCATAATACCAGCTGGAACGCATACAGCGAGCGTAAAACTCGAGCAAACGAATCCGAATTCGTTTACTCGAGTTTTCTACCGATATAAGGCGACTTTTTGTTCCTTTGGGACGTGCTTGGGTGCTCACAATGCCTGAATCTTGCGTATTTGCATAGAATAAAGTGTTTTTCATCTTATAATACGAGCTGAAACGCCTACAGCGAGTGTGAAACTCAAATGTACGTTTTCGTTATGAAGCGATTTTGCTTTCGATATAGGCGTGTTTAGCTGCTCAAAACGCATCAATCTTGCGTATTTGTATAGGATGAAGTATTTTTCGTCTCATAATTCGAGCTGGAACCCATACAGCATGCGTAAAACTCGAATAAAGGAATTCGGTATAAGGCGACTATGCGTGCGTGTGGGACGTGTTTGGCTGCCCAAAATGCATGAATCTTCAGTATTTGCATAGAATGAAGTATTTTTCATCTCAAAATACGAGCTGAAACGCCTACAGCGAGTGTGAAACTCAAATGTACGATTTCAGTATGAAGCGACTTTGCTTTCGATTGGGGCCTGTTTGGCTGCTCAAAACGCATGAATCTTGCGTATTTGTATAGTATGAAGTATTTTTCATTTCATAATACGAGCTGGAACGCATACAGCGAGCGTAAAACTCGAGTAAACGAATTCGGTATAAGGCGACTTTTTGTTCCTTTGGGTCGTGTTCGGGTGCTCACAATGCCTGAATCTTGCATATTTGCATAGAATGAAGTATTTTTCATCTCAAAATACGAGCTGAAACGCCTACAGCGAGTGTGAAACTCAATTGTACGTTTTCGGTATGAAGCGATTTTGCTTTCGATTGGGGCGTGTTTGGCTGCTCAAAAGGCATGAATCTTGCGCATTTGTATAGAATGAAGTATTTTTCGTCTCATAATACGAGCTGGAACTCATGCAGCATGCATAAAACTCGAATAAAAATTCGGTATAAGGCGACTAAGCGTTCGTGTGAGACGTGTTTGGCTGCCCAAAATGCATGAATCTTGAATATTTGCATAGAATGAAGTTTTTTTCATCTTATGATACGAGCTGAAACGCGTACAGCGAGTGTGAAACTGAAATCTACGATTTCGGTATAAAGCGACTTTCCGTTCGATTCGGGCGTGTTTGGCTGCCCAAAACCATGAATCTTGCGTATTTCCATAGAATGACGTGGTTTTCATTTTATAATACGAGCTTGAACGTTTACATCGAGTGTGAAACTCAAATGTACGATTTCGGTATAAAGCGAGTTTGCGTTCCATTGGGGCGTGTTTGGCTGCCCAAAATCGATAAATCTTGCGTATTTGAATAGAATAAAGTGTTTTTTATCTTATAATACGAGCTGAAACACCTACAGCGAGTGTGAAACTCAATTGTACGTTTTCGGTATGAAGCGATTTTGCTTTCGATTGAGGCGTGTTTGGCTACTCAAAACGCATCAATCTTGCGTATTTGTATACGATGAAGTATTTTTCGTCTCATAATACGAGCTGGAACCCATACAGCATGCGTAAAACTCGAATAAAGGAATTCGGTATAAGGCGACTATGCGTTCGTGTGGGACGTGTTTGGGTGCCCAAAATGCATGAATCTTGCATATTTGCATTTCTATGGCATTCTTTCTTTGCATTTCTATTTCATTCTTGAAGTTTTTTCCATCTTATGATACGAGCTGAAACGCGTACAGCGAGTGTGAAACTCAAATCTACGATTTCGGTATAAAGCGACTTTCCGTTCGATTCGGGCGTGTTTGGCTGCCCAAAACCATGAATCTTGCGTATTTGTATATAATGAAGTATTTTTCGTCTCATAATACGAGCTGGAACCCATACAGCATGCGTAAAACTCGAATAAAGGAATTCGGTATCCTTATACCGAATTCCTTTATTACGCGACTATGCGTTCGTGTGGGACGTGTTTGGCTGCCCAAAATGCATGAATCTTGCACATTTGCATTTCTATGGCATTCTTTCTTTGCATTTCTATTTAATTCTTGAAGTTTTTTCCATCTTATGATACGAGCTGAAACGCGTACAGCGAGTGTGAAACTCAAATGTACGATTTCTGTATAAAGCGAGTTTGCGTTCCATTGGGGCGTGTTTGGCTGCCCAAAATGGATAAATCTTGCGTATTTGAATAGAATAAAGTGTTTTTTATCTTATAATACGAGCTGGAACCCATACAGCATGAGTAAAACTCGAATAAAGGAATTCGGTATAAGGCGACTATGCGTTCGTGTGGGACGTGTTTGGGTGCCCAAAATGCATGAATCTTGCATATTTGCATAGAATGAAGTTTTTTTCATCTTATAATATGACCTGAAACGCGTACAGCGAGTGTGAAACTCAAATGTACGATTTCGGTATAAAGCGACTTTGCGTTCGATTCGGGAGTGTTTGGCTGCCCCAAAAAGCATGAATCTTGCGTATTTGCATAGAATGAAGTGGTTTTCATTTCATAATACGAGCTTGAACGTTTACATCGAGTGTGAAACTCAAATGTACGATTTCGGTATAAAGCGACTTTGCGTTCAATTGGGGCGTGCTTGGCTGCCCAAAATGCATGAATGTTGCGTATTTGCATAGAATAAAGTGTTTTTCATCTTATAATACGAGCTGAAACGCCTACAGCGAGTGTGAAACTCAAATGTACGTTTTCGGTATGAAGCGACTTTGCTTTCGATTGGGGCCTGTTTGGGTACTCGAAATGCATGAATCTTCCGTATTTGCACAGACTGAAGATTTTTTCATCTCAAAATACGAACTGAAACGCCTACAGCGAGTGTGAAACTCAAATGTACGATATCGGTATAAAGCTACCTTGCGTTCGATTGGGGCTTGTTTGGCTGCTCAAAACGCATGAATCTTGCGTATTTGTATAGAATGAAGTCTTTTCATTTCATAATACCAGCTGGAACGCATACAGCGAGCGTAAAACTCGAGTAAACGAATCCGAATTCGTTTACTCGAGTTTTCTACCGATATAAGGCGACTTTTTGTTCCTTTGGGACGTGCTTGGGTGCTCACAATGCCTGAATCTTGCGTATTTGCATAGAATAAAGTGTTTTTCATCTTATAATACGAGCTGAAACGCCTACAGCGAGTGTGAAACTCAAATGTACGTTTTCGTTATGAAGCGATTTTGCTTTCGATATAGGCGTGTTTAGCTGCTCAAAACGCATCAATCTTGCGTATTTGTATAGGATGAAGTATTTTTCGTCTCATAATTCGAGCTGGAACCCATACAGCATGCGTAAAACTCGAATAAAGGAATTCGGTATAAGGCGACTATGCGTTCGTGTGGGACGTGTTTGGCTGCCCAAAATGCATGAATCTTCAGTATTTGCATAGAATGAAGTATTTTTCATCTCAAAATACGAGCTGAAACGCCTACAGCGAGTGTGAAACTCAAATGTACGATTTCAGTATGAAGCGACTTTGCTTTCGATTGGGGCCTGTTTGGCTGCTCAAAACGCATGAATCTTGCGTATTTGTATAGTATGAAGTATTTTTCATTTCATAATACGAGCTGGAACGCATACAGCGAGCGTAAAACTCGAGTAAACGAATTCGGTATAAGGCGACTTTTTGTTCCTTTGGGTCGTGTTCGGGTGCTCACAATGCCTGAATCTTGCATATTTGCATAGAATGAAGTATTTTTCATCTCAAAATACGAGCTGAAACGCCTACAGCGAGTGTGAAACTCAATTGTACGTTTTCGGTATGAAGCGATTTTGCTTTCGATTGGGGCGTGTTTGGCTGCTCAAAAGGCATGAATCTTGCGCATTTGTATAGAATGAAGTATTTTTCGTCTCATAATACGAGCTGGAACTCATGCAGCATGCATAAAACTCGAATAAAAATTCGGTATAAGGCGACTAAGCGTTCGTGTGAGACGTGTTTGGCTGCCCAAAATGCATGAATCTTGAATATTTGCATAGAATGAAGTTTTTTTCATCTTATGATACGAGCTGAAACGCGTACAGCGAGTGTGAAACTGAAATCTACGATTTCGGTATAAAGCGACTTTCCGTTCGATTCGGGCGTGTTTGGCTGCCCAAAACCATGAATCTTGCGTATTTCCATAGAATGACGTGGTTTTCATTTTATAATACGAGCTTGAACGTTTACATCGAGTGTGAAACTCAAATGTACGATTTCGGTATAAAGCGAGTTTGCGTTCCATTGGGGCGTGTTTGGCTGCCCAAAATCGATAAATCTTGCGTATTTGAATAGAATAAAGTGTTTTTTATCTTATAATACGAGCTGAAACACCTACAGCGAGTGTTAAACTCAATTGTACGTTTTCGGTATGAAGCGATTTTGCTTTCGATTGAGGCGTGTTTGGCTACTCAAAACGCATCAATCTTGCGTATTTGTATACGATGAAGTATTTTTCGTCTCATAATACGAGCTGGAACCCATACAGCATGCGTAAAACTCGAATAAAGGAATTCGGTATAAGGCGACTATGCGTTCGTGTGGGACGTGTTTGGGTGCCCAAAATGCATGAATCTTGCATATTTGCATTTCTATGGCATTCTTTCTTTGCATTTCTATTTCATTCTTGAAGTTTTTTCCATCTTATGATACGAGCTGAAACGCGTACAGCGAGTGTGAAACTCAAGTCTACGATTTCGGTATAAAGCGACTTTCCGTTCGATTCGGGCGTGTTTGGCTGCCCAAAACCATGAATCTTGCGTATTTGTATATAATGAAGTATTTTTCGTCTCATAATACGAGCTGGAACCCATACAGCATGCGTAAAACTCGAATAAAGGAATTCGGTATAAGGCGACTATGCGTTCGTGTGGGACGTGTTTGGCTGCCCAAAATGCATGAATCTTGCACATTTGCATTTCTATGGCATTCTTTCTTTGCATTTCTATTTAATTCTTGAAGTTTTTTCCATCTTATGATACGAGCTGAAACGCGTACAGCGAGTGTGAAACTCAAATGTACGATTTCTGTATAAAACGAGTTTGCGTTCCATTGGGGCGTGTTTGGCTGCCCAAAATGGATAAATCTTGCGTATTTGAATAGAATAAAGTGTTTTTTATCTTATAATACGAGCTGGAACCCATACAGCATGAGTAAAACTCGAATAAAGGAATTCGGTATAAGGCGACTATGCGTTCGTGTGGGACGTGTTTGGGTGCCCAAAATGCATGAATCTTGCATATTTGCATAGAATGAAGTTTTTTTCATCTTATAATATGACCTGAAACGCGTACAGCGAGTGTGAAACTCAAATGTACGATTTCGGTATAAAGCGACTTTGCGTTCGATTCGGGAGTGTTTGGCTGCCCCAAAAAGCATGAATCTTGCGTATTTGCATAGAATGAAGTGGTTTTCATTTCATAATACGAGCTTGAACGTTTACATCGAGTGTGAAACTCAAATGTACGATTTCGGTATAAAGCGACTTTGCGTTCAATTGGGGCGTGCTTGGCTGCCCAAAATGCATGAATGTTGCGTATTTGCATAGAATAAAGTGTTTTTCATCTTATAATACGAGCTGAAACGCCTACAGCGAGTGTGAAACTCAAATGTACGTTTTCGGTATGAAGCGACTTTGCTTTCGATTGGGGCCTGTTTGGGTACTCGAAATGCATGAATCTTCCGTATTTGCACAGACTGAAGATTTTTTCATCTCAAAATACGAACTGAAACGCCTACAGCGAGTGTGAAACTCAAATGTACGATATCGGTATAAAGCTACCTTGCGTTCGATTGGGGCTTGTTTGGCTGCTCGAAACGCATGAATCTTGCGTATTTGTATAGAATGAAGTCTTTTCATTTCATAATACCAGCTGGAACGCATACAGCGAGCGTAAAACTCGAGTAAACGAATTCGGTATAAGGCGACTTTTTGTTCCTTTGGGACGTGCTTGGGTGCTCACAATGCCTGAATCTTGCATATTTGCATAGAATGAAGTATTTTTCATCTCAAAATACGAGCTGAAACGCCTACAGCGAGTGTGAAACTCAAATGTACCATTTCGGTATAAAGCCATTTTGCGTTCCATTGGGGCGTGTTTGGCTACCCAAAATGCATGAATCTTGCGTATTTGCATAGAATAAAGTGGTTTTCATTTTATAATACGAGCTTGAACGTTTACATCGAGTGTGAAACTCAAATGTACGATTTCGGTATAAAGCGACTTTGCGTTCAATTGGGGCGTGCTTGGCTGCCCAAAATGCATGAATGTTGCGTATTTGCATAGAATAAAGTGTTTTTCATCTTATAATACGAGCTGAAACGCCTACAGCGAGTGTGAAACTCAAATGTACGTTTTCGGTATGAAGCGACTTTGCTTTCGATTGGGGCCTGTTTGGGTACTCGAAATGCATGAATCTTCCGTATTTGCACAGACTGAAGATTTTTTCATCTCAAAATACGAACTGAAACGCCTACAGCGAGTGTGAAACTCAAATGTACGATATCGGTATAAAGCTACCTTGCGTTCGATTGGGGCTTGTTTGGCTGCTCGAAACGCATGAATCTTGCGTATTTGTATAGAATGAAGTCTTTTCATTTCATAATACCAGCTGGAACGCATACAGCGAGCGTAAAACTCGAGTAAACGAATTCGGTATAAGGCGACTTTTTGTTCCTTTGGGACGTGCTTGGGTGCTCACAATGCCTGAATCTTGCATATTTGCATAGAATGAAGTATTTTTCATCTCAAAATACGAGCTGAAACGCCTACAGCGAGTGTGAAACTCAAATGTACCATTTCGGTATAAAGCCATTTTGCGTTCCATTGGGGCGTGTTTGGCTACCCAAAATGCATGAATCTTGCGTATTTGCATAGAATAAAGTGGTTTTCATTTTATAATACGAGCTTGAACGTTTACATCGAGTGTGAAACTCAAATGTACGATTTCGGTATAAAGCGAGTTTGCGTTCCATTGGGGCGTGTTTGGCTGCCCAAAATGGATAAATCTTGCGTATTTGAATAGAATAAAGTGTTTTTTATCTTATAATACGAGCTGGAACCCATACAGCATGAGTAAAACTCGAATAAAGGAATTCGGTATAAGGCGACTATGCGTTCGTGTGGGACGTGTTTGGGTGCCCAAAATGCATGAATCTTGCATATTTGCATAGAATGAAGTTTTTTTCATCTTATAATATGACCTGAAACGCGTACAGCGAGTGTGAAACTCAAATGTACGATTTCGGTATAAAGCGACTTTGCGTTCGATTCGGGAGTGTTTGGCTGCCCCAAAAAGCATGAATCTTGCGTATTTGCATAGAATGAAGTGGTTTTCATTTCATAATACGAGCTTGAACGTTTACATCGAGTGTGAAACTCAAATGTACGATTTCGGTATAAAGCGACTTTGCGTTCAATTGGGGCGTGCTTGGCTGCCCAAAATGCATGAATGTTGCGTATTTGCATAGAATAAAGTGTTTTTCATCTTATAATACGAGCTGAAACGCCTACAGCGAGTGTGAAACTCAAATGTACGTTTTCGGTATGAAGCGACTTTGCTTTCGATTGGGGCCTGTTTGGGTACTCGAAATGCATGAATCTTCCGTATTTGCACAGACTGAAGATTTTTTCATCTCAAAATACGAACTGAAACGCCTACAGCGAGTGTGAAACTCAAATGTACGATATCGGTATAAAGCTACCTTGCGTTCGATTGGGGCTTGTTTGGCTGCTCAAAACGCATGAATCTTGCGTATTTGTATAGAATGAAGTCTTTTCATTTCATAATACCAGCTGGAACGCATACAGCGAGCGTAAAACTCGAGTAAACGAATCCGAATTCGTTTACTCGAGTTTTCTACCGATATAAGGCGACTTTTTGTTCCTTTGGGACGTGCTTGGGTGCTCACAATGCCTGAATCTTGCGTATTTGCATAGAATAAAGTGTTTTTCATCTTATAATACGAGCTGAAACGCCTACAGCGAGTGTGAAACTCAAATGTACGTTTTCGTTATGAAGCGATTTTGCTTTCGATATAGGCGTGTTTAGCTGCTCAAAACGCATCAATCTTGCGTATTTGTATAGGATGAAGTATTTTTCGTCTCATAATTCGAGCTGGAACCCATACAGCATGCGTAAAACTCGAATAAAGGAATTCGGTATAAGGCGACTATGCGTTCGTGTGGGACGTGTTTGGCTGCCCAAAATGCATGAATCTTCAGTATTTGCATAGAATGAAGTATTTTTCATCTCAAAATACGAGCTGAAACGCCTACAGCGAGTGTGAAACTCAAATGTACGATTTCAGTATGAAGCGACTTTGCTTTCGATTGGGGCCTGTTTGGCTGCTCAAAACGCATGAATCTTGCGTATTTGTATAGTATGAAGTATTTTTCATTTCATAATACGAGCTGGAACGCATACAGCGAGCGTAAAACTCGAGTAAACGAATTCGGTATAAGGCGACTTTTTGTTCCTTTGGGTCGTGTTCGGGTGCTCACAATGCCTGAATCTTGCATATTTGCATAGAATGAAGTATTTTTCATCTCAAAATACGAGCTGAAACGCCTACAGCGAGTGTGAAACTCAATTGTACGTTTTCGGTATGAAGCGATTTTGCTTTCGATTGGGGCGTGTTTGGCTGCTCAAAAGGCATGAATCTTGCGCATTTGTATAGAATGAAGTATTTTTCGTCTCATAATACGAGCTGGAACTCATGCAGCATGCATAAAACTCGAATAAAAATTCGGTATAAGGCGACTAAGCGTTCGTGTGAGACGTGTTTGGCTGCCCAAAATGCATGAATCTTGAATATTTGCATAGAATGAAGTTTTTTTCATCTTATGATACGAGCTGAAACGCGTACAGCGAGTGTGAAACTGAAATCTACGATTTCGGTATAAAGCGACTTTCCGTTCGATTCGGGCGTGTTTGGCTGCCCAAAACCATGAATCTTGCGTATTTCCATAGAATGACGTGGTTTTCATTTTATAATACGAGCTTGAACGTTTACATCGAGTGTGAAACTCAAATGTACGATTTCGGTATAAAGCGAGTTTGCGTTCCATTGGGGCGTGTTTGGCTGCCCAAAATCGATAAATCTTGCGTATTTGAATAGAATAAAGTGTTTTTTATCTTATAATACGAGCTGAAACACCTACAGCGAGTGTTAAACTCAATTGTACGTTTTCGGTATGAAGCGATTTTGCTTTCGATTGAGGCGTGTTTGGCTACTCAAAACGCATCAATCTTGCGTATTTGTATACGATGAAGTATTTTTCGTCTCATAATACGAGCTGGAACCCATACAGCATGCGTAAAACTCGAATAAAGGAATTCGGTATAAGGCGACTATGCGTTCGTGTGGGACGTGTTTGGGTGCCCAAAATGCATGAATCTTGCATATTTGCATTTCTATGGCATTCTTTCTTTGCATTTCTATTTCATTCTTGAAGTTTTTTCCATCTTATGATACGAGCTGAAACGCGTACAGCGAGTGTGAAACTCAAGTCTACGATTTCGGTATAAAGCGACTTTCCGTTCGATTCGGGCGTGTTTGGCTGCCCAAAACCATGAATCTTGCGTATTTGTATATAATGAAGTATTTTTCGTCTCATAATACGAGCTGGAACCCATACAGCATGCGTAAAACTCGAATAAAGGAATTCGGTATAAGGCGACTATGCGTTCGTGTGGGACGTGTTTGGCTGCCCAAAATGCATGAATCTTGCACATTTGCATTTCTATGGCATTCTTTCTTTGCATTTCTATTTAATTCTTGAAGTTTTTTCCATCTTATGATACGAGCTGAAACGCGTACAGCGAGTGTGAAACTCAAATGTACGATTTCTGTATAAAGCGAGTTTGCGTTCCATTGGGGCGTGTTTGGCTGCCCAAAATGGATAAATCTTGCGTATTTGAATAGAATAAAGTGTTTTTTATCTTATAATACGAGCTGGAACCCATACAGCATGAGTAAAACTCGAATAAAGGAATTCGGTATAAGGCGACTATGCGTTCGTGTGGGACGTGTTTGGGTGCCCAAAATGCATGAATCTTGCATATTTGCATAGAATGAAGTTTTTTTCATCTTATAATATGACCTGAAACGCGTACAGCGAGTGTGAAACTCAAATGTACGATTTCGGTATAAAGCGACTTTGCGTTCGATTCGGGAGTGTTTGGCTGCCCCAAAAAGCATGAATCTTGCGTATTTGCATAGAATGAAGTGGTTTTCATTTCATAATACGAGCTTGAACGTTTACATCGAGTGTGAAACTCAAATGTACGATTTCGGTATAAAGCGACTTTGCGTTCAATTGGGGCGTGCTTGGCTGCCCAAAATGCATGAATGTTGCGTATTTGCATAGAATAAAGTGTTTTTCATCTTATAATACGAGCTGAAACGCCTACAGCGAGTGTGAAACTCAAATGTACGTTTTCGGTATGAAGCGACTTTGCTTTCGATTGGGGCCTGTTTGGGTACTCGAAATGCATGAATCTTCCGTATTTGCACAGACTGAAGATTTTTTCATCTCAAAATACGAACTGAAACGCCTACAGCGAGTGTGAAACTCAAATGTACGATATCGGTATAAAGCTACCTTGCGTTCGATTGGGGCTTGTTTGGCTGCTCGAAACGCATGAATCTTGCGTATTTGTATAGAATGAAGTCTTTTCATTTCATAATACCAGCTGGAACGCATACAGCGAGCGTAAAACTCGAGTAAACGAATTCGGTATAAGGCGACTTTTTGTTCCTTTGGGACGTGCTTGGGTGCTCACAATGCCTGAATCTTGCATATTTGCATAGAATGAAGTATTTTTCATCTCAAAATACGAGCTGAAACGCCTACAGCGAGTGTGAAACTCAAATGTACCATTTCGGTATAAAGCCATTTTGCGTTCCATTGGGGCGTGTTTGGCTACCCAAAATGCATGAATCTTGCGTATTTGCATAGAATAAAGTGGTTTTCATTTTATAATACGAGCTTGAACGTTTACATCGAGTGTGAAACTCAAATGTACGATTTCGGTATAAAGCGACTTTGCGTTCAATTGGGGCGTGCTTGGCTGCCCAAAATGCATGAATGTTGCGTATTTGCATAGAATAAAGTGTTTTTCATCTTATAATACGAGCTGAAACGCCTACAGCGAGTGTGAAACTCAAATGTACGTTTTCGGTATGAAGCGACTTTGCTTTCGATTGGGGCCTGTTTGGGTACTCGAAATGCATGAATCTTCCGTATTTGCACAGACTGAAGATTTTTTCATCTCAAAATACGAACTGAAACGCCTACAGCGAGTGTGAAACTCAAATGTACGATATCGGTATAAAGCTACCTTGCGTTCGATTGGGGCTTGTTTGGCTGCTCGAAACGCATGAATCTTGCGTATTTGTATAGAATGAAGTCTTTTCATTTCATAATACCAGCTGGAACGCATACAGCGAGCGTAAAACTCGAGTAAACGAATTCGGTATAAGGCGACTTTTTGTTCCTTTGGGACGTGCTTGGGTGCTCACAATGCCTGAATCTTGCATATTTGCATAGAATGAAGTATTTTTCATCTCAAAATACGAGCTGAAACGCCTACAGCGAGTGTGAAACTCAAATGTACCATTTCGGTATAAAGCCATTTTGCGTTCCATTGGGGCGTGTTTGGCTACCCAAAATGCATGAATCTTGCGTATTTGCATAGAATAAAGTGGTTTTCATTTTATAATACGAGCTTGAACGTTTACATCGAGTGTGAAACTCAAATGTACGATTTCGGTATAAAGCGAGTTTGCGTTCCATTGGGGCGTGTTTGGCTGCCCAAAATGGATAAATCTTGCGTATTTGAATAGAATAAAGTGTTTTTTATCTTATAATACGAGCTGAAACACCTACAGCGAGTGTGAAACTCAATTGTACGTTTTCGGTATAAAGCGATTTTGCTTTCGATTGAGGCGTGTTTGGCTGCTCAAATCGCATCAATCTTGCGTATTTGTATACGATGAAGTATTTTTCGTCTCATAATACGAGCTGGACCCCATACAGCATGCGTAAAACTCGAATAAAAAAATTCGGTATAAGGCGACTATGCGTTCGTGTGAGACGTGTTTGGCTGCCCAAAATGCATGAATCTTGCATATTTGCATAGAATGAAGTTTTTTTCATCTTATAATATGACCTGAAACGCGTACAGCGAGTGTGAAACTCAAATGTACGATTTCGGTATAAAGCGACTTTGCGTTCGATTCGGGAGTGTTTGGCTGCCCAAAAAGCATGAATCTTGCGTATTTGCATAGAATGAAGTGGTTTTCATTTCATAATACGAGCTTGAACGTTTACTTCGAGTGTGAAACTCAAATGTACGATTTCGGTATAAAGCGACTTTGCGTTCAATTGGGGCGTGTTTGGCTGCCCAAAATGCATGAATGTTGCGTATTTGCATAGAATAAAGTGTTTTTCATCTCAAAATACGAGCTGAAACGCCTACAGCGAGTGTGAAACTCAATCGTACGATTTCTGTATGAAGCGACTTTGCATTCGATTGGGGCCTGTTTGGGTACTCGAAATGCATGAATCTTCAGTATTTGCATAGAATGAAGTGTTTTTCATCTCAAAATACGAGCTGAAACGCCTACAGCGAGTGTGAAACTCAAATGTACGATTTCGGTATAAAGCGACTTTGCGTTCCATTGGGGCGTGTTTGGCTGCCCAAAATGCATGAATCTTGCGTATTTGCATAGAACAAACTGTTCTTCATCTTATAATACGAGCTGAAACGCCTACAGCGAGTGTGAAACTCAAATGTACGTTTTCGGTATGAAGCGACTTTGCTTTCGATTGCGGCCTGTTTGGGTACTCGAAATGCATGAATCTTCCGTATTTGCACAGACTGAGAATTTTTTCATCTCCAAATACGAACTGAAACGCCTACAGCGAGTGTGAAACTCAAATGTACGATATCGGTATAAAGCTACCTTGCGTTCGATTGGGGCTTGTTTGGCTGCTCGAAACGCATGAATCTTGCGTATTTGTATAGAATGAAGTCTTTTCATTTCATAATACCAGCTGGAACGCATACAGCGAGCGTAAAACTCGAGTAAACGAATTCGGTATAAGGCGACTTTTTGTTCCTTTGGGACGTGCTTGGGTGCTCACAATGCCTGAATCTTGCATATTTGCATAGAATGAAGTATTTTTCATCTCAAAATACGAGCTGAAACGCCTACAGCGAGTGTGAAACTCAAATGTACGATTTCGGTATAAAGCCATTTTGCGTTCCATTGGGGCGTGTTTGGCTGCCCAAAATGCATGAATCTTGCGTATTTGCATAGAATAAAGTGTTTTTCATCTTATAATACGAGCTGAAACGCCTACAGCGAGTGTGAAACTCAAATGTACGTTTTCGGTATGAAGCGATTTTGCTTTCGATATAGGCGTGTTTAGCTGCTCAAAACGCATCAATCTTGCGTAATTTGTATAGGATGAAGTATTTTTCGTCTCATAATTCGAGCTGGAACCTATACAGCATGCGTAAAACTCGAATAAAGGAATTCGGTATAAGGCGACTATGCGTTCGTGTGGGACGTGTTTGGCTGCCCAAAATGCATGAATCTTGCATATTTGCATAGAATGAAGTTTTTTTCATCTTATAATATGACCTGAAACGCGTACAGCGAGTGTGAAACTCAAATGTACGATTTCGGTATAAAGCGACTTTGCGTTCGATTCGGGAGTGTTTGGCTGCCCAAAAAGCATGAATCTTGCGTATTTGCATAGAATGAAGTGGTTTTCATTTCATAATACGAGCTTGAACGTTTACTTCGAGTGTGAAACTCAAATGTACGATTTCGGTATAAAGCGACTTTGCGTTCAATTGGGGCGTGTTTGGCTGCCCAAAATGCATGAATGTTGCGTATTTGCATAGAATAAAGTGTTTTTCATCTCAAAATACGAGCTGAAACGCCTACAGCGAGTGTGAAACTCAATCGTACGATTTCTGTATGAAGCGACTTTGCATTCGATTGGGGCCTGTTTGGGTACTCGAAATGCATGAATCTTCAGTATTTGCATAGAATGAAGTGTTTTTCATCTCAAAATACGAGCTGAAACGCCTACAGCGAGTGTGAAACTCAAATGTACGATTTCGGTATAAAGCGACTTTGCGTTCCATTGGGGCGTGTTTGGCTGCCCAAAATGCATGAATCTTGCGTATTTGCATAGAACAAACTGTTCTTCATCTTATAATACGAGCTGAAACGCCTACAGCGAGTGTGAAACTCAAATGTACGTTTTCGGTATGAAGCGACTTTGCTTTCGATTGCGGCCTGTTTGGGTACTCGAAATGCATGAATCTTCCGTATTTGCACAGACTGAAGATTTTTTCATCTCCAAATACGAACTGAAACGCCTACAGCGAGTGTGAAACTCAAATGTACGATATCGGTATAAAGCTACCTTGCGTTCGATTGGGGCTTGTTTGGCTGCTCGAAACGCATGAATCTTGCGTATTTGTATAGAATGAAGTCTTTTCATTTCATAATACCAGCTGGAACGCATACAGCGAGCGTAAAACTCGAGTAAACGAATTCGGTATAAGGCGACTTTTTGTTCCTTTGGGACGTGCTTGGGTGCTCACAATGCCTGAATCTTGCATATTTGCATAGAATGAAGTATTTTTCATCTCAAAATACGAGCTGAAACGCCTACAGCGAGTGTGAAACTCAAATGTACGATTTCGGTATAAAGCCATTTTGCGTTCCATTGGGGCATGTTTGGCTGCCCAAAATGCATGAATCTTGCGTATTTGCATAGAATAAAGTGTTTTTCATCTTATAATACGAGCTGAAACGCCTACAGCGAGTGTGAAACTCAAATGTACGTTTTCGGTATGAAGCGATTTTGCTTTCGATATAGGCGTGTTTAGCTGCTCAAAACGCATCAATCTTGCGTAATTTGTATAGGATGAAGTATTTTTCGTCTCATAATTCGAGCTGGAACCTATACAGCATGCGTAAAACTCGAATAAAGGAATTCGGTATAAGGCGACGATGCGTTCGTGTGGGACGTGTTTGGCTGCCCAAAATGCATGAATCTTGCATATTTGCATAGAATGAAGTTTTTTTCATCTTATAATATGACCTGAAACGCGTACAGCGAGTGTGAAACTCAAATGTACGATTTCGGTATAAAGCGACTTTGCGTTCGATTCGGGAGTGTTTGGCTGCCCAAAAAGCATGAATCTTGCGTATTTGCATAGAATGAAGTGGTTTTCATTTCATAATACGAGCTTGAACGTTTACTTCGAGTGTGAAACTCAAATGTACGATTTCGGTATAAAGCGACTTTGCGTTCAATTGGGGCGTGTTTGGCTGCCCAAAATGCATGAATGTTGCGTATTTGCATAGAATAAAGTGTTTTTCATCTCAAAATACGAGCTGAAACGCCTACAGCGAGTGTGAAACTCAATCGTACGATTTCTGTATGAAGCGACTTTGCATTCGATTGGGGCCTGTTTGGGTACTCGAAATGCATGAATCTTCAGTATTTGCATAGAATGAAGTGTTTTTCATCTCAAAATACGAGCTGAAACGCCTACAGCGAGTGTGAAACTCAAATGTACGATTTCGGTATAAAGCGACTTTGCGTTCCATTGGGGCGTGTTTGGCTGCCCAAAATGCATGAATCTTGCGTATTTGCATAGAACAAACTGTTCTTCATCTTATAATACGAGCTGAAACGCCTACAGCGAGTGTGAAACTCAAATGTACGTTTTCGGTATGAAGCGACTTTGCTTTCGATTGCGGCCTGTTTGGGTACTCGAAATGCATGAATCTTCCGTATTTGCACAGACTGAAGATTTTTTCATCTCCAAATACGAACTGAAACGCCTACAGCGAGTGTGAAACTCAAATGTACGATATCGGTATAAAGCTACCTTGCGTTCGATTGGGGCTTGTTTGGCTGCTCGAAACGCATGAATCTTGCGTATTTGTATAGAATGAAGTCTTTTCATTTCATAATACCAGCTGGAACGCATACAGCGAGCGTAAAACTCGAGTAAACGAATTCGGTATAAGGCGACTTTTTGTTCCTTTGGGACGTGCTTGGGTGCTCACAATGCCTGAATCTTGCATATTTGCATAGAATGAAGTATTTTTCATCTCAAAATACGAGCTGAAACGCCTACAGCGAGTGTGAAACTCAAATGTACGATTTCGGTATAAAGCCATTTTGCGTTCCATTGGGGCATGTTTGGCTGCCCAAAATGCATGAATCTTGCGTATTTGCATAGAATAAAGTGTTTTTCATCTTATAATACGAGCTGAAACGCCTACAGCGAGTGTGAAACTCAAATGTACGTTTTCGGTATGAAGCGATTTTGCTTTCGATATAGGCGTGTTTAGCTGCTCAAAACGCATCAATCTTGCGTAATTTGTATAGGATGAAGTATTTTTCGTCTCATAATTCGAGCTGGAACCTATACAGCATGCGTAAAACTCGAATAAAGGAATTCGGTATAAGGCGACGATGCGTTCGTGTGGGACGTGTTTGGCTGCCCAAAATGCATGAATCTTGCATATTTGCATAGAATGAAGTTTTTTTCATCTTATGATACGAGCTGAAACGCGTACAGCGAGTGTGAAACTCAAATGTACGATTTCGGTATAAAGCGACTTTCCGTTCGATTCGGGCGTGTTTGGCTGCCCAAAACCATGAATCTTGCGTATTTCCATAGAATGAAGTGGTTTTTATTTTATAATACGAGCTTGAACGTTTACATCGAGTGTGAAACTCAAATGTACGATTTCGGTATAAAGCGAGTTTGCGTTCCATTGGGGCGTGTTTGGCTGCCCAAAATGGATAAATCTTGCGTATTTGAATAGAATAAAGTTTTTTTTATCTTATAATAACGAGCTGAAACACCTACAGCGAGTGTGAAACTCAATTGTACGTTTTCGGTGTGAAGCGATTTTGCTTTCGATTGAGGCGTGTTTGGCTGCTCAAATCGCATCAATCTTGCGTATTTGTATACGATGAAGTATTTTTCGTCTCATAATACGAACTGGAACCCATACAGCATGCGTAAAACTCGAATAAAGGAATTCGGTATAAGGCGACTATGCGTTCGTGTGGGGCGCGTTTGGCTGCCCAAAATGCATGAATGTTGCATATTTGCATAGAATAAAGTTTTTTTCATCTCAAAATACGAGCTGAAACGCCTACAGCGAGTGTGAAACTCAAATGTACGATTTCGGTATGAAGCGACTTTGCATTCGATTGGGGCCTGTTCGGGTACTCGAAATGCATGAATCTTCAGTATTTGCATAGAATGAAGTGTTTTTCATCTAAAAATACGAACTGAAACGCCTACAGCCAGTGTGAAACTTAAATGTACGATTTCGGTATAAAGCGACTTTGCGTTCCATTGGGGCGTGTTTGGCTGCCCAAAATGCATGAATCTTGCGTATTTGCATAGAATAAAGTGTTTTTCATCTTATAATACGAGCTGAAACGCCTACAGCGAGTGTGAAACTCAAATGTACGTTTTCGGTATGAAGCGACTTTGCTTTCGATTGGGGCCTGTTTGGGTACTCGAAATGCATGAATCTTCCGTATTTGCATCGACTGAAGATTTTAACATCTCAAAATACGAACAGAAACGCCTACAGCGAGTGTGAAACTCAAATGTACGATATCGGTATAAAGCTACTTTGCGTTCGATTGGGGCTTGTTTGGCTGCTGAAAACGCATGAATCTTGCGTATTTGTATAGAATGAAGTCTTTTCATTTTCATAATACCAGCTGGAACTCATACAGCATGCATAAAACTCGAATAAAGGAATTCGATATAAGGCGACTAACCGTTCGTGTGGGACGTGTTTGGCTGCCCAAAATGCATGAATCTTGAATATTTGCATAGAATGAAGTTTTTTTCATCTTATAATACGAGCTGAAACGCGTACAGCGAGAGTGAAACTCAAATGCACGATTTCGGTATAAAGCGACTTTGCGTTCCATTGGGGCGTGTTTGGCTGCCCAAAATGCATGAATCTTGCGTATTTGCATAGAATGAAGTTTTTTTCATCTTATAATACGAGCTGAAACACCTACAGTGAGTGGGAAACTCAATTGTACGTTTTCGGTATGAAGCGACTTTGCTTTCGATTGGGGCGTGTTTAGCTACTCGAAATGCATGAGTCTTGCGTATTTGAATAGAATGAAGTGTTTTTCATCTTTACGAGCGGAAACGTCTACAGCTAATGTGATACTTAAATGTACGATTTCGGTATGAAGGGACTTTGCTTTCGAATGGGGCGGGTTTGGCTTCTCGAAATGCATGAGTCTTGCGTATTTGAATAGAATGAAGTGTTTTTCATCTTCTACGAGCGGAAACGCCTACAGCTAGTGTGAAACTCAATTGTACGTTTTCGGTATGAAGCGATTTTGCTTTCGATTAGGGCGTGTTCGGCTGCCCAAAATGGATAAATCTTGCGTATTTGAATAGAATAAAGTGTTTTTTATCTTATAATACGAGCTGAAACACCTACAGCGAGTGTGAAACTCAATTGTACGTTTTCGGTATGAAGCGATTTTGCTTTCGATTGAGGCGTGTTTGGCTGCTCAAAACGCATCAATCTTGCGTATTTGTATACGATGAAGTATTTTTCGTCTCATAATACGAGCTGGAACCCATACAGCATGCGTAAAACTCGAATAAAGGAATTGGGTATAAGGCGACTATGCGTTCGTGTGGGACGTGTTTGGGTGCCCAAAATGCATGAATCTTGCATATTTGCATAGAATGAAGTTTTTTTCATCTTATAATATGACCTGAAACGCGTACAGCGAGTGTGAAACTCAAATGTACGATTTCGGTATACAGCGACTTTGCGTTCGATTCGGGAGTGTTTGGCTGCCCAAAAAGCATGAATCTTGCGTATTTGCATAGAATGAAGTGGTTTTCATTTCATAATACGAGCTTGAACGTTTACATCGAGTGTGAAACTCAAATGTACGATTTCGGTATAAAGCGACTTTGCGTTCAATTGGGGCGTGTTTGGCTGCCCAAAATGCATGAATCTTGCGTATTTGCATAGAATGAAGTGGTTTTCATTTCATAATACGAGCTTGAACGTTTACATCGAGTGTGAAACTCAAATGTACGATTTCGGTATAAAGCGACTTTGCGTTCAATTGGGGCGTGTTTGGCTGCCCAAAATGCATGAATCTTGCGTATTTGCATAGAATAAAGTGTTTTTCATCTTATAATACGAGCTGAAACGCCTACAGCGAGTGTGAAACTCAAATGTACGTTTTCGGCATGAAGCGACTTTGCTTTCGATTGGGGCCTGTTTGGCTGCTCAAAACGCATGAATCTTGCGTATTTGTATAGTATGAAGTATTTTTCATTTCATAATACGAGCTGGAACGCATACAGCGAGCGTAAAACTCGAGTAAACGAATTCGGTATAAGGCGACTTTTTGTTTCTTCGGGTCGTGTTCGGGTGCTCACAATGCCTGAATCTTGCGTATTTGCATAGAATAAAGTGTTTTTCATCTTATAATACGAGCTGAAACGCCTACAGCGAGTGTTAAACTCAAATGTACGTTTTCGGCATGAAGCGACTTTGCTTTCGATTGCGGCCTGTTTGGCTGCTCAAAACGCATGAATCTTGCGTATTTGTATAGTATGAAGTATTTTTCATTTCATAATACGAGCTGGAACGCATACAGCGAGCGTAAAACTCGAGTAAATGAATTCGGTATAAGGCGACTTTTTGTTCCTTCGGGTCGTGTTCGGGTGCTCACAATGCCTGAATCTTGCATATTTGCATAGAATGAAGTATTTTTCATCTCAAAATACGAGCTGAAACGCCTACAGCGAGTGTGAAACTCAATTGTACGTTTTCGGTATGAAGCGATTTTGCTTTCGATTGGGGCGTGTTTGGTTGCTCAAAAGGCATGAATCTGTCGCATTTGTATAGAATGAAGTATTTTTCGTCTCATAATACGAGCTGGAACTCATGCAGCATGCATAAAACTCGAATAAAAATTCGGTATAAGGCGACTAAGCGTTCGTGTGAGACGTGTTTGGCTGCCCAAAATGCATGAATCTTGAATATTTGCATAGAATGAAGTTTTTTTCATCTTATGATACGAGCTGAAACGCGTACAGCGAGTGTGAAACTGAAATCTACGATTTCGGTATAAAGCGACTTTCCGTTCGATTCGGGCGTGTTTGGCTGCCCAAAACCATGAATCTTGCGTATTTCCATAGAATGACGTGGTTTTAATTTTATAATACGAGCTTGAACGTTTACATCGAGTGTGAAACTCAAATGTACGATTTCGGTATAAAGCGAGTTTGCGTTCCATTGGGGCGTGTTTGGCTGCCCAAAATCGATAAATCTTGCGTATTTGAATAGAATAAAGTGTTTTTTATCTTATAATACGAGCTGAAACACCTACAGCGAGTGTGAAACTCAATTGTACGTTTTCGGTATGAAGCGATTTTGCTTTCGATTGAGGCGTGTTTGGCTACTCAAAACGCATCAATCTTGCGTATTTGTATACGATGAAGTATTTTTCGTCTCATAATACGAGCTGGAACCCATACAGCATGCGTAAAACTCGAATAAAGGAATTCGGTATAAGGCGACTATGCGTTCGTGTGGGACGTGTTTGGGTGCCCAAAATGCATGAATCTTGCATATTTGCATTTCTATGGCATTCTTTCTTTGCATTTCTATTTCATTCTTGAAGTTTTTTCCATCTTATGATACGAGCTGAAACGCGTACAGCGAGTGTGAAACTCAAATCTACGATTTCGGTATAAAGCGACTTTCCGTTCGATTCGGGCGTGTTTGGCTGCCCAAAACCATGAATCTTGCGTATTTGTATATAATGAAGTATTTTTCGTCCATAATACGAGCTGGAACCCATACAGCATGCGTAAAACTCGAATAAAGGAATTCGGTATCCTTATACCGAATTCCTTTATTACGCGACTATGCGTTCGTGTGGGACGTGTTTGGCTGCCCAAAATGCATGAATCTTGCACATTTGCATTTCTATGGCATTCTTTCTTTGCATTTCTATTTAATTCTTGAAGTTTTTTCCATCTTATGATACGAGCTGAAACGCGTACAGCGAGTGTGAAACTCAAATGTACGATTTCTGTATAAAGCGAGTTTGCGTTCCATTGGGGCGTGTTTGGCTGCCCAAAATGGATAAATCTTGCGTATTTGAATAGAATAAAGTGTTTTTTATCTTATAATACGAGCTGGAACCCATACAGCATGAGTAAAACTCGAATAAAGGAATTCGGTATAAGGCGACTATGCGTTCGTGTGGGACGTGTTTGGGTGCCCAAAATGCATGAATCTTGCATATTTGCATAGAATGAAGTTTTTTTCATCTTATAATATGACCTGAAACGCGTACAGCGAGTGTGAAACTCAAATGTACGATTTCGGTATAAAGCGACTTTGCGTTCGATTCGGGAGTGTTTGGCTGCCCCAAAAAGCATGAATCTTGCGTATTTGCATAAAATGAAGTGGTTTTCATTTCATAATACGAGCTTGAACGTTTACATCGAGTGTGAAACTCAAATGTACGATTTCGGTATAAAGCGACTTTGCGTTCAATTGGGGCGTGCTTGGCTGCCCAAAATGCATGAATGTTGCGTATTTGCATAGAATAAAGTGTTTTTCATCTTATAATACGAGCTGAAACGCCTACAGCGAGTGTGAAACTCAAATGTACGTTTTCGGTATGAAGCGACTTTGCTTTCGATTGGGGCCTGTTTGGGTACTCGAAATGCATGAATCTTCCGTATTTGCACAGACTGAAGATTTTTTCATCTCAAAATACGAACTGAAACGCCTACAGCGAGTGTGAAACTCAAATGTACGATATCGGTATAAAGCTACCTTGCGTTCGATTGGGGCTTGTTTGGCTGCTCAAAACGCATGAATCTTGCGTATTTGTATAGAATGAAGTCTTTTCATTTCATAATACCAGCTGGAACGCATACAGCGAGCGTAAAACTCGAGTAAACGAATCCGAATTCGTTTACTCGAGTTTTCTACCGATATAAGGCGACTTTTTGTTCCTTTGGGACGTGCTTGGGTGCTCACAATGCCTGAATCTTGCGTATTTGCATAGAATAAAGTGTTTTTCATCTTATAATACGAGCTGAAACGCCTACAGCGAGTGTGAAACTCAAATGTACGTTTTCGTTATGAAGCGATTTTGCTTTCGATATAGGCGTGTTTAGCTGCTCAAAACGCACCAATCTTGCGTATTTGTATAGGATGAAGTATTTTTCGTCTCATAATTCGAGCTGGAACCCATACAGCATGCGTAAAACTCGAATAAAGGAATTCGGTATAAGGCGACTATGCGTTCGTGTGGGACGTGTTTGGCTGCCCAAAATGCATGAATCTTCAGTATTTGCATAGAATGAAGTATTTTTCATCTCAAAATACGAGCTGAAACGCCTACAGCGAGTGTGAAACTCAAATGTACGATTTCAGTATGAAGCGACTTTGCTTTCGATTGGGGCCTGTTTGGCTGCTCAAAACGCATGAATCTTGCGTATTTGTATAGTATGAAGTATTTTTCATTTCATAATACGAGCTGGAACGCATACAGCGAGCGTAAAACTCGAGTAAACGAATTCGGTATAAGGCGACTTTTTGTTCCTTTGGGTCGTGTTCGGGTGCTCACAATGCCTGAATCTTGCATATTTGCATAGAATGAAGTATTTTTCATCTCAAAATACGAGCTGAAACGCCTACAGCGAGTGTGAAACTCAATTGTACGTTTTCGGTATGAAGCGATTTTGCTTTCGATTGGGGCGTGTTTGGCTGCTCAAAAGGCATGAATCTTGCGCATTTGTATAGAATGAAGTATTTTTCGTCTCATAATACGAGCTGGAACTCATGCAGCATGCATAAAACTCGAATAAAAATTCGGTATAAGGCGACTAAGCGTTCGTGTGAGACGTGTTTGGCTGCCCAAAATGCATGAATCTTGAATATTTGCATAGAATGAAGTTTTTTTCATCTTATGATACGAGCTGAAACGCGTACAGCGAGTGTGAAACTGAAATCTACGATTTCGGTATAAAGCGACTTTCCGTTCGATTCGGGCGTGTTTGGCTGCCCAAAACCATGAATCTTGCGTATTTCCATAGAATGACGTGGTTTTCATTTTATAATACGAGCTTGAACGTTTACATCGAGTGTGAAACTCAAATGTACGATTTCGGTATAAAGCGAGTTTGCGTTCCATTGGGGCGTGTTTGGCTGCCCAAAATCGATAAATCTTGCGTATTTGAATAGAATAAAGTGTTTTTTATCTTATAATACGAGCTGAAACACCTACAGCGAGTGTGAAACTCAATTGTACGTTTTCGGTATGAAGCGATTTTGCTTTCGATTGAGGCGTGTTTGGCTACTCAAAACGCATCAATCTTGCGTATTTGTATACGATGAAGTATTTTTCGTCTCATAATACGAGCTGGAACCCATACAGCATGCGTAAAACTCGAATAAAGGAATTCGGTATAAGGCGACTATGGGTTCGTGTGGGACGTGTTTGGGTGCCCAAAATGGATGAATCTTGCATATTTGCATTTCTATGGCATTCTTTCTTTGCATTTCTATTTCATTCTTGAAGTTTTTTCCATCTTATGATACGAGCTGAAACGCGTACAGCGAGTGTGAAACTCAAGTCTACGATTTCGGTATAAAGCGACTTTCCGTTCGATTCGGGCGTGTTTGGCTGCCCAAAACCATGAATCTTGCGTATTTGTATATAATGAAGTATTTTTCGTCTCATAATACGAGCTGGAACCCATACAGCATGCGTAAAACTCGAATAAAGGAATTCGGTATAAGGCGACTATGCGTTCGTGTGGGACGTGTTTGGCTGCCCAAAATGCATGAATCTTGCACATTTGCATTTCTATGGCATTCTTTCTTTGCATTTCTATTTAATTCTTGAAGTTTTTTCCATCTTATGATACGAGCTGAAACGCGTACAGCGAGTGTGAAACTCAAATGTACGATTTCTGTATAAAGCGAGTTTGCGTTCCATTGGGGCGTGTTTGGCTGCCCAAAATGGATAAATCTTGCGTATTTGAATAGAATAAAGTGTTTTTTATCTTATAATACGAGCTGGAACCCATACAGCATGAGTAAAACTCGAATAAAGGAATTCGGTATAAGGCGACTATGCGTTCGTGTGGGACGTGTTTGGGTGCCCAAAATGCATGAATCTTGCATATTTGCATAGAATGAAGTTTTTTTCATCTTATAATATGACCTGAAACGCGTACAGCGAGTGTGAAACTCAAATGTACGATTTCGGTATAAAGCGACTTTGCGTTCGATTCGGGAGTGTTTGGCTGCCCCAAAAAGCATGAATCTTGCGTATTTGCATAGAATGAAGTGGTTTTCATTTCATAATACGAGCTTGAACGTTTACATCGAGTGTGAAACTCAAATGTACGATTTCGGTATAAAGCGACTTTGCGTTCAATTGGGGCGTGCTTGGCTGCCCAAAATGCATGAATGTTGCGTATTTGCATAGAATAAAGTGTTTTTCATCTTATAATACGAGCTGAAACGCCTACAGCGAGTGTGAAACTCAAATGTACGTTTTCGGTATGAAGCGACTTTGCTTTCGATTGGGGCCTGTTTGGGTACTCGAAATGCATGAATCTTCCGTATTTGCACAGACTGAAGATTTTTTCATCTCAAAATACGAACTGAAACGCCTACAGCGAGTGTGAAACTCAAATGTACGATATCGGTATAAAGCTACCTTGCGTTCGATTGGGGCTTGTTTGGCTGCTCGAAACGCATGAATCTTGCGTATTTGTATAGAATGAAGTCTTTTCATTTCATAATACCAGCTGGAACGCATACAGCGAGCGTAAAACTCGAGTAAACGAATTCGGTATAAGGCGACTTTTTGTTCCTTTGGGACGTGCTTGGGTGCTCACAATGCCTGAATCTTGCATATTTGCATAGAATGAAGTATTTTTCATCTCAAAATACGAGCTGAAACGCCTACAGCGAGTGTGAAACTCAAATGTACCATTTCGGTATAAAGCCATTTTGCGTTCCATTGGGGCGTGTTTGGCTACCCAAAATGCATGAATCTTGCGTATTTGCATAGAATAAAGTGTTTTTCATCTTATAATACGAGCTGAAACGCCTACAGCGAGTGTGAAACTCAAATGTACGTTTTCGGTATGAAGCGATTTTGCTTTCGATATAGGCGTGTTTGGCTGCTCAAAACGCATCAATCTTGCGTATTTGTATAGAATGAAGTCTTTTCATTTCATAATACCAGCTGGAACTCATACAGCATGCATAAAACTCGAATAAAGGAATTCAATATAAGGCGACTAAGCGTTCGTGTGGGACGTTTTTGGCTGCCCAAAATGCATGAATCTTGAATATTTGCATAGAATGAAGTTTTTTTCATCTTATAATACAAGCTGAAACGCGTACAGCGAGAGTGAAACTCAAATGCCCGATTTCGGTATAAAGCGACTTTGCGTTCTATTGGGGCGTGTTTGGTTGCCCAAAATGCATGAATCTTGCGTATTTGCATAGAATAAAGTGTTTTTCATCTTATAATACGAGCTGAAACGCCTACAGCGAGTGTGAAACTCAAATGTACGTTTTCGGTATGAAGCGACTTTGCTTTCGATTGGGGCGTGTTTGGCTGCTCAAAAGGCATGAATCTTGCGCATTTGTATAGAATGAAGTATTTTTCGTCTCATAATACGAGCTGGAACTCATGCAGCATGCATAAAACTCGAATAAACATTCGGTATAAGGCGAATAAGCGTTCGTGTGAGACGTGTTTGGCTGCCCAAAATGCATGAATCTTGAATATTTGCATAGAATGAAGTTTTTTTCATCTTATGATACGAGCTGAAACGCGTACAGCGAGTGTGAAACTCAAATCTACGATTTCGGTATAAAGCGACTTTCCGTTCGATTCGGGCGTGTTCGGCTGCCCAAAACCATGAATCTTGCGTATTTCCATAGAATGAAGTCGTTTTCATTTTATAATACGAGCTTGAACGTTTACATCGAGTGTGAAACTCAAATGTACGATTTCGGTATAAAGCGAGTTTGCGTTCCATTGGGGCGTGTTTGGCTGCCCAAAATGGATAAATCTTGCGTATTTGAATAGAATAAAGTGTTTTTTATCTTATAATACGAGCTGAAACACCTACAGCGAGTGTGAAACTCAATTTTACGTTTTCGGTATAAAGCGATTTTGCTTTCGATTGAGGCGTGTTTGGCTGCTCAAATCGCATCAATCTTGCGTATTTGTATACGATGAAGTATTTTTCGTCTCATAATACGAGCTGGACCCCATACAGCATGCGTAAAACTCGAATAAAAAAATTCGGTATAAGGCGACTATGCGTTCGTGTGAGACGTGTTTGGCTGCCCAAAATGCATGAATCTTGCATATTTGCATAGAATGAAGTTTTTTTCATCTTATAATATGACCTGAAACGCGTACAGCGAGTGTGAAACTCAAATGTACGATTTCGGTATAAAGCGACTTTGCGTTCGATTCGGGAGTGTTTGGCTGCCCAAAAAGCATGAATCTTGCGTATTTGCATAGAATGAAGTGGTTTTCATTTCATAATACGAGCTTGAACGTTTACTTCGAGTGTGAAACTCAAATGTACGATTTCGGTATAAAGCGACTTTGCGTTCAATTGGGGCGTGTTTGGCTGCCCAAAATGCATGAATGTTGCGTATTTGCATAGAATAAAGTGTTTTTCATCTCAAAATACGAGCTGAAACGCCTACAGCGAGTGTGAAACTCAATCGTACGATTTCTGTATGAAGCGACTTTGCATTCGATTGGGGCCTGTTTGGGTACTCGAAATGCATGAATCTTCAGTATTTGCATAGAATGAAGTGTTTTTCATCTCAAAATACGAGCAGAAACGCCTACAGCGAGTGTGAAACTCAAATGTACGATATCGGTATAAAGCTACTTTGCGTTCGATTGGGGCTTGTTTGGCTGCTGAAAACGCATGAATCTTGCGTATTTGTATAGAATGAAGTCTTTTCATTTTCATAATACCAGCTGGAACTCATACAGCATGCATAAAACTCGAATAAAGGAATTCGATATAAGGCGACTAAGCGTTCGTGTGGGACGTGTTTGGCTGCCCAAAATGCATGAATCTTGAATATTTGCATAGAATGAAGTTTTTTTCATCTTATAATACGAGCTGAAACGCGTACAGCGAGAGTGAAACTCAAATGCACGATTTCGGTATAAAGCGACTTTGCGTTCCATTGGGGCGTGTTTGGCTGCCCAAAATGCATGAATCTTGCGTATTTGCATAGAATGAAGTTTTTTTCATCTTATAATACGAGCTGAAACACCTACAGTGAGTGGGAAACTCAATTGTACGTTTTCGGTATGAAGCGACTTTGCTTTCGATTGGGGCGTGTTTGGCTACTCGAAATGCACGAGTCTTGCGTATTTGAATAGAATGAAGTGTTTTTCATCTTTACGAGCGGAAACGTCTACAGCTAATGTGATACTTAAATGTACGATTTCGGTATGAAGGGACTTTGCTTTCGAATGGGGCGGGTTTGGCTTCTCGAAATGCATGAGTCTTGCGTATTTGAATAGAATGAAGTGTTTTTCATCTTCTACGAGCGGAAACGCCTACAGCTAGTGTGAAACTCAATTGTACGTTTTCGGTATGAAGCGATTTTGCTTTCGATTAGGGCGTGTTCGGCTGCCCAAAATGGATAAATCTTGCGTATTTGAATAGAATAAAGTGTTTTTTATCTTATAATACGAGCTGAAACACCTACAGCGAGTGTGAAACTCAATTGTACGTTTTCGGTATGAAGCGATTTTGCTTTCGATTGAGGCGTGTTTGGCTGCTCAAAACGCATCAATCTTGCGTATTTGTATACGATGAAGTATTTTTCGTCTCATAATACGAGCTGGAACCCATACAGCATGCGTAAAACTCGAATAAAGGAATTGGGTATAAGGCGACTATGCGTTCGTGTGGGACGTGTTTGGGTGCCCAAAATGCATGAATCTTGCATATTTGCATAGAATGAAGTTTTTTTCATCTTATAATATGACCTGAAACGCGTACAGCGAGTGTGAAACTCAAATGTACGATTTCGGTATAAAGCGACTTTGCGTTCGATTCGGGAGTGTTTGGCTGCCCAAAAAGCATGAATCTTGCGTATTTGCATAGAATGAAGTGGTTTTCATTTCATAATACGAGCTTGAACGTTTACATCGAGTGTGAAACTCAAATGTACGATTTCGGTATAAAGCGACTTTGCGTTCAATTGGGGCGTGTTTGGCTGCCCAAAATGCATGAATCTTGCGTATTTGCATAGAATAAAGTGTTTTTCATCTTATAATACGAGCTGAAACGCCTACAGCGAGTGTGAAACTCAAATGTACGTTTTCGGCATGAAGCGACTTTGCTTTCGATTGGGGCCTGTTTGGCTGCTCAAAACGCATGAATCTTGCGTATTTGTATAGTATGAAGTATTTTTCATTTCATAATACGAGCTGGAACGCATACAGCGAGCGTAAAACTCGAGTAAACGAATTCGGTATAAGGCGACTTTTTGTTCCTTTGGGTCGTGTTCGGGTGCTCACAATGCCTGAATCTTGCATATTTGCATAGAATGAAGTATTTTTCATCTCAAAATACGAGCTGGAACGCCTACAGCGAGTGTGAAACTCAATTGTACGTTTTCGGTATGAAGCGATTTTGCTTTCGTTTGGGGCGTGTTTGGCTGCTCAAAAGGCATGAATCTTGCGTATTTGTATATAATGAAGTATTTTTCGTCTCATAATACGAGCTGGAACCCATACAGCATGCGTAAAACTCGAATAAAGGAATTCGGTATAAGGCGACTATGCGTTCGTGTGGGACGTGTTTGGCTGCCCAAAATGCATGAATCTTGCATATTTGCATTTCTATGGCATTCTTTCTTTGCATTTCTATTTAATCCTTGAAGTTTTTTCCATCTTATGATACGAGCTGAAACGCGTACAGCGAGTGTGAAACTCAAATGTACGATTTCGGTATAAAGCGAGTTTGCGTTCCATTGGGGCGTGTTTGGCTGCCCAAAATGGATAAATCTTGCGTATTTGAATAGAATAAAGTGTTTTTTATCTTATAATACGAGCTGAAACACCTACAGCGAGTGTGAAACTCAATTGTACGTTTTCGGTATGAAGCGATTTTGCTTTCGATTGAGGCGTGTTTGGCTGCTCAAAACGCATCAATCTTGCGTATTTGTATACGATGAAGTATTTTTCGTCTCATAATACGAGCTGGAACCCATACAGCATGCGTAAAACTCGAATAAAGGAATTCGGTATAAGGCGACTATGCGTTCGTGTGGGACGTGTTTGGCTGCCCAAAATGCATGAATCTTGCGTATTTGCATAGAAAGAAGTTTTTTTCATCTTATAATACGAGCTGAAACACCTACAGTGAGTGGGAAACTCAAATGTACGATTTCGGTATAAAGCGACTTTGCGTTCGATTCGGGAGTGTTTGGCTGCCCAAAAAGCATGAATCTTGCGTATTTGCATAGAATGAAGTGGTTTTCATTTCATAATACGAGCTTGAACGTTTACATCGAGTGTGGAACTCAAATGTACGATTTCGGTATAAAGCGACTTTGCGTTCAATTGGGGCGTGCTTGGCTGCCCAAAATGCATGAATGTTGCGTATTTGCATAGAATAAAGTGTTTTTCATCTTATAATACGAGCTGAAACGCCTACAGCGAGTGTGAAACTCAAATGTACGTTTTCGGTATGAAGCGACTTTGCTTTCGATTGGGGCCTGTTTGGGTACTCGAAATGCATGAATCTTCCGTATTTGCACAGACTGAAGATTTTTTCATCTCAAAATACGAACTGAAACGCCTACAGCGAGTGTGAAACTCAAATGTACGATATCGGTATAAAGCTACCTTGCGTTCGACTGGGGCTTGTTTGGCTGCTCAGAACGCATGAATCTTGCGTATTTGTATAGAATGAAGTCTTTTCATTTCATAATACCATCTGGAACGCATACAGCGAGCGTAAAACTCGAGTAAACGAATTCGGTATAAGGCGACTTTTTGTTCCTTTGGGACGTGCTTGGGTGCTCATAATGCCTGAATCTTGCATATTTGCATAGAATGAAGTATTTTTCATCTCAAAATACGAGCTGAAACGCCTACAGCGAGTGTGAAACTCAAATGTACGATTTCGGTATGAAGCGACTTTGCTTTCGATTGGGGCCTGTTTGGCTGCTCAAAACGCATGAATCTTGCGTATTTGTATAGTATGAAGTATTTTTCATTTCATAATACGAGCTGGAAGGCATACAGCGAGCGTAAAACTCGAGTAAACGAATTCGGTATAAGGCGACTTTTTGTTCCTTTGGGTCGTGTTCGGGTGCTCACAATGCCTGAATCTTGCATATTTGCATAGAATGAAGTATTTTTCATCTCAAAATACGAGCTGAAACGCCTACAGCGAGTGTGAAACTCAATTGTACGTTTTCGGTATGAAGCGATTTTGCTTTCGATTGGGGCGTGTTTGGCTGCTCAAAAGGCATGAATCTTGCGCATTTGTATAGAATGAAGTATTTTTCGTCTCATAATACGAGCTGGAACTCATGCAGCATGCATAAAACTCGAATAAAAATTCGGTATAAGGCGACTAAGCGTTCGTGTGAGACGTGTTTGACTGCCCAAAATGCATAAATCTTGAATATTTGCATAGAATGAAGTGTTTTTCATCTAAAAATACGAACTGAAACGCCTACAGCGAGTGTGAAACTCAAATGTACGATTTCGGTATAAAGCGACTTTGCGTTCATGTGGGACGTGTTTGGCTGCCCAAAATGCATGAATCTTGAATATTTGCATAGAATGAAGTTTTTTTCACCTTATAATACGAGCTGAAACGCGTACAGCGAGAGTGAAACTCAAATGCACGATTTCGGTATAAAGCGACTTTGCGTTCCATTGGGGCGTGTTTGGCTGCCCAAAATGCATGAATCTTGCGTGTTTGCATAGAATGAAGTTTTTTTCATCTTATAATACGAGCTGAAACACCTACAGTGAGTGGGAAACTCAATTGTACGTTTTCGGTATGAAGCGACTTTGCTTTCGATTGGGGCGTGTTTGGCTACTCGAAATGCATGAGTCTTGCGTATTTGAACAGAATGAAGTGTTTTTCATCTTCTACGAGCGGAAACGTCTACAGCTAATGTGAAACTTAAATGTACGATTTCGGTATGAAGGGACTTTGCTTTCGAATGGGGCGGGTTTGGCTTCTCGAAATGCATGAGTCTTGCGTATTTGCATAGAATGATGTGTTTTTCATCTTATAATACGAGCTGAAACACCTACAGCGAGTGTGAAACTCAAATCTACGATTTCGGTATAAAGCGACTTTGCGTTCCATTAGGGCGTGTTTGGCTGCCCAAAATGCATGAATCTTGCGTATTTGTATATAATGAAGTATTTTTCATCTCATAATACGAGCTGGAACCCATACAGCATGCGTAAAACTCGAATAAAGGAATTCGGTATAAGGCGACTATGCGTTCGTGTGGGACGTGTTTGGCTACCCAAAATGCATGAATCTTGCGTATTTGCATAGAAAGAAGTTTTTTTCATCTTATAATACGAGCTGAAACACCTAAAGTGAGTGGGAAACTCAATTGTACGTTTTCGGTATGAAGCGACTTTGCTTTCGATTGGGGCGTGTTTGGCTACTCAAAATGCATGAGTCTTGCGTATTTGAATAGAATGAAGTGTTTTTCATCTTCTACGAGCGGAAACGTCTACAGCTACTGTGAAACTTAAATGTACGATTTCGGTATGAAGGGACTTTGCTTTCGAATGGGGCGGGTTTGGCTTCTCGAAATGCATGAGTCTTGCGTATTTGAATAGAATGAAGTGTTTTTCATCTTCTACGAGCGGAAACGCCTACAGCTAGTGTGAAACTTAATTGTACGTTTTCGGTATGAAGCGATTTTGCTTTCGATTAGGGCGTGTTTGGCTGCTCAAAACGCATGAATCTTGCGTATTTGTATAGAATGAAGTATTTGTCGTCTCATAATACGAGCTGGAACTCATACAGCATGCGTAAAACTCGAATAAAGGAATTCGGTATAAGGCGACTAAGCGTTCGTGTGGGACGTGTTTGGCTACCCAAAATGCATGAATCTTGCATATTTGCATTTCTATGGCATTCTTTCTTTGCATTTCTATTTCATTCTTGAAGTTTTTTCCATCTTATGATACGAGCTGAAACGCGTACAGCGAGTGTGAAACTCAAATCTACGATTTCGGTATAAAGCGACTTTCCGTTCGATTCGGGCGTGTTTGGCTGCCCAAAACCATAAATCTTGCGTATTTGTATATAATGAAGTATTTTTCGTCTCATGATACGAGCTGGAACCCATACAGCATGCGTAAAACTCGAATAAAGGAATTCGGTATAAGGCGACTATGCGTTCGTGTGGGACGTGTTTGGCTGCCCAAAATGCATGAATCTTGCATATTTGCATTTCTATGGCATTCTTTCTTTGCATTTCTATTTAATTCTTGAAGTTTTTTCCATCTTATGATACGAGCTGAAACGCGTACAGCGAGTGTGAAACTCAAATGTACGATTTCGGTATAAAGCGAGTTTGCGTTCCATTGGGGCGTGTTTGGCTGCCCAAAATGGATAAATCTTGCGTATTTGAATAGAATAAAGTGTTTTTTATCTTATAATACGAGCTGAAACACCTACAGCGAGTGTGAAACTCAATTGTACGTTTTCGGTATGAAGCGATTTTGCTTTCGATTGAGGCGTGTTTGGCTGCTCAAAACGCATCAATCTTGCGTATTTGTATACGATGAAGTATTTTTCGTCTCATAATACGAGCTGGAACCCATACAGCATGAGTAAAACTCGAATAAAGGAATTCGTTATAAGGCGACTATGCGTTCGTTTGGGACGTGTTTGGGTGCCCAAAATGCATGAATCTTGCATATTTGCATAGAATGAAGTTTTTTTCATCTTATAATATGACCTGAAACGCGTACAGCGAGTGTGAAACTCAAATGTACGATTTCGGTATAAAGCGACTTTGCGTTCGATTCGGGAGTGTTTGGCTGCCCAAAAAGCATGAATCTTGCGTATTTGCATAGAATGAAGTGGTTTTCATTTCATAATACGAGCTTGAACGTTTACATCGAGTGTGGAACTCAAATGTACGATTTCGGTATAAAGCGACTTTGCGTTCAATTGGGGCGTGCTTGGCTGCCCAAAATGCATGAATGTTGCGTATTTGCATAGAATAAAGTGTTTTTCATCTTATAATACGAGCTGAAACGCCTACAGCGAGTGTGAAACTCAAATGTACGTTTTCGGTATGAAGCGACTTTGCTTTCGATTGGGGCCTGTTTGGGTACTCGAAATGCATGAATCTTCCGTATTTGCACAGACTGAAGATTTTTTCATCTCAAAATACGAACTGAAACGCCTACAGCGAGTGTGAAACTCAAATGTACGATATCGGTATAAAGCTACTTTGCGTTCGACTGGGGCTTGTTTGGCTGCTCAAAATGCATGAATCTAGCGTATTTGTATAGAATGAAGTCTTTTTATTTCATAATACCAGCTGGAACGCATACAGCGAGCGTAAAACTCGAGTAAACGAATTCGGTATAAGGCGACTTTTTGTTCCTTTGGGACGTGCTTGGGTGCTCACAATGCCTGAATCTTGCATATTTGCATAGAATGAAGTATTTTTCATCTCAAAATACGAGCTGAAACGCCTACAGCGAGTGTGAAACTCAAATGTACGATTTCGGTATGAAGCGACTTTGCTTTCGATTGGGGCTTGTTTGGCTGCTGAAAACGCATGAATCTTGCGTATTTGTATAGAATGAAGTCTTTGTCGTCTCATAATACGAGCTGGAACTCATACAGCATGCGTAAAACTCGAATAAAGGAATTCGGTATAAGGCGACTAAGCGTTCGTGTGGGACGTGTTTGGCTGCCCAAAATGCATGAATCTTGAATATTTGCATAGAATGAAGTTTTTTTCATCTTATAATACGAGCTGAAACGCGTACAGCGAGAGTGAAACTCAAATGCACGATTTCGGTATAAAGCGACTTTCCGTTCGATTCGGGCGTGTTTGGCTGCCCAAAACCATGAATCTTGCGTATTTCCATAGAATGAAGTGGTTTTCATTTTATAATACGAGCTTGAACGTTTACATCGAGTGTGAAACTCAAATGTACGTTTTCGGTATGAAGCGACTTTGCTTTCGATTGGGGCCTCTTTGGCTGCTCAAAACGCATGAATCTTGCGTATTTGTATAGTATGAAGTATTTTTCATTTCATAATACGAGCTGGAACGCATACAGCGAGCGTAAAACTCGAGTAAACGAATTCGGTATAAGGCGACTTTTTGTTCCTTTGGGACGTGTTTGGGTGCTCACAATGCCTGAATCTTGCATATTTGCATAGAATGAAGTATTTTTCATCTCAAAATACGAGCTGAAACGCCTACAGCGAGTGTGAAACTCAAATGTACGATTTCGGTATAAAGCGACTTTGCGTTCCATTGGGGCGTGTTTGGCTGCCCAAAATGCATGAATCTTGCGTATTTGCATAGAATAAAGTGTTTTTCATCTTATAATACGAGCTGAAACGCCTACAGCGAGTGTGAAACTCAAATGTACGTTTTCGGTATGAAGCGACTTTGCTTTCGATTGGGGCCTGTTTGGGTACTCGAAATGCATGAATCTTCCGTATTTGCACAGACTGAAGATTTTTTCATCTCAAAATACGAACTGAAACGCCTACAGCGAGTGTGAAACTCAAATGTACGATTTCGGTATAAAGCGACTTTGCGTTCAATTGGGGCGTGTTTGGCTGCCCAAAATGCATGAATCTTCAGTATTTGCATAGAATGAAGTGTTTTTCATCTAAAAATACGAACTGAAACGCCTACAGCGAGTGTGAAACTCAAATGTACGATTTCGGTATAAAGCGACTTTGCGTTCCATTGGGGCGTGTTTGGCTGCCCAAAATGCATGAATCTTGCGTATTTGCATAGAATAAAGTGTTTTCCATCTTATAATACGAGCTGAAACGCCTACAGCGAGTGTGAAACTCAAATGTACGTTTTCGGTATGAAGCGACTTTGCTTTCGATTGGGGCCTGTTTGGGTACTCGAAATGCATGAATCTTCCGTATTTGCATCGACTGAAGATTTTTTCACCTCAAAATACGAACAGAAACGCCTACAGCGAGTGTGAAACTCAAATGTACGATATCGGTATAAAGCTACTTTGCGTTCGATTGGGGCTTGTTTGGCTGCTGAAAACGCATGAATCTTGCGTATTTGTATAGAATGAAGTATTTGTCGTCTCATAATACGAGCTGGAACTCATACAGCATGCGTAAAACTCGAATAAAGGAATTCGGTATAAGGCGACTAAGCGTTCGTGTGGGACGTGTTTGGCTGCCCAAAATGCATGAATCTTGAATATTTGCATAGAATGAAGTTTTTTTCATCTTATAATACGAGCTGAAACGCGTACAGCGAGAGTGAAACTCAAATGCACGATTTCGGTATAAAGCGACTTTCCGTTCGATTCGGGCGTGTTTGGCTGCCCAAAACCATGAATCTTACGTATTTCCATAGAATGAAGTGGTTTTCATTTTATAATACGAGCTTGAACGTTTACATCGAGTGTGAAACTCAAATGTACGTTTTCGGTATGAAGCGACTTTGCTTTCGATTGGGGCCTGTTTGGCTGCTCAAAACGCATGAATCTTGCGTATTTGTATAGTATGAAGTATTTTTCATTTCATAATACGAGCTGGAACGCATACAGCGAGCGTAAAACTCGAGTAAACGAATTCGGTATAAGGCGACTTTTTGTTCCTTTGGGACGTGTTTGGGTGCTCACAATGCCTGAATCTTGCATATTTGCATAGAATGAAGTATTTTTCATCTCAAAATACGAGCTGAAACGCCTACAGCGAGTGTGAAACTCATATGTACGATTTCGGTATAAAGCGACTTTGCGTTCCATTGGGGCGTGTTTGGCTGCCCAAAATGCATGAATCTTGCGTATTTGCATAGAATAAAGTGTTTTTCATCTTATAATACGAGCTGAAACGCCTACAGCGAGTGTGAAACTCAAATGTACGTTTTCGGTATGAAGCGACTTTGCTTTCGATTGGGGCCTGTTTGGGTACTCGAAATGCATGAATCTTCCGTATTTGCACAGACTGAAGATTTTTTCATCTCCAAATACGAACTGAAACGCCTACAGCGAGTGTGAAACTCAAATGTACGATATCGGTATAAAGCTACCTTGCGTTCGATTGGGGCTTGTTTGGCTGCTCAAAACGGATGAATCTTGCGTATTTGTATAGAATGAAGTCTTTTCATTTCATAATACCAGCTGGAACGCATACAGCGAGCGTAAAACTCGAGTAAACGAATTCGGTATAAGGCGACTTTTTGTTCCTTTGGGACGTGCTTGGGTGCTCACAATGCCTGAATCTTGCATATTTGCATAGAATGAAGTATTTTTCATCTCAAAATACGAGCTTGAACGTTTACATCGAGTGTGAAACTCAAATGTACGATTTCGGTATAAAGCGACTTTGCGTTCAATTGGGGCGTGTTTGGCTGCCCAAAATGCATGAATGTTGCGTATTTGCATAGAATAAAGTGTTTTTCATCTCAAAATACGAGCTGAAACGCCTACAGCGAGTGTGAAACTCAATTGTACGATTTCTGTATGAAGCGACTTTGCATTCGATTGGGGCCTGTTTGGGTACTCGAAATGCATGAATCTTCAGTATTTGCATAGAATGAAGTATTTTTCATCTCAAAATACGAGCTGAAACGCCTACAGCGAGTGTGAAACTCAAATGTACGATTTCAGTATGAAGCGACTTTGCTTTCGATTGGAGCCTGTTTGGCTGCTCAAAACGCATGAATCTTGCGTATTTGTATAGTATGAAGTATTTTTCATTTCATAATACGAGCTGGAACGCATACAGCGAGCGTAAAACTCGAGTAAACGAATTCGGTATAAGGCGACTTTTTGTTCCTTTGGGTCGTGTTCGGGTGCTCACAATGCCTGAATCTTGCATATTTGCATAGAATGAAGTATTTTTCATCTCAAAATACGAGCTGGAACGCCTACAGCGAGTGTGAAACTCAATTGTACGTTTTCGGTATGAAGCGATTTTGCTTTCGTTTGGGGCGTGTTTGGCTGCTCAAAAGGCATGAATCTTGCGTATTTGTATATAATGAAGTATTTTTCGTCTCATAATACGAGCTGGAACCCATACAGCATGCGTAAAACTCGAATAAAGGAATTCGGTATAAGGCGACTATGCGTTCGTGTGGGACGTGTTTGGCTGCCCAAAATGCATGAATCTTGCACATTTGCATTTCTATGGCATTCTTTCTTTGCATTTCTATTTAATTCTTGAAGTTTTTTCCATCTTATGATACGAGCTGAAACGCGTACAGCGAGTGTGAAACTCAAATGTACGATTTCGGTATAAAGCGAGTTTGCGTTCCATTGGGGCGTGTTTGGCTGCCCAAAATGGATAAATCTTGCGTATTTGAATAGAATAAAGAGTTTTTTATCTTATAATACGAGCTGGAACCCATACAGCATGAGTAAAACTCGAATAAAGGAATTCGGTATAAGGCGACTATGCGTTCGTGTGGGACGTGTTTGGGTGCCCAAAATGCATGAATCTTGCATATTCGCATAGAATGAAGTTTTTTTCATCTTATAATATGACCTGAAACGCGTACAGCGAGTGTGAAACTCAAATGTACGATTTCGGTATAAAGCGACTTTGCGTTCGATTCGGGAGTGTTTGGCTGCCCCAAAATGCATGAATCTTGAATATTTGCATAGAATGAAGTTTTTTTCATCTTATAATACGAGCTGAAACGCGTACAGCGAGAGTGAAACTCAAATGCACGATTTCGGTATAAAGCGACTTTCCGTTCGATTCGGGCGTGCTTGGCTGCCCAAAATGCATGAATGTTGCGTATTTGCATAGAATAAAGTGTTTTTCATCTTATAATACGAGCTTGAACGTTTACATCGAGTGTGAAACTCAAATGTACGTTTTCGGTATGAAGCGACTTTGCTTTCGATTGGGGCCTGTTTGGCTGCTCAAAACGCATGAATCTTGCGTATTTGTATAGTATGAAGTATTTTTCATTTCATAATACGAGCTGGAACGCATACAGCGAGCGTAAAACTCGAGTAAACGAATTCGGTATAAGGCGACTTTTTGTTCCTTTGGGACGTGTTTGGGTGCTCACAATGCCTGAATCTTGCATATTTGCATAGAATGAAGTATTTTTCATCTCAAAATACGAGCTGAAACGCCTACAGCGAGTGTGAAACTCAAATGTACGATTTCGGTATAAAGCGACTTTGCGTTCCATTGGGGCGTGTTTGGCTGCCCAAAATGCATGAATCTTGCGTATTTGCATAGAATAAAGTGTTTTTCATCTTATAATACGAGCTGAAACGCCTACAGCGAGTGTGAAACTCAAATGTACGTTTTCGGTATAAAGCGACTTTGCTTTCGATTGGTGCCTGTTTGGGTACTCGAAATGCATGAATCTTGCGTATTTGTATAGAATGAAGTCTTTTCATTTCATAATACCAGCTGGAACGCATACAGCGAGCGTAAAACTCGAGTAAACGAATTCGGTATAAGGCGACTTTTTGTTCCTTTGGGACGTGCTTGGGTGCTCACAATGCGTGAATCTTGCATATTTGCATAGAATGAAGTATTTTTCATCTCAAAATACGAGCTTGAACGTTTACATCGAGTGTGAAACTCAAATGTACGATTTCGGTATAAAGCGACTTTGCGTTCAATTGGGGCGTGTTTGGCTGCCCAAAATGCATGAATGTTGCGTATTTGCATAGAATAAAGTGTTTTTCATCTCAAAATACGAGCTGAAACGCCTACAGCGAGTGTGAAACTCAATTGTACGATTTCTGTATGAAGCGACTTTGCATTCGATTGGGGCCTGTTTGGGTACTCGAAATGCATGAATCTTGCGTATTTGTATAGTATGAAGTATTTTTCATTTCATAATACGAGCTGGAACGCATACAGCGAGCGTAAAACTCGAGTAAACGAATTCGGTATAAGGCGACTTTTTGTTCCTTTGGGTCGTGTTCGGGTGCTCACAATGCCTGAATCTTGCATATTTGCATAGAATGAAGTATTTTTCATCTCAAAATACGAGCTGAAACGCCTACAGCGAGTGTGAAACTCAATTGTACGTTTTCGGTATGAAGCGATTTTGCTTTCGATTGGGGCGTGTTTGGCTGCTCAAAAGGCATGAATCTTGCGCATTTGAATAGAATGAAGTGTTTTTCATCTTCTACGAGCGGAAACGTCTACAGCTACTGTGAAACTTAAATGTACGATTTCGGTATAAAGCGACTTTGCGTTCCATTGGGGCGTGTTTGGCTGCCCAAAATGCATGAATCTTGCGTATTTGCATAGAATAAAGTGTTTTTCATCTTCTACGAGCGGAAACGTCTACAGCTACTGTGAAACTTAAATGTACGATTTCGTTATGAAGGGAGTTTGCGTTCGAATGGGGCGGGTTTGGCTTCTCGAAATGCATGCGCCTTGCGTATTTGAATAGAATGAAGTGTTTTTCATCTTCTACGAGCGGAAACGCCTACAGCTAGTGTGAAACTCAATTGTACGTTTTCGGTATGAAGCGATTTTGCTTTCGATTAGGGCGTGTTTGGCTGCTCAAAACGCATGAATCTTGCGTATTTGTATACGATGAAGTATTTTTCGTCTCATAAGACGAGCTGGAACCCATACAGCATGCGTGAAACTCGAATAAAGGAATTCGGTATAAGGCGACTATGCGTTCGTCTGGGATGTGTTTGGGTGCCCAAAATGCATGAATCTTGCATATTTGCATAGAATTAAGTTTTTTTCATCTTATAATATGACCTGAAACGCGTACAGCGAGTGTGAAACTCAAATGTACGATTTCGGTATAAAGCGACTTTGCGTTCGATTCGGGAGTGTTTGGCTGCCCAAAAAGCATGAATCTTGCGTATTTGCATAGAATGAAGTGGTTTTCATTTCATAATACGAGCTTGAACGTTTACTTCGAGTGTGAAACTCAAATGTACGATTTCAGTATAAAGCGACTTTGCGTTCAATTGGGGCGTGTTTGGCTGCCCAAAATGCATGAATGTTGCGTATTTGCATAGAATAAAGTGTTTTTCATCTTATAATACGAGCTGAAACGCCTACAGCGAGTGTGAAACTCAAATGTACGTTTTCGGCATGAAGCGACTTTGCTTTCGATTGGGGCCTGTTTGGCTGCTCAAAACGCATGAATCTTGCGTATTTGTATAGTATGAAGTATTTTTCATTTCATAATACGAGCTGGAACGCATACAGCGAGCGTAAAACTCGAGTAAACGAATTCGGTATAAGGCGACTTTTTGTTTCTTCGGGTCGTGTTCGGGTGCTCACAATGCCTGAATCTTGCGTATTTGCATAGAATAAAGTGTTTTTCATCTCATAATACGAACTGGAACCCATACAGCATGCGTAAAACTCGAATAAAGGAATTCGGTATAAGGCGACTATGCGTTCGTGTGGGGCGCGTTTGGCTGCCCAAAATGCATGAATGTTGCATATTTGCATAGAATAAAGTTTTTTTCATCTCAAAATACGAGCTGAAACGCCTACAGCGAGTGTGAAACTCAAATGTACGATTTCGGTATGAAGCGACTTTGCATTCGATTGGGGCCTGTTTGGGTACTCGAAATGCATGAATCTTCAGTATTTGCATAGAATGAAGTGTTTTTCATCTAAAAATACGAACTGAAACGCCTACAGCGAGTGTGAAACTTAAATGTACGATTTCGGTATAAAGCTACTTTGCGTTCGATTGGGGCTTGTTTGGCTGCCCAAAATGCATGAATCTTGCGTATTTGTATAGAATGAAGTCTTTTCATTTTCATAATACCAGCTGGAACTCATACAGCATGCATAAAACTCGAATAAAGGAATTCGATATAAGGCGACTAAGCGTTCGTGTGGGACGTGTTTGGCTGCCCAAAATGCATGAATCTTGAATATTTGCATAGAATGAAGTTTTTTTCATCTTATGATACGAGCTGAAACGCGTACAGCGAGTGTGAAACTGAAATCTACGATTTCGGTATAAAGCGACTATCCGTTCGATTCGGGCGTGTTTGGCTGCTCAAAACCATGAATCTTGCGTATTTCCATAGAATGACGTGGTTTTCATTTTATAATACGAGCTTGAACGTTTACATCGAGTGTGAAACTCAAATGTACGATTTCGGTATAAAGCGAGTTTGCGTTCCATTGGGGCGTGTTTGGCTGCCCAAAATCGATAAATCTTGCGTATTTGAATAGAATAAAGTGTTTTTTATCTTATAATACGAGCTGAAACACCTACAGCGAGTGTGAAACTCAATTGTACGTTTTCGGTATGAAGCGATTTTGCTTTCGATTGAGGCGTGTTTGGCTGCTCAAAACGCATCAATCTTGCGTATTTGTATACGATGAAGTATTTTTCGTCTCATAATACGAGCTGGAACCCATACAGCATGCGTAAAACTCGAATAAAGGAATTCGGTATAAGGCGACTATGCGTTCGTGTGGGACGTGTTTGGCTGCCCAAAATGCATGAATCTTGCGTATTTGCATAGAAAGAAGTTTTTTTCATCTTATAATACGAGCTGAAACACCTACAGTGAGTGGGAAACTCAATTGTACGTTTTCGGTATGAAGCGACTTTGCTTTCGATTGGGGCGTGTTTGGCTACTCGAAATGCATGAGTCTTGCGTATTTGAATAGAATGAAGTTTTTTTCATCTTCTACGAGCGGAAACGTCTACAGCTACTGTGAAACTTAAATGTACGATTTCGGTATGAAGGGAGTTTGCGTTCGAATGGGGCGGGTTTGGCTTCTCGAAATGCATGCGCCTTGCGTATTTGAATAGAATGAAGTGTTTTTCATCTTCTACGAGCGGAAACGCCTACAGCTAGTGTGAAACTCAATTGTACGTTTTCGGTATGAAGCGATTTTGCTTTCGATTAGGGCGTGTTTGGCTGCTCAAAACGCATGAATCTTGCGTATTTGTATACGATGAAGTATTTTTCGTCTCATAAGACGAGCTGGAACCCATACAGCATGCGTGAAACTCGAATAAAGGAATTCGGTATAAGGCGACTATGCGTTCGTGTGGGACGTGTTTGGGTGCCCAAAATGCATGAATCTTGCATATTTGCATAGAATTAAGTTTTTTTCATCTTATAATATGACCTGAAACGCGTACAGCGAGTGTGAAACTCAAATGTACGATTTCGGTATAAAGCGACTTTGCGTTCGATTCGGGAGTGTTTGGCTGCCCAAAAAGCATGAATCTTGCGTATTTGCATAGAATGAAGTGGTTTTCATTTCATAATACGAGCTTGAACGTTTACTTCGAGTGTGAAACTCAAATGTACGATTTCGGTATAAAGCGACTTTGCGTTCAATTGGGGCGTGTTTGGCTGCCCAAAATGCATGAATGTTGCGTATTTGCATAGAATAAAGTGTTTTTCATCTCAAAATACGAGCTGAAACGCCTACAGCGAGTGTGAAACTCAATCGTACGATTTCTGCATGAAGCGACTTTGCATTCGATTGGGGCCTGTTTGGGTACTCGAAATGCATGAATCTTCAGTATTTGCATAGAATGAAGTGTTTTTCATCTCAAAATACGAGCTTAAACGCCTACAGCGAGTGTGAAACTCAAATGTACGATTTCGGTATAAAGCGACTTTGCGTTCCATTGGGGCGTGTTTGGCTGCCCAAAATGCATGAATCTTGCGTATTTGCATAGAATAAAGTGTTTTTCATCTTCTACGAGCGGAAACGTCTACAGCTACTGTGAAACTTAAATGTACGATTTCGTTATGAAGGGAGTTTGCGTTCGAATGGGGCGGGTTTGGCTTCTCGAAATGCATGCGCCTTGCGTATTTGAATAGAATGAAGTGTTTTTCATCTTCTACGAGCGGAAACGCCTACAGCTAGTGTGAAACTCAATTGTACGTTTTCGGTATGAAGCGATTTTGCTTTCGATTAGGGCGTGTTTGGCTGCTCAAAACGCATGAATCTTGCGTATTTGTATACGATGAAGTATTTTTCGTCTCATAAGACGAGCTGGAACCCATACAGCATGCGTGAAACTCGAATAAAGGAATTCGGTATAAGGCGACTATGCGTTCGTGTGGGATGTGTTTGGGTGCCCAAAATGCATGAATCTTGCATATTTGCATAGAATTAAGTTTTTTTCATCTTATAATATGACCTGAAACGCGTACAGCGAGTGTGAAACTCAAATGTACGATTTCGGTATAAAGCGACTTTGCGTTCGATTCGGGAGTGTTTGGCTGCCCAAAAAGCATGAATCTTGCGTATTTGCATAGAATGAAGTGGTTTTCATTTCATAATACGAGCTTGAACGTTTACTTCGAGTGTGAAACTCAAATGTACGATTTCAGTATAAAGCGACTTTGCGTTCAATTGGGGCGTGTTTGGCTGCCCAAAATGCATGAATGTTGCGTATTTGCATAGAATAAAGTGTTTTTCATCTCAAAATACGAGCTGAAACGCCTACAGCGAGTGTGAAACTCAATCGTACGATTTCTGCATGAAGCGACTTTGCATTCGATTGGGGCCTGTTTGGGTACTCGAAATGCATGAATCTTCAGTATTTGCATAGAATGAAGTGTTTTTCATCTCAAAATACGAGCTGAAACGTCTACAGCGAGTGTGAAACTCAAATGTACGATTTCGGTATAAAGCGACTTTGCGTTCCATTGGGGCGTGTTTGGCTGCCCAAAATGCATGAATCTTGCGTATTTGCATAGAATAAAGTGTTTTTCATCTTCTACGAGCGGAAACGTCTACAGCTACTGTGAAACTTAAATGTACGATTTCGGTATGAAGGGAGTTTGCGTTCGAATGGGGCGGGTTTGGCTTCTCGAAATGCATGAGTCTTGCGTATTTGAATAGAATGAAGTGTTTTTCATCTTCTACGAGCGGAAACGCCTACAGCTAGTGTGAAACTCAAATGTACGATTTCGGTATAAAGCGAGTTTGCGTTCCATTGGGGCGTGTTTGGCTGCTTAAAATCGATAAATCTTGCGAATTTGAATAGAATAAAGTGTTTTTTATCTTATAATACGAGCTGAAACACCTACAGCGAGTGTGAAACTCAATTGTACGTTTTCGGTATGAAGCGATTTTGCTTTCGATTGAGGCGTGTTTGGCTGCTCAAAACGCATCAATCTTGCGTATTTGTATACGATGAAGTATTTTTCGTCTCATAATACGAGCTGGAACCCATACAGCATGCGTAAAACTCGAATAAAGGAATTCGGTATAAGGCGACTATGCGTTCGTGTGGGACGTGTTTGGGTGCCCAAAATGCCTGAATCTTGCATATTTGCATAGAATGAAGTTTTTTTCATCTTATAATATGACCTGAAACGCGTACAGCGAGTGTGAAACTCAAATGTACGATTTCGGTATAAAGCGACTTTGCGTTCGATTCGGGAGTGTTTGGCTGCCCAAAAAGCATTAATCTTGCGTATTTGCATAGAATGAAGTGGTTTTCATTTCATAATACGAGCTTGAACGTTTACATCGAGTGTGAAACTCAAATGTACGATTTCGGTATAAAGCGACTTTGCGTTCAATTGGGGCGTGTTTGGCTGCCCAAAATGCATGAATGCTGCGTATTTGCATAGAATAAAGTGTTTTTCATCTTAAAATACGAGCTGAAACGCCTACAGCGAGTGTGAAACTCAATCGTACGATTTCTGTATGAAGCGACTTTGCATTCGATTGGGGCCTGTTTGGGTACTCGAAATGCATGAATCTTCAGTATTTGCATAGAATGAAGTGTTTTTCATCTAAAAATACGAACTGAAACGCCTACAGCGAGTGTGAAACTCAAATGTACGATTTTGGTATAAAGCGACTTTGCGTTCCATTGGGGCGTGTTTGGCTGCCCAAAATGCATGAATCTTGCGTATTTGCATAGAATAAAGTGTTTTTCATCTTATAATACGAGCTGAAACGCCTACAGCGAGTGTGAAACTCAAATGTACGTTTTCGGTATGAAGCGACTTTGCTTTCGATTGGGGCCTGTTTGGATACTCGAAATGCATGAATCTTCCGTATTTGCATAGACTGAAGATTTTTTCATCTCAAAATACGAACAGAATGAAATGAAATGAAGCGATTTTGCTTTCGATTGGGGCGTGTTTGGCTGCTCAAAAGGCATGAATCTTGCGCATTTGTATAGAATGAAGTATTTTTCGTCTCATAATACGAGCTGGAACTCATGCAGCATGCATAAAACTCGAATAAAAATTCGGTATAAGGCGACTAAGCGTTCGTGTGAGACGTGTTTGGCTGCCCAAAATGCATGAATCTTGAATATTTGCATAGAATGAAGTTTTTTTCATCTTATGATACGAGCTGAAACGCGTACAGCGAGTGTGAAACTCAAATCTACGATTTCGGTATAAAGCGACTTTCCGTTCGATTCGGGCGTGTTTGGCTGCCCAAAACCATGAATCTTGCGTATTTCCATAGAATGAAGTGGTTTTCATTTTATAATACGAGCTTGAACGTTTACATCGAGTGTGAAACTCAAATGTACGATTTCGGTATAAAGCGACTTTGCGTTCAATTGGGGCGTGTTTGGCTGCCCAAAATGCATGAATGCTGCGTATTTGCATAGAATAAAGTGTTTTTCATCTTAAAATACGAGCTGAAACGCCTACAGCGAGTGTGAAACTCAATCGTACGATTTCTGTATGAAGCGACTTTGCATTCGATTGGGGCCTGTTTGGGTACTCGAAATGCATGAATCTTCAGTATTTGCATAGAATGAAGTGTTTTTCATCTAAAAATACGAACTGAAACGCCTACAGCGAGTGTGAAACTCAAATGTACGATTTCGGTATAAAGCGACTTTGCGTTCGATTCGGGAGTGTTTGGCTGCCCAAAAAGCATGAATCTTGCGTATTTGCATAGAATGAAGTGGTTTTCATTTCATAATACGAGCTTGAACGTTTACATCGAGTGTGAAACTCAAATGTACGATTTCGGTATAAAGCGACTTTGCGTTCAATTGGGGCGTGTTTGGATGCCCAAAATGCATGAATGTTGCGTATTTGCATAGAATAAAGTGTTTTTCATCTCAAAATACGAGCTGAAACGCCTACAGCGAGTGTGAAACTCAATCGTACGATTTCTGTATGAAGCGACTTTGCATTCAATTGGGGCCTGTTTGGGTACTCGAAATGCATGAATCTTTAGTATTTGCATAGAATGAAGTGTTTTTCATCTAAAAATACGAGCTGAAACGCCTACAGCGAGTGTGAAACTCAAATGTACGTTTTCGGTATGAAGCGACTTTGCTTTCGATTGGGGCCTGTTTGGGTACTCGAAATGCATGAATCTTCCGTATTTGCATCGACTGAAGATTTTAACATCTCAAAATACGAACAGAAACGCCTACAGCGAGTGTGAAACTCAAATGTACGATATCGGTATAAAGCTACTTTGCGTTCGATTGGGGCTTGTTTGGCTGCTGAAAACGCATGAATCTTGCGTATTTGTATAGAATGAAGTCTTTTCATTTCATAATACCAGCTGGAACTCATACCGCATCCATAAAACTCGAATAAAGGAATTCGATATAAGGCGACTAAGCGTTCGTGTGGGACGTGTTTGGCTGCCCAAAATGCATGAATCTTGAATATTTGCATAGAATGAAGTTTTTTTCATCTTATAATACGAGCTGAAACGCGTACAGCGAGAGTGAAACTCAAATGCACGATTTCGGTATAAAGCGACTTTGCGTTCCATTGGGGCGTGTTTGGCTGCCCAAAATGCATGAATCTTGCGTATTTGCATAGAATGAAGTTTTTTTCATCTTATAATACGAGCTGAAACACCTACAGTGAGTGGGAAACTCAATTGTACGTTTTCGGTATGAAGCGACTTTGCTTTCGATTGGGGCGTGTTTGGCTACTCGAAATGCATGAGTCTTGCGTATTTGAATAGAATGAAGTGTTTTTCATCTTCTACGAGCGGAAACGTCTACAGCTAATGTGAAACTTAAATGTACGATTTCGGTATGAAGGGACTTTGCTTTCGAATGGGGCGGGTTTGGCTTCTCGAAATGCATGAGTCTTGCGTATTTGAATAGAATGAAGTGTTTTTCATCTTCTACGAGCGGAAACGCCTACAGCTAGTGTGAAACTCAATTGTACGTTTTCGGTATACAGCGACTTTGCGTTCGATTCGGGAGTGTTTGGCTGCCCAAAAAGCATGAATCTTGCGTATTTGCATAGAATGAAGTGGTTTTCATTTCATAATACGAGCTTGAACGTTTACATCGAGTGTGAAACTCAAATGTACGATTTCGGTATAAAGCGACTTTGCGTTCAATTGGGGCGTGTTTGGCTGCCCAAAATGCATGAATCTTGAATATTTGCATAGAATGAAGTTTTTTTCATCTTATAATACGAGCTGAAACGCGTACAGCGAGAGTGAAACTCAATCGTACGATTTCTGTATGAAGCGACTTTGCATTCAATTGGGGCCTGTTTGGGTACTTGAAATGCATGAATCTTGCGTATTTGCATAGAATGATGTGTTTTTCATCTAAAAATACGAACTGAAACGCCTACAGCGAGTGTGAAACTCAAATGTACGATTTCGGTATAAAGCGACTTTGCGTTCCATTGGGGCGTGTTTGGCTGCCCAAAATGCATGAATCTTGCGTATTTGCATAGAATAAAGTGTTTTTCTCCTTATAATACGAGCTGAAACGCCTACAGCGCGTGTGAAACTCAAATGTACGTTTTCGGTATGAAGCGACTTTGCTTTCGATTGGGGCCTGTTTGGGTACTCGAAATGCATGAATCTTCCGTATTTGCATTGACTGAAGATTTTTTCATCTCAAAATACGAACAGAAACGCCTACAGCGAGTGTGAAACTCAAATGTACGATATCGGTATAAAGCTACTTTGCGTTCGATTGGGGCTTGTTTGGCTGCTGAAAACGCATGAATCTTGCGTATTTGTATAGAATGAAGTCTTTTCATTTCATAATACCAGCTGGAACTCATACAGCATGCATAAAACTCGAATAAAGGAATTCGATATAAGGCGACTAAGCGTTCGTGTGGGACGTGTTTGGCTGCCCAAAATGCATGAATCTTGAATATTTGCATAGAATGAAGTTTTTTTCATCTTATAATACGAGCTGAAACGCGTACAGCGAGAGTGAAACTCAAATGCACGATTTCGGTATAAAGCGACTTTGCGTTCCATTGGGGCGTGTTTGGCTGCCCAAAATGCATGAATCTTGCGTATTTGCATAGAATGAAGTTTTTTTCATCTTATAATACGAGCTGAAACACCTACAGTGTGTGGGAAACTCAATTGTACGTTTTCGGTATGAAGCGACTTTGCTTTCGATTGGGGCGTGTTTGGCTACTCGAAATGCATGAGTCTTGCGTATTTGAATAGAATGAAGTGTTTTTCATCTTCTACGAGCGGAAACGTCTACAGCTACTGTGAAACTTAAATGTACGATTTCGGTATGAAGGGACTTTGCTTTCGAATGGGGCGGGTTTGGCTTCTCGAAATGCATGAGTCTTGCGTATTTGAATAGAATGAAGTGTTTTTCATCTTCTACGAGCGGAAACGCCTACAGCTAGTGTGAAACTCAATTGTACGTTTTCGGTATGAAGCGATTTTGCTTTTGATTAGGGCGTGTTTGGCTGCCCAAAATGGATAAATCTTGCGTATTTGAATAGAATAAAGTGTTTTTTATCTTATAATACGAGCTGAAACACCTACAGCGAGTGTGAAACTCAATTGTACGTTTTCTGTATGAAGCGATTTTGCTTTCGATTGAGGCGTGTTTGGCTGCTCAAAACGCATCAATCTTGCGTATTTGTATACGATGAAGTATTTTTCGTCTCATAATACGAGCTGGAACCCATACAGCATGCGTAAAACTCGAATAAAGGAATTCGGTATAAGGCGACTATGCGTTCGTGTGGGACGTGTTTGGGTGCCCAAAGTGCACGAATCTTGCATATTTGCATAGAATGAAGTTCCTTTCATCTTATAATATGACCTGAAACGCGTACAGCGAGTGTGAAACTCAAATGTACGATTTCGGTATAAAGCGACTCTGCGTTCGATTCGGGAGTGTTTGGCTGCCCAAAAAGCATGAATCTTGCGTATTTGCATAGAATGAAGTGGTTTTCATTTCATAATACGAGCTTGAACGTTTACATCGAGTGTGAAACTCAAATGTACGATTTCGGTATAAAGCGACTTTGCGTTCAATTGGGGCGTGTTTGGCTGCCCAAAATGCATGAATCTTGCGTATTTGCATAGAATAAAGTGTTTTTCATCTTATAATACGAGCTGAAACGCCTACAGCGAGTGTGAAACTCAAATGGACGTTTTCGGCATGAAGCGACTTTGCTTTCGATTGGGGCCTGTTTGGCTGCTCAAAACGCATGAATCTTGCGTATTTGTATAGTATGAAGTATTTTTCATTTCATAATACGAGCTGGAACGCATACAGCGAGCGTAAAACTCGAGTAAACGAATTCGGTATAAGGCGACTTTTTGTTCCTTCGGGTCGTGTTCGGGTGCTCACAATGCCTGAATCTTGCATATTTGCATAGAATGAAGTATTTTTCATCTCAAAATACGAGCTGAAACGCCTACAGCGAGTGTGAAACTCAATTGTACGTTTTCGGTATGAAGCGACTTTGCTTTCGATTGGGGCCTGTTTGGGTACTCGAAATGCATGAATCTTCCGTATTTGCATCGACTGAAGATTTTTTCATCTCAAAATACGAACAGAAACGCCTACAGCGAGTGTGAAACTCAAATGTACGATATCGGTATAAAGCTACTTTGCGTTCGATTGGGGCGTGTTTGGCTACTTGAAATGCATGAGTCTTGCGTATTTGAATAGAATGAAGTGTTTTTCATCTTCTACGAGCGGAAACGTCTACAGCTACTGTGAAACTTAAATGTACGATTTCGGTATGAAGGGACTTTGCTTTCGAATGGGGCGGGTTTGGCTTCTCGAAATGCATGAGTCTTGCGTATTTGAATAGAATGAAGTGTTTTTCATCTTCTACGAGCGGAAACGCCTACAGCTAGTGTGAAACTCAATTGTACGTTTTCGGTATGAAGCGATTTTGCTTTTGATTAGGGCGTGTTTGGCTGCCCAAAATGGATAAATCTTGCGTATTTGAATAGAATAAAGTGTTTTTTATCTTATAATACGAGCTGAAACACCTACAGCGAGTGTGAAACTCAATTGTACGTTTTCGGTATGAAGCGATTTTGCTTTCGATTGAGGCGTGTTTGGCTGCTCAAAACGCATCAATCTTGCGTATTTGTATACGATGAAGCATTTTTCGTCTCATAATACGAGCTGGAACCCATACAGCATGCGTAAAACTCGAATAAAGGAATTCGGTATAAGGCGACTGTGCGTTCGTGTGGGACGTGTTTGGGTGCCCAAAATGCACGAATCTTGCATATTTGCATAGAATGAAGTTTTTTTCATCTTATAATATGACCTGAAACGCGTACAGCGAGTGTGAAACTCAAATGTACGATTTCGGTATAAAGCGACTTTGCGTTCGATTCGGGAGTGTTTGGCTGCCCAAAAAGCATGAATCTTGCGTATTTGCATAGAATGAAGTGGTTTTCATTTCATAATACGAGCTTGAACGTTTACATCGAGTGTGAAACTCAAATGTACGATTTCGGTATAAAGCGACTTTGCGTTCAATTGGGGCGTGTTTGGCTGCCCAAAATGCATGAATCTTGCGTATTTGCATAGAATAAAGTGTTTTTCATCTTATAATACGAGCTGAAACGCCTACAGCGAGTGTGAAACTCAAATGGACGTTTTCGGCATGAAGCGACTTTGCTTTCGATTGGGGCCTGTTTGGCTGCTCAAAACGCATGAATCTTGCGTATTTGTATAGTATGAAGTATTTTTCATTTTATAATACGAGCTGGAACGCATACAGCGAGCGTAAAACTCGAGTAAACGAATTCGGTATAAGGCGACTTTTTGTTCCTTCGGGTCGTGTTCGGGTGCTCACAATGCCTGAATCTTGCATATTTGCATAGAATGAAGTATTTTTCATCTCAAAATACGAGCTGAAACGCCTACAGCGAGTGTGAAACTCAATTGTACGTTTTCGGTATGAAGCGATTTTGCTTTCGATTGGGGCGTGTTTGGCTGCTCAAAAGGCATGAATCTTGCGCATTTGTATAGAATGAAGTATTTTTCGTCTCATAATACGAGCTGGAACTCATGCAGCATGCATAAAACTCGAATAAAAATTCGGTATAAGGCGACTAAGCGTTCGTGTGAGACGTGTTTGGCTGCCCAAAATGCATGAATCTTGAATATTTGCATAGAATGAGGTTTTTTTCATCTTATGATACGAGCTGAAACGCGTACAGCGAGTGTGAAACTCAAATCTACGATTTCGGTATAAAGCGACTTTCCGTTCGATTCGGGCGTGTTTGGCTGCCCAAAACCATGAATCTTGCGTATTTGTATATAATGAAGTATTTTTCGTCTCATAATACGAGCTGGAACCCATACAGCATGCGTAAAACTCGAATAAAGGAATTCGGTATAAGGCGACTATGCGTTCGTGTGGAACGTGTTTGGCTGCCCAAAATGCATGAATCTTGCACATTTGCATTTCTATGGCATTCTTTCTTTGCATTTCTATTTAATTCTTGAAGTTTTTTCCATCTTATGATACGAGCTGAAACGCGTACAGCGAGTGTGAAACTCAAATGTACGATTTCTGTATAAAGCGAGTTTGCGTTCCATTGGGGCGTGTTTGGCTGCCCAAAATGGATAAATCTTGCGTATTTGAATAGAATAAAGTGTTTTTTATCTTATAATACGAGCTGGAACCCATACAGCATGAGTAAAACTCGAATAAAGGAATTCGGTATAAGGCGACTAAGCGTTCGTGTGGGACGTGTTTGGGTGCCCAAAATGCATGAATCTTGCATATTTGCATAGAACGAAGTTTTTTTCATCTTATAATATGACCTGAAACGCGTACAGCGAGTGTGAAACTCAAATGTACGATTTCGGTATAAAGCGACTTTGCGTTCGATTCGGGAGTGTTTGGCTGCCCCAAAAAGCATGAATCTTGCGTATTTGCATAGAATGAAGTGGTTTTCATTTCATAATACGAGCTTGAACGTTTACATCGAGTGTGAAACTCAAATGTACGATTTCGGTATAAAGCGACTTTGCGTTCAATTGGGGCGTGCTTGGCTGCCCAAAATGCATGAATGTTGCGTATTTGCATAGAATAAAGTGTTTTTCATCTTATAATACGAGCTGAAACGCCTACAGCGAGTGTGAAACTCAAATGTACGTTTTCGGTATGAAGCGACTTTGCTTTCGATTGGGGCCTGTTTGGGTACTCGAAATGCATGAATCTTCCGTATTTGCACAGACTGAAGATTTTTTCATCTCAAAATACGAACTGAAACGCCTACAGCGAGTGTGAAACTCAAATGTACGATATCGGTATAAAGCTACCTTGCGTTCGATTGGGGCTTGTTTGGCTGCTCGAAACGCATGAATCTTGCGTATTTGTATAGAATGAAGTCTTTTCATTTCATAATACCAGCTGGAACGCATACAGCGAGCGTAAAACTCGAGTAAACGAATTCGGTATAAGGCGACTTTTTGTTCCTTTGGGACGTGCTTGGGTGCTCACAATGCCTGAATCTTGCATATTTGCATAGAATGAAGTATTTTTCATCTCAAAATACGAGCTGAAACGCCTACAGCGAGTGTGAAACTCAAATGTACGATTTCGGTATAAAGCCATTTTGCGTTCCATTGGGGCGTGTTTGGCTGCCCAAAATGCATGAATCTTGCGTATTTGCATAGAATAAAGTGTTTTTCATCTTATAATACGAGCTGAAACGCCTACAGCGAGTGTGAAACTCAAATGTACGTTTTCGGTATGAAGCGATTTTGCTTTCGATATAGGCGTGTTTGGCTGCTCAAAACGCATCAATCTTGCGTATTTGTATAGAATGAAGTCTTTTCATTTCATAATACCAGCTGGAACTCATACAGCATGCATAAAACTCGAATAAAGGAATTCAATATAAGGCGACTAAGCGTTCGTGTGGGACGTTTTTGGCTGCCCAAAATGCATGAATCTTGAATATTTGCATAGAATGAAGTTTTTTTCATCTTATAATACAAGCTGAAACGCGTACAGCGAGAGTGAAACTCAAATGCACGATTTCGGTATAAAGCGACTTTGCGTTCCATTGGGGCGTGTTTGGCTGCTCAAAAGGCATGAATCTTGCGCATTTGTATAGAATGAAGTATTTTTCGTCTCATAATACGAGCTGGAACTCATGCAGCATGCATAAAACTCGAATAAAAATTCGGTATAAGGCGAATAAGCGTTCGTGTGAGACGTGTTTGGCTGCCCAAAATGCATGAATCTTGAATATTTGCATTGAATGAAGTTTTTTTCATCTTATGATACGAGCTGAATGAAACGCGTACAGCGAGTGTGAAACTCAATCGTACGATTTCTGTATGAAGCGACTTTGCATTCGATTGGGGCCTGTTTGGGTACTCGAAATGCATGAATCTTCAGTATTTGCATAGAATGAAGTGTTTTTCATCTAAAAATACGAACTGAAACGCCTACAGCGAGTGTGAAACTCAAATGTACGATTTTGGTATAAAGCGACTTTGCGTTCCATTGGGGCGTGTTTGGCTGCCCAAAATGCATGAATCTTGCGTATTTGCATAGAATAAAGTGTTTTTCATCTTATAATACGAGCTGAAACGCCTACAGCGAGTGTGAAACTCAAATGTACGTTTTCGGTATGAAGCGACTTTGCTTTCGATTGGGGCCTGTTTGGATACTCGAAATGCATGAATCTTCCGTATTTGCATAGACTGAAGATTTTTTCATCTCAAAATACGAACAGAATGAAATGAAATGAAGCGATTTTGCTTTCGATTGGGGCGTGTTTGGCTGCTCAAAAGGCATGAATCTTGCGCATTTGTATAGAATGAAGTATTTTTCGTCTCATAATACGAGCTGGAACTCATGCAGCATGCATAAAACTCGAATAAAAATTCGGTATAAGGCGACTAAGCGTTCGTGTGAGACGTGTTTGGCTGCCCAAAATGCATGAATCTTGAATATTTGCATAGAATGAAGTTTTTTTCATCTTATGATACGAGCTGAAACGCGTACAGCGAGTGTGAAACTCAAATCTACGATTTCGGTATAAAGCGACTTTCCGTTCGATTCGGGCGTGTTTGGCTGCCCAAAACCATGAATCTTGCGTATTTCCATAGAATGAAGTGGTTTTCATTTTATAATACGAGCTTGAACGTTTACATCGAGTGTGAAACTCAAATGTACGATTTCGGTATAAAGCGACTTTGCGTTCAATTGGGGCGTGTTTGGCTGCCCAAAATGCATGAATGCTGCGTATTTGCATAGAATAAAGTGTTTTTCATCTTAAAATACGAGCTGAAACGCCTACAGCGAGTGTGAAACTCAATCGTACGATTTCTGTATGAAGCGACTTTGCATTCGATTGGGGCCTGTTTGGGTACTCGAAATGCATGAATCTTCAGTATTTGCATAGAATGAAGTGTTTTTCATCTAAAAATACGAACTGAAACGCCTACAGCGAGTGTGAAACTCAAATGTACGATTTCGGTATAAAGCGACTTTGCGTTCGATTCGGGAGTGTTTGGCTGCCCAAAAAGCATGAATCTTGCGTATTTGCATAGAATGAAGTGGTTTTCATTTCATAATACGAGCTTGAACGTTTACATCGAGTGTGAAACTCAAATGTACGATTTCGGTATAAAGCGACTTTGCGTTCAATTGGGGCGTGTTTGGATGCCCAAAATGCATGAATGTTGCGTATTTGCATAGAATAAAGTGTTTTTCATCTCAAAATACGAGCTGAAACGCCTACAGCGAGTGTGAAACTCAATCGTACGATTTCTGTATGAAGCGACTTTGCATTCAATTGGGGCCTGTTTGGGTACTCGAAATGCATGAATCTTTAGTATTTGCATAGAATGAAGTGTTTTTCATCTAAAAATACGAGCTGAAACGCCTACAGCGAGTGTGAAACTCAAATGTACGTTTTCGGTATGAAGCGACTTTGCTTTCGATTGGGGCCTGTTTGGGTACTCGAAATGCATGAATCTTCCGTATTTGCATCGACTGAAGATTTTAACATCTCAAAATACGAACAGAAACGCCTACAGCGAGTGTGAAACTCAAATGTACGATATCGGTATAAAGCTACTTTGCGTTCGATTGGGGCTTGTTTGGCTGCTGAAAACGCATGAATCTTGCGTATTTGTATAGAATGAAGTCTTTTCATTTCATAATACCAGCTGGAACTCATACCGCATCCATAAAACTCGAATAAAGGAATTCGATATAAGGCGACTAAGCGTTCGTGTGGGACGTGTTTGGCTGCCCAAAATGCATGAATCTTGAATATTTGCATAGAATGAAGTTTTTTTCATCTTATAATACGAGCTGAAACGCGTACAGCGAGAGTGAAACTCAAATGCACGATTTCGGTATAAAGCGACTTTGCGTTCCATTGGGGCGTGTTTGGCTGCCCAAAATGGATAAATCTTGCGTATTTGAATAGAATAAAGTGTTTTTTATCTTATAATACGAGCTGGAACCCATACAGCATGAGTAAAACTCGAATAAAGGAATTCGGTATAAGGCGACTAAGCGTTCGTGTGGGACGTGTTTGGGTGCCCAAAATGCATGAATCTTGCATATTTGCATAGAACGAAGTTTTTTTCATCTTATAATATGACCTGAAACGCGTACAGCGAGTGTGAAACTCAAATGTACGATTTCGGTATAAAGCGACTTTGCGTTCGATTCGGGAGTGTTTGGCTGCCCCAAAAAGCATGAATCTTGCGTATTTGCATAGAATGAAGTGGTTTTCATTTCATAATACGAGCTTGAACGTTTACATCGAGTGTGAAACTCAAATGTACGATTTCGGTATAAAGCGACTTTGCGTTCAATTGGGGCGTGCTTGGCTGCCCAAAATGCATGAATGTTGCGTATTTGCATAGAATAAAGTGTTTTTCATCTTATAATACGAGCTGAAACGCCTACAGCGAGTGTGAAACTCAAATGTACGTTTTCGGTATGAAGCGACTTTGCTTTCGATTGGGGCCTGTTTGGGTACTCGAAATGCATGAATCTTCCGTATTTGCACAGACTGAAGATTTTTTCATCTCAAAATACGAACTGAAACGCCTACAGCGAGTGTGAAACTCAAATGTACGATATCGGTATAAAGCTACCTTGCGTTCGATTGGGGCTTGTTTGGCTGCTCGAAACGCATGAATCTTGCGTATTTGTATAGAATGAAGTCTTTTCATTTCATAATACCAGCTGGAACGCATACAGCGAGCGTAAAACTCGAGTAAACGAATTCGGTATAAGGCGACTTTTTGTTCCTTTGGGACGTGCTTGGGTGCTCACAATGCCTGAATCTTGCATATTTGCATAGAATGAAGTATTTTTCATCTCAAAATACGAGCTGAAACGCCTACAGCGAGTGTGAAACTCAAATGTACGATTTCGGTATAAAGCCATTTTGCGTTCCATTGGGGCGTGTTTGGCTGCCCAAAATGCATGAATCTTGCGTATTTGCATAGAATAAAGTGTTTTTCATCTTATAATACGAGCTGAAACGCCTACAGCGAGTGTGAAACTCAAATGTACGTTTTCGGTATGAAGCGATTTTGCTTTCGATATAGGCGTGTTTGGCTGCTCAAAACGCATCAATCTTGCGTATTTGTATAGAATGAAGTCTTTTCATTTCATAATACCAGCTGGAACTCATACAGCATGCATAAAACTCGAATAAAGGAATTCAATATAAGGCGACTAAGCGTTCGTGTGGGACGTTTTTGGCTGCCCAAAATGCATGAATCTTGAATATTTGCATAGAATGAAGTTTTTTTCATCTTATAATACAAGCTGAAACGCGTACAGCGAGAGTGAAACTCAAATGCACGATTTCGGTATAAAGCGACTTTGCGTTCCATTGGGGCGTGTTTGGCTGCTCAAAAGGCATGAATCTTGCGCATTTGTATAGAATGAAGTATTTTTCGTCTCATAATACGAGCTGGAACTCATGCAGCATGCATAAAACTCGAATAAAAATTCGGTATAAGGCGAATAAGCGTTCGTGTGAGACGTGTTTGGCTGCCCAAAATGCATGAATCTTGAATATTTGCATTGAATGAAGTTTTTTTCATCTTATGATACGAGCTGAATGAAACGCGTACAGCGAGTGTGAAACTCAATCGTACGATTTCTGTATGAAGCGACTTTGCATTCGATTGGGGCCTGTTTGGGTACTCGAAATGCATGAATCTTCAGTATTTGCATAGAATGAAGTGTTTTTCATCTAAAAATACGAACTGAAACGCCTACAGCGAGTGTGAAACTCAAATGTACGATTTTGGTATAAAGCGACTTTGCGTTCCATTGGGGCGTGTTTGGCTGCCCAAAATGCATGAATCTTGCGTATTTGCATAGAATAAAGTGTTTTTCATCTTATAATACGAGCTGAAACGCCTACAGCGAGTGTGAAACTCAAATGTACGTTTTCGGTATGAAGCGACTTTGCTTTCGATTGGGGCCTGTTTGGATACTCGAAATGCATGAATCTTCCGTATTTGCATAGACTGAAGATTTTTTCATCTCAAAATACGAACAGAATGAAATGAAATGAAGCGATTTTGCTTTCGATTGGGGCGTGTTTGGCTGCTCAAAAGGCATGAATCTTGCGCATTTGTATAGAATGAAGTATTTTTCGTCTCATAATACGAGCTGGAACTCATGCAGCATGCATAAAACTCGAATAAAAATTCGGTATAAGGCGACTAAGCGTTCGTGTGAGACGTGTTTGGCTGCCCAAAATGCATGAATCTTGAATATTTGCATAGAATGAAGTTTTTTTCATCTTATGATACGAGCTGAAACGCGTACAGCGAGTGTGAAACTCAAATCTACGATTTCGGTATAAAGCGACTTTCCGTTCGATTCGGGCGTGTTTGGCTGCCCAAAACCATGAATCTTGCGTATTTCCATAGAATGAAGTGGTTTTCATTTTATAATACGAGCTTGAACGTTTACATCGAGTGTGAAACTCAAATGTACGATTTCGGTATAAAGCGACTTTGCGTTCAATTGGGGCGTGTTTGGCTGCCCAAAATGCATGAATGCTGCGTATTTGCATAGAATAAAGTGTTTTTCATCTTAAAATACGAGCTGAAACGCCTACAGCGAGTGTGAAACTCAATCGTACGATTTCTGTATGAAGCGACTTTGCATTCGATTGGGGCCTGTTTGGGTACTCGAAATGCATGAATCTTCAGTATTTGCATAGAATGAAGTGTTTTTCATCTAAAAATACGAACTGAAACGCCTACAGCGAGTGTGAAACTCAAATGTACGATTTCGGTATAAAGCGACTTTGCGTTCGATTCGGGAGTGTTTGGCTGCCCAAAAAGCATGAATCTTGCGTATTTGCATAGAATGAAGTGGTTTTCATTTCATAATACGAGCTTGAACGTTTACATCGAGTGTGAAACTCAAATGTACGATTTCGGTATAAAGCGACTTTGCGTTCAATTGGGGCGTGTTTGGATGCCCAAAATGCATGAATGTTGCGTATTTGCATAGAATAAAGTGTTTTTCATCTCAAAATACGAGCTGAAACGCCTACAGCGAGTGTGAAACTCAATCGTACGATTTCTGTATGAAGCGACTTTGCATTCAATTGGGGCCTGTTTGGGTACTCGAAATGCATGAATCTTTAGTATTTGCATAGAATGAAGTGTTTTTCATCTAAAAATACGAGCTGAAACGCCTACAGCGAGTGTGAAACTCAAATGTACGTTTTCGGTATGAAGCGACTTTGCTTTCGATTGGGGCCTGTTTGGGTACTCGAAATGCATGAATCTTCCGTATTTGCATCGACTGAAGATTTTAACATCTCAAAATACGAACAGAAACGCCTACAGCGAGTGTGAAACTCAAATGTACGATATCGGTATAAAGCTACTTTGCGTTCGATTGGGGCTTGTTTGGCTGCTGAAAACGCATGAATCTTGCGTATTTGTATAGAATGAAGTCTTTTCATTTCATAATACCAGCTGGAACTCATACCGCATCCATAAAACTCGAATAAAGGAATTCGATATAAGGCGACTAAGCGTTCGTGTGGGACGTGTTTGGCTGCCCAAAATGCATGAATCTTGAATATTTGCATAGAATGAAGTTTTTTTCATCTTATAATACGAGCTGAAACGCGTACAGCGAGAGTGAAACTCAAATGCACGATTTCGGTATAAAGCGACTTTGCGTTCCATTGGGGCGTGTTTGGCTGCCCAAAATGCATGAATCTTGCGTATTTGCATAGAATGAAGTTTTTTTCATCTTATAATACGAGCTGAAACACCTACAGTGAGTGGGAAACTCAATTGTACGTTTTCGGTATGAAGCGACTTTGCTTTCGATTGGGGCGTGTTTGGCTACTCGAAATGCATGAGTCTTGCGTATTTGAATAGAATGAAGTGTTTTTCATCTTCTACGAGCGGAAACGTCTACAGCTAATGTGAAACTTAAATGTACGATTTCGGTATGAAGGGACTTTGCTTTCGAATGGGGCGGGTTTGGCTTCTCGAAATGCATGAGTCTTGCGTATTTGAATAGAATGAAGTGTTTTTCATCTTCTACGAGCGGAAACGCCTACAGCTAGTGTGAAACTCAATTGTACGTTTTCGGTATACAGCGACTTTGCGTTCGATTCGGGAGTGTTTGGCTGCCCAAAAAGCATGAATCTTGCGTATTTGCATAGAATGAAGTGGTTTTCATTTCATAATACGAGCTTGAACGTTTACATCGAGTGTGAAACTCAAATGTACGATTTCGGTATAAAGCGACTTTGCGTTCAATTGGGGCGTGTTTGGCTGCCCAAAATGCATGAATCTTGAATATTTGCATAGAATGAAGTTTTTTTCATCTTATAATACGAGCTGAAACGCGTACAGCGAGAGTGAAACTCAATCGTACGATTTCTGTATGAAGCGACTTTGCATTCAATTGGGGCCTGTTTGGGTACTTGAAATGCATGAATCTTGCGTATTTGCATAGAATGATGTGTTTTTCATCTAAAAATACGAACTGAAACGCCTACAGCGAGTGTGAAACTCAAATGTACGATTTCGGTATAAAGCGACTTTGCGTTCCATTGGGGCGTGTTTGGCTGCCCAAAATGCATGAATCTTGCGTATTTGCATAGAATAAAGTGTTTTTCACCTTATAATACGAGCTGAAACGCCTACAGCGAGTGTGAAACTCAAATGTACGTTTTCGGTATGAAGCGACTTTGCTTTCGATTGGGGCCTGTTTGGGTACTCGAAATGCATGAATCTTCCGTATTTGCATTGACTGAAGATTTTTTCATCTCAAAATACGAACAGAAACGCCTACAGCGAGTGTGAAACTCAAATGTACGATATCGGTATAAAGCTACTTTGCGTTCGATTGGGGCTTGTTTGGCTGCTGAAAACGCATGAATCTTGCGTATTTGTATAGAATGAAGTCTTTTCATTTCATAATACCAGCTGGAACTCATACAGCATGCATAAAACTCGAATAAAGGAATTCGATATAAGGCGACTAAGCGTTCGTGTGGGACGTGTTTGGCTGCCCAAAATGCATGAATCTTGAATATTTGCATAGAATGAAGTTTTTTTCATCTTATAATACGAGCTGAAACGCGTACAGCGAGAGTGAAACTCAAATGCACGATTTCGGTATAAAGCGACTTTGCGTTCCATTGGGGCGTGTTTGGCTGCCCAAAATGCATGAATCTTGCGTATTTGCATAGAATGAAGTTTTTTTCATCTTATAATACGAGCTGAAACACCTACAGTGTGTGGGAAACTCAATTGTACGTTTTCGGTATGAAGCGACTTTGCTTTCGATTGGGGCGTGTTTGGCTACTCGAAATGCATGAGTCTTGCGTATTTGAATAGAATGAAGTGTTTTTCATCTTCTACGAGCGGAAACGTCTACAGCTACTGTGAAACTTAAATGTACGATTTCGGTATGAAGGGACTTTGCTTTCGAATGGGGCGGGTTTGGCTTCTCGAAATGCATGAGTCTTGCGTATTTGAATAGAATGAAGTGTTTTTCATCTTCTACGAGCGGAAACGCCTACAGCTAGTGTGAAACTCAATTGTACGTTTTCGGTATGAAGCGATTTTGCTTTTGATTAGGGCGTGTTTGGCTGCCCAAAATGGATAAATCTTGCGTATTTGAATAGAATAAAGTGTTTTTTATCTTATAATACGAGCTGAAACACCTACAGCGAGTGTGAAACTCAATTGTACGTTTTCGGTATGAAGCGATTTTGCTTTCGATTGAGGCGTGTTTGGCTGCTCAAAACGCATCAATCTTGCGTATTTGTATACGATGAAGTATTTTTCGTCTCATAATACGAGCTGGAACCCATACAGCATGCGTAAAACTCGAATAAAGGAATTCGGTATAAGGCGACTATGCGTTCGTGTGGGACGTGTTTGGGTGCCCAAAATGCACGAATCTTGCATATTTGCATAGAATGAAGTTTTTTTCATCTTATAATATGACCTGAAACGCCTACAGCGAGTGTGAAACTCAAATGGACGTTTTCGGCATGAAGCGACTTTGCTTTCGATTGGGGCCTGTTTGGCTGCTCAAAACGCATGAATCTTGCGTATTTGTATAGTATGAAGTATTTTTCATTTCATAATACGAGCTGGAACGCATACAGCGAGCGTAAAACTCGAGTAAACGAATTCGGTATAAGGCGACTTTTTGTTCCTTCGGGTCGTGTTCGGGTGCTCACAATGCCTGAATCTTGCATATTTGCATAGAATGAAGTATTTTTCATCTCAAAATACGAGCTGAAACGCCTACAGCGAGTGTGAAACTCAATTGTACGTTTTCGGTATGAAGCGATTTTGCTTTCGATTGGGGCGTGTTTGGCTGCTCAAAAGGCATGAATCTTGCGCATTTGTATAGAATGAAGTATTTTTCGTCTCATAATACGAGCTGGAACTCATGCAGCATGCATAAAACTCGAATAAAAATTCGGTATAAGGCGACTAAGCGTTCGTGTGAGACGTGTTTGGCTGCCCAAAATGCATGAATCTTGAATATTTGCATAGAATGAGGTTTTTTTCATCTTATGATACGAGCTGAAACGCGTACAGCGAGTGTGAAACTCAAATCTACGATTTCGGTATAAAGCGACTTTCCGTTCGATTCGGGCGTGTTTGGCTGCCCAAAACCATGAATCTTGCGTATTTGTATATAATGAAGTATTTTTCGTCTCATAATACGAGCTGGAACCCATACAGCATGCGTAAAACTCGAATAAAGGAATTCGGTATAAGGCGACTATGCGTTCGTGTGGGACGTGTTTGGCTGCCCAAAATGCATGAATCTTGCACATTTGCATTTCTATGGCATTCTTTCTTTGCATTTCTATTTAATTCTTGAAGTTTTTTCCATCTTATGATACGAGCTGAAACGCGTACAGCGAGTGTGAAACTCAAATGTACGATTTCTGTATAAAGCGAGTTTGCGTTCCATTGGGGCGTGTTTGGCTGCCCAAAATGGATAAATCTTGCGTATTTGAATAGAATAAAGTGTTTTTTATCTTATAATACGAGCTGGAACCCATACAGCATGAGTAAAACTCGAATAAAGGAATTCGGTATAAGGCGACTATGCGTTCGTGTGGGACGTGTTTGGGTGCCCAAAATGCATGAATCTTGCATATTTGCATAGAATGAAGTTTTTTTCATCTTATAATATGACCTGAAACGCGTACAGCGAGTGTGAAACTCAAATGTACGATTTCGGTATAAAGCGACTTTGCGTTCGATTCGGGAGTGTTTGGCTGCCCCAAAAAGCATGAATCTTGCGTATTTGCATAGAATGAAGTGGTTTTCATTTCATAATACGAGCTTGAACGTTTACATCGAGTGTGAAACTCAAATGTACGATTTCGGTATAAAGCGACTTTGCGTTCAATTGGGGCGTGCTTGGCTGCCCAAAATGCATGAATGTTGCGTATTTGCATAGAATAAAGTGTTTTTCATCTTATAATACGAGCTGAAACGCCTACAGCGAGTGTGAAACTCAAATGTACGTTTTCGGTATGAAGCGACTTTGCTTTCGATTGGGGCCTGTTTGGGTACTCGAAATGCATGAATCTTCCGTATTTGCACAGACTGAAGATTTTTTCATCTCAAAATACGAACTGAAACGCCTACAGCGAGTGTGAAACTCAAATGTACGATATCGGTATAAAGCTACCTTGCGTTCGATTGGGGCTTGTTTGGCTGCTCGAAACGCATGAATCTTGCGTATTTGTATAGAATGAAGTCTTTTCATTTCATAATACCAGCTGGAACGCATACAGCGAGCGTAAAACTCGAGTAAACGAATTCGGTATAAGGCGACTTTTTGTTCCTTTGGGACGTGCTTGGGTGCTCACAATGCCTGAATCTTGCATATTTGCATAGAATGAAGTATTTTTCATCTCAAAATACGAGCTGAAACGCCTACAGCGAGTGTGAAACTCAAATGTACGATTTCGGTATAAAGCGATTTTGCGTTCCATTGGGGCGTGTTTGGCTGGCCAAAATGCATGAATCTTGCGTATTTGCATAGAATAAAGTGTTTTTCATCTTATAATACGAGCTGAAACGCCTACAGCAAGTGTGAAACTCAAATGTACGTTTTCGGTATGAAGCGATTTTGCTTTCGATATAGGCGTGTTTGGCTGCTCAAAACGCATCAATCTTGCGTATTTGTATAGAATGAAGTCTTTTCATTTCATAATACCAGCTGGAACTCATACAGCATGCATAAAACTCGAATAAAGGAATTCAATATAAGGCGACTAAGCGTTCGTGTGGGACGTTTTTGGCTGCCCAAAATGCATGAATCTTGAATATTTGCATAGAATGAAGTTTTTTTCATCTTATAATACAAGCTGAAACGCGTACAGCGAGAGTGAAACTCAAATGCACGATTTCGGTATAAAGCGACTTTGCGTTCTATTGGGGCGTGTTTGGTTGCCCAAAATGCATGAATCTTGCGTATTTGCATAGAATAAAGTGTTTTTCATCTTATAATACGAGCTGAAACGCCTACAGCGAGTGTGAAACTCAAATGTACGTTTTCGGTATGAAGCGACTTTGCTTTCGATTGGGGCGTGTTTGGCTGCTCAAAAGGCATGAATCTTGCGCATTTGTATAGAATGAAGTATTTTTCGTCTCATAATACGAGCTGGAACTCATGCAGCATGCATAAAACTCGAATAAAAATTCGGTATAAGGCGAATAAGCGTTCGTGTGAGACGTGTTTGGCTGCCCAAAATGCATGAATCTTGAATATTTGCATAGAATGAAGTTTTTTTCATCTTATGATACGAGCTGAAACGCGTACAGCGAGTGTGAAACTCAAATCTACGATTTCGGTATAAAGCGACTTTCCGTTCGATTCGGGCGTGTTTGGCTGCCCAAAACCATGAATCTTGCGTATTTCCATAGAATGAAGTGGTTTTCATTTTATAATACGAGCTTGAACGTTTACATCGAGTCTGAAACTCAAATGTACGATTTCGGTATAAAGCGAGTTTGCGTTCCATTGGGGCGTGTTTGGCTGCCCAAAATGGATAAATCTTGCGTATTTGAATAGAATAAAGTGTTTTTTATCTTATAATACGAGCTGAAACACCTACAGCGAGTGTGAAACTCAATTGTACGTTTTCGGTATAAAGCGATTTTGCTTTCGATTGAGGCGTGTTTGGCTGCTCAAATCGCATCAATCTTGCGTATTTGTATACGATGAAGTATTTTTCGTCTCATAATACGAGCTGGACCCCATACAGCATGCGTAAAACTCGAATAAAAAAATTCGGTATAAGGCGACTATGCGTTCGTGTGAGACGTGTTTGGCTGCCCAAAATGCATGAATCTTGCATATTTGCATAGAATGAAGTTTTTTTCATCTTATAATATGACCTGAAACGCGTACAGCGAGTGTGAAACTCAAATGTACGATTTCGGTATAAAGCGACTTTGCGTTCGATTCGGGAGTGTTTGGCTGCCCAAAAAGCATGAATCTTGCGTATTTGCATAGAATGAAGTGGTTTTCATTTCATAATACGAGCTTGAACGTTTACTTCGAGTGTGAAACTCAAATGTACGATTTCGGTATAAAGCGACTTTGCGTTCAATTGGGGCGTGTTTGGCTGCCCAAAATGCATGAATGTTGCGTATTTGCATAGAATAAAGTGTTTTTCATCTCAAAATACGAGCTGAAACGCCTACAGCGAGTGTGAAACTCAATCGTACGATTTCTGTATGAAGCGACTTTGCATTCGATTGGGGCCTGTTTGGGTACTCGAAATGCATGAATCTTCAGTATTTGCATAGAATGAAGTGTTTTTCATCTCAAAATACGAGCTGAAACGCCTACAGCGAGTGTGAAACTCAAATGTACGATTTCGGTATAAAGCGACTTTGCGTTCCATTGGGGCGTGTTTGGCTGCCCAAAATGCATGAATCTTGCGTATTTGCATAGAACAAACTGTTCTTCATCTTATAATACGAGCTGAAACGCCTACAGCGAGTGTGAAACTCAAATGTACGTTTTCGGTATGAAGCGACTTTGCTTTCGATTGCGGCCTGTTTGGGTACTCGAAATGCATGAATCTTCCGTATTTGCACAGACTGAAGATTTTTTCATCTCCAAATACGAACTGAAACGCCTACAGCGAGTGTGAAACTCAAATGTACGATATCGGTATAAAGCTACCTTGCGTTCGATTGGGGCTTGTTTGGCTGCTCGAAACGCATGAATCTTGCGTATTTGTATAGAATGAAGTCTTTTCATTTCATAATACCAGCTGGAACGCATACAGCGAGCGTAAAACTCGAGTAAACGAATTCGGTATAAGGCGACTTTTTGTTGTTACGTCCTGGGTCAAATTCGGGACAGAAGGAGTAATCGACACTCACACAAATTTTTTTTTTGGAACAATTAGTCGATACGCATAATACCGAAGACAATACGGTATAATAATCCCACGTTATCATTTCATTGTTAATAATAATCAACAACAAACGCCTTAAACAAATAATAATAAACTAAATCAAGTATAACGTAAGACGATATATAGCGGTAATAAACGCCAAAGCGAAACTACATATATGGCAAAGGGATAAACCAACAAAATTCAGTAAACTTCAAGTTGCAAGAAAAACAAAACCGCGAGGCTTAAACAAAATCTGAACACGCTAAAAGAAGCGGAAAACCCTCGCGAATACTTTATCCCTGCCAATCCAATACCCTCTGAGGTGTATTTTCGCCACTGTTAACGGTTTCCGAAAAGGTGCGCATGACCTTGGAAAATAAGTAAATTAATTCTGTAACTCAAATGGGAAGCAGGAATCGTTTAAAAATTGGCAGACGAACTAAAAACATAGCAATAAATCGACGAAAATTCGTACAAGTGAATAAAAATTATTAATAATAAATAAAATTGTTAATAAATAATTTTCGAACATTCTAATACGCGCAACGCCGGAGTGCCGTGTAGACACGACACTCGACGGCATAAAACAAGAATAAACAAACATTAATTAACAATAAATAAATAATATTATTTTCAAATATTTTCGATACCGCATAACGCCGGAGTGCCGTGTAGACACGACACTCGACGGCATAAAACAAAAATAAATACACATTAATTAACAATAAATAAATAATATTATTTTCAAATATTTCAATACGCACAACGCCGGAGTGCCGTGTAGACACGACACTCGACGGCACTAAACAGTAATAAATAAACATTATTCAACAATAAAGAAACAAATGTTACTAATAAATAACTCCACAACATTTTTATACAAACACCACCGGAATATCACTATCAAAATGATATTCGGTGGCACTGAATACGTAATAACGGGATATCACGTTTATAAATATTAAGATAACAATTGTCGATAATTAATTATTAGCTCAAAGCAAATACACGCACCACCCGAAATATCTGGATGGGTGCATCTCCAATATCATCAAACGACAAACCATGTGTTTACTATTCATTGTTAATAACATTTGTAACCGAAAAACTTATATGTAATAATACGTATACTTACACTGGGGATTTGGGAAAATTAACCATCATAGTAATCATGTAAAAACCAAATGGTTAAATAATTAGTATTAATAATAATAAGCCATCTTTAATAATGTATCGGATGGCGGAGCGAGTATAAGACCGGACGCAACCGCGACAAAGCTCCGAGAATCGCCACCGATAAGAGCTCTCCAAGAAGCGAGCTCATGGGACGCTGCATTGGCACGGCTACCGTGGGACAAAGGCAGTACCACGACCAGAGGCAGTGCTACCGTGAGACCGGACGCAACTCCGACAACGGCTCCGAGAATCGCCGCCGATAAGACGGTCCCAAGAAGCTCTCTGCCGTTGGGACTCGAGGCGAGAGACCGGACGAGGCTCGGACAAACAACTCCGAGAATCGCCGCCGATAAGGCGATCCCGAGAAGTTCTCTGCCGTTGGGACTCAGACCCGTGGGATGCTGCATAAGCACGGGGCTCCATGAAAACGGCTGCCCCACCATTGGACGGCTCGCTTCCACGTAGCCCCGCCGATAAGGCGGTCTCGAGAAGCTCTCCGCCGTGAGACAAAGGCGGCCCCCACTCTAAGGGACAGCACGAATGCGAGAGGCTGCCCCACCATCGTCCATCTTGGTGCCGCAAGACAGCAGCGGCCCCCACTCCAAGGGACAGCACAGCTACGAGAGGCTGCCCCACCATCATCCATTGCTCTGCCGCAAGACAGCAGCGGCCCCCACTTCAAGGGACAGCACAGCTACGAGAGGCTGCCCCACCATCATCCATTGCTCTGCCGCAAGACAGCAGCGGCCCCCACTTCAAGGGACAGCACAGCTACGAGAGGCTGCCCCACCATCATCCATTGCTCTGCCGCAAGACAGCAGAGGCCCCCACTTCAAGGGACAGCACGGCTACGAGCGGCTGCCCCACCATCATCCATTGCTCTGCCGCAAGACAGCAGAGGCCCCTACTTCAAGGGACAGCACGGCTACGAGCGGCTGCCCCACCATCATCCATCTCGGTGCCGCGAGACAACGGCGGCCCCCACTCAAGGGACAGCACGGCTACAGCGGCTGCCCCACCATCATCCATCACGCTACCATGAGCGCCTGCCCCACCACAGGGCGACATACGGGAGCGACGAATCATTGGCCAGAGCAGCGGAGCGAATCCGCGAGGGCCTCCCCGCCACCAACCACGGACTCGGGAGACTCGCGGGTCAGGAGCGCTCCGATGGATCTTCAGTTCTTCTACGACTCTCATCTCCGGCGGTCGACTCCAAGAGTTCTCTCGAAGAGACTCACGCGATCCGGTATTTCCCTCGTAATAATTAATTGTCAGTTCAGACTTAGAGTCTCTTAAGGCAATTGTTAATTTCAAATAAATTCGCGATTGATACCTGGCTGCGACCAGGCGGTATTTCACTGTATAAAACATCGTTCGCAATTATTTCGTGTTTATTTTAATATAAATAAAGTCCAAATACAATATCAATAATCACTATAATAATAATGTACTTACGTTTGTAAACTCCGCGTAAAACTTTTGTCGCATATCAAAGAAAACCGAAACCCGCTGCGACTAATAAAAGTTTAACAACATCCTAAGAAATCATTCCTGGAAGGCAGTTCTCTCAAGCCGTAAGTAAATCAGTGACACAAATCAAAAGAGAACAAATATATCTGGGATCAGTTCACATAATCTCCCACCACGAAACCCATTGCTTTATTATAAATATATATACACATATAAGTATATACACATAAGCATACATTTAAATAAGATTGAATCTTGAAAACCAGTTCTGATAATCATCGGTTCTGATAGATAGATTCATTTGGTAAGCTAAAGTGAACCTTATAAAATCAGTCTCGACGAAAGCCGAGTCTGATGAAAATTAGATTCAGCTAGCGTTAACAAGATTAGACGTAATATTAATTATCAATTAACTAGAATAAAAACCTAGGATTAACCCAAAATCAGATTATATATAAATCAGACTTAACCAAGTCTGATAAAAATTTGATCTGATATTAATTTAAGCAATCGTTTTAATTATTAATTAACTAGAATAAAACCTAGGATTACCCCAAAATCAGATTATATATAAATCAGACTTAACCAAGTCTGATAAAAATTTGATCTGATATTAATTTAAGCAATCCCTTTTCCAATATTACCAACCTCAACAATTATGGGACAAATAAAATGCGAACTGATCACCATTTATAACGTTCATCATGAAAAATAGATGTGTCTTTCTGAAACTAGGGTCGCATAAACCGAAAACGAGTGCTCCGACTAACCTAAATCCAGTTCTTAAACATATTACGCCGAAACCAGTGGTTTCAGACAATACGAACGATAATCAGAGCGTGATTGCTGTCAGGAAGGTTCCGACAATCACGTCCATCGTCTCACTAAAAAATCATCGAGTACATATAAGACGACTAATCTCTACTAATACTAAACCCGACGATCGGGCTGACTGCACGATTCGACCTGCCATCGAACAGACCGAGGAAGACGGCAACATTTCTGACGCTTCTACGGTGTTTTGCGAGGACACGCGGTCTCTCACGTCCTCTCCAGAGTTGATCATCGGCACCTAGCACTCTCAACCCGCTACGCCCGACAGCTCAACACCTGCCAAATCCATAAAAATCAGGTAAGTCAATCGATCGACAGTCGAATAAACAAGCAAAACCCGAAGAGAAATGACACGCAAAATCCAGTACTGCTCCGATCCCTAACCGGCGCATTCCGGTTTAAACACGGAGCATCCTCATATAACCAGCTACCGGTCGCTCAAACGTTAAAATTCAGAAATTCCTGCGAAAGAGGGGAATAAATCGATTAATATCAAAGCCGCGACGTAACAGGTTATATTTAATGGTGACAGCGGTGGGATCCACTGGATATTTGCGTAAAATCAAAAACATCTGAAAAATAAAGTTCAATTCACATAGTGTTCGAAATAATCGTGTAAAATAAAAATTTCGCGCTGAATTTACCGAATAATCGTGAATCTTCGAAACTGGTGCGGAAATTCAGAATTACAACGAAAATTTAACGTTTCGCGCTAGAATCCGTAAACAATAGTGTAAACTTGTTAAATTCATCAACAGAATAGTCTGACTCTTATTTTATTATAAAACTAATAATATCTATTCTATTTGAAACAAAGGTGAAGTGTAACGTAAAATCATGGTTAACCTCAACGAAGAGGAATTGCGCGAGTTGTCCGAGCAACTATCTGCGGAAAGACGTAGATTGCTCGACATGGAGGCAGAACTGGCTTCCCGCGAGCTCGAACTACAAAGTCAAAATATTCAAAACCAAAATCAAAGTCCTTCTGACATAGACGCTGCAGGACAGCGAAATCTCCAGACCGTATTGGCAAATTTGGTTGGGGAACTCGATATTATAAAAAACGACATGGCGCGCATTAGTTCTCGTGTGTCAGCGACTCCCCCGTTGTCGGGACGTGCTCCCGCGAGTAATCCACAAAATTCGAGCATTGGTGATCTAAACTTTCCGCGACTTTCCTTCAAAGATATCCTCGAAGGAATACCAGTGTTCAACGGTGAAAATATAGCAGTGTTAAGGTTCGTTCGGGCTTGTAAACGTGCAAGGGACATGTTCCCAGCAAATCTCGAGTTGACTTTGACACGGCTTCTCCGTAATAAATTGAAGGGACGTGCTTACACCGCGATGGAAGACGACTCATTCGCGGACGTCAAGGCTTTCACTGACCGTCTGAAAGACGTTTTTGGAGCCTCAAAATCGATAAATCAGTACCGCGGTGAATTAGGTAATATCGCTAAAAATAAAAACGAACACATCATCGATTATATTAGTCGGGTAAAAGACCTCCACGCCGCAATCACGGAGGAGGAAACGTCCGAAAACGGTGCAATCCCGCGTAGTCAGCATACAGCAATCGAAAACGAAACTCTCGAGTGTTTCGTCGCCGGTCTACCTCCAGATTTTAGACTCAGACTTAAACTAGAGGGCTGTCAAAATCTCGCACAAGCCTACGCGAATGCGGTCAAAATCGAAAAAGAAATCGAAAAAGATCGCGCTAATTTCAGAGAATCGCGGTTCGAAAATAAAAATCCTTCACAGTCTCACGTAAAAACGATCACGGGTCGCGAATCGTTATCGTGCGATAATTGCAACAAACGGGGCCACAAATCAGAAGATTGTTGGTCAAAATATCCGGAAAAACGGCCTCAACGACCGAGAGCCGACGGTAACGTTGTGAAACGCGATTTCGTGCCGAATAAAACACAGAATTGGGACCAAAATCGCGTAGATAAGCCGCGTCCCTCGTGCGATTACTGTTCGAAACCCGGCCACGTCGTAACGCAGTGTTTCAAGAAACAAAACGACGAAAAACGAAATTTGGGAAACGCGAATTCCCGCTCGGAAAAACCAGGCGCGAACCGAGCGGAGAAAGCACCAGAGCGCCCGGTGCGTACAGTCAACATCGTGAACGAAACGTCCGTACCGTCAACGTCCGCTTAGGGAAGCATTCGTTTACACCCACGGTAGAGATCGAGTCTCCGGAATTAAAATATAAAACCGATTTCCTCGTAGACTCCGGATCCGAACCAAATCTCGTAAAAATTGACGTATTAAATCCGGATGTCATAATAAATAAAAACGATATTCTGAAACTCAGAGGTATTTCAGATATACCCGTATTCACGATCGGTTCAACTATTTTAAATATTAAAGGGACAGAAGCCGTATTTCACGTGGTTAAAAGCGTGTTTCCTATTGAGCAGGATGCCATACTCGGCTCGGAGTTTCATTCGCGAAATCGGGCGATAATCGATTGGGACGAGGAGGTGGTTCGTTGGAAAAATAAATCTCTTCCATTCAAAAATCGCGAAACAGTAGTGATTCCAGGAAGATCTCGTGCAGTTTATTACGTTAGGGTAAAGAATCCCGAAGTAAAAGACGGCTATATTCCCCGTCTCGATGCTGGAAACGGAATTTTCTTAGGAAATACGTTAGTTTCAAGTAAAAATGGCGTGGCGTGTCTGATGGCGATTAATACCAACGAGGAGGACGTAGAGCTGACTGTTCCGGCAGTAACCCTAGAGGCATACGAGCTCTACGATCCCAAGTCGGGGTATGTTTCACAAAATCAGTGTCAATCCGGTGAAACACTTAGCGTGCAAGATCCGGATTGTCGCAGTACCTGTCAGCAGACGCACGACCACCTTGTTTTGCGGGTCGACAGCGAACGCGTTAAACAAGTCAAAGACTTATTACGACTCGAGGATCTAAATGCCGAAGAGCGAGTAAGCGTCGAACAAATAATAGAGAAAAACGTAGATCTTTTCCACATTCCGGGACAATTTTTGGATCACACTAATGCAATCGAACACAAAATTTCCACAACCGACGACCAGCCAGTCTTCACTCGTCAATATCGATTCCCGCCTGCTCATAAGGATGAAATTTCGAGACAGGTTGGCGATCTTATACATGGAAAAATTGTAGAACCGTCCGACTCCCCATACAGCTCGCCACTTTGGATCGTGCCGAAAAAGGCCGATTCACAGGGAAGGCCAAGATGGAGGATGGTCATCGATTATAGAAATCTCAATGAGAAAACAATCGGAGACGCCTACCCACTCCCAAACATAAACGAAATTCTCGACCAGTTGGGTAGCGCGAAATATTTTTCGGTATTTGACTTAGCAAGCGGATTTCATCAAATCCGTATGCATCCCTCAGATGCTCATAAAACGGCATTCTCGACGCCATTTGGGCATTATCAATTCAACCGTATGCCGTTTGGGCTCAAGAACGCCCCGGCAACTTTCCAGCGCTTAATGGATCGCGTATTGTGCGGCCTACAGGGTAACGAGCTTTTCGTGTACCTCGACGATATTGTTATATACGCGAGCTCACTTAGGGAGCACGAAATTAAGTTTAGCAAACTCGCCGAGCGATTACGGAAGGCGAACCTCAAATTGCAACCAGACAAGTGCGAGTTTTTACGCAAAGAAGTAGCCTATTTAGGGCATATTATAAGCGAAAACGGTGTAAAACCGGATCCGAAAAAGATCGAATCAATCAAAAATTATCCGAGACTAACCAGTCCAAAGAAAATCAAACAATTTCTCGGGTTAGCAGGATACTATCGACGATTCGTAGAGAATTTCTCAGCAATCGCTAGGCCGTTAACGCAACTGCTAAAAAAGGAAGCAATATTCAAGTGGACTCAGAAACAGGAGGATGCTTTTATAAAACTACGAGACGCCTTGTGTAAGGAACCGGTGTTGCAGTACCCGGACTTCACTCGGCCTTTTGTTATAACGACGGATGCGTCAAACATCGCGATAGGCGGTATTCTCAGTCAGGGAAAAATCGGTAGCGACAAACCCATATCGTACGCGTCGCGAACACTGTCAAAAGCCGAGATGAACTATTCTACCATCGAAAAGGAGTTATTAGCGATCGTTTATTGCGTAGGGCATTTCAGGCCTTACATATACGGCCGAGAATTCACTCTCGTGACCGATCACAAACCGTTAGTATGGCTCGATTCGGTAAAAGACCCTGCGAATAGACTAGTTCATTGGCGCTTAAAACTAGCGAATTACGAGTATAAAATCATATACAAACCTGGGAGAGTCAACGCCAACGCTGACGCTCTGTCGCGAAATCCGCCAGAAGTAGAAGTACCCGAAAAAGGAAAATCAGTATTGATCGTCATGCCTATACGGTTCAGAACAAAAGAGGATCCGTCTGAAACAGATTCCGACGAGATCCCCGCGAAAAGACAAAAGGAGAATCCGCCGAGTTCGGACTCCGACCACGAAATTAAAATCACGCGTAGGAAACGTCCTAAAAAACTTATATCCGATACGGATTCCGACGAGATCCCTACGAAAAGGGAAAAGGAGAATCCGCCAGACCCTGTTCCTGGGCAGATAATTAGGTTCACGCAGGAAAAATCCACTCCTAAAAAACGGGCAAAACAGCAAACATCCGATTCAGACTCAGACGCGATTTTCGAGTTCAAACCGAAAAAGAAGCCGAAGGCACCCGATAAATCTGAAACGGAAACTAGCGAAAATCCTCCTGAAATAGTGACTTCCGAGACACGAGGTCTCGAGAAAACTGCAGAAAGTTCCGATACGTCGGACACATCCGATATCTCCGATATACCTAAATCCGAAAATAGCCAGGAGAATCAGTCCGACGAGAATACTCGCGAAAATCAGACCGATAGGGACCCGCCGAGCAACGACCCGGCTCTTCCTACAAGTTTGGAAAATCCAGGAACATTCGACAATGTCAGAGACTTATCCAATCAACCTGAAACAAACGAAAATCAAAATTCGGAAGATAGTATCGTAAATCCAACAGTAACTCCTAGTTCATCGATCGAAGAAAATAGAGTCGAACAGCCAAATGATCAAGGGCCTTCCGAGATCACCGAGCAACTAAAAACCAATTCCGAGATTTCTTCATTGGAAACCGAAATTCAAGATAATAGGTCCGAAACGTCAAACGAGCCAAATTCTGATAGCGATTCAAACAGCGAAATTTTCGATCAGGTTAATATACCATACGAGCGCAACGAGGCCGGGCCTCCAGCGGAAATTTTCACAGTAAAAGAAACGGGAGATCGTTTAATTATGCAAAAAGATAATATTATATTCTTCGTTACGACTAAGGGACAGCCCATAGATAGCGGCGCCGAAGATCTGGTCGCCGAGGAACGATTCCCAGTCTTAAAGAATTTAAACTTGACTAGGGCAAACGTTAGAATAGGAAAGTCGAAGTATCTGATCGCGCTACCAGTAAAAGTCGATTTGCGAGCGAATACAGCACTGGACGACCTGATAGAATCGTTTCAGTCTCTTCGCGACGTTATTTTGGAATTAGGCCTAGAGTCAGCAAGTATCGCAAAGACTAATAGGGTAGATAATTTAACGTGGGAGGAAGTTCGGGCTCGCGTAGTAGACGCTCTGAAAGACTTACCTCTTACGTTGACGATCTGCAATCAACTGGTCAGAATCCCTCCCGAACCCGAAAGAAGAAACATAATTCAGGAAAACCACGACTCTCTAGTCGGTGGTCACAAGGGCGTAAATAAAACGTACAAGCGTATTCGGGAACGATTTTATTGGGAAAACATGAAGGCCCAGGTGAACGAATACATACAGCATTGCCGCGGATGCCAGCTCAAGAAACTGGTCCGAGTCAAAACTAAGCAGCCCATGGTAATAACGGACACGCCCGGATGTGCATTCGATAAAATCTCCATGGACATTGTCGGGCCATTGCCAACCACGAAGAAGGGCAATGCGTACATTCTGACGATACAGGACCTCCTCTCGAAATATTCCTTGGCAATTCCACTGTCAAAAACGACATCGGTGGACATCGCAGACGCCTTTGCCAAGCAATTCATCAGCCGATTCGGAGCTCCCAGAGGACTTCTCACCGACCAGGGCAGCAACTTCACGAGCAGCCTGATGAAGGCAGTGGCGAGAAAATTCAGGATCAAACAATATCTCACGACGGCATATCATCCTCAAACGAACGGATCAATCGAGAGATCACACCATGTGTTGGCCGAGTACTTAAAACAGTACGTCGACAGCCACCACGATTGGGACGAATTCATTGAACTGGCAATGTTTTCTTACAATACGAGCAAGCACGAGGGAACGGGATTCACACCGTTCGAGCTGGTTTTCGGCAGAACAGCGAGACAGCCGTCGACGCATACACAAATCGAGGACCAACAGGAGCAAACATATGCAGAGTACCTCGAGAATCTCTTCGGAAAAGTACAAGGATTGCAGGAACTCGCAGCCGAGAATTTGCGAGCTGCCAAAGAGCGATCCAAACAATACTACGATCGAAGGGTAAATCCGCAAAACTTCGGTGTCGGCAGCAGAGTGTTGATGCTCAAAGAACCAAGTGCGGGTAAATTTTGCGATCAATACACCGGGCCATATGAGGTTGTCGAAGTACTATCCGGTGGAAACGTAAAAATAAATTACAACCAAAAACCCAGAATCGTTCATACCAACAAGTTGCGTCTTACGAGACTATAGTCGGAAATCCCTTGTTCCACAGGAATCTGACGCCAAATCTTTGGATTCGCGGAGGAAAAGGAACAATGGTTCGCCGAGAGTTCGAGATGGGTCTCCCAGCACCAAATGAGCCATATCCTGAAATAGAGCAAGTAATTCACTCTTCCCAACTGGCCAACGGCGTGGGCACATTCATGGTCGACCTCAATTACGAAATAAATTTCGTAAAAATAAGTGCACTAAGTCCAGGAGTCGTACTCCACTCCGTCGGAACTATAACTCTCTTGACCAGCGAAGGACCCATCGTTTCAGTAGCTCGGATACTAATTCATTCCCCCAGTGAAGAATATGCTCCGTATCTTTTCCACGTTGTGGAGGAGTGCCCTTCATACGCAGGTGTTATAGGCTGTATTTCAACATACGACCCAAGTGAATCTATGTTCTAGGGGCAATCAACACGCAGCCACGCTCGTTCTGGAAACAAAAGGGAAGTTAATTACCCTATAATAAAAGGGAATCCCAAACGCTCAACATTCCACCAGCCGCGGAGAACTCTTCGACGCTGTACGGCAATAAAGTGAGCGTGCCATAAAAATCACAGTAATAAAACAATAAGACTCAGTGCGACGAGACAATAAACACAGTGCGACCAAATAATAAATTCAGAGCTACGAGCGTAAAACTAATAATGAGAGTAATAACGCGCGACTTTGAACCACCAAAAGCCAGGCGATATGCCGAATTGCGTTTCGATCCTGTACCTGAACCTGAATCTCAACCGGATACAAGCGGGACGCAGTGTACAGAGCTTTATAAGATACTCACCGAGGATAAACCCAGACCGATTTATAGTCTAGAGGAGCTGACCGAAGTATTGACTGAGCCACTTCCCGATCTCAGGGAAATCTTCAAGAGCTACAACAGAGAGCTCTTCAGCGATGAAATTAAGGGATTTAGCGTGCGTTGGTCCTCTCGACTGAAAACGGTAGTAGGAAAAACAGTACTTCGGCCATTTCCGAGAATCACGCTCTCAAAACCGCTCCTAGTGGGCCGAAAAATTAAAGTAATGATCGAGACGCTCCTATACGAGATGATCCATGGATTTATTTATTGTACTGTGCGCGTTAACACCCTACGCCACGGACCAGACTTCATGAAATTAATGACTGAAATAAATGAAGTGACCAATCTCAAAGTGAGTATCCTCGACGAGGGAGGATTAGACCATATTTCGCACCTACAGACGATTTGGCGGTGTAACAAATGTGAAGTCGAAATCGTGCGATTCAAAGGGAGGACTGACCAGCCGCACGACAAAACCGCGAGAGGCCATAGGGAGAGATGTCACGGCAGATGGATCGTCGTCGGCTAAGGAAGGGATGCTGTCTGTAAAAGATGAACAGCGAAGGGAGAGCAGGAGAATACCCCTTCCTCCTCGCCAGCCGAACAAAACCTGTGCAGCGAGACCAAGGAGCAGCAGTCAACAGCAGACAGACGTAGCCGGAGGTACTCCCGGAGATAATTCAGCGGATCACCATGAGTGAACGCAAGAACTCGGCGACACACAGCAAAGCCATGGCGAAAGCAGCTAAGATACAGGCCAAACTAGAGGCACTGTTCGGCTCTTCGCCAACGCTAGAAAATACAGCGAAGGAAACATCTACGGAAGCTTTAAAAATGAAGAAAGCCGACCGGGACACAAAGAAGAAAATCGGGGTACACATCAGCAACAACCGGGTGCAGATCCTCGACAGTTTGCCAGACCCGACGATTAAAAAACAAATTGAAGCCAGGTACTGGGAAAAACTTCGACGCCAAAAGGAGATCGAAAAGGAAGTCGCGGCAATACTGATGCCTCATTACACCAGAGGAAGTGTAACAAAGGACGAATATAAAATCATCATGGGGAAAATCGTGCCTCGATTATGCCGTGGTGAACCTGGCGATAGAAATCCGACGATAATAAAACGTCTAGTGGAAACATTTATAAAAAGGTTTGGCTCTAACAAAAGGGAATTCCCCGAGCCGCGGAGGGTCAGCGCATCGAGGCAGGGCCACGTGGTTCCCCCTCCACCAGTACACTCGACGTCAGCAGTGCTGTCGACGGAGCGCGCACGGAGCAACGTCAGACGCCACTCGCCTGCGACCAGTACGACAACTCCGAAGATCTCAAAGATCGACTAAGTGCCGCGAACGACCAGCGAACTTTCAGTGTGTTCTCAGTACTAACGGACTTCACTACAGTGAACTTTAACAACCTAGTGTCCAGTGTTAAATAAACTATAGTGATTAAGTGTTAATAGACCCAACGAGCGTTAATAAACTTTAATGATTAGTGTTAAAAGACTCTTATATAGTGAGCTTTAACAAACTTTAGTTTTAGTGTTAAAAGACCCTAGTGTAGTGAGCTTTAACAATCTTTCGTGTTTAGTGTTAAAAGACTCAAGTGAGCTTTAACCAAGTCTAGTGCGTGATCGCGAGTAAATATGCGGATCATCACGCGCGATTTCGTTCGCGGTGGCCCGTGTCCGTACATGGCGCCCCCGACGAGCTCAAGAAACACGAGAGGCAACTTGACCATCGAGGACAGCCCGCCAAGGCCTATCTACACCACGGAGGAAATGGAGGAAATCCTGGTTGAACCACTCCCCAACCTCTTCGAGATCTTTAAGACCTACAACAAGGAATATTTCGAGGAAGGAGTCCGAGGATTCATCGTAAGATGGTCATCCCATCTAACCATGAATGCGGGACAAACCGAAACACACCCGTCCCGAGAAATTTTTCTGTCGAAAACATTGCTGGAAGGACGGAAAATCAAAGACATGGTGGAAACACTCGTCCACGAAATGATTCACGCGTACATATTCGTGAATATGTACGACGAGGGCCTGGACCACGAGGAGATATTCCTGAGTAAGATGGCTGAAGTGAACGAGCGGAGCGGCCTCAACATCACCGTCCTCGACCATGGAGGATTGGACCATATCGCACACCTCCGTTGTATTTGGCAATGCACCAGATGTAAGCTCGAGCTTGTCCGGATGAAACGGAATACCAAAAAGCCGACGGACTTTGTCGCGACACGACACCGAAAAACGTGCAAAGGAAAGTGGAGGAGATTCAACCTGGCTACATAAAGGCTAATGGAGGACGCATGTTCTGTTCCAGGATGAAGGTGCAAGCATTCCTTCTTCTCGTCTGGACGACGGAAGTCCTGGGACTGATCGGCTACGACTGCGGAGGTTCCTCACTCAACATTACAACGATCTCTCTGAATGGTGTCGCGGAGTGCGACATACCCCTGTTGGAGCCAACAACGACAACGGTCTACATTCAATTGCTTCAACTTACGGATTTCAATAGTGCCGAAGTCACGCAGTGCAGAATCGAGATCGACAGAACCATCTACCACTGTGGGATGCACTCCCACAATTCAATCGTCCACAATGGGAGACAAGTTTATCTCCACGAGCTCGACGAGAGATCCTGTCGAAGAGTACACGAGACGGGGATTTTGTCGGTCAGCAGCGCAGGACAGCTCATCGGGTTGCGGCGGAACAGCACGACAACGAGAGGCATCACGATGGCTGGATCCATCTCGGTCGATGGCAAGTGCGTCGGGACTCAGTACAGCGACCCATTCGGGACATGGGACAACGTCGTCGTACAAGCCTCGGTCAGTATAACTTTACTTAGTTACGAGGCAACGGTCAACCTGGCGACCGACGAAATTGTATTGCAAGCCGGGACTCGCTGTACATTGGCAGACGGGCACTGCATCGATGTCAACGGGAATAGCGCTTATTGGAAAACCGAGCCCACAGACTCGTGCAGTTTCAATCGCTACGATGTCTTATTCGAAGGAAAAGCCACGAAATTGGTTTCTATCGCGGACCGCGCGAACTCACCTGACGTATATACGCTGACAACCCAGGACACCACGTTTGCTCTTGCCAAACGCTCGGAACTCCAACTGTGCGGGTACTTATTAATTCGAACTGAACATCCTAAATTGTTCATCCTAGAAACGCGAAAAGGGGAGTCATTCGCGGCACGCAAACCAATATCGGTATCGAACCTGGACATATTTTCGTATATTAACTCAAAATTTGTCTACGTCGAAAAACACGTAAGGCTACAAATGAAGAATTTGTACAAGGACGTACTCACACAACGATGTAACCTGGAAAGACAAGTGCTTCAGAACGCACTATCAACCTCTGGAATTTTGCCGGAGAAATTCGCGTTCGCCATCATGAAGGGGCCCGGATATATGGCAGTGATCGCAGGGGAAGTCGCGCACATCGTCAAGTGCATCCCTATAGAATGTGGTCTGCGCCGCACGGACGAGTGCTATCACGAGTTACCTGTCACGTATCGAAACGAGTCGTTCTTCTTGTCAACAACCTCCAGGATGTTGTTGAAATCAGCAACGCAAATCGAGTGCGATCCCACGTTGCCGGCATTGTATCAAATCGACAACGTGTGGTATAGGTTCTCACCACATCCGATCGTGGTACCATCGCCACAATCGCTAAAATCGTCATCGAATCCGACATGGCATTACGCATCTATCGGAAATCTCGCCAACAGCGGAATTACTCGGAAGCCGATATCAAGAAACTACGAGATAGAATAATGTTTCCTGCGGAGAAGCCAGCTCTCCTGAACAACCTGGCCAGAGGATCAATCGGATACAGCATACCTGAGGGAAGTGTCTCCATCCGAGGATTCCTGGACGAAAGCACTCTCGAACACTTGGCCGAGAGTGCTGCAAAGAAATTCTGGCATGGATTTGAAAAATTCGGCACAGCTAGCGCCGGAGTTTTCGCAATTTATGTAATCGTAAAAATCATAAAAGCGATAATCGACACATGCATCCACGGATATGCAATTCATTCGCTATACGGTTGGAGCATTCACCTGCTAGGAGCAATATGGAGTTCTGTGACCGGATTAATACTTACATTGGGTCACAAACGCACCCCAACACCTGCCGACGTCGAAGCCGAACCAGACGAGAAGGAAAGGGTAAACTTACCAAAAGATAAGTGTATTTACCCCAACTTGACGGCGAGGGACAACGCAAGATCTTCGACTACAGAGGAAAGGGCAAGCACATCTGGTTGCCCCAACTTGACGGCGAGGGATAGCGTGAGATATTCAACGACGGACCAACGGGTAGAATTGCTTGGCTACCCCAACTTGACGGCGAGGGAGTCCGGAAGACTACCGACGCCGCTACCAAGAATTGACCCAGCACTCATCCAACGCCTTCACGCTGGTCCTTCGCAGAGCCTCGGCACTGCTTCGGACTTAAGGGGGGAAGTGTTACGTCCTGGGTCAAATTCGGGACAGAAGGAGTAATCGACACTCACACAAATTTTTTTTTTGGAACAATTAGTCGATACGCATAATACCGAAGACAATACGGTATAATAATCCCACGTTATCATTTCATTGTTAATAATAATCAACAACAAACGCCTTAAACAAATAATAATAAACTAAATCAAGTATAACGTAAGACGATATATAGCGGTAATAAACGCCAAAGCGAAACTACATATATGGCAAAAGGATAAACCAACAAAATTCAGTAAACTTCAAGTTGCAAGAAAAACAAAACCGCGAGGCTTAAACAAAATCTGAACACGCTAAAAGAAGCGGAAAACCCTCGCGAATACTTTATCCCTGCCAATCCAATACCCTCTGAGGTGTATTTTCGCCACTGTTAACGGTTTCCGAAAAGGTGCGCATGACCTTGGAAAATAAGTAAATTAATTCTGTAACTCAAATGGGAAGCAGGAATCGTTTAAAAATTGGCAGACGAACTAAAAACATAGCAATAAATCGACGAAAATTCGTACAAGTGAATAAAAATTATTAATAATAAATAAAATTGTTAATAAATAATTTTCGAACATTCTAATACGCGCAACGCCGGAGTGCCGTGTAGACACGACACTCGACGGCATAAAACAAGAATAAACAAACATTAATTAACAATAAATAAATAATATTATTTTCAAATATTTTCGATACCGCATAACGCCGGAGTGCCGTGTAGACACGACACTCGACGGCATAAAACAAAAATAAATACACATTAATTAACAATAAATAAATAATATTATTTTCAAATATTTCAATACGCACAACGCCGGAGTGCCGTGTAGACACGACACTCGACGGCACTAAACAGTAATAAATAAACATTATTCAACAATAAAGAAACAAATGTTACTAATAAATAACTCCACAACATTTTTATACAAACACCACCGGAATATCACTATCAAAATGATATTCGGTGGCACTGAATACGTAATAACGGGATATCACGTTTATAAATATTAAGATAACAATTGTCGATAATTAATTATTAGCTCAAAGCAAATACACGCACCACCCGAAATATCTGGATGGGTGCATCTCCAATATCATCAAACGACAAACCATGTGTTTACTATTCATTGTTAATAACATTTGTAACCGAAAAACTTATATGTAATAATACGTATACTTACACTGGGGATTTGGGAAAATTAACCATCATAGTAATCATGTAAAAACCAAATGGTTAAATAATTAGTATTAATAATAATAAGCCATCTTTAATAATGTATCGGATGGCGGAGCGAGTATAAGACCGGACGCAACCGCGACAAAGCTCCGAGAATCGCCACCGATAAGAGCTCTCCAAGAAGCGAGCTCATGGGACGCTGCATTGGCACGGCTACCGTGGGACAAAGGCAGTACCACGACCAGAGGCAGTGCTACCGTGAGACCGGACGCAACTCCGACAACGGCTCCGAGAATCGCCGCCGATAAGACGGTCCCAAGAAGCTCTCTGCCGTTGGGACTCGAGGCGAGAGACCGGACGAGGCTCGGACAAACAACTCCGAGAATCGCCGCCGATAAGGCGATCCCGAGAAGTTCTCTGCCGTTGGGACTCAGACCCGTGGGATGCTGCATAAGCACGGGGCTCCATGAAAACGGCTGCCCCACCATTGGACGGCTCGCTTCCACGTAGCCCCGCCGATAAGGCGGTCTCGAGAAGCTCTCCGCCGTGAGACAAAGGCGGCCCCCACTCTAAGGGACAGCACGAATGCGAGAGGCTGCCCCACCATCGTCCATCTTGGTGCCGCAAGACAGCAGCGGCCCCCACTCCAAGGGACAGCACAGCTACGAGAGGCTGCCCCACCATCATCCATTGCTCTGCCGCAAGACAGCAGCGGCCCCCACTTCAAGGGACAGCACAGCTACGAGAGGCTGCCCCACCATCATCCATTGCTCTGCCGCAAGACAGCAGCGGCCCCCACTTCAAGGGACAGCACAGCTACGAGAGGCTGCCCCACCATCATCCATTGCTCTGCCGCAAGACAGCAGAGGCCCCCACTTCAAGGGACAGCACGGCTACGAGCGGCTGCCCCACCATCATCCATTGCTCTGCCGCAAGACAGCAGAGGCCCCTACTTCAAGGGACAGCACGGCTACGAGCGGCTGCCCCACCATCATCCATCTCGGTGCCGCGAGACAACGGCGGCCCCCACTCAAGGGACAGCACGGCTACAGCGGCTGCCCCACCATCATCCATCACGCTACCATGAGCGCCTGCCCCACCACAGGGCGACATACGGGAGCGACGAATCATTGGCCAGAGCAGCGGAGCGAATCCGCGAGGGCCTCCCCGCCACCAACCACGGACTCGGGAGACTCGCGGGTCAGGAGCGCTCCGATGGATCTTCAGTTCTTCTACGACTCTCATCTCCGGCGGTCGACTCCAAGAGTTCTCTCGAAGAGACTCACGCGATCCGGTATTTCCCTCGTAATAATTAATTGTCAGTTCAGACTTAGAGTCTCTTAAGGCAATTGTTAATTTCAAATAAATTCGCGATTGATACCTGGCTGCGACCAGGCGGTATTTCACTGTATAAAACATCGTTCGCAATTATTTCGTGTTTATTTTAATATAAATAAAGTCCAAATACAATATCAATAATCACTATAATAATAATGTACTTACGTTTGTAAACTCCGCGTAAAACTTTTGTCGCATATCAAAGAAAACCGAAACCCGCTGCGACTAATAAAAGTTTAACAACATCCTAAGAAATCATTCCTGGAAGGCAGTTCTCTCAAGCCGTAAGTAAATCAGTGACACAAATCAAAAGAGAACAAATATATCTGGGATCAGTTCACATAATCTCCCACCACGAAACCCATTGCTTTATTATAAATATATATACACATATAAGTATATACACATAAGCATACATTTAAATAAGATTGAATCTTGAAAACCAGTTCTGATAATCATCGGTTCTGATAGATAGATTCATTTGGTAAGCTAAAGTGAACCTTATAAAATCAGTCTCGACGAAAGCCGAGTCTGATGAAAATTAGATTCAGCTAGCGTTAACAAGATTAGACGTAATATTAATTATCAATTAACTAGAATAAAAACCTAGGATTAACCCAAAATCAGATTATATATAAATCAGACTTAACCAAGTCTGATAAAAATTTGATCTGATATTAATTTAAGCAATCGTTTTAATTATTAATTAACTAGAATAAAACCTAGGATTACCCCAAAATCAGATTATATATAAATCAGACTTAACCAAGTCTGATAAAAATTTGATCTGATATTAATTTAAGCAATCCCTTTTCCAATATTACCAACCTCAACAATTATGGGACAAATAAAATGCGAACTGATCACCATTTATAACGTTCATCATGAAAAATAGATGTGTCTTTCTGAAACTAGGGTCGCATAAACCGAAAACGAGTGCTCCGACTAACCTAAATCCAGTTCTTAAACATATTACGCCGAAACCAGTGGTTTCAGACAATACGAACGATAATCAGAGCGTGATTGCTGTCAGGAAGGTTCCGACAATCACGTCCATCGTCTCACTAAAAAATCATCGAGTACATATAAGACGACTAATCTCTACTAATACTAAACCCGACGATCGGGCTGACTGCACGATTCGACCTGCCATCGAACAGACCGAGGAAGACGGCAACATTTCTGACGCTTCTACGGTGTTTTGCGAGGACACGCGGTCTCTCACGTCCTCTCCAGAGTTGATCATCGGCACCTAGCACTCTCAACCCGCTACGCCCGACAGCTCAACACCTGCCAAATCCATAAAAATCAGGTAAGTCAATCGATCGACAGTCGAATAAACAAGCAAAACCCGAAGAGAAATGACACGCAAAATCCAGTACTGCTCCGATCCCTAACCGGCGCATTCCGGTTTAAACACGGAGCATCCTCATATAACCAGCTACCGGTCGCTCAAACGTTAAAATTCAGAAATTCCTGCGAAAGAGGGGAATAAATCGATTAATATCAAAGCCGCGACGTAACATTGTTCCTTTGGGACGTGCTTGGGTGCTCACAATGCCTGAATCTTGCATATTTGCATAGAATGAAGTATTTTTCATCTCAAAATACGAGCTGAAACGCCTACAGCGAGTGTGAAACTCAAATGTACGATTTCGGTATAAAGCCATTTTGCGTTCCATTGGGGCGTGTTTGGCTGCCCAAAATGCATGAATCTTGCGTATTTGCATAGAATAAAGTGTTTTTCATCTTATAATACGAGCTGAAACGCCTACAGCGAGTGCGAAACTCAAATGTACGTTTTCGGTATGAAGCGATTTTGCTTTCGATATAGGCGTGTTTAGCTGCTCAAAACGCATCAATCTTGCGTAATTTGTATAGGATGAAGTATTTTTCGTCTCATAATTCGAGCTGGAACCTATACAGCATGCGTAAAACTCGAATAAAGGAATTCGGTATAAGGCGACTATGCGTTCGTGTGGGACGTGTTTGGCTGCCCAAAATGCATGAATCTTGCATATTTGCATAGAATGAAGTTTTTTTCATCTTATGATACGAGCTGAAACGCGTACAGCGAGTGTGAAACTCAAATGTACGATTTCGGTATAAAGCGACTTTCCGTTCGATTCGGGCGTGTTTGGCTGCCCAAAACCATGAATCTTGCGTATTTCCATAGAATGAAGTGGTTTTTATTTTATAATACGAGCTTGAACGTTTACATCGAGTGTGAAACTCAAATGTACGATTTCGGTATAAAGCGAGTTTGCGTTCCATTGGGGCGTGTTTGGCTGCCCAAAATGGATAAATCTTGCGTATTTGAATAGAATAAAGTTTTTTTTATCTTATAATAACGAGCTGAAACACCTACAGCGAGTGTGAAACTCAATTGTACGTTTTCGGTGTGAAGCGATTTTGCTTTCGATTGAGGCGTGTTTGGCTGCTCAAAACGCATCAATCTTGCGTATTTGTATACGATGAAGTATTTTTCGTCTCATAATACGAACTGGAACCCATACAGCATGCGTAAAACTCGAATAAAGGAATTCGGTATAAGGCGACTATGCGTTCGTGTGGGGCGCGTTTGGCTGCCCAAAATGCATGAATGTTGCATATTTGCATAGAATAAAGTTTTTTTCATCTCAAAATACGAGCTGAAACGCCTACAGCGAGTGTGAAACTCAAATGTACGATTTCGGTATGAAGCGACTTTGCATTCGATTGGGGCCTGTTTGGGTACTCGAAATGCATGAATCTTCAGTATTTGCATAGAATGAAGTGTTTTTCATCTAAAAATACGAACTGAAACGCCTACAGCGAGTGTGAAACTTAAATGTACGATTTCGGTATAAAGCGACTTTGCGTTCCATTGGGGCGTGTTTGGCTGCCCAAAATGCATGAATCTTGCGTATTTGCATAGAATAAAGTGTTTTTCATCTTATAATACGAGCTGAAACGCCTACAGCGAGTGTGAAACTCAAATGTACGTTTTCGGTATGAAGCGACTTTGCTTTCGATTGGGGCCTGTTTGGGTACTCGAAATGCATGAATCTTCCGTATTTGCATCGACTGAAGATTTTAACATCTCAAAATACGAACAGAAACGCCTACAGCGAGTGTGAAACTCAAATGTACGATATCGGTATAAAGCTACTTTGCGTTCGATTGGGGCTTGTTTGGCTGCTGAAAACGCATGAATCTTGCGTATTTGTATAGAATGAAGTCTTTTCATTTTCATAATACCAGCGGGAACTCATACAGCATGCATAAAACTCGAATAAAGGAATTCGATATAAGGCGACTAAGCGTTCGTGTGGGACGTGTTTGGCTGCCCAAAATGCATGAATCTTGAATATTTGCATAGAATGAAGTTTTTTTCATCTTATAATACGAGCTGAAACGCGTACAGCGAGAGTGAAACTCAAATGCACGATTTCGGTATAAAGCGACTTTGCGTTCCATTGGGGCGTGTTTGGCTGCCCAAAATGCATGAATCTTGCGTATTTGCATAGAATGAAGTTTTTTTCATCTTATAATACGAGCTGAAACACCTACAGTGAGTGGGAAACTCAATTGTACGTTTTCGGTATGAAGCGACTTTGCTTTCGATTGGGGCGTGTTTAGCTACTCGAAATGCATGAGTCTTGCGTATTTGAATAGAATGAAGTGTTTTTCATCTTTACGAGCGGAAACGTCTACAGCTAATGTGATACTTAAATGTACGATTTCGGTATGAAGGGACTTTGCTTTCGAATGGGGCGGGTTTAGCTTCTCGAAATGCATGAGTCTTGCGTATTTGAATAGAATGAAGTGTTTTTCATCTTCTACGAGCGGAAACGCCTACAGCTAGTGTGAAACTCAATTGTACGTTTTCGGTATGAAGCGATTTTGCTTTCGATTAGGGCGTGTTCGGCTGCCCAAAATGGATAAATCTTGCGTATTTGAATAGAATAAAGTGTTTTTTATCTTATAATACGAGCTGAAACACCTACAGCGAGTGTGAAACTCAATTGTACGTTTTCGGTATGAAGCGATTTTGCTTTCGATTGAGGCGTGTTTGGCTGCTCAAAACGCATCAATCTTGCGTATTTGTATACGATGAAGTATTTTTCGTCTCATAATACGAGCTGGAACCCATACAGCATGCGTAAAACTCGAATAAAGGAATTGGGTATAAGGCGACTATGCGTTCGTGTGGGACGTGTTTGGGTGCCCAAAATGCATGAATCTTGCATATTTGCATAGAATGAAGTTTTTTTCATCTTATAATATGACCTGAAACGCGTACAGCGAGTGTGAAACTCAAATGTACGATTTCGGTATAAAGCGACTTTGCGTTCGATTCGGGAGTGTTTGGCTGCCCAAAAAGCATGAATCTTGCGTATTTGCATAGAATGAAGTGGTTTTCATTTCATAATACGAGCTTGAACGTTTACATCGAGTGTGAAACTCAAATGTACGATTTCGGTATAAAGCGACTTTGCGTTCAATTGGGGCGTGTTTGGCTGCCCAAAATGCATGAATCTTGCGTATTTGCATAGAATAAAGTGTTTTTCATCTTATAATACGAGCTGAAACGCCTACAGCGAGTGTGAAACTCAAATGTACGTTTTCGGCATGAAGCGACTTTGCTTTCGATTGGGGCCTGTTTGGCTGCTCAAAACGCATGAATCTTGCGTATTTGTATAGTATGAAGTATTTTTCATTTCATAATACGAGCTGGAACGCATACAGCGAGCGTAAAACTCGAGTAAACGAATTCGGTATAAGGCGACTTTTTGTTTCTTCGGGTCGTGTTCGGGTGCTCACAATGCCTGAATCTTGCGTATTTGCATAGAATAAAGTGTTTTTCATCTCATAATACGAACTGGAACCCATACAGCATGCGTAAAACTCGAATAAAGGAATTCGGTATAAGGCGACTATGCGTTCGTGTGGGGCGCGTTTGGCTGCCCAAAATGCATGAATGTTGCATATTTGCATAGAATAAAGTTTTTTTCATCTCAAAATACGAGCTGAAACGCCTACAGCGAGTGTGAAACTCAAATGTACGATTTCGGTATGAAGCGACTTTGCATTCGATTGGGGCCTGTTTGGGTACTCGAAATGCATGAATCTTCAGTATTTGCATAGAATGAAGTGTTTTTCATCTAAAAATACGAACTGAAACGCCTACAGCGAGTGTGAAACTCAATTGTACGTTTTCGGTATGAAGCGATTTTGCTTTCGATTGGGGCGTGTTTGGCTGCTCAAAAGGCATGAATCTGTCGCATTTGTATAGAATGAAGTATTTTTCGTCTCATAATACGAGCTGGAACTCATGCAGCATGCATAAAACTCGAAAAAAAATTCGGTATAAGGCGACTAAGCGTTCGTGTGAGACGTGTTTGGCTGCCCAAAATGCATGAATCTTGAATATTTGCATAGAATGAAGTTTTTTTCATCTTATGATACGAGCTGAAACGCGTCCAGCGAGTGTGAAACTCAAATCTACGGTTTCGGTATAAAGCGACTTTCCGTTCGATTCGGGCGTGTTTGGCTGCCCAAAACCATGAATCTTGCGTATTTCCATAGAATGAAGTGGTTTTCTTTTTATAATACGAGCTTGAACGTTTACATCGAGTGTGAAACTCAAATGTACGATTTCGGTATAAAGCGAGTTTGCGTTCCATTGGGGCGTGTTTGGCTGCCCAAAATCGATAAATCTTGCGAATTTGAATAGAATAAAGTGTTTTTTATCTTATAATACGAGCTGAAACACCTACAGCGAGTGTGAAACTCAATTGTACGTTTTCGGTATGAAGCGATTTTGCTTTCGATTGAGGCGTGTTTGGCTGCTCAAAACGCATCAATCTTGCGTATTTGTATACGATGAAGTATTTTTCGTCTCATAATACGAGCTGGAACCCATACAGCATGCGTAAAACTCGAATAAAGGAATTCGGTATAAGGCGACTATGCGTTCGTGTGGGACGTGTTTGGGTGCCCAAAATGCATGAATCTTGCATATTTGCATAGAATGAAGTTTTTTTCATCTTATAATATGACCTGAAACGCGTACAGCGAGTGTGAAACTCAAATGTACGATTTCGGTATAAAGCGACTTTGCGTTCGATTCGGGAGTGTTTGGCTGCCCAAAAAGCATTAATCTTGCGTATTTGCATAGAATGAAGTGGTTTTCATTTCATAATACGAGCTTGAACGTTTACATCGAGTGTGAAACTCAAATGTACGATTTCGGTATAAAGCGACTTTGCGTTCAATTGGGGCGTGTTTGGCTGCCCAAAATGCATGAATGCTGCGTATTTGCATAGAATAAAGTGTTTTTCATCTTAAAATACGAGCTGAAACGCCTACAGCGAGTGTGAAACTCAATCGTACGATTTCTGTATGAAGCGACTTTGCATTCGATTGGGGCCTGTTTGGGTACTCGAAATGCATGAATCTTCAGTATTTGCATAGAATGAAGTGTTTTTCATCTAAAAATACGAACTGAAACGCCTACAGCGAGTGTGAAACTCAAATGTACGATTTTGGTATAAAGCGACTTTGCGTTCCATTGGGGCGTGTTTGGCTGCCCAAAATGCATGAATCTTGCGTATTTGCATAGAATAAAGTGTTCTTCATCTTATAATACGAGCTGAAACGCCTACAGCGAGTGTGAAACTCAAATGTACGTTTTCGGTATGAAGCGACTTTGCTTTCGATTGGGGCCTGTTTGGATACTCGAAATGCATGAATCTTCCGTATTTGCATAGACTGAAGATTTTTTCATCTCAAAATACGAACAGAATGAAATGAAATGAAGCGATTTTGCTTTCGATTGGGGCGTGTTTGGCTGCTCAAAAGGCATGAATCTTGCGCATTTGTATAGAATGAAGTATTTTTCGTCTCATAATACGAGCTGGAACTCATGCAGCATGCATAAAACTCGAATAAAAATTCGGTATAAGGCGACTAAGCGTTCGTGTGAGACGTGTTTGGCTGCCCAAAATGCATGAATCTTGAATATTTGCATAGAATGAAGTTTTTTTCATCTTATGATACGAGCTGAAACGCGTACAGCGAGTGTGAAACTCAAATCTACGATTTCGGTATAAAGCGACTTTCCGTTCGATTCGGGCGTGTTTGGCTGCCCAAAACCATGAATCTTGCGTATTTCCATAGAATGAAGTGGTTTTCATTTTATAATACGAGCTTGAACGTTTACATCGAGTGTGAAACTCAAATGTACGATTTCGGTATAAAGCGAGTTTGCGTTCCATTGGGGCGTGTTTGGCTGCCCAAAATCGATAAATCTTGCGAATTTGAATAGAATAAAGTGTTTTTTATCTTATAATACGAGCTGAAACACCTACAGTGAGTGTGAAACTCAATTGTACGTTTTCGGTATGAAGCGATTTTGCTTTCGATTGAGGCGTGTTTGGCTGCTCAAAACGCATCAATCTTGCGTATTTGTATACGATGAAGTATTTTTCGTCTCATAATACGAGCTGGAACCCATACAGCATGCGTAAAACTCGAATAAAGGAATTCGGTATAAGGCGACTATGCGTTCGTGTGGGACGTGTTTGGGTGCCCAAAATGCATGAATCTTGCATATTTGCATAGAATGAAGTTTTTTTCATCTTATAATATGACCTGAAACGCGTACAGCGAGTGTGAAACTCAAATGTACGATTTCGGTATAAAGCGACTTTGCGTTCGATTCGGGAGTGTTTGGCTGCCCAAAAAGCATTAATCTTGCGTATTTGCATAGAATGAAGTGGTTTTCATTTCATAATACGAGCTTGAACGTTTACATCGAGTGTGAAACTCAAATGTACGATTTCGGTATAAAGCGACTTTGCGTTCAATTGGGGCGTGTTTGGCTGCCCAAAATGCATGAATGCTGCGTATTTGCATAGAATAAAGTGTTTTTCATCTTAAAATACGAGCTGAAACGCCTACAGCGAGTGTGAAACTCAATCGTACGATTTCTGTATGAAGCGACTTTGCATTCGATTGGGGCCTGTTTGGGTACTCGAAATGCATGAATCTTCAGTATTTGCATAGAATGAAGTGTTTTTCATCTAAAAATACGAACTGAAACGCCTACAGCGAGTGTGAAACTCAAATGTACGATTTTGGTATAAAGCGACTTTGCGTTCCATTGGGGCGTGTTTGGCTGCCCAAAATGCATGAATCTTGCGTATTTGCATAGAATAAAGTGTTCTTCATCTTATAATACGAGCTGAAACGCCTACAGCGAGTGTGAAACTCAAATGTACGTTTTCGGTATGAAGCGACTTTGCTTTCGATTGGGGCCTGTTTGGATACTCGAAATGCATGAATCTTCCGTATTTGCATAGACTGAAGATTTTTTCATCTCAAAATACGAACAGAATGAAATGAAATGAAGCGATTTTGCTTTCGATTGGGGCGTGTTTGGCTGCTCAAAAGGCATGAATCTTGCGCATTTGTATAGAATGAAGTATTTTTCGTCTCATAATACGAGCTGGAACTCATGCAGCATGCATAAAACTCGAATAAAAATTCGGTATAAGGCGACTAAGCGTTCGTGTGAGACGTGTTTGGCTGCCCAAAATGCATGAATCTTGAATATTTGCATAGAATGAAGTTTTTTTCATCTTATGATACGAGCTGAAACGCGTACAGCGAGTGTGAAACTCAAATCTACGATTTCGGTATAAAGCGACTTTCCGTTCGATTCGGGCGTGTTTGGCTGCCCAAAACCATGAATCTTGCGTATTTCCATAGAATGAAGTGGTTTTCATTTTATAATACGAGCTTGAACGTTTACATCGAGTGTGAAACTCAAATGTACGATTTCGGTATAAAGCGAGTTTGCGTTCCATTGGGGCGTGTTTGGCTGCCCAAAATCGATAAATCTTGCGAATTTGAATAGAATAAAGTGTTTTTTATCTTATAATACGAGCTGAAACACCTACAGTGAGTGTGAAACTCAATTGTACGTTTTCGGTATGAAGCGATTTTGCTTTCGATTGAGGCGTGTTTGGCTGCTCAAAACGCATCAATCTTGCGTATTTGTATACGATGAAGTATTTTTCGTCTCATAATACGAGCTGGAACCCATACAGCATGCGTAAAACTCGAATAAAGGAATTCGGTATAAGGCGACTATGCGTTCGTGTGGGACGTGTTTGGGTGCCCAAAATGCATGAATCTTGCATATTTGCATAGAATGAAGTTTTTTTCATCTTATAATATGACCTGAAACGCGTACAGCGAGTGTGAAACTCAAATGTACGATTTCGGTATAAAGCGACTTTGCGTTCGATTCGGGAGTGTTTGGCTGCCCAAAAAGCATTAATCTTGCGTATTTGCATAGAATGAAGTGGTTTTCATTTCATAATACGAGCTTGAACGTTTACATCGAGTGTGAAACTCAAATGTACGATTTCGGTATAAAGCGACTTTGCGTTCAATTGGGGCGTGTTTGGCTGCCCAAAATGCATGAATGCTGCGTATTTGCATAGAATAAAGTGTTTTTCATCTTAAAATACGAGCTGAAACGCCTACAGCGAGTGTGAAACTCAATCGTACGATTTCTGTATGAAGCGACTTTGCATTCGATTGGGGCCTGTTTGGGTACTCGAAATGCATGAATCTTCAGTATTTGCATAGAATGAAGTGTTTTTCATCTAAAAATACGAACTGAAACGCCTACAGCGAGTGTGAAACTCAAATGTACGATTTTGGTATAAAGCGACTTTGCGTTCCATTGGGGCGTGTTTGGCTGCCCAAAATGCATGAATCTTGCGTATTTGCATAGAATAAAGTGTTTTTCATCTTATAATACGAGCTGAAACGCCTACAGCGAGTGTGAAACTCAAATGTACGTTTTCGGTATGAAGCGACTTTGCTTTCGATTGGGGCCTGTTTGGATACTCGAAATGCATGAATCTTCCGTATTTGCATAGACTGAAGATTTTTTCATCTCAAAATACGAACAGAATGAAATGAAATGAAGCGATTTTGCTTTCGATTGGGGCGTGTTTGGCTGCTCAAAAGGCATGAATCTTGCGCATTTGTATAGAATGAAGTATTTTTCGTCTCATAATACGAGCTGGAACTCATGCAGCATGCATAAAACTCGAATAAAAATTCGGTATAAGGCGACTAAGCGTTCGTGTGAGACGTGTTTGGCTGCCCAAAATGCATGAATCTTGAATATTTGCATAGAATGAAGTTTTTTTCATCTTATGATACGAGCTGAAACGCGTACAGCGAGTGTGAAACTCAAATCTACGATTTCGGTATAAAGCGACTTTCCGTTCGATTCGGGCGTGTTTGGCTGCCCAAAACCATGAATCTTGCGTATTTCAATAGAATGAAGTGGTTTTCATTTTATAATACGAGCTTGAACGTTTACATCGAGTGTGAAACTCAAATGTACGATTTCGGTATAAAGCGAGTTTGCGTTCCATTGGGGCGTGTTTGGCTGCCCAAAATCGATAAATCTTGCGAATTTGAATAGAATAAAGTGTTTTTTATCTTATAATACGAGCTGAAACACCTACAGCGAGTGTGAAACTCAATTGTACGTTTTCGGTATGAAGCGATTTTGCTTTCGATTGAGGCGTGTTTGGCTGCTCAAAACGCATCAATCTTGCGTATTTGTATACGATGAAGTATTTTTCGTCTCATAATACGAGCTGGAACCCATACAGCATGCGTAAAACTCGAATAAAGGAATTCGGTATAAGGCGACTATGCGTTCGTGTGGGACGTGTTTGGGTGCCCAAAATGCATGAATCTTGCATATTTGCATAGAATGAAGTTTTTTTCATCTTATAATATGACCTGAAACGCGTACAGCGAGTGTGAAACTCAAATGTACGATTTCGGTATAAAGCGACTTTGCGTTCGATTCGGGAGTGTTTGGCTGCCCAAAAAGCATTAATCTTGCGTATTTGCATAGAATGAAGTGGTTTTCATTTCATAATACGAGCTTGAACGTTTACATCGAGTGTGAAACTCAAATGTACGATTTCGGTATAAAGCGACTTTGCGTTCAATTGGGGCGTGTTTGGCTGCCCAAAATGCATGAATGCTGCGTATTTGCATAGAATAAAGTGTTTTTCATCTTAAAATACGAGCTGAAACGCCTACAGCGAGTGTGAAACTCAATCGTACGATTTCTGTATGAAGCGACTTTGCATTCGATTGGGGCCTGTTTGGGTACTCGAAATGCATGAATCTTCAGTATTTGCATAGAATGAAGTGTTTTTCATCTAAAAATACGAACTGAAACGCCTACAGCGAGTGTGAAACTCAAATGTACGATTTCGGTATAAAGCGACTTTGCGTTCGATTCGGGAGTGTTTGGCTGCCCAAAAAGCATGAATCTTGCGTATTTGCATAGAATGAAGTGGTTTTCATTTCATAATACGAGCTTGAACGTTTACATCGAGTGTGAAACTCAAATGTACGATTTCGGTATAAAGCGACTTTGCGTTCAATTGGGGCGTGTTTGGATGCCCAAAATGCATGAATGTTGCGTATTTGCATAGAAGAAAGTGTTTTTCATCTCAAAATACGAGCTGAAACGCCTACAGCGAGTGTGAAACTCAATCGTACGATTTCTGTATGAAGCGACTTTGCATTCAATTGGGGCCTGTTTGGGTACTCGAAATGCATGAATCTTCAGTATTTGCATAGAATGAAGTGTTTTTCATCTAAAAATACGAGCTGAAACGCCTACAGCGAGTGTGAAACTCAAATGTACGTTTTCGGTATGAAGCGACTTTGCTTTCGATTGGGGCCTGTTTGGGTACTCGAAATGCATGAATCTTCCGTATTTGCATCGACTGAAGATTTTAACATCTCAAAATACGAACAGAAACGCCTACAGCGAGTGTGAAACTCAAATGTACGATATCGGTATAAAGCTACTTTGCGTTCGATTGGGGCTTGTTTGGCTGCTGAAAACGCATGAATCTTGCGTATTTGTATAGAATGAAGTCTTTTCATTTCATAATACCAGCTGGAACTCATACAGCATGCATAAAACTCGAATAAAGGAATTCGATATAAGGCGACTAAGCGTTCGTGTGGGACGTGTTTGGCTGCCCAAAATGCATGAATCTTGAATATTTGTATAGTATGAAGTATTTTTCATTTCATAATACGAGCTGGAACGCATACAGCGAGCGTAAAACTCGAGTAAACGAATTCGGTATAAGGCGACTTTTTGTTCCTTCGGGTCGTGTTCGGGTGCTCACAATGCCTGAATCTTGCATATTTGCATAGAATGAAGTATTTTTCATCTCAAAATACGAGCTGAAACGCCTACAGCGAGTGTGAAACTCAATTGTACGTTTTCGGTATGAAGCGACTTTGCTTTCGATTGGGGCCTGTTTGGGTACTCGAAATGCATGAATCTTCCGTATTTGCATCGACTGAAGATTTTTTCATCTCAAAATACGAACAGAAACGCCTACAGCGAGTGTGAAACTCAAATGTACGATATCGGTATAAAGCTACTTTGCGTTCGATTGGGGCGTGTTTGGCTACTTGAAATGCATGAGTCTTGCGTATTTGAATAGAATGAAGTGTTTTTCATCTTCTACGAGCGGAAACGTCTACAGCTACTGTGAAACTTAAATGTACGATTTCGGTATGAAGGGACTTTGCTTTCGAATGGGGCGGGTTTGGCTTCTCGAAATGCATGAGTCTTGCGTATTTGAATAGAATGAAGTGTTTTTCATCTTCTACGAGCGGAAACGCCTACAGCTAGTGTGAAACTCAATTGTACGTTTTCGGTATGAAGCGATTTTGCTTTTGATTAGGGCGTGTTTGGCTGCCCAAAATGGATAAATCTTGCGTATTTGAATAGAATAAAGTGTTTTTTATCTTATAATACGAGCTGAAACACCTACAGCGAGTGTGAAACTCAATTGTACGTTTTCGGTATGAAGCGATTTTGCTTTCGATTGAGGCGTGTTTGGCTGCTCAAAACGCATCAATCTTGCGTATTTGTATACGATGAAGCATTTTTCGTCTCATAATACGAGCTGGAACCCATACAGCATGCGTAAAACTCGAATAAAGGAATTCGGTATAAGGCGACTGTGCGTTCGTGTGGGACGTGTTTGGGTGCCCAAAATGCACGAATCTTGCATATTTGCATAGAATGAAGTTTTTTTCATCTTATAATATGACCTGAAACGCGTACAGCGAGTGTGAAACTCAAATGTACGATTTCGGTATAAAGCGACTTTGCGTTCGATTCGGGAGTGTTTGGCTGCCCAAAAAGCATGAATCTTGCGTATTTGGATAGAATGAAGTGGTTTTCATTTCATAATACGAGCTTGAACGTTTACATCGAGTGTGAAACTCAAATGTACGATTTCGGTATAAAGCGACTTTGCGTTCAATTGGGGCGTGTTTGGCTGCCCAAAATGCATGAATCTTGCGTATTTGCATAGAATAAAGTGTTTTTCATCTTATAATACGAGCTGAAACGCCTACAGCGAGTGTGAAACTCAAATGGACGTTTTCGGCATGAAGCGACTTTGCTTTCGATTGGGGCCTGTTTGGCTGCTCAAAACGCATGAATCTTGCGTATTTGTATAGTATGAAGTATTTTTCATTTCATAATACGAGCTGGAACGCATACAGCGAGCGTAAAACTCGAGTAAACGAATTCGGTATAAGGCGACTTTTTGTTCCTTCGGGTCGTGTTCGGGTGCTCACAATGCCTGAATCTTGCATATTTGCATAGAATGAAGTATTTTTCATCTCAAAATACGAGCTGAAACGCCTACAGCGAGTGTGAAACTCAATTGTACGTTTTCGGTATGAAGCGATTTTGCTTTCGATTGGGGCGTGTTTGGCTGCTCAAAAGGCATGAATCTTGCGCATTTGTATAGAATGAAGTATTTTTCGTCTCATAATACGAGCTGGAACTCATGCAGCATGCATAAAACTCGAATAAAAATCCGGTATAAGGCGACTAAGCGTTCGTGTGAGACGTGTTTGGCTGCCCAAAATGCATGAATCTTGAATATTTGCATAGAATGAGGTTTTTTTCATCTTATGATACGAGCTGAAACGCGTACAGCGAGTGTGAAACTCAAATCTACGATTTCGGTATAAAGCGACTTTCCGTTCGATTCGGGCGTGTTTGGCTGCCCAAAACCATGAATCTTGCGTATTTGTATATAATGAAGTATTTTTCGTCTCATAATACGAGCTGGAACCCATACAGCATGCGTAAAACTCGAATAAAGGAATTCGGTATAAGGCGACTATGCGTTCGTGTGGGACGTGTTTGGCTGCCCAAAATGCATGAATCTTGCACATTTGCATTTCTATGGCATTCTTTCTTTGCATTTCTATTTAATTCTTGAAGTTTTTTCCATCTTATGATACGAGCTGAAACGCGTACAGCGAGTGTGAAACTCAAATGTACGATTTCTGTATAAAGCGAGTTTGCGTTCCATTGGGGCGTGTTTGGCTGCCCAAAATGGATAAATCTTGCGTATTTGAATAGAATAAAGTGTTTTTTATCTTATAATACGAGCTGGAACCCATACAGCATGAGTAAAACTCGAATAAAGGAATTCGGTATAAGGCGACTATGCGTTTGTGTGGGACGTGTTTGGGTGCCCAAAATGCATGAATCTTGCATATTTGCATAGAATGAAGTTTTTTTCATCTTATAATATGACCTGAAACGCGTACAGCGAGTGTGAAACTCAAATGTACGATTTCGGTATAAAGCGACTTTGCGTTCGATTCGGGAGTGTTTGGCTGCCCCAAAAAGCATGAATCTTGCGTATTTGCATAGAATGAAGTGGTTTTCATTTCATAATACGAGCTTGAACGTTTACATCGAGTGTGAAACTCAAATGTACGATTTCGGTATAAAGCGACTTTGCGTTCAATTGGGGCGTGCTTGGCTGCCCAAAATGCATGAATGTTGCGTATTTGCATAGAATAAAGTGTTTTTCATCTTATAATACGAGCTGAAACGCCTACAGCGAGTGTGAAACTCAAATGTACGTTTTCGGTATGAAGCGACTTTGCTTTCGATTGGGGCCTGTTTGGGTACTCGAAATGCATGAATCTTCCGTATTTGCACAGACTGAAGATTTTTTCATCTCAAAATACGAACTGAAACGCCTACAGCGAGTGTGAAACTCAAATGTACGATATCGGTATAAAGCTACCTTGCGTTCGATTGGGGCTTGTTTGGCTGCTCGAAACGCATGAATCTTGCGTATTTGTATAGAATGAAGTCTTTTCATTTCATAATACCAGCTGGAACGCATACAGCGAGCGTAAAACTCGAGTAAACGAATTCGGTATAAGGCGACTTTTTGTTCCTTTGGGACGTGCTTGGGTGCTCACAATGCCTGAATCTTGCATATTTGCATAGAATGAAGAATTTTTCATCTCAAAATACGAGCTGAAACGCCTACAGCGAGTGTGAAACTCAAATGTACGTTTTCGGTATGAAGCGATTTTGCTTTCGATATAGGCGTGTTTGGCTGCTCAAAACGCATCAATCTTGCGTATTTGTATAGAATGAAGTCTTTTCATTTCATAATACCAGCTGGAACTCATACAGCATGCATAAAACTCGAATAAAGGAATTCAATATAAGGCGACTAAGCGTTCGTGTGGGACGTTTTTGGCTGCCCAAAATGCATGAATCTTGAATATTTGCATAGAATGAAGTTTTTTTCATCTTATAATACAAGCTGAAACGCGTACAGCGAGAGTGAAACTCAAATGCACGATTTCGGTATAAAGCGACTTTGCGTTCTATTGGGGCGTGTTTGGTTGCCCAAAATGCATGAATCTTGCGTATTTGCATAGAATAAAGTGTTTTTCATCTTATAATACGAGCTGAAACGCCTACAGCGAGTGTGAAACTCAAATGTACGTTTTCGGTATGAAGCGACTTTGCTTTCGATTGGGGCGTGTTTGGCTGCTCAAAAGGCATGAATCTTGCGCATTTGTATAGAATGAAGTATTTTTCGTCTCATAATACGAGCTGGAACTCATGCAGCATGCATAAAACTCGAATAAAAATTCGGTATAAGGCGAATAAGCGTTCGTGTGAGACGTGTTTGGCTGCCCAAAATGCATGAATCTTGAATATTTGCATAGAATGAAGTTTTTTTCATCTTATGATACGAGCTGAAACGCGTACAGCGAGTGTGAAACTCAAATCTACGATTTCGGTATAAAGCGACTTTCCGTTCGATTCGGGCGTGTTTGGCTGCCCAAAACCGTGAATCTTGCGTATTTCCATAGAATGAAGTGGTTTTCATTTTATAATACGAGCTTGAACGTTTACATCGAGTGTGAAACTCAAATGTACGATTTCGGTATAAAGCGAGTTTGCGTTCCATTGGGGCGTGTTTGGCTGCCCAAAATGGATAAATCTTGCGTATTTGAATAGAATAAAGTGTTTTTTATCTTATAATACGAGCTGAAACACCTACAGCGAGTGTGAAACTCAATTGTACGTTTTCGGTATAAAGCGATTTTGCTTTCGATTGAGGCGTGTTTGGCTGCTCAAATCGCATCAATCTTGCGTATTTGTATACGATGAAGTATTTTTCGTCTCATAATACGAGCTGGACCCCATACAGCATGCGTAAAACTCGAATAAAAAAATTCGGTATAAGGCGACTATGCATTCGTGTGAGACGTGTTTGGCTGCCCAAAATGCATGAATCTTGCATATTTGCATAGAATGAAGTTTTTTTCATCTTATAATATGACCTGAAACGCGTACAGCGAGTGTGAAACTCAAATGTACGATTTCGGTATAAAGCGACTTTGCGTTCGATTCGGGAGTGTTTGGCTGCCCAAAAAGCATGAATCTTGCGTATTTGCATAGAATGAAGTGGTTTTCATTTCATAATACGAGCTTGAACGTTTACTTCGAGTGTGAAACTCAAATGTACGATTTCGGTATAAAGCCATTTTGCGTTCCATTGGGGCGTGTTTGGCTGCCCAAAATGCATGAATCTTGCGTATTTGCATAGAATAAAGTGTTTTTCATCTTATAATACGAGCTGAAACGCCTACAGCGAGTGTGAAACTCAAATGTACGTTTTCGGTATGAAGCGATTTTGCTTTCGATATAGGCGTGTTTAGCTGCTCAAAACGCATCAATCTTGCGTAATTTGTATAGGATGAAGTATTTTTCGTCTCATAATTCGAGCTGGAACCTATACAGCATGCGTAAAACTCGAATAAAGGAATTCGGTATAAGGCGACTATGCGTTCGTGTGGGACGTGTTTGGCTGCCCAAAATGCATGAATCTTGCATATTTGCATAGAATGAAGTTTTTTTCATCTTATGATACGAGCTGAAACGCGTACAGCGAGTGTGAAACTCAAATGTACGATTTCGGTATAAAGCGACTTTCCGTTCGATTCGGGCGTGTTTGGCTGCCCAAAACCATGAATCTTGCGTATTTCCATAGAATGAAGTGGTTTTTATTTTATAATACGAGCTTGAACGTTTACATCGAGTGTGAAACTCAAATGTACGATTTCGGTATAAAGCGAGTTTGCGTTCCATTGGGGCGTGTTTGGCTGCCCAAAATGGATAAATCTTGCGTATTTGAATAGAATAAAGTTTTTTTTATCTTATAATAACGAGCTGAAACACCTACAGCGAGTGTGAAACTCAATTGTACGTTTTCGGTGTGAAGCGATTTTGCTTTCGATTGAGGCGTGTTTGGCTGCTCAAAACGCATCAATCTTGCGTATTTGTATACGATGAAGTATTTTTCGTCTCATAATACGAACTGAAACGCCTACAGCGAGTGTGAAACTCAAATGTACGATTTCGGTATAAAGCGACTTTGCGTTCCATTGGGGCGTGTTTGGCTGCCCAAAATGCATGAATCTTGCGTATTTGCATAGAATAAAGTGTTTTTCACCTTATAATACGAGCTGAAACGCCTACAGCGAGTGTGAAACTCAAATGTACGTTTTCGGTATGAAGCGACTTTGCTTTCGATTGGGGCCTGTTTGGGTACTCGAAATGCATGAATCTTCCGTATTTGCATTGACTGAAGATTTTTTCATCTCAAAATACGAACAGAAACGCCTACAGCGAGTGTGAAACTCAAATGTACGATATCGGTATAAAGCTACTTTGCGTTCGATTGGGGCTTGTTTGGCTGCTGAAAACGCATGAATCTTGCGTATTTGTATAGAATGAAGTCTTTTCATTTCATAATACCAGCTGGAACTCATACAGCATGCATAAAACTCGAATAAAGGAATTCGATATAAGGCGACTAAGCGTTCGTGTGGGACGTGTTTGGCTGCCCAAAATGCATGAATCTTGAATATTTGCATAGAATGAAGTTTTTTTCATCTTATAATACGAGCTGAAACGCGTACAGCGAGAGTGAAACTCAAATGCACGATTTCGGTATAAAGCGACTTTGCGTTCCATTGGGGCGTGTTTGGCTGCCCAAAATGCATGAATCTTGCGTATTTGCATAGAATGAAGTTTTTTTCATCTTATAATACGAGCTGAAACACCTACAGTGAGTGGGAAACTCAATTGTACGTTTTCGGTATGAAGCGACTTTGCTTTCGATTGGGGCGTGTTTGGCTACTCGAAATGCATGAGTCTTGCGTATTTGAATAGAATGAAGTGTTTTTCATCTTCTACGAGCGGAAACGTCTACAGCTAATGTGAAACTTAAATGTACGATTTCGGTATGAAGGGACTTTGCTTTCGAATGGGGCGGGTTTGGCTTCTCGAAATGCATGAGTCTTGCGTATTTGAATAGAATGAAGTGTTTTTCATCTTCTACGAGCGGAAACGCCTACAGCTAGTGTGAAACTCAATTGTACGTTTTCGGTATACAGCGACTTTGCGTTCGATTCGGGAGTGTTTGGCTGCCCAAAAAGCATGAATCTTGCGTATTTGCATAGAATGAAGTGGTTTTCATTTCATAATACGAGCTTGAACGTTTACATCGAGTGTGAAACTCAAATGTACGATTTCGGTATAAAGCGACTTTGCGTTCAATTGGGGCGTGTTTGGCTGCCCAAAATGCATGAATCTTGAATATTTGCATAGAATGAAGTTTTTTTCATCTTATAATACGAGCTGAAACGCGTACAGCGAGAGTGAAACTCAATCGTACGATTTCTGTATGAAGCGACTTTGCATTCAATTGGGGCCTGTTTGGGTACTTGAAATGCATGAATCTTGCGTATTTGCATAGAATGATGTGTTTTTCATCTAAAAATACGAACTGAAACGCCTACAGCGAGTGTGAAACTCAAATGTACGATTTCGGTATAAAGCGACTTTGCGTTCCATTGGGGCGTGTTTGGCTGCCCAAAATGCATGAATCTTGCGTATTTGCATAGAATAAAGTGTTTTTCACCTTATAATACGAGCTGAAACGCCTACAGCGAGTGTGAAACTCAAATGTACGTTTTCGGTATGAAGCGACTTTGCTTTCGATTGGGGCCTGTTTGGGTACTCGAAATGCATGAATCTTCCGTATTTGCATTGACTGAAGATTTTTTCATCTCAAAATACGAACAGAAACGCCTACAGCGAGTGTGAAACTCAAATGTACGATATCGGTATAAAGCTACTTTGCGTTCGATTGGGGCTTGTTTGGCTGCTGAAAACGCATGAATCTTGCGTATTTGTATAGAATGAAGTCTTTTCATTTCATAATACCAGCTGGAACTCATACAGCATGCATAAAACTCGAATAAAGGAATTCGATATAAGGCGACTAAGCGTTCGTGTGGGACGTGTTTGGCTGCCCAAAATGCATGAATCTTGAATATTTGCATAGAATGAAGTTTTTTTCATCTTATAATACGAGCTGAAACGCGTACAGCGAGAGTGAAACTCAAATGCACGATTTCGGTATAAAGCGACTTTGCGTTCCATTGGGGCGTGTTTGGCTGCCCAAAATGCATGAATCTTGCGTATTTGCATAGAATGAAGTTTTTTTCATCTTATAATACGAGCTGAAACACCTACAGTGTGTGGGAAACTCAATTGTACGTTTTCGGTATGAAGCGACTTTGTTTTCGATTGGGGCGTGTTTGGCTACTCGAAATGCATGAGTCTTGCGTATTTGAATAGAATGAAGTGTTTTTCATCTTCTACGAGCGGAAACGTCTACAGCTACTGTGAAACTTAAATGTACGATTTCGGTATGAAGGGACTTTGCTTTCGAATGGGGCGGGTTTGGCTTCTCGAAATGCATGAGTCTTGCGTATTTGAATAGAATGAAGTGTTTTTCATCTTCTACGAGCGGAAACGCCTACAGCTAGTGTGAAACTCAATTGTACGTTTTCGGTATGAAGCGATTTTGCTTTTGATTAGGGCGTGTTTGGCTGCCCAAAATGGATAAATCTTGCGTATTTGAATAGAATAAAGTGTTTTTGATCTTATAATACGAGCTGAAACACCTACAGCGAGTGTGAAACTCAATTGTACGTTTTCGGTATGAAGCGATTTTGCTTTCGATTGAGGCGTGTTTGGCTGCTCAAAACGCATCAATCTTGCGTATTTGTATACGATGAAGTATTTTTCGTCTCATAATACGAGCTGGAACCCATACAGCATGCGTAAAACTCGAATAAAGGAATTCGGTATAAGGCGACTATGCGTTCGTGTGGGACGTGTTTGGGTGCCCAAAGTGCACGAATCTTGCATATTTGCATAGAATGAAGTTTTTTTCATCTTATAATATGACCTGAAACGCGTACAGCGAGTGTGAAACTCAAATGTACGATTTCGGTATAAAGCGACTCTGCGTTCGATTCGGGAGTGTTTGGCTGCCCAAAAAGCATGAATCTTGCGTATTTGCATAGAATGAAGTGGTTTTCATTTCATAATACGAGCTTGAACGTTTACATCGAGTGTGAAACTCAAATGTACGATTTCGGTATAAAGCGACTTTGCGTTCAATTGGGGCGTGTTTGGCTGCCCAAAATGCATGAATCTTGCGTATTTGCATAGAATAAAGTGTTTTTCATCTTATAATACGAGCTGAAACGCCTACAGCGAGTGTGAAACTCAAATGGACGTTTTCGGCATGAAGCGACTTTGCTTTCGATTGGGGCCTGTTTGGCTGCTCAAAACGCATGAATCTTGCGTATTTGTATAGTATGAAGTATTTTTCATTTCATAATACGAGCTGGAACGCATACAGCGAGCGTAAAACTCGAGTAAACGAATTCGGTATGAGGCGACTTTTTGTTCCTTCGGGTCGTGTTCGGGTGCTCACAATGCCTGAATCTTGCATATTTGCATAGAATGAAGTATTTTTCATCTCAAAATACGAGCTGAAACGCCTACAGCGAGTGTGAAACTCAATTGTACGTTTTCGGTATGAAGCGACTTTGCTTTCGATTGGGGCCTGTTTGGGTACTCGAAATGCATGAATCTTCCGTATTTGCATCGACTGAAGATTTTTTCATCTCAAAATACGAACAGAAACGCCTACAGCGAGTGTGAAACTCAAATGTACGATATCGGTATAAAGCTACTTTGCGTTCGATTGGGGCGTGTTTGGCTACTTGAAATGCATGAGTCTTGCGTATTTGAATAGAATGAAGTGTTTTTCATCTTCTACGAGCGGAAACGTCTACAGCTACTGTGAAACTTAAATGTACGATTTCGGTATGAAGGGACTTTGCTTTCGAATGGGGCGGGTTTGGCTTCTCGAAATGCATGAGTCTTGCGTATTTGAATAGAATGAAGTGTTTTTCATCTTCTACGAGCGGAAACGCCTACAGCTAGTGTGAAACTCAATTGTACGTTTTCGGTATGAAGCGATTTTGCTTTTGATTAGGGCGTGTTTGGCTGCCCAAAATGGATAAATCTTGCGTATTTGAATAGAATAAAGTGTTTTTTATCTTATAATACGAGCTGAAACACCTACAGCGAGTGTGAAACTCAATTGTACGTTTTCGGTATGAAGCGATTTTGCTTTCGATTGAGGCGTGTTTGGCTGCTCAAAACGCATCAATCTTGCGTATTTGTATACGATGAAGCATTTTTCGTCTCATAATACGAGCTGGAACCCATACAGCATGCGTAAAACTCGAATAAAGGAATTCGGTATAAGGTGACTGTGCGTTCGTGTGGGACGTGTTTGGGTGCCCAAAATGCACGAATCTTGCATATTTGCATAGAATGAAGTTTTTTTCATCTTATAATATGACCTGAAACGCGTACAGCGAGTGTGAAACTCAAATGTACGATTTCGGTATAAAGCGACTTTGCGTTCGATTCGGGAGTGTTTGGCTGCCCAAAAAGCATGAATCTTGCGTATTTGGATAGAATGAAGTGGTTTTCATTTCATAATACGAGCTTGAACGTTTACATCGAGTGTGAAACTCAAATGTACGATTTCGGTATAAAGCGACTTTGCGTTCAATTGGGGCGTGTTTGGCTGCCCAAAATGCATGAATCTTGCGTATTTGCATAGAATAAAGTGTTTTTCATCTTATAATACGAGCTGAAACGCCTACAGCGAGTGTGAAACTCAAATGGACGTTTTCGGCATGAAGCGACTTTGCTTTCGATTGGGGCCTGTTTGGCTGCTCAAAACGCATGAATCTTGCGTATTTGTATAGTATGAAGTATTTTTCATTTCATAATACGAGCTGGAACGCATACAGCGAGCGTAAAACTCGAGTAAACGAATTCGGTATAAGGCGACTTTTTGTTCCTTCGGGTCGTGTTCGGGTGCTCACAATGCCTGAATCTTGCATATTTGCATAGAATGAAGTATTTTTCATCTCAAAATACGAGCTGAAACGCCTACAGCGAGTGTGAAACTCAATTGTACGTTTTCGGTATGAAGCGATTTTGCTTTCGATTGGGGCGTGTTTGGCTGCTCAAAAGGCATGAATCTTGCGCATTTGTATAGAATGAAGTATTTTTCGTCTCATAATACGAGCTGGAACTCATGCAGCATGCATAAAACTCGAATAAAAATCCGGTATAAGGCGACTAAGCGTTCGTGTGAGACGTGTTTGGCTGCCCAAAATGCATGAATCTTGAATATTTGCATAGAATGAGGTTTTTTTCATCTTATGATACGAGCTGAAACGCGTACAGCGAGTGTGAAACTCAAATCTACGATTTCGGTATAAAGCGACTTTCCGTTCGATTCGGGCGTGTTTGGCTGCCCAAAACCATGAATCTTGCGTATTTCCATAGAATGAAGTGGTTTTCTTTTTATAATACGAGCTTGAACGTTTACATCGAGTGTGAAACTCAAATGTACGATTTCGGTATAAAGCGAGTTTGCGTTCCATTGGGGCGTGTTTGGCTGCCCAAAATCGATAAATCTTGCGAATTTGAATAGAATAAAGTGTTTTTTATCTTATAATACGAGCTGAAACACCTACAGCGAGTGTGAAACTCAATTGTACGTTTTCGGTATGAAGCGATTTTGCTTTCGATTGAGGCGTGTTTGGCTGCTCAAAACGCATCAATCTTGCGTATTTGTATACGATGAAGTATTTTTCGTCTCATAATACGAGCTGGAACCCATACAGCATGCGTAAAACTCGAATAAAGGAATTCGGTATAAGGCGACTATGCGTTCGTGTGGGACGTGTTTGGGTGCCCAAAATGCATGAATCTTGCATATTTGCATAGAATGAAGTTTTTTTCATCTTATAATATGACCTGAAACGCGTACAGCGAGTGTGAAACTCAAATGTACGATTTCGGTATAAAGCGACTTTGCGTTCGATTCGGGAGTGTTTGGCTGCCCAAAAAGCATTAATCTTGCGTATTTGCATAGAATGAAGTGGTTTTCATTTCATAATACGAGCTTGAACGTTTACATCGAGTGTGAAACTCAAATGTACGATTTCGGTATAAAGCGACTTTGCGTTCAATTGGGGCGTGTTTGGCTGCCCAAAATGCATGAATGCTGCGTATTTGCATAGAATAAAGTGTTTTTCATCTTAAAATACGAGCTGAAACGCCTACAGCGAGTGTGAAACTCAATCGTACGATTTCTGTATGAAGCGACTTTGCATTCGATTGGGGCCTGTTTGGGTACTCGAAATGCATGAATCTTCAGTATTTGCATAGAATGAAGTGTTTTTCATCTAAAAATACGAACTGAAACGCCTACAGCGAGTGTGAAACTCAAATGTACGATTTTGGTATAAAGCGACTTTGCGTTCCATTGGGGCGTGTTTGGCTGCCCAAAATGCATGAATCTTGCGTATTTGCATAGAATAAAGTGTTCTTCATCTTATAATACGAGCTGAAACGCCTACAGCGAGTGTGAAACTCAAATGTACGTTTTCGGTATGAAGCGACTTTGCTTTCGATTGGGGCCTGTTTGGATACTCGAAATGCATGAATCTTCCGTATTTGCATAGACTGAAGATTTTTTCATCTCAAAATACGAACAGAATGAAATGAAATGAAGCGATTTTGCTTTCGATTGGGGCGTGTTTGGCTGCTCAAAAGGCATGAATCTTGCGCATTTGTATAGAATGAAGTATTTTTCGTCTCATAATACGAGCTGGAACTCATGCAGCATGCATAAAACTCGAATAAAAATTCGGTATAAGGCGACTAAGCGTTCGTGTGAGACGTGTTTGGCTGCCCAAAATGCATGAATCTTGAATATTTGCATAGAATGAAGTTTTTTTCATCTTATGATACGAGCTGAAACGCGTACAGCGAGTGTGAAACTCAAATCTACGATTTCGGTATAAAGCGACTTTCCGTTCGATTCGGGCGTGTTTGGCTGCCCAAAACCATGAATCTTGCGTATTTCCATAGAATGAAGTGGTTTTCATTTTATAATACGAGCTTGAACGTTTACATCGAGTGTGAAACTCAAATGTACGATTTCGGTATAAAGCGAGTTTGCGTTCCATTGGGGCGTGTTTGGCTGCCCAAAATCGATAAATCTTGCGAATTTGAATAGAATAAAGTGTTTTTTATCTTATAATACGAGCTGAAACACCTACAGCGAGTGTGAAACTCAATTGTACGTTTTCGGTATGAAGCGATTTTGCTTTCGATTGAGGCGTGTTTGGCTGCTCAAAACGCATCAATCTTGCGTATTTGTATACGATGAAGTATTTTTCGTCTCATAATACGAGCTGGAACCCATACAGCATGCGTAAAACTCGAATAAAGGAATTCGGTATAAGGCGACTATGCGTTCGTGTGGGACGTGTTTGGGTGCCCAAAATGCATGAATCTTGCATATTTGCATAGAATGAAGTTTTTTTCATCTTATAATATGACCTGAAACGCGTACAGCGAGTGTGAAACTCAAATGTACGATTTCGGTATAAAGCGACTTTGCGTTCGATTCGGGAGTGTTTGGCTGCCCAAAAAGCATTAATCTTGCGTATTTGCATAGAATGAAGTGGTTTTCATTTCATAATACGAGCTTGAACGTTTACATCGAGTGTGAAACTCAAATGTACGATTTCGGTATAAAGCGACTTTGCGTTCAATTGGGGCGTGTTTGGCTGCCCAAAATGCATGAATGCTGCGTATTTGCATAGAATAAAGTGTTTTTCATCTTAAAATACGAGCTGAAACGCCTACAGCGAGTGTGAAACTCAATCGTACGATTTCTGTATGAAGCGACTTTGCATTCGATTGGGGCCTGTTTGGGTACTCGAAATGCATGAATCTTCAGTATTTGCATAGAATGAAGTGTTTTTCATCTAAAAATACGAACTGAAACGCCTACAGCGAGTGTGAAACTCAATCGTACGATTTCTGTATGAAGCGACTTTGCATTCGATTGGGGCCTGTTTGGGTACTCGAAATGCATGAATCTTCAGTATTTGCATAGAATGAAGTGTTTTTCATCTAAAAATACGAACTGAAACGCCTACAGCGAGTGTGAAACTCAAATGTACGATTTTGGTATAAAGCGACTTTGCGTTCCATTGGGGCGTGTTTGGCTGCCCAAAATGCATGAATCTTGCGTATTTGCATAGAATAAAGTGTTCTTCATCTTATAATACGAGCTGAAACGCCTACAGCGAGTGTGAAACTCAAATGTACGTTTTCGGTATGAAGCGACTTTGCTTTCGATTGGGGCCTGTTTGGATACTCGAAATGCATGAATCTTCCGTATTTGCATAGACTGAAGATTTTTTCATCTCAAAATACGAACAGAATGAAATGAAATGAAGCGATTTTGCTTTCGATTGGGGCGTGTTTGGCTGCTCAAAAGGCATGAATCTTGCGCATTTGTATAGAATGAAGTATTTTTCGTCTCATAATACGAGCTGGAACTCATGCAGCATGCATAAAACTCGAATAAAAATTCGGTATAAGGCGACTAAGCGTTCGTGTGAGACGTGTTTGGCTGCCCAAAATGCATGAATCTTGAATATTTGCATAGAATGAAGTTTTTTTCATCTTATGATACGAGCTGAAACGCGTACAGCGAGTGTGAAACTCAAATCTACGATTTCGGTATAAAGCGACTTTCCGTTCGATTCGGGCGTGTTTGGCTGCCCAAAACCATGAATCTTGCGTATTTCCATAGAATGAAGTGGTTTTCATTTTATAATACGAGCTTGAACGTTTACATCGAGTGTGAAACTCAAATGTACGATTTCGGTATAAAGCGAGTTTGCGTTCCATTGGGGCGTGTTTGGCTGCCCAAAATCGATAAATCTTGCGAATTTGAATAGAATAAAGTGTTTTTTATCTTATAATACGAGCTGAAACACCTACAGCGAGTGTGAAACTCAATTGTACGTTTTCGGTATGAAGCGATTTTGCTTTCGATTGAGGCGTGTTTGGCTGCTCAAAACGCATCAATCTTGCGTATTTGTATACGATGAAGTATTTTTCGTCTCATAATACGAGCTGGAACCCATACAGCATGCGTAAAACTCGAATAAAGGAATTCGGTATAAGGCGACTATGCGTTCGTGTGGGACGTGTTTGGGTGCCCAAAATGCATGAATCTTGCATATTTGCATAGAATGAAGTTTTTTTCATCTTATAATATGACCTGAAACGCGTACAGCGAGTGTGAAACTCAAATGTACGATTTCGGTATAAAGCGACTTTGCGTTCGATTCGGGAGTGTTTGGCTGCCCAAAAAGCATTAATCTTGCGTATTTGCATAGAATGAAGTGGTTTTCATTTCATAATACGAGCTTGAACGTTTACATCGAGTGTGAAACTCAAATGTACGATTTCGGTATAAAGCGACTTTGCGTTCAATTGGGGCGTGTTTGGCTGCCCAAAATGCATGAATGCTGCGTATTTGCATAGAATAAAGTGTTTTTCATCTTAAAATACGAGCTGAAACGCCTACAGCGAGTGTGAAACTCAATCGTACGATTTCTGTATGAAGCGACTTTGCATTCGATTGGGGCCTGTTTGGGTACTCGAAATGCATGAATCTTCAGTATTTGCATAGAATGAAGTGTTTTTCATCTAAAAATACGAACTGAAACGCCTACAGCGAGTGTGAAACTCAAATGTACGATTTTGGTATAAAGCGACTTTGCGTTCCATTGGGGCGTGTTTGGCTGCCCAAAATGCATGAATCTTGCGTATTTGCATAGAATAAAGTGTTTTTCATCTTATAATACGAGCTGAAACGCCTACAGCGAGTGTGAAACTCAAATGTACGTTTTCGGTATGAAGCGACTTTGCTTTCGATTGGGGCCTGTTTGGATACTCGAAATGCATGAATCTTCCGTATTTGCATAGACTGAAGATTTTTTCATCTCAAAATACGAACAGAATGAAATGAAATGAAGCGATTTTGCTTTCGATTGGGGCGTGTTTGGCTGCTCAAAAGGCATGAATCTTGCGCATTTGTATAGAATGAAGTATTTTTCGTCTCATAATACGAGCTGGAACTCATGCAGCATGCATAAAACTCGAATAAAAATTCGGTATAAGGCGACTAAGCGTTCGTGTGAGACGTGTTTGGCTGCCCAAAATGCATGAATCTTGAATATTTGCATAGAATGAAGTTTTTTTCATCTTATGATACGAGCTGAAACGCGTACAGCGAGTGTGAAACTCAAATCTACGATTTCGGTATAAAGCGACTTTCCGTTCGATTCGGGCGTGTTTGGCTGCCCAAAACCATGAATCTTGCGTATTTCCATAGAATGAAGTGGTTTTCATTTTATAATACGAGCTTGAACGTTTACATCGAGTGTGAAACTCAAATGTACGATTTCGGTATAAAGCGAGTTTGCGTTCCATTGGGGCGTGTTTGGCTGCCCAAAATCGATAAATCTTGCGAATTTGAATAGAATAAAGTGTTTTTTATCTTATAATACGAGCTGAAACACCTACAGCGAGTGTGAAACTCAATTGTACGTTTTCGGTATGAAGCGATTTTGCTTTCGATTGAGGCGTGTTTGGCTGCTCAAAACGCATCAATCTTGCGTATTTGTATACGATGAAGTATTTTTCGTCTCATAATACGAGCTGGAACCCATACAGCATGCGTAAAACTCGAATAAAGGAATTCGGTATAAGGCGACTATGCGTTCGTGTGGGACGTGTTTGGGTGCCCAAAATGCATGAATCTTGCATATTTGCATAGAATGAAGTTTTTTTCATCTTATAATATGACCTGAAACGCGTACAGCGAGTGTGAAACTCAAATGTACGATTTCGGTATAAAGCGACTTTGCGTTCGATTCGGGAGTGTTTGGCTGCCCAAAAAGCATTAATCTTGCGTATTTGCATAGAATGAAGTGGTTTTCATTTCATAATACGAGCTTGAACGTTTACATCGAGTGTGAAACTCAAATGTACGATTTCGGTATAAAGCGACTTTGCGTTCAATTGGGGCGTGTTTGGCTGCCCAAAATGCATGAATGCTGCGTATTTGCATAGAATAAAGTGTTTTTCATCTTAAAATACGAGCTGAAACGCCTACAGCGAGTGTGAAACTCAATCGTACGATTTCTGTATGAAGCGACTTTGCATTCGATTGGGGCCTGTTTGGGTACTCGAAATGCATGAATCTTCAGTATTTGCATAGAATGAAGTGTTTTTCATCTAAAAATACGAACTGAAACGCCTACAGCGAGTGTGAAACTCAAATGTACGATTTCGGTATAAAGCGACTTTGCGTTCGATTCGGGAGTGTTTGGCTGCCCAAAAAGCATGAATCTTGCGTATTTGCATAGAATGAAGTGGTTTTCATTTCATAATACGAGCTTGAACGTTTACATCGAGTGTGAAACTCAAATGTACGATTTCGGTATAAAGCGACTTTGCGTTCAATTGGGGCGTGTTTGGATGCCCAAAATGCATGAATGTTGCGTATTTGCATAGAAGAAAGTGTTTTTCATCTCAAAATACGAGCTGAAACGCCTACAGCGAGTGTGAAACTCAATCGTACGATTTCTGTATGAAGCGACTTTGCATTCAATTGGGGCCTGTTTGGGTACTCGAAATGCATGAATCTTCAGTATTTGCATAGAATGAAGTGTTTTTCATCTAAAAATACGAGCTGAAACGCCTACAGCGAGTGTGAAACTCAAATGTACGTTTTCGGTATGAAGCGACTTTGCTTTCGATTGGGGCCTGTTTGGGTACTCGAAATGCATGAATCTTCCGTATTTGCATCGACTGAAGATTTTAACATCTCAAAATACGAACAGAAACGCCTACAGCGAGTGTGAAACTCAAATGTACGATATCGGTATAAAGCTACTTTGCGTTCGATTGGGGCTTGTTTGGCTGCTGAAAACGCATGAATCTTGCGTATTTGTATAGAATGAAGTCTTTTCATTTCATAATACCAGCTGGAACTCATACAGCATGCATAAAACTCGAATAAAGGAATTCGATATAAGGCGACTAAGCGTTCGTGTGGGACGTGTTTGGCTGCCCAAAATGCATGAATCTTGAATATTTGCATAGAATGAAGTTTTTTTCATCTTATAATACGAGCTGAAACGCGTACAGCGAGAGTGAAACTCAAATGCACGATTTCGGTATAAAGCGACTTTGCGTTCCATTGGGGCGTGTTTGGCTGCCCAAAATGCATGAATCTTGCGTATTTGCATAGAATGAAGTTTTTTTCATCTTATAATACGAGCTGAAACACCTACAGTGAGTGGGAAACTCAATTGTACGTTTTCGGTATGAAGCGACTTTGCTTTCGATTGGGGCGTGTTTGGCTACTCGAAATGCATGAGTCTTGCGTATTTGAATAGAATGAAGTGTTTTTCATCTTCTACGAGCGGAAACGTCTACAGCTAATGTGAAACTTAAATGTACGATTTCGGTATGAAGGGACTTTGCTTTCGAATGGGGCGGGTTTGGCTTCTCGAAATGCATGAGTCTTGCGTATTTGAATAGAATGAAGTGTTTTTCATCTTCTACGAGCGGAAACGCCTACAGCTAGTGTGAAACTCAATTGTACGTTTTCGGTATACAGCGACTTTGCGTTCGATTCGGGAGTGTTTGGCTGCCCAAAAAGCATGAATCTTGCGTATTTGCATAGAATGAAGTGGTTTTCATTTCATAATACGAGCTTGAACGTTTACATCGAGTGTGAAACTCAAATGTACGATTTCGGTATAAAGCGACTTTGCGTTCAATTGGGGCGTGTTTGGCTGCCCAAAATGCATGAATCTTGAATATTTGCATAGAATGAAGTTTTTTTCATCTTATAATACGAGCTGAAACGCGTACAGCGAGAGTGAAACTCAATCGTACGATTTCTGTATGAAGCGACTTTGCATTCAATTGGGGCCTGTTTGGGTACTTGAAATGCATGAATCTTGCGTATTTGCATAGAATGATGTGTTTTTCATCTAAAAATACGAACTGAAACGCCTACAGCGAGTGTGAAACTCAAATGTACGATTTCGGTATAAAGCGACTTTGCGTTCCATTGGGGCGTGTTTGGCTGCCCAAAATGCATGAATCTTGCGTATTTGCATAGAATAAAGTGTTTTTCACCTTATAATACGAGCTGAAACGCCTACAGCGAGTGTGAAACTCAAATGTACGTTTTCGGTATGAAGCGACTTTGCTTTCGATTGGGGCCTGTTTGGGTACTCGAAATGCATGAATCTTCCGTATTTGCATTGACTGAAGATTTTTTCATCTCAAAATACGAACAGAAACGCCTACAGCGAGTGTGAAACTCAAATGTACGATATCGGTATAAAGCTACTTTGCGTTCGATTGGGGCTTGTTTGGCTGCTGAAAACGCATGAATCTTGCGTATTTGTATAGAATGAAGTCTTTTCATTTCATAATACCAGCTGGAACTCATACAGCATGCATAAAACTCGAATAAAGGAATTCGATATAAGGCGACTAAGCGTTCGTGTGGGACGTGTTTGGCTGCCCAAAATGCATGAATCTTGAATATTTGCATAGAATGAAGTTTTTTTCATCTTATAATACGAGCTGAAACGCGTACAGCGAGAGTGAAACTCAAATGCACGATTTCGGTATAAAGCGACTTTGCGTTCCATTGGGGCGTGTTTGGCTGCCCAAAATGCATGAATCTTGCGTATTTGCATAGAATGAAGTTTTTTTCATCTTATAATACGAGCTGAAACACCTACAGTGTGTGGGAAACTCAATTGTACGTTTTCGGTATGAAGCGACTTTGTTTTCGATTGGGGCGTGTTTGGCTACTCGAAATGCATGAGTCTTGCGTATTTGAATAGAATGAAGTGTTTTTCATCTTCTACGAGCGGAAACGTCTACAGCTACTGTGAAACTTAAATGTACGATTTCGGTATGAAGGGACTTTGCTTTCGAATGGGGCGGGTTTGGCTTCTCGAAATGCATGAGTCTTGCGTATTTGAATAGAATGAAGTGTTTTTCATCTTCTACGAGCGGAAACGCCTACAGCTAGTGTGAAACTCAATTGTACGTTTTCGGTATGAAGCGATTTTGCTTTTGATTAGGGCGTGTTTGGCTGCCCAAAATGGATAAATCTTGCGTATTTGAATAGAATAAAGTGTTTTTTATCTTATAATACGAGCTGAAACACCTACAGCGAGTGTGAAACTCAATTGTACGTTTTCGGTATGAAGCGATTTTGCTTTCGATTGAGGCGTGTTTGGCTGCTCAAAACGCATCAATCTTGCGTATTTGTATACGATGAAGTATTTTTCGTCTCATAATACGAGCTGGAACCCATACAGCATGCGTAAAACTCGAATAAAGGAATTCGGTATAAGGCGACTATGCGTTCGTGTGGGACGTGTTTGGGTGCCCAAAGTGCACGAATCTTGCATATTTGCATAGAATGAAGTTTTTTTCATCTTATAATATGACCTGAAACGCGTACAGCGAGTGTGAAACTCAAATGTACGATTTCGGTATAAAGCGACTCTGCGTTCGATTCGGGAGTGTTTGGCTGCCCAAAAAGCATGAATCTTGCGTATTTGCATAGAATGAAGTGGTTTTCATTTCATAATACGAGCTTGAACGTTTACATCGAGTGTGAAACTCAAATGTACGATTTCGGTATAAAGCGACTTTGCGTTCAATTGGGGCGTGTTTGGCTGCCCAAAATGCATGAATCTTGCGTATTTGCATAGAATAAAGTGTTTTTCATCTTATAATACGAGCTGAAACGCCTACAGCGAGTGTGAAACTCAAATGGACGTTTTCGGCATGAAGCGACTTTGCTTTCGATTGGGGCCTGTTTGGCTGCTCAAAACGCATGAATCTTGCGTATTTGTATAGTATGAAGTATTTTTCATTTCATAATACGAGCTGGAACGCATACAGCGAGCGTAAAACTCGAGTAAACGAATTCGGTATAAGGCGACTTTTTGTTCCTTCGGGTCGTGTTCGGGTGCTCACAATGCCTGAATCTTGCATATTTGCATAGAATGAAGTATTTTTCATCTCAAAATACGAGCTGAAACGCCTACAGCGAGTGTGAAACTCAATTGTACGTTTTCGGTATGAAGCGACTTTGCTTTCGATTGGGGCCTGTTTGGGTACTCGAAATGCATGAATCTTCCGTATTTGCATCGACTGAAGATTTTTTCATCTCAAAATACGAACAGAAACGCCTACAGCGAGTGTGAAACTCAAATGTACGATATCGGTATAAAGCTACTTTGCGTTCGATTGGGGCGTGTTTGGCTACTTGAAATGCATGAGTCTTGCGTATTTGAATAGAATGAAGTGTTTTTCATCTTCTACGAGCGGAAACGTCTACAGCTACTGTGAAACTTAAATGTACGATTTCGGTATGAAGGGACTTTGCTTTCGAATGGGGCGGGTTTGGCTTCTCGAAATGCATGAGTCTTGCGTATTTGAATAGAATGAAGTGTTTTTCATCTTCTACGAGCGGAAACGCCTACAGCTAGTGTGAAACTCAATTGTACGTTTTCGGTATGAAGCGATTTTGCTTTTGATTAGGGCGTGTTTGGCTGCCCAAAATGGATAAATCTTGCGTATTTGAATAGAATAAAGTGTTTTTTATCTTATAATACGAGCTGAAACACCTACAGCGAGTGTGAAACTCAATTGTACGTTTTCGGTATGAAGCGATTTTGCTTTCGATTGAGGCGTGTTTGGCTGCTCAAAACGCATCAATCTTGCGTATTTGTATACGATGAAGCATTTTTCGTCTCATAATACGAGCTGGAACCCATACAGCATGCGTAAAACTCGAATAAAGGAATTCGGTATAAGGCGACTGTGCGTTCGTGTGGGACGTGTTTGGGTGCCCAAAATGCACGAATCTTGCATATTTGCATAGAATGAAGTTTTTTTCATCTTATAATATGACCTGAAACGCGTACAGCGAGTGTGAAACTCAAATGTACGATTTCGGTATAAAGCGACTTTGCGTTCGATTCGGGAGTGTTTGGCTGCCCAAAAAGCATGAATCTTGCGTATTTGGATAGAATGAAGTGGTTTTCATTTCATAATACGAGCTTGAACGTTTACATCGAGTGTGAAACTCAAATGTACGATTTCGGTATAAAGCGACTTTGCGTTCAATTGGGGCGTGTTTGGCTGCCCAAAATGCATGAATCTTGCGTATTTGCATAGAATAAAGTGTTTTTCATCTTATAATACGAGCTGAAACGCCTACAGCGAGTGTGAAACTCAAATGGACGTTTTCGGCATGAAGCGACTTTGCTTTCGATTGGGGCCTGTTTGGCTGCTCAAAACGCATGAATCTTGCGTATTTGTATAGTATGAAGTATTTTTCATTTCATAATACGAGCTGGAACGCATACAGCGAGCGTAAAACTCGAGTAAACGAATTCGGTATAAGGCGACTTTTTGTTCCTTCGGGTCGTGTTCGGGTGCTCACAATGCCTGAATCTTGCATATTTGCATAGAATGAAGTATTTTTCATCTCAAAATACGAGCTGAAACGCCTACAGCGAGTGTGAAACTCAATTGTACGTTTTCGGTATGAAGCGATTTTGCTTTCGATTGGGGCGTGTTTGGCTGCTCAAAAGGCATGAATCTTGCGCATTTGTATAGAATGAAGTATTTTTCGTCTCATAATACGAGCTGGAACTCATGCAGCATGCATAAAACTCGAATAAAAATCCGGTATAAGGCGACTAAGCGTTCGTGTGAGACGTGTTTGGCTGCCCAAAATGCATGAATCTTGAATATTTGCATAGAATGAGGTTTTTTTCATCTTATGATACGAGCTGAAACGCGTACAGCGAGTGTGAAACTCAAATCTACGATTTCGGTATAAAGCGACTTTCCGTTCGATTCGGGCGTGTTTGGCTGCCCAAAACCATGAATCTTGCGTATTTCCATAGAATGAAGTGGTTTTCTTTTTATAATACGAGCTTGAACGTTTACATCGAGTGTGAAACTCAAATGTACGATTTCGGTATAAAGCGAGTTTGCGTTCCATTGGGGCGTGTTTGGCTGCCCAAAATCGATAAATCTTGCGAATTTGAATAGAATAAAGTGTTTTTTATCTTATAATACGAGCTGAAACACCTACAGCGAGTGTGAAACTCAATTGTACGTTTTCGGTATGAAGCGATTTTGCTTTCGATTGAGGCGTGTTTGGCTGCTCAAAACGCATCAATCTTGCGTATTTGTATACGATGAAGTATTTTTCGTCTCAAAATACGAGCTGAAACGCCTACAGCGAGTGTGAAACTCAATTGTACGTTTTCGGTATGAAGCGACTTTGCTTTCGATTGGGGCCTGTTTGGGTACTCGAAATGCATGAATCTTCCGTATTTGCATCGACTGAAGATTTTTTCATCTCAAAATACGAACAGAAACGCCTACAGCGAGTGTGAAACTCAAATGTACGATATCGGTATAAAGCTACTTTGCGTTCGATTGGGGCGTGTTTGGCTACTTGAAATGCATGAGTCTTGCGTATTTGAATAGAATGAAGTGTTTTTCATCTTCTACGAGCGGAAACGTCTACAGCTACTGTGAAACTTAAATGTACGATTTCGGTATGAAGGGACTTTGCTTTCGAATGGGGCGGGTTTGGCTTCTCGAAATGCATGAGTCTTGCGTATTTGAATAGAATGAAGTATTTTTCATTTCATAATACGAGCTGGAACGCATACAGCGAGCGTAAAACTCGAGTAAACGAATTCGGTATAAGGCGACTTTTTGTTCCTTCGGGTCGTGTTCGGGTGCTCACAATGCCTGAATCTTGCATATTTGCATAGAATGAAGTATTTTTCATCTCAAAATACGAGCTGAAACGCCTACAGCGAGTGTGAAACTCAATTGTACGTTTTCGGTATGAAGCGATTTTGCTTTCGATTGGGGCGTGTTTGGCTGCTCAAAAGGCATGAATCTTGCGCATTTGTATAGAATGAAGTATTTTTCCTCTCATAATACGAGCTGGAACTCATGCAGCATGCATAAAACTCGAATAAAAATCCGGTATAAGGCGACTAAGCGTTCGTGTGAGACGTGTTTGGCTGCCCAAAATGCATGAATCTTGAATATTTGCATAGAATGAGGTTTTTTTCATCTTATGATACGAGCTGAAACGCGTACAGCGAGTGTGAAACTCAAATCTACGATTTCGGTATAAAGCGACTTTCCGTTCGATTCGGGCGTGTTTGGCTGCCCAAAACCATGAATCTTGCGTATTTCCATAGAATGAAGTGGTTTTCTTTTTATAATACGAGCTTGAACGTTTACATCGAGTGTGAAACTCAAATGTACGATTTCGGTATAAAGCGAGTTTGCGTTCCATTGGGGCGTGTTTGGCTGCCCAAAATCGATAAATCTTGCGAATTTGAATAGAATAAAGTGTTTTTTATCTTATAATACGAGCTGAAACACCTACAGCGAGTGTGAAACTCAATTGTACGTTTTCGGTATGAAGCGATTTTGCTTTCGATTGAGGCGTGTTTGGCTGCTCAAAACGCATCAATCTTGCGTATTTGTATACGATGAAGTATTTTTCGTCTCATAATACGAGCTGGAACCCATACAGCATGCGTAAAACTCGAATAAAGGAATTCGGTATAAGGCGACTATGCGTTCGTGTGGGACGTGTTTGGGTGCCCAAAATGCATGAATCTTGCATATTTGCATAGAATGAAGTTTTTTTCATCTTATAATATGACCTGAAACGCGTACAGCGAGTGTGAAACTCAAATGTACGATTTCGGTATAAAGCGACTTTGCGTTCGATTCGGGAGTGTTTGGCTGCCCAAAAAGCATTAATCTTGCGTATTTGCATAGAATGAAGTGGTTTTCATTTCATAATACGAGCTTGAACGTTTACATCGAGTGTGAAACTCAAATGTACGATTTCGGTATAAAGCGACTTTGCGTTCAATTGGGGCGTGTTTGGCTGCCCAAAATGCATGAATGCTGCGTATTTGCATAGAATAAAGTGTTTTTCATCTTAAAATACGAGCTGAAACGCCTACAGCGAGTGTGAAACTCAATCGTACGATTTCTGTATGAAGCGACTTTGCATTCGATTGGGGCCTGTTTGGGTACTCGAAATGCATGAATCTTCAGTATTTGCATAGAATGAAGTGTTTTTCATCTAAAAATACGAACTGAAACGCCTACAGCGAGTGTGAAACTCAAATGTACGATTTTGGTATAAAGCGACTTTGCGTTCCATTGGGGCGTGTTTGGCTGCCCAAAATGCATGAATCTTGCGTATTTGCATAGAATAAAGTGTTCTTCATCTTATAATACGAGCTGAAACGCCTACAGCGAGTGTGAAACTCAAATGTACGTTTTCGGTATGAAGCGACTTTGCTTTCGATTGGGGCCTGTTTGGATACTCGAAATGCATGAATCTTCCGTATTTGCATAGACTGAAGATTTTTTCATCTCAAAATACGAACAGAATGAAATGAAATGAAGCGATTTTGCTTTCGATTGGGGCGTGTTTGGCTGCTCAAAAGGCATGAATCTTGCGCATTTGTATAGAATGAAGTATTTTTCGTCTCATAATACGAGCTGGAACTCATGCAGCATGCATAAAACTCGAATAAAAATTCGGTATAAGGCGACTAAGCGTTCGTGTGAGACGTGTTTGGCTGCCCAAAATGCATGAATCTTGAATATTTGCATAGAATGAAGTTTTTTTCATCTTATGATACGAGCTGAAACGCGTACAGCGAGTGTGAAACTCAAATCTACGATTTCGGTATAAAGCGACTTTCCGTTCGATTCGGGCGTGTTTGGCTGCCCAAAACCATGAATCTTGCGTATTTCCATAGAATGAAGTGGTTTTCATTTTATAATACGAGCTTGAACGTTTACATCGAGTGTGAAACTCAAATGTACGATTTCGGTATAAAGCGAGTTTGCGTTCCATTGGGGCGTGTTTGGCTGCCCAAAATCGATAAATCTTGCGAATTTGAATAGAATAAAGTGTTTTTTATCTTATAATACGAGCTGAAACACCTACAGCGAGTGTGAAACTCAATTGTACGTTTTCGGTATGAAGCGATTTTGCTTTCGATTGAGGCGTGTTTGGCTGCTCAAAACGCATCAATCTTGCGTATTTGTATACGATGAAGTATTTTTCGTCTCATAATACGAGCTGGAACCCATACAGCATGCGTAAAACTCGAATAAAGGAATTCGGTATAAGGCGACTATGCGTTCGTGTGGGACGTGTTTGGGTGCCCAAAATGCATGAATCTTGCATATTTGCATAGAATGAAGTTTTTTTCATCTTATAATATGACCTGAAACGCGTACAGCGAGTGTGAAACTCAAATGTACGATTTCGGTATAAAGCGACTTTGCGTTCGATTCGGGAGTGTTTGGCTGCCCAAAAAGCATTAATCTTGCGTATTTGCATAGAATGAAGTGGTTTTCATTTCATAATACGAGCTTGAACGTTTACATCGAGTGTGAAACTCAAATGTACGATTTCGGTATAAAGCGACTTTGCGTTCAATTGGGGCGTGTTTGGCTGCCCAAAATGCATGAATGCTGCGTATTTGCATAGAATAAAGTGTTTTTCATCTTAAAATACGAGCTGAAACGCCTACAGCGAGTGTGAAACTCAATCGTACGATTTCTGTATGAAGCGACTTTGCATTCGATTGGGGCCTGTTTGGGTACTCGAAATGCATGAATCTTCAGTATTTGCATAGAATGAAGTGTTTTTCATCTAAAAATACGAACTGAAACGCCTACAGCGAGTGTGAAACTCAAATGTACGATTTTGGTATAAAGCGACTTTGCGTTCCATTGGGGCGTGTTTGGCTGCCCAAAATGCATGAATCTTGCGTATTTGCATAGAATAAAGTGTTTTTCATCTTATAATACGAGCTGAAACGCCTACAGCGAGTGTGAAACTCAAATGTACGTTTTCGGTATGAAGCGACTTTGCTTTCGATTGGGGCCTGTTTGGATACTCGAAATGCATGAATCTTCCGTATTTGCATAGACTGAAGATTTTTTCATCTCAAAATACGAACAGAATGAAATGAAATGAAGCGATTTTGCTTTCGATTGGGGCGTGTTTGGCTGCTCAAAAGGCATGAATCTTGCGCATTTGTATAGAATGAAGTATTTTTCGTCTCATAATACGAGCTGGAACTCATGCAGCATGCATAAAACTCGAATAAAAATTCGGTATAAGGCGACTAAGCGTTCGTGTGAGACGTGTTTGGCTGCCCAAAATGCATGAATCTTGAATATTTGCATAGAATGAAGTTTTTTTCATCTTATGATACGAGCTGAAACGCGTACAGCGAGTGTGAAACTCAAATCTACGATTTCGGTATAAAGCGACTTTCCGTTCGATTCGGGCGTGTTTGGCTGCCCAAAACCATGAATCTTGCGTATTTCCATAGAATGAAGTGGTTTTCATTTTATAATACGAGCTTGAACGTTTACATCGAGTGTGAAACTCAAATGTACGATTTCGGTATAAAGCGAGTTTGCGTTCCATTGGGGCGTGTTTGGCTGCCCAAAATCGATAAATCTTGCGAATTTGAATAGAATAAAGTGTTTTTTATCTTATAATACGAGCTGAAACACCTACAGCGAGTGTGAAACTCAATTGTACGTTTTCGGTATGAAGCGATTTTGCTTTCGATTGAGGCGTGTTTGGCTGCTCAAAACGCATCAATCTTGCGTATTTGTATACGATGAAGTATTTTTCGTCTCATAATACGAGCTGGAACCCATACAGCATGCGTAAAACTCGAATAAAGGAATTCGGTATAAGGCGACTATGCGTTCGTGTGGGACGTGTTTGGGTGCCCAAAATGCATGAATCTTGCATATTTGCATAGAATGAAGTTTTTTTCATCTTATAATATGACCTGAAACGCGTACAGCGAGTGTGAAACTCAAATGTACGATTTCGGTATAAAGCGACTTTGCGTTCGATTCGGGAGTGTTTGGCTGCCCAAAAAGCATTAATCTTGCGTATTTGCATAGAATAAAGTTTTTTTTATCTTATAATAACGAGCTGAAACACCTACAGTGAGTGTGAAACTCAATTGTACGTTTTCGGTGTGAAGCGATTTTGCTTTCGATTGAGGCGTGTTTGGCTGCTCAAAACGCATCAATCTTGCGTATTTGTATACGATGAAGTATTTTTCGTCTCATAATACGAGCTGGAACCCATACAGCATGCGTAAAACTCGAATAAAGGAATTCGGTATAAGGCGACTATGCGTTCGTGTGGGGCGCGTTTGGCTGCCCAAAATGCATGAATGTTGCATATTTGCATAGAATAAAGTTTTTTTCATCTCAAAATACGAGCTGAAACGCCTACAGCGAGTGTGAAACTCAAATGTACGATTTCGGTATGAAGCGACTTTGCATTCGATTGGGGCCTGTTTGGGTACTCGAAATGCATGAATCTTCAGTATTTGCATAGAATGAAGTGTTTTTCATCTAAAAATACGAACTGAAACGCCTACAGCGAGTGTGAAACTCAAATGTACGATTTCGGTATAAAGCGACTTTGCGTTCCATTGGGGCGTGTTTGGCTGCCCAAAATGCATGAATCTTTCGTATTTGCATAGAATAAAGTGTTTTTCATCTTATAATACGAGCTGAAACGCCTACAGCGAGTGTGAAACTCAAATGTACGTTTTCGGTATGAAGCGACTTTGCTTTCGATTGGGGCCTGTTTGGGTACTCGAAATGCATGAATCTTCCGTATTTGCATCGACTGAAGATTTTTTCATCTCAAAATACGAACAGAAACGCCTACAGCGAGTGTGAAACTCAAATGTACGATATCGGTATAAAGCTACTTTGCGTTCGATTGGGGCTTGTTTGGCTGCTGAAAACGCATGAATCTTGCGTATTTGTATAGAATGAAGTCTTTTCATTTCATAATACCAGCTGGAACTCATACAGCATGCATAAAACTCGAATAAAGGAATTCAATATAAGGCGACTAAGCGTTCGTGTGGGACGTGTTTGGCTGCCCAAAATGCATGAATCTTGAATATTTGCATAGAATGAAGTTTTTTTCATCTTATAATACGAGCTGAAACGCGTACAGCGAGAGTGAAACTCAAATGCACGATTTCGGTATAAAGCGACTTTCCGTTCGATTCGGGCGTGTTTGGCTGCCCAAAACCATGAATCTTGCGTATTTCCATAGAATGAAGTGGTTTTCATTTTATAATACGAGCTTGAACGTTTACATCGAGTGTGAAACTCAAATGTACGATTTCGGTATAAAGCGAGTTTGCGTTCCATTGGGGCGTGTTTGGCTGCCCAAAATGGATAAATCTTGCGTATTTGAATAGAATAAAGTTTTTTTTATCTTATAATAACGAGCTGAAACACCTACAGCGAGTGTGAAACTCAATTGTACGTTTTCGGTGTGAAGCGATTTTGCTTTCGATTGAGGCGTGTTTGGCTGCTCAAAACGCATCAATCTTGCGTATTTGTATAGAATGAAGTCTTTTCATTTCATAATACCAGCTGGAACTCATACAGCATGCATAAAACTCGAATAAAGGAATTCAATATAAGGCGACTAAGCGTTCGTGTGGGACGTGTTTGGCTGCCCAAAATGCATGAATCTTGAATATTTGCATAGAATGAAGTTTTTTTCATCTTATAATACGACCTGAATCGCGTACAGCGAGAGTGAAACTCAAATGCACGATTTCGATATAAAGCGACTTTGCGTTCCATTGGGGCGTGTTTGGTTGCCCAAAATGCATGAATCTTGCGTATTTGCATAGAATAAAGTGTTTTTCATCTTATAATACGAGCTGAAACGCCTACAGCGAGTGTGAAACTCAAATGTACGTTTTCGGTATGAAGCGACTTTGCTTTCGATTGGGGCCTGTTTGGCTGCTCAAAACGCATGAATCTTGCGTATTTGCATAGTATGAAGTATTTTTCATTTCATAATACGAGCTGGAACGCATACAGCGAGCGTAAAACTCGAGTAAACGAATTCGGTATAAGGCGACTTTTTGTTCCTTTGGGTCGTGTTCGGGTGCTCACAATGCCTGAATCTTGCATATTTGCATAGAATGAAATATTTTTCATCTCAAAATACGAGCTGAAACGCCTACAGCGAGTGTGAAACTCAATTGTACGTTTTCGGTATGAAGCGATTTTGCTTTCGATTGGGGCGTGTTTGGCTGCTCAAAAGGCATGAATCTTGCGCATTTGTATAGAATGAAGTATTTTTCGTCTCATAATACGAGCTGGAACTCATGCAGCATGCATAAAACTCGAATAAAAATTCGGTATAAGGCGACTAAGCGTTCGTGTGAGACGTGTTTGGCTGCCCAAAATGCATGAATCTTGAATATTTGCATAGAATGAAGTTTTTTTCATCTTATGATACGAGCTGAAACGCGTACAGCGAGTGTGAAACTCAAATCTACGATTTCGGTATAAAGCGACTTTCCGTTCGATTCGGGCGTGTTTGGCTGCCCAAAACCATGAATCTTGCGTATTTCCATAGAATGAAGTGGTTTTCATTTTATAATACGAGCTTGAACGTTTACATCCAGTGTGAAACTCAAATGTACGATTTCGGTATAAAGCGAGTTTGCGTTCCATTGGGGCGTGTTTGGCTGCCCAAAATCGATAAATCTTGCGTATTTGAATAGAATAAAGTGTTTTTTATCTTATAATACGAGCTGAAACACCTACAGCGAGTGTGAAACTCAATTGTACGTTTTCGGTATGAAGCGATTTTGCTTTCGATTGAGGCGTGTTTGGCTGCTCAAAACGCATCAATCTTGCGTATTTGTATACGATGAAGTATTTTTCGCCTCATAATACGAGCTGGAACCCATACAGCATGCGTAAAACTCGAATAAAGGAATTCGGTATAAGGCGACTATGCGTTCGTGTGGGACGTGTTTGGGTGCCCAAAATGCATGAATCTTGCATATTTGCATAGAATGAAGTTTTTTTCATCTTATGATACGAGCTGAAACGCGTACAGCGAGTGTGAAACTCAAATGTACGATTTCGGTATAAAGCGACTTTGCGTTCGATTCGGGAGTGTTTGGCTGCCCAAAAAGCATGAATCTTGTGTATTTGCATAGAATGAAGTGGTTTTCATTTCATAATACGAGCTTGAACGTTTACATCGAGTGTGAAACTCAAATGTACGATTTCGGTATAAAGCGACTTTGCGTTCAATTGGGGCGTGTTTGGCTGCCCAAAATGCATGAATGTTGCGTATTTGCATAGAATAAAGTGTTTTTCATCTCAAAATACGAGCTGAAACGCCTACAGCGAGTGTGAAACTCAATCGTACGATTTCTGTATGAAGCGACTTTGCATTCAATTGGGGCCTGTTTGGGTACTCGAAATGCATGAATCTTCAGTATTTGCATAGAATGAACTGTTTTTCATCTAAAAATACGAACTGAAACGCCTACAGCGAGTGTGAAACTCAAATGTACGATTTCGGTATAAAGCGACTTTGCGTTCCATTGGGGCGTGTTTGGCTGCCCAAAATGCATGAATCTTGCGTATTTGCATAGAATAAAGTGTTTTTCACCTTATAAGACGAGCTGAAACGCCTACAGCGAGTGTGAAACTCAAATGTACGTTTTCGGTATGAAGCGACTTTGCTTTCGATTGGGGCCTGTTTGGGTACTCGAAATGCATGAATCTTCCGTATTTGCATTGACTGAAGATTTTTTCATCTCAAAATACGAACAGAAACGCCTACAGCGAGTGTGAAACTCAAATGTACGATATCGGTATAAAGCTACTTTGCGTTCGATCGGGGCTTGTTTGGCTGCTGAAAACGCATGAATCTTGCGTATTTGTATAGAATGAAGTCTTTTCATTTCATAATACCAGCTGGAACTCATACAGCATGCATAAAACTCGAATAAAGGAATTCGATATAAGGCGACTAAGCGTTTGTGTGGGACGTGTTTGGCTGCCCAAAATGCATGAATCTTGAATATTTGCATAGAATGAAGTTTTTTTCATCTTATAATACGAGCTGAAACGCGTACAGCGAGAGTGAAACTCAAATGCACGATTTCGGTATAAAGCGACTTTGCGTTCCATTGGGGCGTGTTTGGCTGCCCAAAATGCATGAATCTTGCGTATTTGCATAGAATGAAGTTTTTTTCATCTTATAATACGAGCTGAAACACCTACAGTGAGTGGGAAACTCAATTGTACGTTTTCGGTATGAAGCGATTTTGCTTTCGATTGGGGCGTGTTTGGCTGCTCAAAACGCATCAATCTTGCGTATTTGTATACGATGAAGTATTTTTCGTCTCATAATACGAGCTGGAACCCATACAGCATGCGTAAAACTCGAATAAAGGAATTGGGTATAAGGCGACTATGCGTTCGTGTGGGACGTGTTTGGGTGCCCAAAATGCATGAATCTTGCATATTTGCATAGAATGAAGTTTTTTTCATCTTATAATATGACCTGAAACGCGTACAGCGAGTGTGAAACTCAAATGTACGATTTCGGTATAAAGCGACTTTGCGTTCGATTCGGGAGTGTTTGGCTGCCCAAAAAGCATGAATCTTGCGTATTTGCATAGAATGAAGTGGTTTTCATTTCATAATACAAGCTTGAACGTTTACATCGAGTGTGAAACTCAAATGTACGATTTCGGTATAAAGCGACTTTGCGTTCAATTGGGGCGTGTTTGGCTGCCCAAAATGCATGAATCTTGCGTATTTGCATAGAATAAAGTGTTTTTCATCTTATAATACGAGCTGAAACGCCTACAGCGAGTGTGAAACTCAAATGTACGTTTTCGGCATGAAGCGACTTTGCTTTCGATTGGGGCCTGTTTGGCTGCTCAAAACGCATGAATCTTGCGTATTTGTATAGTATGAAGTATTTTTCATTTCATAATACGAGCTTGAACGCATACAGCGAGCGTAAAACTCGAGTAAACGAATTCGGTATAAGGCGACTTTTTGTTTCTTCGGGTCGTGTTCGGGTGCTCACAATGCCTGAATCTTGCGTATTTGCATAGAATAAAGTGTTTTTCATCTTATAATACGAGCTGAAACGCCTACAGCGAGTGTGAAACTCAAATGTACGTTTTCGGCATGAAGCGACTTTGCTTTCGATTGCGGCCTGTTTGGCTGCTCAAAACGCATGAATCTTGCGTATTTGTATAGTATGAAGTATTTTTCATTTCATAATACGAGCTGGAACGCATACAGCGAGCGTAAAACTCGAGTAAACGAATTCGGTATAAGGCGACTTTTTGTTCCTTCGGGTCGTGTTCGGGTGCTCACAATGCCTGAATCTTGCATATTTGCATAGAATGAAGTATTTTTCATCTCAAAATACGAGCTGAAACGCCTACAGCGAGTGTGAAACTCAATTGTACGTTTTCGGTATGAAGCGATTTTGCTTTCGATTGGGGCGTGTTTGGCTGCTCAAAAGGCATGAATCTGTCGCATTTGTATAGAATGAAGTATTTTTCGTCTCATAATACGAGCTGGAACTCATGCAGCATGCATAAAACTCGAAAAAAAATTCGGTATAAGGCGACTAAGCGTTCGTGTGAGACGTGTTTGGCTGCCCAAAATGCATGAATCTTGAATATTTGCATAGAATGAAGTTTTTTTCATCTTATGATACGAGCTGAAACGCGTCCAGCGAGTGTGAAACTCAAATCTACGGTTTCGGTATAAAGCGAGTTTCCGTTCGATTCGGGCGTGTTTGGCTGCCCAAAACCATGAATCTTGCGTATTTCCATAGAATGAAGTGGTTTTCATTTTATAATACGAGCTTGAACGTTTACATCGAGTGTGAAACTCAAATGTACGATTTCGGTATAAAGCGAGTTTGCGTTCCATTGGGGCGTGTTTGGCTGCCCAAAATCGATAAATCTTGCGAATTTGAATAGAATAAAGTGTTTTTTATCTTATAATACGAGCTGAAACACCTACAGCGAGTGTGAAACTCAATTGTACGTTTTCGGTATGAAGCGATTTTGCTTTCGATTGAGGCGTGTTTGGCTGCTCAAAACGCATCAATCTTGCGTATTTGTATACGATGAAGTATTTTTCGTCTCATAATACGAGCTGGAACCCATACAGCATGCGTAAAACTCGAATAAAGGAATTGGGTATAAGGCGACTATGCGTTCGTGTGGGACGTCTTTGGGTGCCCAAAATGCATGAATCTTGCATATTTGCATAGAATGAAGTTTTTTTCATCTTATAATATGACCTGAAACGCGTACAGCGAGTGTGAAACTCAAATGTACGATTTCGGTATAAAGCGACTTTGCGTTCGATTCGGGAGTGTTTGGCTGCCCAAAAAGCATGAATCTTGCGTATTTGCATAGAATGAAGTGGTTTTCATTTCATAATACGAGCTTGAACGTTTACATCGAGTGTGAAACTCAAATGTACGATTTCGGTATAAAGCGACTTTGCGTTCAATTGGGGCGTGTTTGGCTGCCCAAAATGCATGAATCTTGCGTATTTGCATAGAATAAAGTGTTTTTCATCTTATAATACGAGCTGAAACGCCTACAGCGAGTGTGAAACTCAAATGTACGTTTTCGGCATGAAGCGACTTTGCTTTCGATTGGGGCCTGTTTGGCTGCTCAAAACGCATGAATCTTGCGTATTTCTATAGTATGAAGTATTTTTCATTTCATAATACGAGCTGGAACGCATACAGCGAGCGTAAAACTCGAGTAAACGAATTCGGTATAAGGCGACTTTTTGTTTCTTCGGGTCGTGTTCGGGTGCTCACAATGCCTGAATCTTGCGTATTTGCATAGAATAAAGTGTTTTTCATCTTATAATACGAGCTGAAACGCCTACAGCGAGTGTGAAACTCAAATGTACGTTTTCGGCATGAAGCGACTTTGCTTTCGATTGCGGCCTGTTTGGCTGCTCAAAACGCATGAATCTTGCGTATTTGTATAGTATGAAGTATTTTTCATTTCATAATACGAGCTGGAACGCATACAGTGAGCGTAAAACTCCAGTAAACGAATTCGGTATAAGGCGACTTTTTGTTCCTTCGGGTCGTGTTCGGGTGCTCACAATGCCTGAATCTTGCATATTTGCATAGAATGAAGTATTTTTCATCTCAAAATACGAGCTGAAACGCCTACAGCGAGTGTGAAACTCAATTGTACGTTTTCGGTATGAAGCGATTTTGCTTTCGATTGGGGCGTGTTTGGCTGCCCAAAAGGCATGAATCTTGCGCATTTGTATAGAATGAAGTATTTTTCGTCTCATAATACGAGCTGGAACTCATGCAGCATGCATAAAACTCGAATAAAAATTCGGTATAAGGCGACTAAGCGTTCGTGTGAGACGTGTTTGGCCGCCCAAAATGCATGAATCTTGAATATTTGCATAGAATGAAGTTTTTTTCATCTTATGATACGAGCTGAAACGCGTACAGCGAGTGTGAAACTCAAATCTACGATTTCGGTATAAAGCGACTTTCCGTTCGATTCGGGCGTGTTTGGCTGCCCAAAACCATGAATCTTGCGTATTTCCATAGAATGAAGTGGTTTTCATTTTATAATACGAGCTTGAACGTTTACATCGAGTGTGAAACTCAAATGTACGATTTCGGTATAAAGCGAGTTTGCGTTCCATTGGGGCGTGTTTGGCTGCCCAAAATCGATAAATCTTGCGAATTTGAATAGAATAAAGTGTTTTTTATCTTATAATACGAGCTGAAACGCCTACAGCGAGTGTGAAACTCAATCGTACGATTTCTGTATGAAGCGACTTTGCATTCGATTGGGGCCTGTTTGGGTACTCGAAATGCATGAATCTTCAGTATTTGCATAGAATGAAGTGTTTTTCATCTCAAAATACGAGCTGAAACGCCTACAGCGAGTGTGAAACTCAAATGTACGATTTCGGTATAAAGCGACTTTGCGTTCCATTGGGGCGTGTTTGGCTGCCCAAAATGCATGAATCTTGCGTATTTGCATAGAACAAACTGTTCTTCATCTTATAATACGAGCTGAAACGCCTACAGCGAGTGTGAAACTCAAATGTACGTTTTTGGTATGAAGCGACTTTGCTTTCGATTGGGGCCTGTTTGGGTACTCGAAATGCATGAATCTTCCGTATTTGCACAGACTGAAGATTTTTTCATCTCCAAATACGAACTGAAACGCCTACAGCGAGTGTGAAACTCAAATGTACGATATCGGTATAAAGCTACCTTGCGTTCGATTGGGGCTTGTTTGGCTGCTCGAAACGCATGAATCTTGCGTATTTGTATAGAATGAAGTCTTTTTATTTCATAATACCAGCTGGAACGCATACAGCGAGCGTAAAACTCGAGTAAACGAATTCGGTATAAGGCGACTTTTTGTTCCTTTGGGACGTGCTTGGGTGCTCACAATGCCTGAATCTTGCATATTTGCATAGAATGAAGTATTTTTCATCTCAAAATACGAGCTGAAACGCCTACAGCGAGTGTGAAACTCAAATGTACGATTTCGGTATAAAGCCATTTTGCGTTCCATTGGGGCGTGTTTGGCTGCCCAAAATGCATGAATCTTGCGTATTTGCATAGAATAAAGTGTTTTTCATCTTATAATACGAGCTGAAACGCCTACAGCGAGTGTGAAACTCAAATGTACGTTTTCGGTATGAAGCGATTTTGCTTTCGATATAGGCGTGTTTAGCTGCTCAAAACGCATCAATCTTGCGTATTTGTATAGGATGAAGTATTTTTCGTCTCATAATTCGAGCTGGAACCCATACAGCATGCGTAAAACTCGAATAAAGGAATTCGGTATAAGGCGACTATGCGTTCGTGTGGGACGTGTTTGGCTGCCCAAAATGCATGAATCTTGCATATTTGCATAGAATGAAGTTTTTTTCATCTTATGATACGAGCTGAAACGCGTACAGCGAGTGTGAAACTCAAATGTACGATTTCGGTATAAAGCGACTTTCCGTTCGATTCGGGCGTGTTTGGCTGCCCAAAACCATGAATCTTGCGTATTTCCATAGAATGAAGTGGTTTTCATTTTATAATACGAGCTTGAACGTTTACATCGAGTGTGAAACTCAAATGTACGATTTCGGTATAAAGCGAGTTTGCGTTCCATTGGGGCGTGTTTGGCTGCCCAAAATGGATAAATCTTGCGTATTTGAATAGAATAAAGTGTTTTTTATCTTATAATACGAGCTGAAACACCTACAGCGAGTGTGAAACTCAATTGTACGTTTTCGGTATAAAGCGATTTTGCTTTCGATTGAGGCGTGTTTGGCTGCTCAAATCGCATCAATCTTGCGTATTTGTATACGATGAAGTATTTTTTGTCTCATAATACGAGCTGGACCCCATACAGCATGCGTAAAACTCGAATAAAAAAATTCGGTATAAGGCGAATATGCGTTCGTGTGAGACGTGTTTGGCTGCCCAAAATGCATGAATCTTGCATATTTGCATAGAATGAAGTTTTTTTCATCTTATAATATGACCTGAAACGCGTACAGCGAGTGTGAAACTCAAATGTACGATTTCGGTATAAAGCGACTTTGCGTTCGATTCGGGAGTGTTTGGCTGCCCAAAAAGCATGAATCTTGCGTATTTGCATAGAATGAAGTGGTTTTCATTTCATAATACGAGCTTGAACGTTTACTTCGAGTGTGAAACTCAAATGTACGATTTCGGTATAAAGCGACTTTGCGTTCAATTGGGGCGTGTTTGGCTGCCCAAACTGCATGAATGTTGCGTATTTGCATAGAATAAAGTGTTTTTCATCTCAAAATACGAGCTGAAACGCCTACAGCGAGTGTGAAACTCAATCGTACGATTTCTGTATGAAGCGACTTTGCATTCGATTGGGGCCTGTTTGGGTACTCGAAATGCATGAATCTTCAGTATTTGCATAGAATGAAGTGTTTTTCATCTCAAAATACGAGCTGAAACGCCTACAGCGAGTGTGAAACTCAAATGTACGATTTCGGTATAAAGCGACTTTGCGTTCCATTGGGGCGTGTTTGGCTGCCCAAAATGCATGAATCTTGCGTATTTGCATAGAACAAACTGTTCTTCATCTTATAATACGAGCTGAAACGCCTACAGCGAGTGTGAAACTCAAATGTACGTTTTTGGTATGAAGCGACTTTGCTTTCGATTGGGGCCTGTTTGGGTACTCGAAATGCATGAATCTTCCGTATTTGCACAGACTGAAGATTTTTTCATCTCCAAATACGAACTGAAACGCCTACAGCGAGTGTGAAACTCAAATGTACGATATCGGTATAAAGCTACCTTGCGTTCGATTGGGGCTTGTTTGGCTGCTCGAAACGCATGAATCTTGCGTATTTGTATAGAATGAAGTCTTTTTATTTCATAATACCAGCTGGAACGCATACAGCGAGCGTAAAACTCGAGTAAACGAATTCGGTATAAGGCGACTTTTTGTTCCTTTGGGACGTGCTTGGGTGCTCACAATGCCTGAATCTTGCATATTTGCATAGAATGAAGTATTTTTCATCTCAAAATACGAGCTGAAACGCCTACAGCGAGTGTGAAACTCAAATGTACGATTTCGGTATAAAGCCATTTTGCGTTCCATTGGGGCGTGTTTGGCTGCCCAAAATGCATGAATCTTGCGTATTTGCATAGAATAAAGTGTTTTTCATCTTATAATACGAGCTGAAACGCCTACAGCGAGTGTGAAACTCAAATGTACGTTTTCGGTATGAAGCGATTTTGCTTTCGATATAGGCGTGTTTAGCTGCTCAAAACGCATCAATCTTGCGTATTTGTATAGGATGAAGTATTTTTCGTCTCATAATTCGAGCTGGAACCCATACAGCATGCGTAAAACTCGAATAAAGGAATTCGGTATAAGGCGACTATGCGTTCGTGTGGGACGTGTTTGGCTGCCCAAAATGCATGAATCTTGCATATTTGCATAGAATGAAGTTTTTTTCATCTTATGATACGAGCTGAAACGCGTACAGCGAGTGTGAAACTCAAATGTACGATTTCGGTATAAAGCGACTTTCCGTTCGATTCGGGCGTGTTTGGCTGCCCAAAACCATGAATCTTGCGTATTTCCATAGAATGAAGTGGTTTTCATTTTATAATACGAGCTTGAACGTTTACATCGAGTGTGAAACTCAAATGTACGATTTCGGTATAAAGCGAGTTTGCGTTCCATTGGGGCGTGTTTGGCTGCCCAAAATGGATAAATCTTGCGTATTTGAATAGAATAAAGTTTTTTTTATGTTATAATAACGAGCTGAAACACCTACAGCGAGTGTGAAACTCAATTGTACGTTTTCGGTGTGAAGCGATTTTGCTTTCGATTGAGGCGTGTTTGGCTGCTCAAAACGCATCAATCTTGCGTATTTGTATACGATGAAGTATTTTTCGTCTCATAATACGAGCTGGACCCCATACAGCATGCGTAAAACTCGAATAAAAAAATTCGGTATAAGGCGAATATGCGTTCGTGTGAGACGTGTTTGGCTGCCCAAAATGCATGAATCTTGCATATTTGCATAGAATGAAGTTTTTTTCATCTTATAATATGACCTGAAACGCGTACAGCGAGTGTGAAACTCAAATGTACGATTTCGGTATAAAGCGACTTTGCGTTCGATTCGGGAGTGTTTGGCTGCCCAAAAAGCATGAATCTTGCGTATTTGCATAGAATGAAGTGGTTTTCATTTCATAATACGAGCTTGAACGTTTACTTCGAGTGTGAAACTCAAATGTACGATTTCGGTATAAAGCGACTTTGCGTTCAATTGGGGCGTGTTTGGCTGCCCAAACTGCATGAATGTTGCGTATTTGCATAGAATAAAGTGTTTTTCATCTCAAAATACGAGCTGAAACGCCTACAGCGAGTGTGAAACTCAATCGTACGATTTCTGTATGAAGCGACTTTGCATTCGATTGGGGCCTGTTTGGGTACTCGAAATGCATGAATCTTCAGTATTTGCATAGAATGAAGTGTTTTTCATCTCAAAATACGAGCTGAAACGCCTACAGCGAGTGTGAAACTCAAATGTACGATTTCGGTATAAAGCGACTTTGCGTTCCATTGGGGCGTGTTTGGCTGCCCAAAATGCATGAATCTTGCGTATTTGCATAGAACAAACTGTTCTTCATCTTATAATACGAGCTGAAACGCCTACAGCGAGTGTGAAACTCAAATGTACGTTTTTGGTATGAAGCGACTTTGCTTTCGATTGGGGCCTGTTTGGGTACTCGAAATGCATGAATCTTCCGTATTTGCACAGACTGAAGATTTTTTCATCTCCAAATACGAACTGAAACGCCTACAGCGAGTGTGAAACTCAAATGTACGATATCGGTATAAAGCTACCTTGCGTTCGATTGGGGCTTGTTTGGCTGCTCGAAACGCATGAATCTTGCGTATTTGTATAGAATGAAGTCTTTTTATTTCATAATACCAGCTGGAACGCATACAGCGAGCGTAAAACTCGAGTAAACGAATTCGGTATAAGGCGACTTTTTGTTCCTTTGGGACGTGCTTGGGTGCTCACAATGCCTGAATCTTGCATATTTGCATAGAATGAAGTATTTTTCATCTCAAAATACGAGCTGAAACGCCTACAGCGAGTGTGAAACTCAAATGTACGATTTCGGTATAAAGCCATTTTGCGTTCCATTGGGGCGTGTTTGGCTGCCCAAAATGCATGAATCTTGCGTATTTGCATAGAATAAAGTGTTTTTCATCTTATAATACGAGCTGAAACGCCTACAGCGAGTGTGAAACTCAAATGTACGTTTTCGGTATGAAGCGATTTTGCTTTCGATATAGGCGTGTTTAGCTGCTCAAAACGCATCAATCTTGCGTATTTGTATAGGATGAAGTATTTTTCGTCTCATAATTCGAGCTGGAACCCATACAGCATGCGTAAAACTCGAATAAAGGAATTCGGTATAAGGCGACTATGCGTTCGTGTGGGACGTGTTTGGCTGCCCAAAATGCATGAATCTTGCATATTTGCATAGAATGAAGTTTTTTTCATCTTATGATACGAGCTGAAACGCGTACAGCGAGTGTGAAACTCAAATGTACGATTTCGGTATAAAGCGACTTTCCGTTCGATTCGGGCGTGTTTGGCTGCCCAAAACCATGAATCTTGCGTATTTCCATAGAATGAAGTGGTTTTCATTTTATAATACGAGCTTGAACGTTTACATCGAGTGTGAAACTCAAATGTACGATTTCGGTATAAAGCGAGTTTGCGTTCCATTGGGGCGTGTTTGGCTGCCCAAAATGGATAAATCTTGCGTATTTGAATAGAATAAAGTTTTTTTTATGTTATAATAACGAGCTGAAACACCTACAGCGAGTGTGAAACTCAATTGTACGTTTTCGGTGTGAAGCGATTTTGCTTTCGATTGAGGCGTGTTTGGCTGCTCAAAACGCATCAATCTTGCGTATTTGTATACGATGAAGTATTTTTCGTCTCATAATACGAGCTGGAACCCATACAGCATGCGTAAAACTCGAATAAAGGAATTCGGTATAAGGCGACTATGCGTTCGTGTGGGGCGCGTTTGGCTGCCCAAAATGCATGAATGTTGCATATTTGCATAGAATAAAGTTTTTTTCATCTCAAAATACGAGCTGAAACGCCTACAGCGAGTGTGAAACTCAAATGTACGATTTCGGTATGAAGCGACTTTGCATTCGATTGGGGCCTGTTTGGGTACTCGAAATGCATGAATCTTCAGTATTTGCATAGAATGAAGTGTTTTTCATCTAAAAATACGAACTGAAACGCCTACAGCGAGTGTGAAACTCAAATGTACGATTTCGGTATAAAGCGACTTTGCGTTCCATTGGGGCGTGTTTGGCTGCCCAAAATGCATAAATCTTTCGTATTTGCATAGAATAAAGTGTTTTTCATCTTATAATACGAGCTGAAACGCCTACAGCGAGTGTGAAACTCAAATGTACGTTTTCGGTATGAAGCGACTTTGCTTTCGATTGGGGCCTGTTTGGGTACTCGAAATGCATGAATCTTCCGTATTTGCATCGACTGAAGATTTTTTCATCTCAAAATACGAACAGAAACGCCTACAGCGAGTGTGAAACTCAAATGTACGATATCGGTATAAAGCTACTTTGCGTTCGATTGGGGCTTGTTTGGCTGCTGAAAACGCATGAATCTTGAGTATTTGTATAGAATGAAGTCTTTTCATTTCATAATACCAGCTGGAACTCATACAGCATGCATAAAACTCGAATAAAGGAATTCAATATAAGGCGACTAAGCGTTCGTGTGGGACGTGTTTGGCTGCCCAAAATGCATGAATCTTGAATATTTGCATAGAATGAAGTTTTTTTCATCTTATAATACGAGCTGAAACGCGTACAGCGAGAGTGAAACTCAAATGCACGATTTCGGTATAAAGCGACTTTCCGTTCGATTCGGGCGTGTTTGGCTGCCCAAAACCATGAATCTTGCGTATTTCCATAGAATGAAGTGGTTTTCATTTTATAATACGAGCTTGAACGTTTACATCGAGTGTGAAACTCAAATGTACGATTTCGGTATAAAGCGAGTTTGCGTTCCATTGGGGCGTGTTTGGCTGCCCAAAATGGATAAATCTTGCGTATTTGAATAGAATAAAGTTTTTTTTATCTTATAATAACGAGCTGAAACACCTACAGTGAGTGTGAAACTCAATTGTACGTTTTCGGTGTGAAGCGATTTTGCTTTCGATTGAGGCGTGTTTGGCTGCTCAAAACGCATCAATCTTGCGTATTTGTATAGAATGAAGTCTTTTCATTTCATAATACCAGCTGGAACTCATACAGCATGCATAAAACTCGAATAAAGGAATTCAATATAAGGCGACTAAGCGTTCGTGTGGGACGTGTTTGGCTGCCCAAAATGCATGAATCTTGAATATTTGCATAGAATGAAGTTTTTTTCATCTTATAATACGACCTGAATCGCGTACAGCGAGAGTGAAACTCAAATGCACGATTTCGATATAAAGCGACTTTGCGTTCCATTGGGGCGTGTTTGGTTGCCCAAAATGCATGAATCTTGCGTATTTGCATAGAATAAAGTGTTTTTCATCTTATAATACGAGCTGAAACGCCTACAGCGAGTGTGAAACTCAAATGTACGTTTTCGGTATGAAGCGACTTTGCTTTCGATTGGGGCCTGTTTGGCTGCTCAAAACGCATGAATCTTGCGTATTTGCATAGTATGAAGTATTTTTCATTTCATAATACGAGCTGGAACGCATACAGCGAGCGTAAAACTCGAGTAAACGAATTCGGTATAAGGCGACTTTTTGTTCCTTTGGGTCGTGTTCGGGTGCTCACAATGCCTGAATCTTGCATATTTGCATAGAATGAAATATTTTTCATCTCAAAATACGAGCTGAAACGCCTACAGCGAGTGTGAAACTCAATTGTACGTTTTCGGTATGAAGCGATTTTGCTTTCGATTGGGGCGTGTTTGGCTGCTCAAAAGGCATGAATCTTGCGCATTTGTATAGAATGAAGTATTTTTCGTCTCATAATACGAGCTGGAACTCATGCAGCATGCATAAAACTCGAATAAAAATTCGGTATAAGGCGACTAAGCGTTCGTGTGAGACGTGTTTGGCCGCCCAAAATGCATGAATCTTGAATATTTGCATAGAATGAAGTTTTTTTCATCTTATGATACGAGCTGAAACGCGTACAGCGAGTGTGAAACTCAAATCTACGATTTCGGTATAAAGCGACTTTCCGTTCGATTCGGGCGTGTTTGGCTGCCCAAAACCATGAATCTTGCGTATTTCCATAGAATGAAGTGGTTTTCATTTTATAATACGAGCTTGAACGTTTACATCGAGTGTGAAACTCAAATGTACGATTTCGGTATAAAGCGAGTTTGCGTTCCATTGGGGCGTGTTTGGCTGCCCAAAATCGATAAATCTTGCGAATTTGAATAGAATAAAGTGTTTTTTATCTTATAATACGAGCTGAAACACCTACAGCGAGTGTGAAACTCAATTGTACGTTTTCGGTATGAAGCGATTTTGCTTTCGATTGAGGCGTGTTTGGCTGCTCAAAACGCATCAATCTTGCGTATTTGTATACGATGAAGTATTTTTCGTCTCATAATACGAGCTGGAACCCATACAGCATGCGTAAAACTCGAATAAAGGAATTCGGTATAAGGCGACTATGCGTTCGTGTGGGACGTGTTTGGGTGCCCAAAATGCATGAATCTGGCATATTTGCATAGAATGAAGTTTTTTTCATCTTATAATATGACCTGAAACGCGTACAGCGAGTGTGAAACTCAAATGTACGATTTCGGTATAAAGCGACTTTGCGTTCGATTCGGGAGTGTTTGGCTGCCCAAAAAGCATGAATCTTGCGTATTTGCATAGAATGAAGTGGTTTGCATTTCATAATACGAGCTTGAACGTTTACATCGAGTGTGAAACTCAAATGTACGATTTCGGTATAAAGCGACTTTGCGTTCAATTGGGGCGTGTTTGGATGCCCAAAATGCATGAATGTTGCGTATTTGCATAGAATAAAGTGTTTTTCATCTCAAAATACGAGCTGAAACGCCTACAGCGAGTGTGAAACTCAATCGTACGATTTCTGTATGAAGCGACTTTGCATTCAATTGGGGCCTGTTTGGGTACTCGAAATGCATGAATCTTCAGTATTTGCATAGAATGAAGTGTTTTTCATCTAAAAATACGAGCTGAAACGCCTACAGCGAGTGTGAAACTCAAATGTACGTTTTCGGTATGAAGCGACTTTGCTTTCGATTGGGGCCTGTTTGGGTACTCGAAATGCATGAATCTTCCGTATTTGCATCGACTGAAGATTTTAACATCTCAAAATACGAACAGAAACGCCTACAGCGAGTGTGAAACTCAAATGTACGATATCGGTATAAAGCTACTTTGCGTTCGATTGGGGCTTGTTTGGCTGCTGAAAACGCATGAATCTTGCGTATTTGTATAGAATGAAGTCTTTTCATTTCATAATACCAGCTGGAACTCATACAGCATGCATAAAACTCGAATAAAGGAATTCGATATAAGGCGACTAAGCGTTCGTGTGGGACGTGTTTGGCTGCCCAAAATGCATGAATCTTGAATATTTGCATAGAATGAAGTTTTTTTCATCTTATAATACGAGCTGAAACGCGTACAGCGAGAGTGAAACTCAAATGCACGATTTCGGTATAAAGCGACTTTGCGTTCCATTGGGGCGTGTTTGGCTGCCCAAAATGCATGAATCTTGCGTATTTGCATAGAATGAAGTTTTTTTTTCATCTTATAATACGAGCTGAAACACCTACAGTGAGTGGGAAACTCAATTGTACGTTTTCGGTATGAAGCGACTTTGCTTTCGATTGGGGCGTGTTTGGCTACTCGAAATGCATGAGTCTTGCGTATTTGAATAGAATGAAGTGTTTTTCATCTTCTACGAGCGGAAACGTCTACAGCTAATGTGAAACTTAAATGTACGATTTCGGTATGAAGGGACTTTGCTTTCGAATGGGGCGGGTTTGGCTTCTCGAAATGCATGAGTCTTGCGTATTTGAATAGAATGAAGTGTTTTTCATCTTCTACGAGCGGAAACGCCTACAGCTAGTGTGAAACTCAAATGTACGATTTCGGTATAAAGCGAGTTTGCGTTCCATTGGGGCGTGTTTGGCTGCCCAAAATCGATAAATCTTGCGAATTTGAATAGAATAAAGTGTTTTTTATCTTATAATACGAGCTGAAACACCTACAGCGAGTGTGAAACTCAATTGTACGTTTTCGGTATGAAGCGATTTTGCTTTCGATTGAGGCGTGTTTGGCTGCTCAAAACGCATCAATCTTGCGTATTTGTATACGATGAAGTATTTTTCGTCTCATCATACGAGCTGGAACCCATACAGTATGCGTAAAACTCGAATAAAGGAATTCGGCATAAGGCGACTATGCGTTCGTGTGGGACGTGTTTGGCTGCCCAAAATCGATAAATCTTGCGAATTTGAATAGAATAAAGTGTTTTTTATCTTATAATACGAGCTGAAACACCTACAGCGAGTGTGAAACTCAATTGTACGTTTTCGGTATGAAGCGATTTTGCTTTCGATTGAGGCGTGTTTGGCTGCTCAAAACGCATCAATCTTGCGTATTTGTATACGATGAAGTATTTTTCGTCTCATAATACGAGCTGGAACCCATACAGCATGCGTAAAACTCGAATAAAGGAATTCGGTATAAGGCGACTATGCGTTCGTGTGGGACGTGTTTGGGTGCCCAAAATGCATGAATCTTGCATATTTGCATAGAATGAAGTTTTTTTCATCTTATAATATGACCTGAAACGCGTACAGCGAGTGTGAAACTCAAATGTACGATTTCGGTATAAAGCGACTTTGCGTTCGATTCGGGAGTGTTTGGCTGCCCAAAAAGCATGAATCTTGCGTATTTGCATAGAATGAAGTGGTTTTCATTTCATAATACGAGCTTGAACGTTTACATCGAGTGTGAAACTCAAATGTACGATTTCGGTATAAAGCGACTTTGCGTTCAATTGGGGCGTGTTTGGATGCCCAAAATGCATGAATGTTGCGTATTTGCATAGAATAAAGTGTTTTTCATCTCAAAATACGAGCTGAAACGCCTACAGCGAGTGTGAAACTCAATCGTACGATTTCTGTATGAAGCGACTTTGCATTCAATTGGGGCCTGTTTGGGTACTCGAAATGCATGAATCTTCAGTATTTGCATAGAATGAAGTGTTTTTCATCTAAAAATACGAGCTGAAACGCCTACAGCGAGTGTGAAACTCAAATGTACGTTTTCGGTATGAAGCGACTTTGCTTTCGATTGGGGCCTGTTTGGGTACTCGAAATGCATGAATCTTCCGTATTTGCATCGACTGAAGATTTTAACATCTCAAAATACGAACAGAAACGCCTACAGCGAGTGTGAAACTCAAATGTACGATATCGGTATAAAGCTACTTTGCGTTCGATTGGGGCTTGTTTGGCTGCTGAAAACGCATGAATCTTGCGTATTTGTATAGAATGAAGTCTTTTCATTTCATAATACCAGCTGGAACTCATACAGCATGCATAAAACTCGAATAAAGGAATTCGATATAAGGCGACTAAGCGTTCGTGTGGGACGTGTTTGGCTGCCCAAAATGCATGAATCTTGAATATTTGCATAGAATGAAGTTTTTTTCATCTTATAATACGAGCTGAAACGCGTACAGCGAGAGTGAAACTCAAATGCACGATTTCGGTATAAAGCGACTTTGCGTTCCATTGGGGCGTGTTTGGCTGCCCAAAATGCATGAATCTTGCGTATTTGCATAGAATGAAGTTTTTTTCATCTTATAATACGAGCTGAAACACCTACAGTGAGTGGGAAACTCAATTGTACGTTTTCGGTATGAAGCGACTTTGCTTTCGATTGGGGCGTGTTTGGCTACTCGAAATGCATGAGTCTTGCGTATTTGAATAGAATGAAGTGTTTTTCATCTTCTACGAGCGGAAACGTCTACAGCTAATGTGAAACTTAAATGTACGATTTCGGTATGAAGGGACTTTGCTTTCGAATGGGGCGGGTTTGGCTTCTCGAAATGCATGAGTCTTGCGTATTTGAATAGAATGAAGTGTTTTTCATCTTCTACGAGCGGAAACGCCTACAGCTAGTGTGAAACTCAATTGTACGTTTTCGGTATAAAGCGACTTTGCGTTCGATTCGGGAGTGTTTGGCTGCCCAAAAAGCATGAGTCTTGCGTATTTGCATAGAATGAAGTGGTTTTCATTTCATAATACGAGCTTGAACGTTTACATCGAGTGTGAAACTCAAATGTACGATTTCGGTATAAAGCGACTTTGCGTTCAATTGGGGCGTGTTTGGCTGCCCAAAATGCATGAATCTTGAATATTTGCATAGAATGAAGTTTTTTTCATCTTATAATACGAGCTGAAACGCGTACAGCGAGAGTGAAACTCAATCGTACGATTTCTGTATGAAGCGACTTTGCATTCAATTGGGGCCTGTTTGGGTACTTGAAATGCATGAATCTTGCGTATTTGCATAGAATGATGTGTTTTTCATTTAAAAATACGAACTGAAACGCCTACAGCGAGTGTGAAACTCAAATGTACGATTTCGGTATAAAGCGACTTTGCGTTCCATTGGGGCGTGTTTGGCTGCCCAAAATGCATGAATCTTGCGTATTTGCATAGAATAAAGTGTTTTTCACCTTATAATACGAGCTGAAACGCCTACAGCGAGTGTGAAACTCAAATGTACGTTTTCGGTATGAAGCGACTTTGCTTTCGATTGGGGCCTGTTTGGGTACTCGAAATGCATGAATCTTCCGTATTTGCATTGACTGAAGATTTTTTCATCTCAAAATACGAACAGAAACGCCTACAGCGAGTGTGAAACTCAAATGTACGATATCGGTATAAAGCTACTTTGCGTTCGATTGGGGCTTGTTTGGCTGCTGAAAACGCATGAATCTTGCGTATTTGTATAGAATGAAGTCTTTTCATTTCATAATACCAGCTGGAACTCATACAGCATGCATAAAACTCGAATAAAGGAATTCGATATAAGGCGACTAAGCGTTCGTGTGGGACGTGTTTGGCTGCCCAAAATGCATGAATCTTGAATATTTGCATAGAATGAAGTTTTTTTCATCTTATAATACGAGCTGAAACGCGTACAGCGAGAGTGAAACTCAAATGCACGATTTCGGTATAAAGCGACTTTGCGTTCCATTGGGGCGTGTTTGGCTGCCCAAAATGCATGAATCTTGCGTATTTGCATAGAATGAAGTTTTTTTCATCTTATAATACGAGCTGAAACACCTACAGTGTGTGGGAAACTCAATTGTACGTTTTCGGTATGAAGCGACTTTGCTTTCGATTGGGGCGTGTTTGGCTACTCGAAATGCATGAGTCTTGCGTATTTGAATAGAATGAAGTGTTTTTCATCTTCTACGAGCGGAAACGTCTACAGCTACTGTGAAACTTAAATGTACGATTTCGGTATGAAGGGACTTTGCTTTCGAATGGGGCGGGTTTGGCTTCTCGAAATGCATGAGTCTTGCGTATTTGAATAGAATGAAGTGTTTTTCATCTTCTACGAGCGGAAACGCCTACAGCTAGTGTGAAACTCAATTGTACGTTTTCGGTATGAAGCGATTTTGCTTTTGATTAGGGCGTGTTTGGCTGCCCAAAATGGATAAATCTTGCGTATTTGAATAGAATAAAGTGTTTTTTATCTTATAATACGAGCTGAAACACCTACAGCGAGTGTGAAACTCAATTGTACGTTTTCGGTATGAAGCGATTTTGCTTTCGATTGAGGCGTGTTTGGCTGCTCAAAACGCATCAATCTTGCGTATTTGTATACGATGAAGTATTTTTCGTCTCATAATACGAGCTGGAACCCATACAGCATGCGTAAAACTCGAATAAAGGAATTCGGTATAAGGCGACTATGCGTTCGTGTGGGACGTGTTTGGGTGCCCAAAATGCACGAATCTTGCATATTTGCATAGAATGAAGTTTTTTTCATCTTATAATATGACCTGAAACGCGTACAGCGAGTGTGAAACTCAAATGTACGATTTCGGTATAAAGCGACTCTGCGTTCGATTCGGGAGTGTTTGGCTGCCCAAAAAGCATGAATCTTGCGTATTTGCATAGAAACAAGTGGTTTTCATTTCATAATACGAGCTTGAACGTTTACATCGAGTGTGAAACTCAAATGTACGATTTCGGTATAAAGCGACTTTGCGTTCAATTGGGGCGTGTTTGGCTGCCCAAAATGCATGAATCTTGCGTATTTGCATAGAATAAAGTGTTTTTCATCTTATAATACGAGCTGAAACGCCTACAGCGAGTGTGAAACTCAAATGGACGTTTTCGGCATGAAGCGACTTTGCTTTCGATTGGGGCCTGTTTGGCTGCTCAAAACGCATGAATCTTGCGTATTTGTATAGTATGAAGTATTTTTCATTTCATAATACGAGCTGGAACGCATACAGCGAGCGTAAAACTCGAGTAAACGAATTCGGTATAAGGCGACTTTTTGTTCCTTCGGGTCGTGTTCGGGTGCTCACAATGCCTGAATCTTGCATATTTGCATAGAATGAAGTATTTTTCATCTCAAAATACGAGCTGAAACGCCTACAGCGAGTGTGAAACTCAATTGTACGTTTTCGGTATGAAGCGACTTTGCTTTCGATTGGGGCCTGTTTGGGTACTCGAAATGCATGAATCTTCCGTATTTGCATCGACTGAAGATTTTTTCATCTCAAAATACGAACAGAAACGCCTACAGCGAGTGTGAAACTCAAATGTACGATATCGGTATAAAGCTACTTTGCGTTCGATTGGGGCGTGTTTGGCTACTTGAAATGCATGAGTCTTGCGTATTTGAATAGAATGAAGTGTTTTTCATCTTCTACGAGCGGAAACGTCTACAGCTACTGTGAAACTTAAATGTACGATTTCGGTATGAAGGGACTTTGCTTTCGAATGGGGCGGGTTTGGCTTCTCGAAATGCATGAGTCTTGCGTATTTGAATAGAATGAAGTGTTTTTCATCTTCTACGAGCGGAAACGCCTACAGCTAGTGTGAAACTCAATTGTACGTTTTCGGTATGAAGCGATTTTGCTTTTGATTAGGGCGTGTTTGGCTGCCCAAAATGGATAAATCTTGCGTATTTGAATAGAATAAAGTGTTTTTTATCTTATAATACGAGCTGAAACACCTACAGCGAGTGTGAAACTCAATTGTACGTTTTCGGTATGAAGCGATTTTGCTTTCGATTGAGGCGTGTTTGGCTGCTCAAAACGCATCAATCTTGCGTATTTGTATACGATGAAGTATTTTTCGTCTCATAATACGAGCTGGAACCCATACAGCATGCGTAAAACTCGAATAAAGGAATTCGGTATAAGGCGACTGTGCGTTCGTGTGGGACGTGTTTGGGTGCCCAAAATGCACGAATCTTGCATATTTGCATAGAATAAAGTGTTTTTCATCTTATAATACGAGCTGAAACGCCTACAGCGAGTGTGAAACTCAAATGGACGTTTTCGGCATGAAGCGACTTTGCTTTCGATTGGGGCCTGTTTGGCTGCTCAAAACGCATGAATCTTGCGTATTTGTATAGTATGAAGTATTTTTCATTTCATAATACGAGCTGGAACGCATACAGCGAGCGTAAAACTCGAGTAAACGAATTCGGTATAAGGCGACTTTTTGTTCCTTCGGGTCGTGTTCGGGTGCTCACAATGCCTGAATCTTGCATATTTGCATAGAATGAAGTATTTTTCATCTCAAAATACGAGCTGAAACGCCTACAGCGAGTGTGAAACTCAATTGTACGTTTTCGGTATGAAGCGATTTTGCTTTCGATTGGGGCGTGTTTGGCTGCTCAAAAGGCATGAATCTTGCGCATTTGTATAGAATGAAGTATTTTTCGTCTCATAATACGAGCTGGAACTCATGCAGCATGCATAAAACTCGAATAAAAATTCGGTATAAGGCGACTAAGCGTTCGTGTGAGACGTGTTTGGCTGCCCATAATGCATGAATCTTGAATATTTGCATAGAATGAGGTTTTTTTCATCTTATGATACGAGCTGAAACGCGTACAGCGAGTGTGAAACTCAAATCTACGATTTCGGTATAAAGCGACTTTCCGTTCGATTCGGGCGTGTTTGGCTGCCCAAAACCATGAATCTTGCGTATTTCCATAGAATGAAGTGGTTTTCATTTTATAATACGAGCTTGAACGTTTACATCGAGTGTGAAACTCAAATGTACGATTTCGGTATAAAGCGAGTTTGCGTTCCATTGGGGCGTGTTTGGCTGCCCAAAATCGATAAATCTTGCGAATTTGAATAGAATAAAGTGTTTTTTATCTTATAATACGAGCTGAAACACCTACAGCGAGTGTGAAACTCAATTGTACGTTTTCGGTATGAAGCGATTTTGCTTTCGATTGAGGCGTGTTTGGCTGCTCAAAACGCATCAATCTTGCGTATTTGTATACGATGAAGTATTTTTCGTCTCATAATACGAGCTGGAACCCATACAGCATGCGTAAAACTCGAATAAAGGAATTCGGTATAAGGCGACTATGCGTTCGTGTGGGACGTGTTTGGGTGCCCAAAATGCATGAATCTTGCATATTTGCATAGAATGAAGTTTTTTTCATCTTATAATATGACCTGAAACGCGTACAGCGAGTGTGAAACTCAAATGTACGATTTCGGTATAAAGCGACTTTGCGTTCGATTCGGGAGTGTTTGGCTGCCCATAAAGCACGAATCTTGCGTATTTGCATAGAATGAAGTGGTTTTCATTTCATAATACGAGCTTGAACGTTTACATCGAGTGTGAAACTCAAATGTACGATTTCGGTGTAAAGCGACTTTGCGTTCAATTGGGGCGTGTTTGGCTGCCCAAAATGCATGAATGCTGCGTATTTGCATAGAATAAAGTGTTTTTCATCTTAAAATACGAGCTGAAACGCCTACAGCGAGTGTGAAACTCAATCGTACGATTTCTGTATGAAGCGACTTTGCATTCGATTGGGGCCTGTTTGGGTACTCGAAATGCATGAATCTTCAGTATTTGCATAGAATGAAGTGTTTTTCATCTAAAAATACGAACTGAAACGCCTACAGCGAGTGTGAAACTCAAATGTACGATTTCGGTATAAAGCGACTTTGCGTTCCATTGGGGCGTGTTTGGCTGCCCAAAATGCATGAATCTTGCGTATTTGCATAGAATAAAGTGTTTTTCATCTTATAATACGAGCTGAAACGCCTACAGCGAGTGTGAAACTCAAATGTACGTTTTCGGTATGAAGCGACTTTGCTTTCGATTGGGGCCTGTTTGGATACTCGAAATGCATGAATCTTCCGTATTTGCATAGACTGAAGATTTTTTCATCTCAAAATACGAACAGAATGAAATGAAATGAAGCGATTTTGCTTTCGATTGGGGCGTGTTTGGCTGCTCAAAAGGCATGAATCTTGCGCATTTGTATAGAATGAAGTATTTTTCGTCTCATAATACGAGCTGGAAGTCATGCAGCATGCATAAAACTCGAATAAAAATTCGGTATAAGGCGACTAAGCGTTCGTGTGAGACGTGTTTGGCTGCCCAAAATGCATGAATCTTGAATATTTGCATAGAATGAAGTTTTTTTCATCTTATGATACGAGCTGAAACGCGTACAGCGAGTGTGAAACTCAAATCTACGATTTCGGTATAAAGCGACTTTCCGTTCGATTCGGGCGTGTTTGGCTGCCCAAAACCATGAATCTTGCGTATTTCCATAGAATGAAGTGGTTTTCATTTTATAATACGAACTTGAACGTTTACATCGAGTGTGAAACTCAAATGTACGATTTCGGTATAAAGCGAGTTTGCGTTCCATTGGGGCGTGTTTGGCTGCCCAAAATCGATAAATCTTGCGTATTTGAATAGAATAAAGTGTTTTTTATCTTATAATACGAGCTGAAACACCTACAGCGAGTGTGAAACTCAATTGTACGTTTTCGGTATGAAGCGATTTTGCTTTCGATTGAGGCGTGTTTGGCTGCTCAAAACGCATCAATCTTGCGTATTTGTATACGATGTGTTACGTCCTGGGTCGAATGTTGGACAGAAAGAGTAATCCGTACTCACAGAAATTTTTTTTTTTGGGACAAATAGCTATTATGCATGATTCTGCAAACAATGTAGTATCGTCATATCACGTTATCATATAATTATTAATAATAATTAACAGCAATCAGCTTAAACAAATAATAACAAACTATAAACAACGATAAACAATAAATAAATAATAATCATAAGCAATATCACCCTAGAGGGCATAAATATAATGTGAGTGGCGACGCGAAATCCATACGGCCACGGGTAAGACCCAAGGAAAATTTGTTGAACTTTAGGTTGCTGTAAAAATGAAACCGCGAGCTTTTAACAAAATCCGAGCACGCTACTAGAAGCGGAATATCCTTGTGGTCACTTTAGGTGCTAAGCAACACAACGTTTTTTGACGCATTTCTTGGCCACTGTTAACGGTTTGTTAAAAAGGCGCATGACCTTGGAAGATCTGGAAATAAATCCTCTGGCGCGAATGGAAAGCGCGAATTGGCTCAGAATCACTAAGAAAATTTAAAAATGCGACAACCAATCATTAGGAATTCAGTTCCACAATAAATAAACATTATTAATAATAAATAAAATTAGTAATAAATAATTTCAAATACATTTTTAATACGCTCAACGCCAGAGTGTCGCATAGATACGACACTCGACGGCACAACCCATAATAAATCAACATTCTTAACAATAAATAAAATTAGCAATAAATAATATCAAATATATTTTTAATGCGCGCAACACCAGAGTCTCATGTAGAGACGATACTCAGCAGCACAAAACCATAATAAATAAATAATATTAACAATAATAGAATTATCAGTAAATCATTTTAAATACATTTTTGATACGCGCAACGCCGGTGTGTCGCATAGACACGACACTCTACGGCGCAAAATAAATAAATATCATTAATAATAAATAAAATTATTAATAAAATAATTCCAAACACATTCTTAATACGCTAAACGCCGGAGTGTCATATAGAGAGGATACTCGACGGCGCCAGATATCAATGGGATATTATCCTTTATTAATATTAATGTGACGATTGTCAATAATTAGTTATTATCCCACGCCTAGGAGAATAAACGCACCACCCGAAATATCGGCATAGGCGCAGTGGTAATACCAATAAACCACAAATAATGCCTTTATTATTAATTATTAAATAAGAAATTATAATTAAACATTTATATATAACAATATAGGTACATACGCTAGGCTAATCACACAATGTATTAATCATGCAATAGGCCTTAACGACTAAAATATTTGCATTAACAATAAGCCTCATTAATAATGTATCGGATGGCGAAGCGAGCATAAGACCGGACGCAGTCCCGACAAAACTCCGAGAATCGTCACCGATAAGGGCCCCCCGCAAGAAGCGAACCCGCTGGACACTGCAACGGCACGACCACCGTGAGACCGGACGCAGTCCCGACAAAACTCCGAGAATCGTCACCGATAAGGGCCCCCCGCAAGAAGCGAACCCGCTGGACACTGCAACGGCACGACCACCGTGAGACCGGACGCAGTCCCGACGCAACTCCGAGAATCGTCACCGATAGCAGCTCTCCAAGAAGCGGAGCCATGGGACAAAGGCAGTAGCACGATCAACGGCACAGCTACAGCGAGACCGGACGCAACTCCGATAAGAGGTTCGAGAACCGCCACCGATAAGGCGATCCCGAGAAGCTCGCTGGCCGTTGGGACTCAGACCCGTGGGATGCTGCGTCAGCACAGGGCTCCATGCGCGGCTTGACCCCACCATCGCGCTGCCGTGGGACAAAGGCGGCCCCCACTTCAGGGGACACCACGGCTATAGCGAGACTGCAGGCAGCTGCCCCACCATCATCCATCAGGCTGCCGCAAGACAACGGCGGCCCCCACTCAAGGGACAGCACGGGTGCAGCAGTACCAAGAGCGGCTGCCCCCACCGTCATTCATATGGTGCCGCAAGACAACGGCGGCCCCCACTCAAGGGACAGCACGGGTGCAGCAGTACCAAGAGCGGCTGCCCCCACCGTCATTCATATGGTGCTGCAAGACAATGCGGCCCCCACTCAAGGGACAGCACGGGTGCAGCGGTACCGCGAGCGGCTGCCCCCACCATCATTCATTGCGCTGCCGCGAGAAAACGGCGGCCCCCACTCAAGGGACAGCACGGGTGCAGCGGTACCGCGAGCGGCTGCCCCCACCATCATTCATTGCGCTGCCGCGAGAACACGGCGGCCCCCACTTCAAGGGACAGCAAGACACCAGCGGCTGTCCCCACCATAATTCATTGCACTGCCGCGAGAATACGGCGGCCCCCACTCAAGGGACAGCACGGGAGCAGCAATACCGCGACCGGCTGCCCCCACCACGGGAAGGCACGCTGTGGGCAGCGCACCATTGGCCAGAGCAGCGGAGCGAATCCGCGAGGGCCTCCCCGCCACCAGCCACGGACTCGGGAGACTCGCGGAGCGGGAGCCTGGACCATGGATCTTCAGTTCTTCTACGACTCTCGACACCGGCGGTCGACTGAAAGAGTGCTCTCGAAGAGACTCTCGCGAACCTCGGTATCCCATTGTTATAAATAACAATCACCTTTTTATATTCTACAATTAAATAGAAAAATCGCGATTGATACCTGGCTGCGACCAGGCGGTAATTAACCGATACAAGATATCTTTAGCGTACAGTTCATATTACTACAATAAATATCAAAATATATACCTTTCGCATCCTAACGATCCGAATCAATAAAAACGATAAAATATAATAATCCGTAAAATCCGTCCCTCGACAATAAACGACAACCGCCGATCCATCAGAGGCACCGCGCCTCCACTCATCAAGTAATAACCACGTAAGTACAGTGAGGCTAACCACAGCATTGGACAGTTCATAGTGAATCACGAGCATTTCACAATTGTTGACTCCAAAATCTATATCATCATTCCAAAACCAACCCGTGAAAACACAAATACGGCATCTTCTGGCATATCCTGAGCCAGTCATCGAGGACGACGACACCTCGGACGCCTCAACGGTAATCAACGAGGACAGGCCATCCCCTGCGTCTTCTCCAGAGCTGGTCCTTGGTAAATAGGGCCTTCAACCCGCTACGCCCGAGAAGCTCATCACCTGCCATTCAACAAACAGAAATAAGGTAAGCTATACCTCCCAATAACGAAGATCCCCGAAATCAAATATAAAAAGCCCACACATCCAGTGCTGCTCCGATCCCTAACCGGCGCATTCCGGTTTAAACCTTGGAGCATCCAATCATAATCGGTTACAAGTCGCTCACTCGTTGATCTGGGATTTTTCTGAAACGTAAAATGGGAAAAAAAACCGTAAATAACATAAATCGCGACGTAACAGGTTAGATTTTCTGGTGACAGCGGTGGGATAGCGTGAGATATTCGTCCATGGTCGAATATCTCACGCTATCCCTCGCCGTCAAGTTGGGGCAACCAGATGTGTTTGCCCTTTCCTCAGTAGTCGAAGATCTTGCGTTGTCCCTCGCCGTCAAGTTGGGATAAGTCCGATCCTTGGTTGATGGACTTACCCTTTCCTCTGTGTTTGGTTCCTTTTCTAGATTGGATGATGGCGTCGTGCGCCTGTGACCCAATGCTAGCAGGAGCCCTGTCACAGAGCCCCATATGGCTCCCAGCAGGTGGATACTCCATCCATAGATTGAATGGATTGCGTACCCATGGATGCACGTGTCGATGACTGTCTTTATGATTTTTACGATGACGTATATGTCGAATACGCCAGCGCTGGCTATTCCAAATTTTTCGAATCCATGCCAAAACCTTTTTGCTGCACTCTCGGCCAGATGTTCGAGTGTGTTCTCGTCTAGGAATCCCCGGATTGACACGCTGCCCGCTGGTATGCTGTATCCGACTGATCCCCGTGCGAGGTTGTTCAGGAGAGCTGGCTTCTCTGCGGGAAACATTATTCTGTCTCGCAGCTTCTTAATATCCGCCTCCGAGTAGATTCCGCTGTTGGCGAGATTACCAATAGATGCGTAATGCCACGTTGGTTTTGATGATGGCTCCAGTGACTGTGGCGTTGGCACCTCGATCGGGTGAGGTGAGAATCTATACCATGCGTTGTCAATTTGGTACAACGCTGGCAACGTTGGATCGCATTCCATTTGCGTAGCTGATTTCAACAACATCCTCGATGTGGTCGATAGGAAGAAGGACTCGTTTCGGTAAGTGACGGGCAGCTCATGATAACACTCGTCCGTTCGGCGTAGGCTGCATTCCACGGGGATACATTTGACTATGTGTGCGACCTCGCCCGCGATCACCGCCATGTATCCAGGTCCCTTCATGACAGCGAATGCGAATTTCTCCGGCAAAATTCCAGACGTGGACAGAGCGTTCTGGAGGACTTGCCTCTCTAGGCTGCACCGTTGAGTTAGGATGTCCTTGTAAAGATTTTTCATCTGTAGTTTTACGTGTTTTTCCACGTAGACGAATTTCGAATTGATATAGGAAAATATATCGAGGTTCGATACTGAGATCGGTTTCCGTGCCGCGAATGATTCTCCCTTTTGCGTCTCCAGGATGAACAGCTTTGGGTGCTCTGTGCGAATTAGTGTGTACCCGCACAGTTGGTATTCCGATCGTTTTGCCAGCGCGAACGTTGTTTCTTGAGTTGTCAATGTGTAAACGTCGGGTGAGTTCGCGTGGTCCCTGACTGACACTAGTTTTGTGGCCTTCCCCTCGTACAGGACATCGTACCGGTTGAAATTGCACGAGTCGGTCGGCTCGGTTTTCCAGAATGCACTATTCCCGTTAACGTCGATGCAGTGTCCATCAGCCAAGGCGCAGCGGGTTCCGGCCTGCAACACTATTTCGTCGGTCGCCAGGTTGACCGTTGCCTCGTAGCTTATGAGTGTAACGCTAACGGAGGCTTGCACAATGACGTTGTCCCATGTGCCGAAAGGATCGCTGTATTGCGTCCCGACGCACTTGCCGTCGACCGAGATGGATCCAGCCATGGTGATGCTCCTCGTTGTCGTGCTGTTTCGCTGTAGGCCGATGAGCTGTCCCGCGCTGCTGACCGACAGGATCCCCGTCTCGTGTATCCGTTGACAAGATCTTTCGTCTGTCTCATGGAGGTAGACCTGTCGTCCGTTGTGAACGATTGAGTTGTGGGAGTGCATTCCACAGTGGTAGATAGTCCTGTCTATCTCGATTCTGCACTGTGTGACCTTTGCGCTGTTGAAGTCCGTGAGCTGGAGCAGTTGAATATAGGTAGTCGTCGTTGTCGGCTCCGACAGTGGCACATCGCATTCCGCGACTCCGTTTAGAGATATGGTCGTAATGTTTAGCGTTGACCCGCCGCAATCGTAGCCGATCAGCCCCAGAACTTCCGTCATCCAGAAGAGGAGGAGGTATATTCCTGCCCTCATCCTGGAACAGAATGCACGTCCTCTGTTAACTCTCTTAGGTCTCTAGGTCGAACTCTTTCCACCTTCCACTGCATTCTCTTCGATGCTTCCGCGATACGCGGTCGTTAGGCTGGTTCGTGTTCCTCTTCATTCGGACCAGTTCCATCCCGCACTTGGTGCACCGCCAAACGCATCGGAGATGGGCGATGTGGTCCAGTCCTCCTTCGTCGAGGACCGTGATGTTGAGGCCGCTCCTTGTGTTAATCTCAGCCATCAGATCAAGGTATATCTCCTCGTGCTCCAGACCTTCATCATACATGTTCACGAATATATATGCGTGGATCATCTCGTGGACGAGGGTTTCCACCATATCCTTGATCCTTCGTCCCGTCAACAATTTTCTTGAGAGAATAATTTGCGGGAACGACCGAGTTTCAGTGAGTCCTGCATTGCTTGATAATTTAGAGGACCACCTCACGATGAATCCTCGAACCTTGTTCTCGAAATACTCCTTATTGTAGGACTTGAAGACCTCGTAGAGGTTGGGGAGCGGATTGGTCAGGATTCCCGCCAATTCCGAGGGGCTGTAAATAGGTCTCAGCGGTTTCTCCTCAATGACCGTGTTGCTCCTTGTTCGCTTCAAATTCGGTTGGCGCTTCATGTAGGGGCATGGCTTCGGCCGAACAAAGTCGCGTGTGGTAACCCGCATGGCTGACGAGATTTATTAACACTAAGCACTGAAGTTTGTTAAAGCTCACTATGGTGGAGTCTATTAACACTAATCACTAGAGGTTGTTAAAGCTCGCTGTGGTGGAGTCTATTAACACTAATCACTATAGTTTATTAAAGCTCACTGAGGCTATTAACGGTAAACACTATTGTTTGTTAAAGCTCACTATAGTTGAGTCTGTTAACACTAAAAACTATTAATGATCACTATGACAGAGTCTATTGACACGAAAGCACCAGTAGAGTTTGTTAATGCTCACTATGGCAGAGTCTATTAACACTGAAAACACACTGAAGCTTCACGGTTGTTCGCGGCGCTTATGTGATCTTCGGTGCCTTCGGCGTCGTGGTGCTGGCTGTGGTCGAGTGGCGTCTGGCGTTGCTCCGTGCACGCTCCGTCGACTGCACTGCGTGCGTCGAGTGGACTGGTGGAGGGGGAACCGAGCACTCTCGCCTCGTCGTGTCGGCCCACCGTGGTTCGGGAAATTCCCTTTTATTGGTGCAATACCTTTTTATGAATATATCCACCAAACGTTTTATTACTGATGGGTCTTTATCGCCAGTGTCACGGTATAATCGCGGTACAATTTTCCCCATGATGATTTTATATTTCTCTTTTGTTACACTTCCTCGAGTGTAATGAGGCATCAGTGTTGCCTCGACTTTCTTCTCGATCTCCTTTTGGCGTTGAACCTTTTCCCAGAACCTGTCCTCTACTTGTTTTTCAACCGTCGAGTTTGGCAAGCTATCCAGGATCTGCAACCGGTTGTTGACCATGCGCACTCCGATTTTCTTCTTTATAGGCCCATTGGTTTCCTTAATTTCGAAGACTTCTGTTGCTGGTCCTCTCGTGGTGTGTTCCATCGTTGGCGAGGCACCAAACAGTGCCTCGAGGGTGGCTTGTCTCTTGGCTGCCTTCGCCATGGCTTTGCTGTGTGCGACCAAACTCTGGTGTTCGCTCATTCTTGATCAGATGGGTCTTCTCCGGAAGTTCCTCTTGCAATGACTGCCTGCTGCTAACTGTTGCTCCTCGACGTTGCCGCTCGGGTTGTAGCTGGCGAAGAAGAGGGGATTTTGCTCCCCCTTTACCACTCGTTCTCGTCCAAACAGCGTTTCCTTCTTAGCCGACGACGATCCATTTGCCGTGACATTTCTCCCTATGGCATCTCGCGGTTCTGTCGTGCGGCTGGTCAGTCTTCCCTTTGAATCGCACGATTTCAACTTCGCATTTGTTGCACCGCCAAATCGTCTGTAGGTGCGAAATATGGTTTAATCCTCCCTCGTCGACGATGCTCACCTTGAGATTGGTCACTTCATTTATTTCCGTCATTAATTTCATGAAGTCCGGTCCGTGGTGTAGAGTGTTAACGCGCACAGTACAATAAATAAATCCATGGATCATTTCGTATAGGAGGGTCTCGACCATTACTTTAATTTTTCGGCCCACTAGGAGCGGTTTTGAGAGCGTGATTCTCGGAAATGGCCGAAGTACTGTTTTTCCTACTACAGTTTTCAGTCGAGAAGACCATCTCACGTTGAATCCCTTAATTTCGTCGCTGAAGAGCTCTCTGTTGTAACTCTTGAAGATTTCCCGCAGGTCGGGAAGTGGCTCAGTTAATATTTCGGTCAGCTCCTCTAGACTATAAATCGGTCTGAGTTTAATCTCGGTGAGTGTCGTTGTATTAAGCGTTGTACACTGTGTCCCGCTTGTACCCGGTTGAGGTTCAGGTGTCCGATCGAAACGCAATTCGGCATATCGCCTGGCTTTTGGTGGTTCAAAGTCGCGCGTTACTACCCTCATTATTAGTTCGACGCTCGTAGCACTGAGTTTATTACTTCGTCGCACTGAGTTTATTGTCTCGTCGCACTAATGCACTTGATGCCGTCTGCTGTTGCTCCGCTTCGTTGTCCGCCAGTTTTATTACTGCCGATTGTTTTATGGTACGCTCTCTTTGTTACTGCGGAGCGTCGGCGGAGGCTCCCCTGCTGGTGGAACGTTGAGCGCTTGGAGTTTCTTTTACGATCGGTGTAATTAATTCTGACGGAATGCGCGTAGCTGCGTCTCGGTTGTCCCTAGAACATAGATTCGCTTGGGTCGTATGTTGAAATACAGCCTATAACACCTGCGTATGAAGAACAATCCTCCACGACGTGGAAAAGATACGGAGCATGTGCTTCACTGGGGGAATGAATTAGTATCCGAGCCACTGAAACGATGAGTCCTTCGCTGGTCAGGAGAGTTATAGTTCCGACGGAGTGGAGTACGACTCCGTGACTTAGTGCATGTAATTTTACGAAATTTATTCCGTAATTGAGGTCGACCACGAAGGTGCCCACACCGTTGGCCAGTTGGGAAGAGTGGATAACTTCCTCTATTTCAGGGTATGGCTCGTTCGGCGCTGGTAGACCCATCTCGAACTCTCGGCGAACCATCATTCCGTTTCCTCCGCGATTCCAAGGACTTGGCGTTGGATTCCTCTGGAACAAGGGGTTTCCGACTATAGTCTCGTAAGACGCAACTTGTTCGTATGAATGATTCTAGGTTTTGCCCCGTAATTAATTTTTACGTTTCCACCGGATAATACTTCAGTGACTTCGTAAGGCCCTGTATATTGGTCGCAGAATTTGCCCGTACTTGGTTCTTTTAGCATAAGCACTTTGCTTCCGATCCCGAAATTCTGTGGATTTACTCGTCGATCGTAGTACTGCTTGGAGCGCTCTTTGGCTACTTTCAAGTTTTCTGCTGCAAGTTCCTGTAGACCGTGGACCTTATTGAAGAGTTTCTCGAGGTATTCGGTGTATGTCACATCCTGGTGCTCTTCGATTTGCGTATGCGTCGACGGCTGTCGAGCTGTTTTGCCGAAGACCAGCTCGAACGGTGTGAATCCCGTTCCCTCGTGTTGACTGGTATTATACAAGAACATCGCAAGCTCGATAAACTCGTCCCAGTCGTGATGGTCGTCCACGTACTGCTTCAAATATTCAGCGAGCACATGATGCGATCGCTCAATCGATCCGTTCGTTTGAGGATGGTATGCCGTCGTACGATATTGCCTGATTCTGAATTTCTTCGCCAAAGCCTTCATCAGACTGCTGGTGAAATTGCTGCCCTGGTCCGTCAGAAGTCCTCGGGGCGCCCCGAAACGGCTGATAAATTGCTTGGCGAAGGCGTCGGCTATGTCCACGGATGACGCCTTTGCCAATGGGATTGCGAGGGAATATTTGGTAAGTAAGTCCTGTATGGTTAGGATGTACAGGTTGCCCTTCTTCGTGGTTGGAAATGGCCCGACTATATCCATTGATATTTTGTCGAAGGCGCTTCCCGGAGTGTCCGTGATCACCATTGGCTGCTTGGTCTTGATGCGGACGAGTTTTTTGAGTTGGCATCCACGACAATGCTGTATATATTCTTGTACCTGGGTTTTCATGTTCTCCCAGTAATAGTTTTCGCGAATACGTTTGTACGTTTTATTTACGCCCTTATGACCACCGATCAACGAATCGTGGTTTTCCTGAATAATGTCCCTTCTCTCGGCTTCGGGAGGGACCCTGACCAGTTGATTGCAGATCGTCAGTGTTAACGGCAGATCACACAGGGTGTTTGTTAACCGATTTTGTATTTCTGCCCAAGCCAGATTGTCGATCATATTTGTTTTCGCGATGCTAACCGATCCTAAGCCTAACTCTACTACGACGTCTCTCAGCGATTCGAAGGATTCTACTAAATCCTCTAACGCCGTATTAGCTCGTAGGTCTGCTTTGACCGGAAGTGCGATTAAATTTTTCGATTTTTCGGTTCTGACGTTTGCTCTCGTTAAATGTAAGTTTGCTAGGACTGGTAATCTGTCCGAAGCAGCTAAATCTTTGGCTCCATTATCGATAGGTTGTCCCTTTGTGGTAACGAAAAATATTAAATTATCTTTTCGCATCACTAAGCAATCCCGAATCAATAAAAACGATAAAATATAATAATCCGTAAAATCCGTCCCTCGACAATAAACGACAACCGCCGATCCATCAGAGGCACCGCGCCTCCACTCATCAAGTAATAACCACGTAAGTACAGTGAGGCTAACCACAGCATTGGACAGTTCATAGTGAATCACGAGCATTTCACAATTGTTGACTCCAAAATCTATATCATCATTCCAAAACCAATCCGATACCAACTAGTTAAGGACAATAGGACTACTAAGTCGATAAGACATCTATGCTTAAAAAACATTGAATCTTATAGAAATCAGACTCGACACCGACTGGGTCTGATAAAAATGAGATTGCAAGCTTCCTAGTTAAGAATACTAGAATTATTAAAACACATACGCTTAAAAACATTGAATCTTATATAGATCAGCCTCAATACCGATTGAGCCTGATAAAAATGAGATTGCAAGCTTCCTAGTTAAGGATAATAGAATTAGATACCTATGCTTAAAACTAAGATACCTATGCTTAAAACCATTGAATCTTATAGAAATCAAACTCAACGCCGATTGAGTTTGATAAAAATGAGATTGCAAGCTTCCTAGTTAAGGACAATAATATAATTACATTAACGTTAAATCCTTTCCTAAACCCCGTAAATGGATGGCAACAAATGTGAACTGGTGGTATTTTATAATATTTAATGGATCATAGACGCATAAAGCGAAAAGTCCAATTGCGTGGAGGCCGAACTACTGTCATAACGAACGTAAATTCACGTGGAAAGGGTCGCTTAATAACGGCCCAGGTTTCTCGAATTTCCGCCGTACCCACGTTGACCGCAGAACAACGGAACAATATAGTGGACGTCGCTGGTGAAAATTCCATTCCTGTCGAGAACAGGATCGCTACGAGAAATCCGCCGACTATCGTATCGGACGTCATTTTGGTCAATCACAAAATTCTCATAATCCGAGACTATCCGCACGACGACCAACCCGTGAAAACACAAATACGGCATCTTCTGGCATATCCTGAGCCAGTCATCGAGGACGACGACACCTCGGACGCCTCAACGGTAATCAACGAGGACAGGCCATCCCCTGCGTCTTCTCCAGAGCTGGTCCTTGGTAAATAGGGCCTTCAACCCGCTACGCCCGAGAAGCTCATCACCTGCCATTCAACAAACAGAAATAAGGTAAGCTATACCTCCCAATAACGGAGATCCCCGAAATCAAATATAAAAAGCCCACACATCCAGTGCTGCTCCGATCCCTAACCGGCGCATTCCGGTTTAAACCTTGGAGCATCCAATCATAATCGGTTACAAGTCGCTCACTCGTTGATCTGGGATTTTTCTGAAACGTAAAATGGGAAAAAAAACCGTAAATAACATAAATCGCGACGTAACAGATGAAGTATTTTTCGTCTCATAATACGAGCTGGAACCCATACAGCATGCGTAAAACTCGAATAAAGGAATTCGGTATAAGGCGACTATGCGTTCGTGTGGGACGTGTTTGGCTGCCCAAAATGCATGAATCTTGCATATTTGCATTTCTATGGCATTCTTTCTTTGCATTTCTATTTCATTCTTGAAGTTTTTTCCATCTTATGATACGAGCTGAAACGCGTACAGCGAGTATGAAACTCAAATGTACGATTTCGGTATAAAGCGACTTTCCGTTCGATTCGGGCGTGTTTGGCTGCCCAAAACCATGAATCTTGCGTATTTCCATAGAATGAAGTGGTTTTCATTTTATAATACGAGCTTGAACGTTTACATCGAGAGTGAAACTCAAATGTACGATTTCGGTATAAAGCGACTTTGCGTTCCATTGGGGCGTGTTTGGCTGCCCAAAGTGCATGAATCTTGCGTATTTGCATAGAATGATGTGTTTTTCATCTTATAATACGAGCTGAAACACCTACAGCGAGTGTGAAACTCAAATCTACGATTTCGGTATAAAGCGACTTTGCGTTCCATTAGGGCGTGTTTGGCTGCCCCAAATGCATGAATCTTGCGTATTTGTATATAATGAAGTATTTTTCATCTCATAATACGAGCTGGAACGCATACAGCATGCGTAAAACTCGAATAAAGGAATTCGGTATAAGGCGACTAAGCGTTCGTGTGGGACGTGTTTGGCTTCCCAAAATGCATGAATCTTGAATATTTGCATAGAATGAAGTTTTTTTCATCTTATAATACGAGCTGAAACGCGTACAGCGAGAGTGAAACTCAAATGTACGATTTCGGTATAAAGCGACTTTGCGTTCCATTGGGGCGTGTTTGGCTGCCCAAAGTGCATGAATCTTGCGTATTTGCATAGAATGATGTGTTTTTCATCTTATAATACGAGCTGAAACACCTACAGCGAGGGTGAAACTCAAATCTACGATTTCGGTATAAAGCGACTTGGCGTTCCATTAGGGCGTGTTTGGCTGCCCAAAATGCATGAATCTTGCGTATTTGTATATAATGAAGTATTTTTCGTCTCATAATACGAGCTGAAACCCATACAGCATGCGTAAAACTCGAATAAAGGAATTCGGTATAAGGCGACTATGCGTTCGTGTGGGACGTGTTTGGCAGCCCAAAATGCATGAATCTTGCGTATTTGCATAGAAAGAAGTTTTTTTCATCTTATAATACGAGCTGAAACACCTACAGTGAGTGGGAAACTCAATTGTACGTTTTCGGTATGAAGCGACTTTGCTTTCGATTGGGGCGTGTTTGGCTACTCGAAATGCATGAGTCTTGCGTATTTGAATAGAATGAAGTGTTTTTCATCTTCTACGAGCGGAAACGCGTACAGCGAGAGTGAAACTCAAATGTACGATTTCGGTATAAAGCGACTTTGCGTTCCATTGGGGCGTGTTTGGCTGCCCAAAGTGCATGAATCTTGCGTATTTGCATAGAATGATGTGTTTTTCATCTTATAATACGAGCTGAAACACCTACAGCGAGTGTGAAACTCAAATCTACGATTTCGGTATAAAGCGACTTTGCGTTCCATTAGGGCGTGTTTGGCTGCCCAAAATGCATGAATCTTGCGTATTTGTATATAATGAAGTATTTTTCGTCTCATAATACGAGCTGGAACCCATACAGTATGCGTAAAACTCGAATAAAAGAATTCGGTATAAGGCGACTATGCGTTCGTGTGGGACGTGTTTGGCTGCCCAAAATGCATGAATCTTGCGTATTTGCATAGAAAGAAGTTTTTTTCATCTTATAATACGAGCTGAAACACCTACAGTGAGTGGGAAACTCAATTGTACGTTTTCGGTATGAAGCGACTTTGCTTTCGATTGGGGCGTGTTTGGCTACTCGAAATGCATGAGTCTTGCGTATTTGAATAGAATGAAGTGTTTTTCATCTTCTACGAGCGGAAACGTCTACAGCTACTGTGAAACTTAAATGTACGATTTCGGTATGAAGGGACTTTGCTTTCGAATGGGGCGGGTTTGGCTTCTCGAAATGCATGAGTCTTGCGTATTTGAATAGAATGAAGTGTTTTTCATCTTCTACGAGCGGAAACGCCTACAGCTAGTGTGAAACTCAATTGTACGTTTTCGGTATGAAGCGATTTTGCTTTCGATTAGGGCGTGTTTGGCTGCTCAAAACGCATGAATCTTGCGTATATGTATAGAATGAAGTATTTGTCGTCTCATAATACGAGCTGAAACACCTACAGCGAGTGTGAAACTCAATTGTACGTTTTCGGTATGAAGCGATTTTGCTTTCGATATAGGCGTGTTTGGCTGCTCAAAACGCACCAATCTTGCGTATTTGTATAGGATGAAGTATTTTTCGTCTCATAATTCGAGCTGGAACCCATACAGCATGCGTAAAACTCGAATAAAGGAATTCGGTATAAGGCGACTATGCGTTCGTGTGGGACGTGTTTGGCTGCCCAAAACCATGAATCTTGCGTATTTCCATAGAATGAAGTGGTTTTCATTTTATAATACGAGCTTGAACGTTTACATCGAGTGTGAAACTCAAATGTACGATTTCGGTATAAAGCGAGTTTGCGTTCCATTGGGGCGTGTTTGGCTGCCCAAAATGCATGAATCTTGCGTATTTGCATAGAATACAGTGTTTTTCATCTTATAGTACGAGCTGAAACGCCTACAGCGAGTGTGAAACTCAAATGTACGTTTTCGGTATGAAGCGACTTTGCTTTCGATTGGGGCCTGTTTGGGTACTCGAAATGCATGAATCTTCCGTATTTGCATAGACTGAAGATTTTTTCATCTCAAAATACGAACTGAAACGCCTACAGCGAGTGTGAAACTCCAATGTACGATATCGGTATAAAGCTACCTTGCGTTCGATTGGGGCTTGTTTGGGTGCTCAAAACGCATGAATCTTGCGTATTTGTATAGAATGAAGTCTTTTCATTTCATAATACCAGCTGGAACGCATACAGCGAGCGTAAAACTCGAGTAAACGAATTCGGTATAAGGCGACTTTTTGTTCCTTTGGGACGTGTTTGGATGCTCAAAATGCCTGAATCTTGCATATTTGCATAGAAGAAAGTATTTTTATCTCAAAATCCGAGCCGAAACGCCTATAGCGAGTGTGAAACTCAAATGTACGATTTCGGTATAAAGCGACTTTGTGTTCCATTGGGGCGTGTTTGGCTGCCCAAAATGTATGAATCTTGCGTATTTGCATAGAATAAAGTGTTTTTCATCTTATAATACAAGCTGAAACGCGTACAGCGAGAGTGAAACTCAAATGTACGATTTCGGTATAAAGCGACTTTGCGTTCCATTGGGGCATGTTTGGCTGCCCAAAATGCATGAATCTTGCGTATTTGCATAGAATAAAGTGTTTTTCATCTTATAATACGAGCTGAAACGCCTACAGCGAGTGTGAAAATCAAATGTACGTTTTCGGTATGAAGCGACTTTGCATTCGTTTGGGACGTGTTTTGCTATTCGAAACGCATGAATCTTGGGTATTTTCATATAATTAAGTATTTTTCATCTCATAATATGAGCTGGAATGCCTACCTCAGTAGGCATTCCAGCTCATATTACTTATTATTATTATTATTATTAAAACACGAATATACGAATTCGGTATAAGGCGACTTTACGTTCGATTGGAGCGTGTTTGACTGCCCAAAATGCATGAATCTTAAGTATTTGCATAGAATGAAGTTTTTTTTCATCTCACAAACGATCTGAAACGTCTACAGCGAGTGTGAAACTCAAATGTACGTTTTCGGTATAAAGCTACTTTGCGTTCGATTCGGGCCTGTTTGGGTACTCGAAATGCATGAATCTTGGGTATTTGTATAGTATGAAGTATTTTTCATTTCATAATACGAGCTGGATCGCATACAGCGAGCGTAAAACTCGAGTAAACGAATTCGGTATAACGCGACTTTTTGTTCCTTTGGGACGTGTTTGGGTGCTCAAAATGCCTGAATCTTGCATATTTGTCAAATGTACTCAAATGTACGTTTTCGGTATGAAGCGACTTTGCCTTCCATTGGGGCGTGTCTGGCTGCCCAAAATGGATGAATCTTGCGTATTTGCATTGAATAAAGTGTTTTTCATCTTATAATACGAGCTGAAACACCTACAGCGAGTGTGAAACTCAAATGTACGATTTCGGTATAAAGCGACTTTGCGTTACATTGGGGCGTGTTTGGCTGCCCAAAATGCATAAATCTTGCGTATTTGCATAGAATAAAGTGTTTTTCATCTTATAATACGAGCTGAAACGCCTACAGCGAGTGTGAAACTCAAATGTACGTTTTCGGTATGAAGCGACTTTGCTTTCGATTGGGGCCTGTTTGGATACTCGAAATGCATGAATCTTCCGTATTTGCATAGTATGAAGTATTTTTCATTTCATAATACGAGCTGGAACGCATACAGCGAGCGTAAAACTCGAGTAAACGAATTCGGTATAAAGCGACTTTTTGTTCTTTTGGGACGTGCTTGGGTGCTCACAATGCCTGAATCTTGCATATTTGCATAGAATGAAGTATTTTTCATCTCAAAATACGAGCTGAAACACCTACAGCGTGTGTGAAACTCAAATGTACGATTTCGGTATAAAGCGACTTTGCGTTCCATTGGGGCGTGTTTGGCTGCCCAAAATGCATGAATCTTGCGTATTTGCATAGAATAATGTGTTTTTCATCTTATAATACGAGCTGAAACGCCTACAGCGAGTGTGAAACTCAAATGTACGTTTTCGGTATGAAGCGACTTTGCTTTCGATTGGGGCCTGTTTGGCTGCTCAAAACGCATGAATCTTGCGTATTTGTATAGTATGAAGTATTTTTCATTTCATAATACGAGCTGGAACGCATACAGCGAGCGTAAAACTCGAGTAAACGAATTCGGTATAAGGCGACTTTTTGTTCCTTTGGGACGTGTTTGGGTGCTCTCAATGCCTGAATCTTGCATATTTGCATGAAATGAAGTATTTTTCATCTCAAAATACGAGCTGAAACGCCTACAGCGAGTGTGAAACTCAATTGTACGTTTTCGGTATGAAGCGATTTTGCTTTCGATTGGGGCGTGTTTGGCTGCTCAAAACGCATGAATCTTGCGCATTTGTATAGAATGAAGTATTTTTCGTCTCATAATACGAGCTGGAACTCATGCAGCATGCATAAAACTCGAATAAATATTCGGTATAAGGCGACTAAGCGTTCGGGTTAGACGTGTTTGGCTGCCCAAAATGCATGAATCTTGAATATTTGCATAGAATGAAGTTTTTTTCATCTTATGATACGAGCTGAAACGCGTACAGCGAGTGTGAAACTCAAATCTACGATTTCGGTATAAAGCGACTTTCCGTTCGATTCGGGCGTGTTTGGCTGCCCAAAACCATGAATCTTGCGTATTTGTATATAATGAAGTATTTTTCGTCTCATAATACGAGCTGGAACACCTACAGCGAGTGTGAAACTCAATTGTACGTTTTCGGTATGAAGCGATTTTGCTTTCGATTGGGGCGTGTTTGGCTGCTCAAAACGCATGAATCTTGCGCATTTGTATAGAATGAAGTATTTTTCGTCTCATAATACGAGCTGGAACTCATACAGCATGCATAAAACTCGAATAAAAATACGGTATAAGGCGACTAAGCGTTTCACGTCGGACGTGTTTGGCTGCCCAAAATGCATGAATCTTGAATATTTGCATAGAATGAAATATTTTTCATCTTATGATACGAGCTGAAACGCGTACAGCGAGTGTGAAACTCAAATCTACGATTTCGGTATAAAGCGACTTTCCGTTCGATTCGGGCGTGTTTGGCTGCCCAGAACCATGAATCTTGCGTATTTGTATATAATGACGTATTTTTCGTCTCATAATACGAGCTGGAACCCAAACAGCATGCGTAAAACTCGAATAAAGGGATTCGGTATAAGGCGACTATGCGTTCGTGTGGGACGTGTTTGGCTGCCCAACACCATGAATCTTGCGTATTTCCATAGAATGAAGTGGTTTTCATTTTATAATACGAGCTTGAACGTTTACACCGAGTGTGAAACTCAATTGTACGTTTTCGGTATGAAGCGATTTTGCTTTCGATTGGGGCGTGTTTGGCTGCTCAAAACGCATCAATCTTGCGTATTTGTATACGATGAAGTATTTTTCGTCTCATAATACGAGCTGGAAACCATACAGCATGCGTAAAACTCGAATAAAGGAATTCGGTATAAGGCGACTATGCGTTCGTGTGGGACGTGTTTGGGTGCCCAAAATGCATGAATCTTGCATATTTGCATAGAATGAAGTTTTTTTCATCTTATAATATGACCTGAAACGCGTACAGCGAGTGTGAAACTCAAATGTACGATTTCGGTATAAAGCGACTTTGCATTCGATTGGGGCCTGTTTGGATACTCGAAATGCATGAATCTTCAGTATTTGCATAGCATGAAGTGTTTTTCATCTAAAAATACGAACTGAAACGCCTACAGCGAGTGTGAAACTCAAATGTACGATATGGGTATAAAGCTACTTTGCGTTCGATTGGGGTTTGTTTGGCTGCTCAAAACGCATGAATCTTGCGTATTTGTATAGTATGAAGTATTTTTCATTTCATAATACAAGCTGGAACGCATACAGCGAGCGTAAAACTCGAGTAAACGAATTCGGTATAAGGCGACTTTTTGTTCCTTTGGGACGTGTTTGGATGCTCAAAATGCCTGAATCTTGCATATTTGCATAGAAGAAAGTATTTTTATCTCAAAATACGAGCCGAAACGCCTATAGCGAGTGTGAAACTCAAATGTACGATTTCGGTATAAAGCGACTTTGCGTTCCATTGGGGCGTGTTTGGCTGCCCAAAATGCATGAATCTTGCGTATTTGCATAGAATAAAGTGTTTTTCATCTTATAATACGAGCTGAAACGCCTACAGCGAGTGTGAAACTCAAATGTACGTTTTCGGTATGAAGCGACTTTGCTTTCGATTGGGGCCTGTTTGGCTGCTCAAAACGCATGAATCTTGCGTATAGTATGAAGTATTTTTCATTTCATAATACGAGCTGGAACGCATACAGCGAGCGTAAAACTCGAGTAAACGAATTCGGTATAAGGCGACTTTTTGTTCCTTTGGGACGTGTTTGGGTGCTCACAATGCCTGAATCTTGCATATTTGTATAGAATGAAGTATTTTTCATCTCAAAATACGAGCTGAAACGCCTACAGCGAGTGTGAAATTCAATTGTACGTTTTCGGTATAAAGCGACTTTCCGTTCGATTCGGGCGTGTTTGGCTGCCCAAAACCATGAATCTTGCGTATTTCCATAGAATGAAGTGGTTTTCATTTTATAATACGAGCTTGAACGTTTACATCGAGTGTGAAACTCAAATGTACGATTTCGGTATAAAGCGAGTTTGCGTTCCATTGGGGCGTGCTTGGCTGCCCAGAATGGATAAATCTTGCGTATTTGAATAGAATAAAGTGTTTTTTATCTTATAATACGAGCTGAAACACCTACAGCGAGTGTGAAACTCAATTGTACGTTTTCGGTATGAAGCGATTTTGCTTTCGATTGAGGCGTGTTTGGCTGCTCAAAACGCATCAATCTTGCGTATTTGTATACGATGAAGTATTTTTCGTCTCATAATACGAGCTGCAACCCATACAGCATGCGTAAAACTCGAATAAAGGAATTCGGTATAAGGCGACTATGCGTTCGTGTGGGACGTGTTTGGGTGCCCAAAATGCATGAATCTTGCATATTTGCATAGAATGAAGTTTTTTTCATCTTATAATATGACCTGAAACGCGTACAGCGAGTGTGAAACTCAAATGTACGATTTCGGTATAAAGCGACTTTGCGTTCGATTCGGGAGTGTTTGGCTGCCCAAAAAGCATGAATCTTGCGTATTTGCATAGAATGAAGGGGTTTTCATTCCATAATACGAGCTTGAACGTTTACATCGAGTGTGAAACTCAAATGTACGATTTCGGTATAAAGCGACTTTGCGTTCAATTGGGGCGTGTTTGGCTGCCCAAAATGCATGAATGTTGCGTATTTGCATAGAATAACGTGTTTTTCATCTCAAAATACAAGCTGAAACGCCTACAGCGAGTGTGAAACTCAAATGTACGATTTCTGTATGAAGCGACTTTGCATTCGATTGGGGCCTGTTTGGGTGTTCGAAATGCATGAATCTTCAGTATTTGCATAGAATGAAGTGTTTTTCATCTAAAAATACGAACTGAAACGCCTACAGCGAGTGTGAAACTCAAATGTACGATTTCGGTATAAAGCGACTTTGCGTTCCATTGGGGCGTGTTTGGCTGCTGAAAACGCATGAATCTTGCGTATTTGTATAGAATGAAGTCTTTTCATTTCATAATACCAGCTGGAACTCATACAGCATGCATAAAACTCGAATAAAGGAATTCGATATAAGGCGACTAAGCGTTCGTGTGGGACGTGTTTGGCTGCCCAAAATGCATGAATCTTGAATATTTGCATAGAATGAAGTTTTTTTCATCTTATAATACGAGCTGAAACGCGTACAGCGAGAGTGAAACTCAAATGTACGATTTCGGTATGAAGCGACTTTGCTTTCGATTGGGGCGTGTTTGGCTACTCGAAATGCATGAGTCTTGCGTATTTGAATAGAATGAAGTGTTTTTCATCTTCGACGAGCGGAAACGTCTACAGCTACTGTGAAACTTAAATGTACGATTTCGGTATGAAGGGACTTTGCTTTCGAATGGGGCGGGTTTGGCTTCTCGAAATGCATGAGTCTTGCGTATTTGAATAGAATGAAGTGTTTTTCATCTTCTACGAGCGGAAACGCCTACAGCTAGTGTGAAACTCAATTGTACGTTTTCGGTATGAAGCGATTTTGCTTTCGATTAGGGCGTGTTTGGCTGCTCAAAACGCATGAATCTTGCGTATTTGTATAGAATGAAGTATTTGTCGTCTCATAATTCGAGCTGGAACCCATACAGCATGCGTAAAACTCGAATAAAGGAATTCGGTATAAGGCGACTAAGCGTTCGTGTGGGACGTGTTTGGCTACCCAAAATGCATGAATCTTGCATATTTGCATTTCTATGGCATTCTTTCTTTGCATTTCTATTTCATTCTTGAAGTTTTTTCCATCTTATGATACGAGCTGAAACGCGTACAGCGAGTGTGAAACTCAAATCTACGATTTCGGTATAAAGCGACTTTCCGTTCGATTCGGGCGTGTTTGGCTGCCCAAAACCATGAATCTTGCGTATTTGTATATAATGAAGTATTTTTCGTCTCATAATACGAGCTGGAACCCATACAGCATGCGTAAAACTCGAATAAAGGAATTCGGTATAAGGCGACTATGCGTTCGTGTGGGACGTGTTTGGCTGCCCAAAATGCATGAATCTTGCATATTTGCATTTCTATGGCATTCTTTCTTTGCATTTCTATTTCATTCTTGAAGTTTTTTCCATCTTATGATACGAGCTGAAACGCGTACAGCGAGTGTGAAACTCAATTGTACGTTTTCGGTATGAAGCGATTTTGCTTTCGATTGAGGCGTGTTTGGCTGCTCAAAACGACTTTGCGTTCCATTGGGGCGTGTTTGGCTGCTGAAAACGCATGAATCTTGCGTATTTGTATAGAATGAAGTCTTTTCATTTCATAATACCAGCTGGAACTCATACAGCATGCATAAAACTCGAATAAAGGAATTCGGTGTAAGGCGACTATGCGTTCGTGTGGGACGTGTTTGGGTGCCCAAAATGCATGAATCTTGCATATTTGCATAGAATGGAGTTTTTTTCATCTTATAATATGACCTGAAACGCGTACAGCGAGTGTGAAACTCAAATGTACGATTTCGGTATGAAGCGACTTTGCGTTCGATTCGGGAGTGTTTGGCTGCCCAAAAAGCATGAATCTTGCGTATTTGCATAGAATGAAGTGGTTTTCATTTCATAATACGAGCTTGAACGTTTACATCGAATGTGAAACTCAAATGTAGGATTTCGGTATAAAGCGACTTTGCGTTCAATTGGGGCGTGCTTGGCTGCCCAAAATGCATGAATGTTGCGTATTTGCATAGAATAAAGTGTTTTTCATCTTATAATGCGAGCTGAAACGCCTACAGCGAGTGTGAAACTCAAATGTACGTTTTCGGTATGAAGAGACTTTGATTTCGATTGGGGCCTGTTTGGGTACTCGAAATGCATGAATCTTCCGTATTTGCATAGAATAAAGTGTTTTTCATCTTATAATACGAGCTGAAACGCCTACAGCGAGTGTGAAACTCAAATGTACGTTTTCGGTATGACGCGACTTTGCTTTCGATTTGGGCTTGTTTGGCTGCTCAAAACGCATGAATCTTGCGTATTTGTATAGTATGAAGTCTTTTTCATCTCATAATACGAGCTGGAACGCATACAGCGACCGTAAAATTCGAGTAAACGAATTCGGTATAAGGTGACTTTCCGTTCCTTTGGGACGTGTTTGGGTGCTCAAAGTGCCTGAATCTTGCACATTCGCATAGAATGAAGTATTTTTCATCTCACAATACGAGCTGAAACGCCTACAGCGAGTGTGAAACTCAAATGTACGATTTCGGTATAAAGCGAATTTGCGTTCCATTGGGGCGTGTTTGGCTGCCCAAAATGCATGAATCTTGCGTATTTGCATAGAATAAAGTGTTTTTCATCTTATAATACGAGCTGAAACACCTACAGCGAGTGTGAAACTCAATTGTACTTTTTCGGTATGAAGCGACTTTGCGTTCCATTGGGGCGTGTTTGGCTGCCCAAAATGCATGAATCTTGAGTATTTGTATAGAATGAAGTATTTTTCGTCTCATAATACGAGCTGGACCCCATACAGCATGCGTAAAACTCGAATAAAGGAATTTGGGATAAGGCGACTATGCGTTCGTGTCGGACGTGTTTGGCTGCCCAAAATGCATGAATCTTGCATATTTGCATAGAATGAAGTTTTTTTCATCTTATAATACGAGCTGAAACGCGTACAGCGAGTGTGAAACTCAAATGTACGATTTCGGTATGAAGCGACTTTGCTTTCGATTGGGGCCTGTTTGGGTACTCGAAATGCATGAATCTTCCGTATTTGCATAGAATGAAGTGTTTTTCATCTCAAAATACGAACTGAAACGCCTACAGCGAGTGTGAAACTCAAATGTACGATATCGGTATAAAGCTACTTGGCGTTTGATTGGGGCTTGTTTGGCTGCTCAAAACGCATGAATCTTGCGTATTTGTATAGTGTGAAGTCTTTTTCATTTCATAATACGAGCTGGAACGCATACAGCGACCGTAAAACTCGAGTAACCGAATTCGGTATAAGGCGACTTTTTGTTCCTTTGGGACGTGTTTGGGTGCTCAAAATGCCTGAATCTTGCATATTTGCATAGAATGAAGTATTTTTCATGTACAAAATACGAGCTGAAACGCCTACAGCGAGTGTGAAACTCAAATGTACGATTTCGGTATAAAGCGACTTCGCGTTCCATTGGGGCGTGTTTGGCTGCCCAAAATGCATGAATCTTGCGTATTTGCATAGAATAGAGTGTTTTTCATCTTATAATATGAGCTGAAACGCCTACAGCGAGTGTGAAACTCAAATGTACTTTTTCGGTATGAAGCGACTTTGCTTTCGATTGGGGCCTGTTTGGGCACTCGAAATGCATGAATCTTCCGTATTTGCATAGACTGAAGATTTCTTCATCTCAAAATACGAACTGAAACGCCTACAGCGAGTGTGAAACTCCAATGTACGATATCGGTATAAAGCTACCTTGCGTTCGATTGGGGCTTGTTTGGGTGCTCAAAACGCATGAATCTTGCGTATTTGTATAGAATGAAGTATTTTTCGTCTCATAATACGAGCTGGACCCCATACAGCATGCGTAAAACTCGAATAAAGGAATTTGATATAAGGCGACTATGCGTTCGTGTCGGACGTGTTTGGCTGCCCAAAATACATGAATCTTGCATATTTGCATAGAATGAAGTTTTTTTCATCTTATAATACGAGCTGAAACGCGTACAGCGAGTGTGAAACTCAAATGTACGATTTCGGTATGAAGCGACTTTGCTTTCGATTGGGGCCTGTTTGGGTACTCGAAATGCATGAATCTTCCGTATTTGCATAGAATGAAGTGTTTTTCATCTCAAAATACGAACTGAAACGCCTACAGCGTGTGTGAAACTCAAATGTACGATATCGGTATAAAGCTACTTGGCGTTCGATTGGGGCTTGTTTGGCTGCTCAAAACGCATGAATCTTGCGTATTTGTATAGTGTGAAGTCTTTTTCATTTCATAATACGAGCTGGAACGCATACAGCGACCGTAAAACTCGAGTAAACGAATCCGGTATAAGGCGACTTTTTGTTCCTTTGGGACGTGTTTGGGTGCTCAAAATGCCTGAATCTTGCATATTTGCATAGAATGAAGTATTTTTCATGTACAAAATACGAGCTGAAACGCCTACAGCGAGTGTGAAACTCAAATGTACGATTTCGGTATAAAGCGACTTTGCGTTCCATTGGGGCGTGTTTGGATGCCCAAAATGCATGAATCTTGCGTATTTGCATAGAATAGAGTGTTTTTCATCTTATAATATGAGCTGAAACGCCTACAGCGAGTGTGAAACTCAAATGTACGTTTTCGGTATGAAGCGACTTTGCTTTCGATTGGGGCCTGTTTGGGCACTCGAAATGCATGAATCTTCCGTATTTGCATAGAATGAAGTGTTTTTCATTCATAATACGAGCTGGAACGCATACAGCGAGCGTAAAACTCGAGTAAACGGATTCGGTATAAGGCGACTTTTTGTTCCTTTGGGACGTGTTTGGGTGCTCAAAATGCCTGAATCTTGCATATTTGCATAGAATGAAGTATTTTTCATCTCAAAATACGAGCTGAAACGCGTACAGCGAGTGTGAAACTCAAATGTACGATTTCGGTATAAAGCGACTTTGCGTTCGATTCGGGCGTGTTTGACTGCCCAAAAAGCATGAATCTTGCGTATTTGCATAAAATGAAGTGGTTTTCATTCCATAATACGAGCTTGAACGTTTGCATCGAGTGTGAAACTCAAATGTACGATTTCGGTATGAAGCGACTTTGCTTTCGATTGGGGCCTGTTTGGGTACTCGAAATGCATGAATCTTCCGTATTTGCATAGAATGAAGTGTTTTTCATCTCAAAATACGAACTGAAACGCCTACAGCGAGTGTGAAACTCAAATGTACGATATCGGTATAAAGCTACTTGGCGTTCGATTGGGGCTTGTTTGGCTGCTCAAAACGCATGAATCTTGCGTATTTGTATAGTGTGAAGTCTTTTTCATTTCATAATACGAGCTTGCACGTTTACATCGAGTGTGAAACTCAAATGTACGATTTCGGTATAAAGCGACTTTGCGTTCCATTGGGGCGTGTTTGGCTGCCCAAAATGCATGAATGTTGCGTATTTGCAAAGAATAAAGTCATAGAATAAAGTTTCATCTTATAATATGAGCTGAAACACCTTCAGCAAGTGTGAAACTCGAACATACGATTTCGGTATAATAAAGCGACTTTACGTTCGATTGGGGCCATTTTGGGTACTCGAAATGCATGAATCTTCCGTGATTGCATAGAATGAAGTGCTTTTCATCTCAAAATACGAGCTGAAACTCCTACAGCGACGGTGAAACTCAAATGTACGATTTCGGTATAAAGCGACTTTGCGTTCCATTGGGGCGTGTTTGCATAGAAGAAAGTGTTTTTCTTCTTATAATACGAGCTGAAACGCCTACAGCGAGTGTGGAACTCAAAAGTACGTTTTCGGTATGACGCGACTTTGCTTTCGATTGGGGCTTGTTTGGGTACTCGAAATGCATGAATCTTCCGTATTTGCATAGAATGAAGTGTTTTTCATCTCAAAATACGAACTGAAACGCCTACAGCGAGTGTGAAACTCAAGTAAACGAATTCGGTATAAGGCGCCTTTTTGTTCGTTTGGGACGTGTTTGAGTGCTCAAAGTGCCTGAATCGTGCACATTTGCATAGAATAAAGTGTTTTTCATCTTATAATACGAGCTGAAACACCTACAGCGAGTGTGAAACTCAATTGTACGTTTTCGGTATGAAGCGACTTTGCGTTCCATTGGGGCGTGTTTGGCTGCCCAAAATAGATGAATCTTGCGTATTTGCATAGAATAAAGTATTTTTTATCTTATAATACGAACTGAAACACCTACAGCGAGTGTGAAACTCAAATGTACGTTTTCGGTATGAAGCGACTTTGCTTTCGATTGGGGCGTGTTTGGCTACTCGAAACGCATGAATCTTGCAAGTTTGCATAGAATGATTTTTTTTTCATCTCACAAAACGATCTGAAACGTCTACAGCGAGGGTAAAACTCAAATGTACGTTTTCGGTATGAAGCGACTTTGCGTTCCATTGGGGCGTGTTCGGCTGCCCAAAATGCATGAATCTTGCGTATTTGCATAGAATAAAGTGTTTTTCATCTTATAATACGAGCTGAAACACCTACAGCGAGTGTGAAACTCAAATGTACGATTTCGGTATAAAGCGACTTTGCGTTCCATTGGGGCGTCTTTGCATAGAATAAAGTGTTTTTCATCTTATAATGCGAGCTGAAACGCCTACAGCGAGTGTGAAACTCAAATGTACGTTTTCGGTATGAAGAGACTTTGATTTCGATTGGGGCCTGTTTGGGTACTCGAAATGCATGAATCTTCCGTATTTGCATAGAATAAAGTGTTTTTCATCTTATAATACGAGCTGAAACGCCTACAGCGAGTGTGAAACTCAAATGTACGTTTTCGGTATGACGCGACTTTGCTTTCGATTTGGGCTTGTTTGGCTGCTCAAAACGCATGAATCTTGCGTATTTGTATAGTATGAAGTCTTTTTCATCTCATAATACGAGCTGGAACGCATACAGCGACCGTAAAATTCGAGTAAACGAATCCGGTATAAGGCGACTTTTTGTTCCTTTGGGACGTGTTTGGGTGCTCAAAATGCCTGAATCTTGCATATTTGCATAGAATGAAGTATTTTTCATGTACAAAATACGAGCTGAAACGCCTACAGCGAGTGTGAAACTCAAATGTACGATTTCGGTATAAAGCGACTTTGCGTTCCATTGGGGCGTGTTTGGATGCCCAAAATGCATGAATCTTGCGTATTTGCATAGAATAGAGTGTTTTTCATCTTATAATATGAGCTGAAACGCCTACAGCGAGTGTGAAACTCAAATGTACGTTTTCGGTATGAAGCGACTTTGCTTTCGATTGGGGCCTGTTTGGGCACTCGAAATGCATGAATCTTCCGTATTTGCATAGAATGAAGTGTTTTTCATTCATAATACGAGCTGGAACGCATACAGCGAGCGTAAAACTCGAGTAAACGGATTCGGTATAAGGCGACTTTTTGTTCCTTTGGGACGTGTTTGGGTGCTCAAAATGCCTGAATCTTGCATATTTGCATAGAATGAAGTATTTTTCATCTCAAAATACGAGCTGAAACGCGTACAGCGAGTGTGAAACTCAAATGTACGATTTCGGTATAAAGCGACTTTGCGTTCGATTCGGGCGTGTTTGACTGCCCAAAAAGCATGAATCTTGCGTATTTGCATAAAATGAAGTGGTTTTCATTCCATAATACGAGCTTGAACGTTTGCATCGAGTGTGAAACTCAAATGTACGATTTCGGTATGAAGCGACTTTGCTTTCGATTGGGGCCTGTTTGGGTACTCGAAATGCATGAATCTTCCGTATTTGCATAGAATGAAGTGTTTTTCATCTCAAAATACGAACTGAAACGCCTACAGCGAGTGTGAAACTCAAATGTACGATATCGGTATAAAGCTACTTGGCGTTCGATTGGGGCTTGTTTGGCTGCTCAAAACGCATGAATCTTGCGTATTTGTATAGTGTGAAGTCTTTTTCATTTCATAATACGAGCTTGCACGTTTACATCGAGTGTGAAACTCAAATGTACGATTTCGGTATAAAGCGACTTTGCGTTCCATTGGGGCGTGTTTGGCTGCCCAAAATGCATGAATGTTGCGTATTTGCAAAGAATAAAGTCATAGAATAAAGTTTCATCTTATAATATGAGCTGAAACACCTTCAGCAAGTGTGAAACTCGAACATACGATTTCGGTATAATAAAGCGACTTTACGTTCGATTGGGGCCATTTTGGGTACTCGAAATGCATGAATCTTCCGTGATTGCATAGAATGAAGTGCTTTTCATCTCAAAATACGAGCTGAAACTCCTACAGCGACGGTGAAACTCAAATGTACGATTTCGGTATAAAGCGACTTTGCGTTCCATTGGGGCGTGTTTGCATAGAAGAAAGTGTTTTTCTTCTTATAATACGAGCTGAAACGCCTACAGCGAGTGTGGAACTCAAAAGTACGTTTTCGGTATGACGCGACTTTGCTTTCGATTGGGGCTTGTTTGGGTACTCGAAATGCATGAATCTTCCGTATTTGCATAGAATGAAGTGTTTTTCATCTCAAAATACGAACTGAAACGCCTACAGCGAGTGTGAAACTCAAGTAAACGAATTCGGTATAAGGCGCCTTTTTGTTCGTTTGGGACGTGTTTGAGTGCTCAAAGTGCCTGAATCGTGCACATTTGCATAGAATAAAGTGTTTTTCATCTTATAATACGAGCTGAAACGCCTACAGCGAGTGTGAAACTCAAATGTACGTTTTCGGTATGAAGCGACTTTGCTTTCGATTGGGGCCTGTTTGGGCACTCGAAATGCATGAATCTTCCGTATTTGCATAGAATGAAGTGTTTTTCATTCATAATACGAGCTGGAACGCATACAGCGAGCGTAAAACTCGAGTAAACGGATTCGGTATAAGGCGACTTTTTGTTCCTTTGGGACGTGTTTGGGTGCTCAAAATGCCTGAATCTTGCATATTTGCATAGAATGAAGTATTTTTCATCTCAAAATACGAGCTGAAACGCGTACAGCGAGTGTGAAACTCAAATGTACGATTTCGGTATAAAGCGACTTTGCGTTCGATTCGGGCGTGTTTGACTGCCCAAAAAGCATGAATCTTGCGTATTTGCATAAAATGAAGTGGTTTTCATTCCATAATACGAGCTTGAACGTTTGCATCGAGTGTGAAACTCAAATGTACGATTTTGGTATAAAGCGATTTTGCGTTCCATTGGGGCGTGTTTGGCTGCCCAAAATGCATGAATCTTGCGTATTTGCATAGAATAAAGTGTTTTTCTTCTTATAATACGAGCTGAAACACCTACAGCCAGTGTGAAACACAATTGTACGATTTCGGTATGAAGCGATTTTGCTTTCGATTGGGGCGTGTTTGGCTGCTCAAAACGCATCAATCCTGCGTATTTGTATAGGACGAAGTATTTTTCGTCTCATAATACGAGCTGGAACTCATACAGCATGCGTGAAACTCGAATAAAGGAATTCGGTATAAGGCGACGAAGCGTTCGTGTGGGACGTGTTTGGCTGCCCAAAATGCATGATTCTTGAATATTTGCATAAAATGAAGTTTTTTTCATCTTATAATACGAGCTCAAACGCGTACAGCGAGAGTGAAACGCAAATGTACGATTTCGGTATAAAGCGACTTTGCGTTTCATTGGGGCGTGTTTTGCTGCCCAAAATGCATGAATCTTGCGTATTTGTATAGAATGAAGTATTTTTCGTCTCATAATACGAGCTGGAACCCATACAGCATGCGTAAAACTCGAATAAAGGAATTCGGTATAAGGCGACTTTGCGTTCGATTCGGGCGTGTTTGGCTGCCCAAAAAGCATGAATCTTGCGTATTTGCATAGAATGAAGTGGTTTTCATTTCATAATACGAGCTTGCACGTTTACATCGAGTGTGAAACTCAAATGTACGATTTCGGTATAAAGCGACTTTGCGTTCCATTGGGGCGTGTTTGGCTGCCCAAAATGCATGAATGTTGCGTATTTGCAAAGAATAAAGTCATAGAATAAAGTTTCATCTTATAATATGAGCTGAAACACCTTCAGCAAGTGTGAAACTCGAACATACGATTTCGGTATAATAAAGCGACTTTACGTTCGATTGGGGCCATTTTGGGTACTCGAAATGCATGAATCTTCCGTGATTGCATAGAATGAAGTGCTTTTCATCTCAAAATACGAGCTGAAACTCCTACAGCGACGGTGAAACTCAAATGTACGATTTCGGTATAAAGCGACTTTGCGTTCGATTGGGGCGTGTTTGCATAGAAGAAAGTGTTTTTCTTCTTATAATACGAGCTGAAACGCCTACAGCGAGTGTGGAACTCAAGAGTACGTTTTCGGTATGACGCGACTTTGCTTTCGATTGGGGCTTGTTTGGGTAGTCGAAATGCATGAATCTTCCGTATTTGCATAGAATGAAGTGTTTTTCATCTCAAAATACGAACTGAAACGCCTACAGCGAGTGTGAAACTCAAGTAAACGAATTCGGTATAAGGCGCCTTTTTGTTCGTTTGGGACGTGTTTGAGTGCTCAAAGTGCCTGAATCGTGCACATTTGCATAGAATAAAGTGTTTTTCATCTTATAATACGAGCTGAAACACCTACAGCGAGTGTGAAACTCAATTGTACGTTTTCGGTATGAAGCGACTTTGCTTTCGATTGGGGCGTGTTTGGCTACTCGAAATGCATGAGTCTTGCGTATTTGTATAGAATGAAGTCTTTTTCATTTCATAATACGAGCTAAAACGCATACAGCGAGCGTAAAACTCGAGTAAACGAATTCGGTATAAGGCGACTTTTTGTTCCTTTGGGACGTGTTTGGGTGCTTAAAATACCTGAATCTTGCATATTTGCATAGAATGAAGTATTTTTCATCTCAAAATACGAGCTGAAACGCCTACAGCGAGTGTGAAACTCAAATGTACGATTTCGGTATAAAGCGACTTTGCGTTCCATTGGGGCGTGTTTGGCTGCCCAAAATGCATGAATCTTGCGTATTTGCATAGAATAGAGTGTTTTTCATCTTATAATATGAGCTGAAACGCCTACAGCGAGTGTGAAACTCAAATGTACGTTTTCGGTATGAAGCGACTTTGCTTTCGATTGGGGCCTGTTTGGGCACTCGAAATGCATGAATCTTCCGTATTTGCATAGAATGAAGTGTTTTTCATTCATAATACGAGCTGGAACGCATACAGCGAGCGTAAAACTCGAGTAAACGGATTCGGTATAAGGCGACTTTTTGTTCCTTTGGGACGTGTTTGGGTGCTCAAAATGCCTGAATCTTGCATATTTGCATAGAATGAAGTATTTTTCATCTCAAAATACGAGCTGAAACGCGTACAGCGAGTGTGAAACTCAAATGTACGATTTCGGTATAAAGCGACTTTGCGTTCGATTCGGGCGTGTTTGACTGCCCAAAAAGCATGAATCTTGCGTATTTGCATAAAATGAAGTGGTTTTCATTCCATAATACGAGCTTGAACGTTTGCATCGAGTGTGAAACTCAAATGTACGATTTTGGTATAAAGCGATTTTGCGTTCCATTGGGGCGTGTTTGGCTGCCCAAAATGCATGAATCTTGCGTATTTGCATAGAATAAAGTGTTTTTCTTCTTATAATACGAGCTGAAACACCTACAGCCAGTGTGAAACTCAATTGTACTTTTTCGGTATGAAGCGACTTTGCGTTCCATTGGGGCGTGTTTGGCTGCCCAAAATGCATGAATCTTGAGTATTTGTATAGAATGAAGTATTTTTCGTCTCATAATACGAGCTGGACCCCATACAGCATGCGTAAAACTCGAATAAAGGAATTTGATATAAGGCGACTATGCGTTCGTGTCGGACGTGTTTGGCTGCCCAAAATGCATGAATCTTGCATATTTGCATAGAATGAAGTTTTTTTCATCTTATAATACGAGCTGAAACGCGTACAGCGAGTGTGAAACTCAAATGTACGATTTCGGTATGAAGCGACTTTGCTTTCGATTGGGGCCTGTTTGGGTACTCGAAATGCATGAATCTTCCGTATTTGCATAGAATGAAGTGTTTTTCATCTCAAAATACGAACTGAAACGCCTACAGCGTGTGTGAAACTCAAATGTACGATATCGGTATAAAGCTACTTGGCGTTCGATTGGGGCTTGTTTGGCTGCTCAAAACGCATGAATCTTGCGTATTTGTATAGTGTGAAGTCTTTTTCATTTCATAATACGAGCTGGAACGCATACAGCGACCGTAAAACTCGAGTAAACGAATCCGGTATAAGGCGACTTTTTGTTCCTTTGGGACGTGTTTGGGTGCTCAAAATGCCTGAATCTTGCATATTTGCATAGAATGAAGTATTTTTCATGTACAAAATACGAGCTGAAACGCCTACAGCGAGTGTGAAACTCAAATGTACGATTTCGGTATAAAGCGACTTTGCGTTCCATTGGGGCGTGTTTGGATGCCCAAAATGCATGAATCTTGCGTATTTGCATAGAATAGAGTGTTTTTCATCTTATAATATGAGCTGAAACGCCTACAGCGAGTGTGAAACTCAAATGTACGTTTTCGGTATGAAGCGACTTTGCTTTCGATTGGGGCCTGTTTGGGCACTCGAAATGCATGAATCTTCCGTATTTGCATAGAATGAAGTGTTTTTCATTCATAATACGAGCTGGAACGCATACAGCGAGCGTAAAACTCGAGTAAACGGATTCGGTATAAGGCGACTTTTTGTTCCTTTGGGACGTGTTTGGGTGCTCAAAATGCCTGAATCTTGCATATTTGCATAGAATGAAGTATTTTTTATCTCAAAATACGAGCTGAAACGCGTACAGCGAGTGTGAAACTCAAATGTACGATTTCGGTATAAAGCGACTTTGCGTTCGATTCGGGCGTGTTTGACTGCCCAAAAAGCATGAATCTTGCGTATTTGCATAAAATGAAGTGGTTTTCATTCCATAATACGAGCTTGAACGTTTGCATCGAGTGTGAAACTCAAATGTACGATTTCGGTATGAAGCGACTTTGCTTTCGATTGGGGCCTGTTTGGGTACTCGAAATGCATGAATCTTCCGTATTTGCATAGAATGAAGTGTTTTTCATCTCAAAATACGAACTGAAACGCCTACAGCGAGTGTGAAACTCAAATGTACGATATCGGTATAAAGCTACTTGGCGTTCGATTGGGGCTTGTTTGGCTGCTCAAAACGCATGAATCTTGCGTATTTGTATAGTGTGAAGTCTTTTTCATTTCATAATACGAGCTTGCACGTTTACATCGAGTGTGAAACTCAAATGTACGATTTCGGTATAAAGCGACTTTGCGTTCCATTGGGGCGTGTTTGGCTGCCCAAAATGCATGAATGTTGCGTATTTGCAAAGAATAAAGTCATAGAATAAAGTTTCATCTTATAATATGAGCTGAAACACCTTTAGCAAGTGTGAAACTCGAACATACGATTTCGGTATAATAAAGCGACTTTACGTTCGATTGGGGCTATTTTGGGTACTCGAAATGCATGAATCTTCCGTGATTGCATAGAATGAAGTGCTTTTCATCTCAAAATACGAGCTGAAACTCCTACAGCGACGGTGAAACTCAAATGTACGATTTCGGTATAAAGCGACTTTGCGTTCCATTGGGGCGTGTTTGCATAGAAGAAAGTGTTTTTCTTCTTATAATACGAGCTGAAACGCCTACAGCGAGTGTGGAACTCAAAAGTACGTTTTCGGTATGACGCGACTTTGCTTTCGATTGGGGCTTGTTTGGGTACTCGAAATGCATGAATCTTCCGTATTTGCATAGAATGAAGTGTTTTTCATCTCAAAATACGAACTGAAACGCCTACAGCGAGTGTGAAACTCAAGTAAACGAATTCGGTATAAGGCGCCTTTTTGTTCGTTTGGGACGTGTTTGAGTGCTCAAAGTGCCTGAATCGTGCACATTTGCATAGAATAAAGTGTTTTTCATCTTATAATACGAGCTGAAACACCTACAGCGAGTGTGAAACTCAATTGTACGTTTTCGGTATGAAGCGACTTTGCTTTCGATTGGGGCGTGTTTGGCTACTCGAAATGCATGAGTCTTGCGTATTTGTATAGAATGAAGTCTTTTCATTTCATAATACGAGCTGAAACGCATACAGCGAGCGTAAAACTCGAGTAAACGAATTCGGTATAAGGCGACTTTTTGTTCCTTTGGGACGTGTTTGGGTGCTTAAAATACCTGAATCTTGCATATTTGCATAGAATGAAGTATTTTTCATCTCAAAATACAAGCTGAAACGCCTACAGCGAGTGTGAAACTCAAATGTACGATTTCGGTATAAAGCGACTTTGCGTTCCATTGGGGCGTGTTTGGCTGCCCAAAATAGATGAATCTTGCGTATTTGCATAGAATAAAGTATTTTTTATCTTATAATACGAACTGAAACACCTACAGCGAGTGTGAAACTCAAATGTACGTTTTCGGTATGAAGCGACTTTGCTTTCGATTGGGGCGTGTTTGGCTACTCGAAACGCATGAATCTTGCAAGTTTGCATAGAATGATTTTTTTTTCATCTCACAAAACGATCTGAAACGTCTACAGCGAGGGTAAAACTCAAATGTACGTTTTCGGTATGAAGCGACTTTGCGTTCCGTTGGGGCGTGTTCGGCTGCCCAAAATGCATGAATCTTGCGTATTTGCATAGAATAAAGTGTTTTTCATCTTATAATACGAGCTGAAACACCTACAGCGAGTGTGAAACTCAAATGTACGATTTCGGTATAAAGCGACTTTGCGTTCCATTGGGGCGTCTTTGCATAGAATAAAGTGTTTTTCATCTTATAATGCGAGCTGAAACGCCTACAGCGAGTGTGAAACTCAAATGTACGTTTTCGGTATGAAGAGACTTTGATTTCGATTGGGGCCTGTTTGGGTACTCGAAATGCATGAATCTTCCGTATTTGCATAGAATAAAGTGTTTTTCATCTTATAATACGAGCTGAAACGCCTACAGCGAGTGTGAAACTCAAATGTACGTTTTCGGTATGACGCGACTTTGCTTTCGATTTGGGCTTGTTTGGCTGCTCAAAACGCATGAATCTTGCGTATTTGTATAGTATGAAGTCTTTTTCATCTCATAATACGAGCTGGAACGCATACAGCGACCGTAAAATTCGAGTAAACGAATTCGGTATAAGGTGACTTTCCGTTCCTTTGGGACGTGTTTGGGTGCTCAAAGTGCCTGAATCTTGCACATTCGCATAGAATGAAGTATTTTTCATCTCACAATACGAGCTGAAACGCCTACAGCGAGTGTGAAACTCAAATGTACGATTTCGGTATAAAGCGAATTTGCGTTCCATTGGGGCGTGTTTGGCTGCCCAAAATGCATGAATCTTGCGTATTTGCATAGAATAAAGTGTTTTTCATCTTATAATACGAGCTGAAACACCTACAGCGAGTGTGAAACTCAATTGTACTTTTTCGGTATGAAGCGACTTTGCGTTCCATTGGGGCGTGTTTGGCTGCCCAAAATGCATGAATCTTGAGTATTTGTATAGAATGAAGTATTTTTCGTCTCATAATACGAGCTGGACCCCATACAGCATGCGTAAAACTCGAATAAAGGAATTTGGGATAAGGCGACTATGCGTTCGTGTCGGACGTGTTTGGCTGCCCAAAATGCATGAATCTTGCATATTTGCATAGAATGAAGTTTTTTTCATCTTATAATACGAGCTGAAACGCGTACAGCGAGTGTGAAACTCAAATGTACGATTTCGGTATGAAGCGACTTTGCTTTCGATTGGGGCCTGTTTGGGTACTCGAAATGCATGAATCTTCCGTATTTGCATAGAATGAAGTGTTTTTCATCTCAAAATACGAACTGAAACGCCTACAGCGAGTGTGAAACTCAAATGTACGATATCGGTATAAAGCTACTTGGCGTTTGATTGGGGCTTGTTTGGCTGCTCAAAACGCATGAATCTTGCGTATTTGTATAGTGTGAAGTCTTTTTCATTTCATAATACGAGCTGGAACGCATACAGCGACCGTAAAACTCGAGTAACCGAATTCGGTATAAGGCGACTTTTTGTTCCTTTGGGACGTGTTTGGGTGCTCAAAATGCCTGAATCTTGCATATTTGCATAGAATGAAGTATTTTTCATGTACAAAATACGAGCTGAAACGCCTACAGCGAGTGTGAAACTCAAATGTACGATTTCGGTGTAAAGCGACTTCGCGTTCCATTGGGGCGTGTTTGGCTGCCCAAAATGCATGAATCTTGCGTATTTGCATAGAATAGAGTGTTTTTCATCTTATAATATGAGCTGAAACGCCTACAGCGAGTGTGAAACTCAAATGTACTTTTTCGGTATGAAGCGACTTTGCTTTCGATTGGGGCCTGTTTGGGCACTCGAAATGCATGAATCTTCCGTATTTGCATAGACTGAAGATTTCTTCATCTCAAAATACGAACTGAAACGCCTACAGCGAGTGTGAAACTCCAATGTACGATATCGGTATAAAGCTACCTTGCGTTCGATTGGGGCTTGTTTGGGTGCTCAAAACGCATGAATCTTGCGTATTTGTATAGAATGAAGTATTTTTCGTCTCATAATACGAGCTGGACCCCATACAGCATGCGTAAAACTCGAATAAAGGAATTTGATATAAGGCGACTATGCGTTCGTGTCGGACGTGTTTGGCTGCCCAAAATACATGAATCTTGCATATTTGCATAGAATGAAGTTTTTTTCATCTTATAATACGAGCTGAAACGCGTACAGCGAGTGTGAAACTCAAATGTACGATTTCGGTATGAAGCGACTTTGCTTTCGATTGGGGCCTGTTTGGGTACTCGAAATGCATGAATCTTCCGTATTTGCATAGAATGAAGTGTTTTTCATCTCAAAATACGAACTGAAACGCCTACAGCGTGTGTGAAACTCAAATGTACGATATCGGTATAAAGCTACTTGGCGTTCGATTGGGGCTTGTTTGGCTGCTCAAAACGCATGAATCTTGCGTATTTGTATAGTGTGAAGTCTTTTTCATTTCATAATACGAGCTGGAACGCATACAGCGACCGTAAAACTCGAGTAAACGAATCCGGTATAAGGCGACTTTTTGTTCCTTTGGGACGTGTTTGGGTGCTCAAAATGCCTGAATCTTGCATATTTGCATAGAATGAAGTATTTTTCATGTACAAAATACGAGCTGAAACGCCTACAGCGAGTGTGAAACTCAAATGTACGATTTCGGTATAAAGCGACTTTGCGTTCCATTGGGGCGTGTTTGGATGCCCAAAATGCATGAATCTTGCGTATTTGCATAGAATAGAGTGTTTTTCATCTTATAATATGAGCTGAAACGCCTACAGCGAGTGTGAAACTCAAATGTACGTTTTCGGTATGAAGCGACTTTGCTTTCGATTGGGGCCTGTTTGGGCACTCGAAATGCATGAATCTTCCGTATTTGCATAGAATGAAGTGTTTTTCATTCATAATACGAGCTGGAACGCATACAGCGAGCGTAAAACTCGAGTAAACGGATTCGGTATAAGGCGACTTTTTGTTCCTTTGGGACGTGTTTGGGTGCTCAAAATGCCTGAATCTTGCATATTTGCATAGAATGAAGTATTTTTCATCTCAAAATACGAGCTGAAACGCGTACAGCGAGTGTGAAACTCAAATGTACGATTTCGGTATAAAGCGACTTTGCGTTCGATTCGGGCGTGTTTGACTGCCCAAAAAGCATGAATCTTGCGTATTTGCATAAAATGAAGTGGTTTTCATTCCATAATACGAGCTTGAACGTTTGCATCGAGTGTGAAACTCAAATGTACGATTTCGGTATGAAGCGACTTTGCTTTCGATTGGGGCCTGTTTGGGTACTCGAAATGCATGAATCTTCCGTATTTGCATAGAATGAAGTGTTTTTCATCTCAAAATACGAACTGAAACGCCTACAGCGAGTGTGAAACTCAAATGTACGATATCGGTATAAAGCTACTTGGCGTTCGATTGGGGCTTGTTTGGCTGCTCAAAACGCATGAATCTTGCGTATTTGTATAGTGTGAAGTCTTTTTCATTTCATAATACGAGCTTGCACGTTTACATCGAGTGTGAAACTCAAATGTACGATTTCGGTATAAAGCGACTTTGCGTTCCATTGGGGCGTGTTTGGCTGCCCAAAATGCATGAATGTTGCGTATTTGCAAAGAATAAAGTCATAGAATAAAGTTTCATCTTATAATATGAGCTGAAACACCTTCAGCAAGTGTGAAACTCGAACATACGATTTCGGTATAATAAAGCGACTTTACGTTCGATTGGGGCCATTTTGGGTACTCGAAATGCATGAATCTTCCGTGATTGCATAGAATGAAGTGCTTTTCATCTCAAAATACGAGCTGAAACTCCTACAGCGACGGTGAAACTCAAATGTACGATTTCGGTATAAAGCGACTTTGCGTTCCATTGGGGCGTGTTTGCATAGAAGAAAGTGTTTTTCTTCTTATAATACGAGCTGAAACGCCTACAGCGAGTGTGGAACTCAAAAGTACGTTTTCGGTATGACGCGACTTTGCTTTCGATTGGGGCTTGTTTGGGTACTCGAAATGCATGAATCTTCCGTATTTGCATAGAATGAAGTGTTTTTCATCTCAAAATACGAACTGAAACGCCTACAGCGAGTGTGAAACTCAAGTAAACGAATTCGGTATAAGGCGCCTTTTTGTTCGTTTGGGACGTGTTTGAGTGCTCAAAGTGCCTGAATCGTGCACATTTGCATAGAATAAAGTGTTTTTCATCTTATAATACGAGCTGAAACACCTACAGCGAGTGTGAAACTCAATTGTACGTTTTCGGTATGAAGCGACTTTGCGTTCCATTGGGGCGTGTTTGGCTGCCCAAAATAGATGAATCTTGCGTATTTGCATAGAATAAAGTATTTTTTATCTTATAATACGAACTGAAACACCTACAGCGAGTGTGAAACTCAAATGTACGTTTTCGGTATGAAGCGACTTTGCTTTCGATTGGGGCGTGTTTGGCTACTCGAAACGCATGAATCTTGCAAGTTTGCATAGAATGATTTTTTTTTCATCTCACAAAACGATCTGAAACGTCTACAGCGAGGGTAAAACTCAAATGTACGTTTTCGGTATGAAGCGACTTTGCGTTCCATTGGGGCGTGTTCGGCTGCCCAAAATGCATGAATCTTGCGTATTTGCATAGAATAAAGTGTTTTTCATCTTATAATACGAGCTGAAACACCTACAGCGAGTGTGAAACTCAAATGTACGATTTCGGTATAAAGCGACTTTGCGTTCCATTGGGGCGTCTTTGCATAGAATAAAGTGTTTTTCATCTTATAATGCGAGCTGAAACGCCTACAGCGAGTGTGAAACTCAAATGTACGTTTTCGGTATGAAGAGACTTTGATTTCGATTGGGGCCTGTTTGGGTACTCGAAATGCATGAATCTTCCGTATTTGCATAGAATAAAGTGTTTTTCATCTTATAATACGAGCTGAAACGCCTACAGCGAGTGTGAAACTCAAATGTACGTTTTCGGTATGACGCGACTTTGCTTTCGATTTGGGCTTGTTTGGCTGCTCAAAACGCATGAATCTTGCGTATTTGTATAGTATGAAGTCTTTTTCATCTCATAATACGAGCTGGAACGCATACAGCGACCGTAAAATTCGAGTAAACGAATCCGGTATAAGGCGACTTTTTGTTCCTTTGGGACGTGTTTGGGTGCTCAAAATGCCTGAATCTTGCATATTTGCATAGAATGAAGTATTTTTCATGTACAAAATACGAGCTGAAACGCCTACAGCGAGTGTGAAACTCAAATGTACGATTTCGGTATAAAGCGACTTTGCGTTCCATTGGGGCGTGTTTGGATGCCCAAAATGCATGAATCTTGCGTATTTGCATAGAATAGAGTGTTTTTCATCTTATAATATGAGCTGAAACGCCTACAGCGAGTGTGAAACTCAAATGTACGTTTTCGGTATGAAGCGACTTTGCTTTCGATTGGGGCCTGTTTGGGCACTCGAAATGCATGAATCTTCCGTATTTGCATAGAATGAAGTGTTTTTCATTCATAATACGAGCTGGAACGCATACAGCGAGCGTAAAACTCGAGTAAACGGATTCGGTATAAGGCGACTTTTTGTTCCTTTGGGACGTGTTTGGGTGCTCAAAATGCCTGAATCTTGCATATTTGCATAGAATGAAGTATTTTTCATCTCAAAATACGAGCTGAAACGCGTACAGCGAGTGTGAAACTCAAATGTACGATTTCGGTATAAAGCGACTTTGCGTTCGATTCGGGCGTGTTTGACTGCCCAAAAAGCATGAATCTTGCGTATTTGCATAAAATGAAGTGGTTTTCATTCCATAATACGAGCTTGAACGTTTGCATCGAGTGTGAAACTCAAATGTACGATTTCGGTATGAAGCGACTTTGCTTTCGATTGGGGCCTGTTTGGGTACTCGAAATGCATGAATCTTCCGTATTTGCATAGAATGAAGTGTTTTTCATCTCAAAATACGAACTGAAACGCCTACAGCGAGTGTGAAACTCAAATGTACGATATCGGTATAAAGCTACTTGGCGTTCGATTGGGGCTTGTTTGGCTGCTCAAAACGCATGAATCTTGCGTATTTGTATAGTGTGAAGTCTTTTTCATTTCATAATACGAGCTTGCACGTTTACATCGAGTGTGAAACTCAAATGTACGATTTCGGTATAAAGCGACTTTGCGTTCCATTGGGGCGTGTTTGGCTGCCCAAAATGCATGAATGTTGCGTATTTGCAAAGAATAAAGTCATAGAATAAAGTTTCATCTTATAATATGAGCTGAAACACCTTCAGCAAGTGTGAAACTCGAACATACGATTTCGGTATAATAAAGCGACTTTACGTTCGATTGGGGCCATTTTGGGTACTCGAAATGCATGAATCTTCCGTGATTGCATAGAATGAAGTGCTTTTCATCTCAAAATACGAGCTGAAACTCCTACAGCGACGGTGAAACTCAAATGTACGATTTCGGTATAAAGCGACTTTGCGTTCCATTGGGGCGTGTTTGCATAGAAGAAAGTGTTTTTCTTCTTATAATACGAGCTGAAACGCCTACAGCGAGTGTGGAACTCAAAAGTACGTTTTCGGTATGACGCGACTTTGCTTTCGATTGGGGCTTGTTTGGGTACTCGAAATGCATGAATCTTCCGTATTTGCATAGAATGAAGTGTTTTTCATCTCAAAATACGAACTGAAACGCCTACAGCGAGTGTGAAACTCAAGTAAACGAATTCGGTATAAGGCGCCTTTTTGTTCGTTTGGGACGTGTTTGAGTGCTCAAAGTGCCTGAATCGTGCACATTTGCATAGAATAAAGTGTTTTTCATCTTATAATACGAGCTGAAACGCCTACAGCGAGTGTGAAACTCAAATGTACGTTTTCGGTATGAAGCGACTTTGCTTTCGATTGGGGCCTGTTTGGGCACTCGAAATGCATGAATCTTCCGTATTTGCATAGAATGAAGTGTTTTTCATTCATAATACGAGCTGGAACGCATACAGCGAGCGTAAAACTCGAGTAAACGGATTCGGTATAAGGCGACTTTTTGTTCCTTTGGGACGTGTTTGGGTGCTCAAAATGCCTGAATCTTGCATATTTGCATAGAATGAAGTATTTTTCATCTCAAAATACGAGCTGAAACGCGTACAGCGAGTGTGAAACTCAAATGTACGATTTCGGTATAAAGCGACTTTGCGTTCGATTCGGGCGTGTTTGACTGCCCAAAAAGCATGAATCTTGCGTATTTGCATAAAATGAAGTGGTTTTCATTCCATAATACGAGCTTGAACGTTTGCATCGAGTGTGAAACTCAAATGTACGATTTTGGTATAAAGCGATTTTGCGTTCCATTGGGGCGTGTTTGGCTGCCCAAAATGCATGAATCTTGCGTATTTGCATAGAATAAAGTGTTTTTCTTCTTATAATACGAGCTGAAACACCTACAGCCAGTGTGAAACACAATTGTACGATTTCGGTATGAAGCGATTTTGCTTTCGATTGGGGCGTGTTTGGCTGCTCAAAACGCATCAATCCTGCGTATTTGTATAGGACGAAGTATTTTTCGTCTCATAATACGAGCTGGAACTCATACAGCATGCGTGAAACTCGAATAAAGGAATTCGGTATAAGGCGACGAAGCGTTCGTGTGGGACGTGTTTGGCTGCCCAAAATGCATGATTCTTGAATATTTGCATAAAATGAAGTTTTTTTCATCTTATAATACGAGCTCAAACGCGTACAGCGAGAGTGAAACGCAAATGTACGATTTCGGTATAAAGCGACTTTGCGTTTCATTGGGGCGTGTTTTGCTGCCCAAAATGCATGAATCTTGCGTATTTGTATAGAATGAAGTATTTTTCGTCTCATAATACGAGCTGGAACCCATACAGCATGCGTAAAACTCGAATAAAGGAATTCGGTATAAGGCGACTTTGCGTTCGATTCGGGCGTGTTTGGCTGCCCAAAAAGCATGAATCTTGCGTATTTGCATAGAATGAAGTGGTTTTCATTTCATAATACGAGCTTGCACGTTTACATCGAGTGTGAAACTCAAATGTACGATTTCGGTATAAAGCGACTTTGCGTTCCATTGGGGCGTGTTTGGCTGCCCAAAATGCATGAATGTTGCGTATTTGCAAAGAATAAAGTCATAGAATAAAGTTTCATCTTATAATATGAGCTGAAACACCTTCAGCAAGTGTGAAACTCGAACATACGATTTCGGTATAATAAAGCGACTTTACGTTCGATTGGGGCCATTTTGGGTACTCGAAATGCATGAATCTTCCGTGATTGCATAGAATGAAGTGCTTTTCATCTCAAAATACGAGCTGAAACTCCTACAGCGACGGTGAAACTCAAATGTACGATTTCGGTATAAAGCGACTTTGCGTTCGATTGGGGCGTGTTTGCATAGAAGAAAGTGTTTTTCTTCTTATAATACGAGCTGAAACGCCTACAGCGAGTGTGGAACTCAAGAGTACGTTTTCGGTATGACGCGACTTTGCTTTCGATTGGGGCTTGTTTGGGTAGTCGAAATGCATGAATCTTCCGTATTTGCATAGAATGAAGTGTTTTTCATCTCAAAATACGAACTGAAACGCCTACAGCGAGTGTGAAACTCAAGTAAACGAATTCGGTATAAGGCGCCTTTTTGTTCGTTTGGGACGTGTTTGAGTGCTCAAAGTGCCTGAATCGTGCACATTTGCATAGAATAAAGTGTTTTTCATCTTATAATACGAGCTGAAACACCTACAGCGAGTGTGAAACTCAATTGTACGTTTTCGGTATGAAGCGACTTTGCTTTCGATTGGGGCGTGTTTGGCTACTCGAAATGCATGAGTCTTGCGTATTTGTATAGAATGAAGTCTTTTTCATTTCATAATACGAGCTAAAACGCATACAGCGAGCGTAAAACTCGAGTAAACGAATTCGGTATAAGGCGACTTTTTGTTCCTTTGGGACGTGTTTGGGTGCTTAAAATACCTGAATCTTGCATATTTGCATAGAATGAAGTATTTTTCATCTCAAAATACGAGCTGAAACGCCTACAGCGAGTGTGAAACTCAAATGTACGATTTCGGTATAAAGCGACTTTGCGTTCCATTGGGGCGTGTTTGGCTGCCCAAAATGCATGAATCTTGCGTATTTGCATAGAATAGAGTGTTTTTCATCTTATAATATGAGCTGAAACGCCTACAGCGAGTGTGAAACTCAAATGTACGTTTTCGGTATGAAGCGACTTTGCTTTCGATTGGGGCCTGTTTGGGCACTCGAAATGCATGAATCTTCCGTATTTGCATAGAATGAAGTGTTTTTCATTCATAATACGAGCTGGAACGCATACAGCGAGCGTAAAACTCGAGTAAACGGATTCGGTATAAGGCGACTTTTTGTTCCTTTGGGACGTGTTTGGGTGCTCAAAATGCCTGAATCTTGCATATTTGCATAGAATGAAGTATTTTTCATCTCAAAATACGAGCTGAAACGCGTACAGCGAGTGTGAAACTCAAATGTACGATTTCGGTATAAAGCGACTTTGCGTTCGATTCGGGCGTGTTTGACTGCCCAAAAAGCATGAATCTTGCGTATTTGCATAAAATGAAGTGGTTTTCATTCCATAATACGAGCTTGAACGTTTGCATCGAGTGTGAAACTCAAATGTACGATTTTGGTATAAAGCGATTTTGCGTTCCATTGGGGCGTGTTTGGCTGCCCAAAATGCATGAATCTTGCGTATTTGCATAGAATAAAGTGTTTTTCTTCTTATAATACGAGCTGAAACACCTACAGCCAGTGTGAAACTCAATTGTACTTTTTCGGTATGAAGCGACTTTGCGTTCCATTGGGGCGTGTTTGGCTGCCCAAAATGCATGAATCTTGAGTATTTGTATAGAATGAAGTATTTTTCGTCTCATAATACGAGCTGGACCCCATACAGCATGCGTAAAACTCGAATAAAGGAATTTGATATAAGGCGACTATGCGTTCGTGTCGGACGTGTTTGGCTGCCCAAAATGCATGAATCTTGCATATTTGCATAGAATGAAGTTTTTTTCATCTTATAATACGAGCTGAAACGCGTACAGCGAGTGTGAAACTCAAATGTACGATTTCGGTATGAAGCGACTTTGCTTTCGATTGGGGCCTGTTTGGGTACTCGAAATGCATGAATCTTCCGTATTTGCATAGAATGAAGTGTTTTTCATCTCAAAATACGAACTGAAACGCCTACAGCGTGTGTGAAACTCAAATGTACGATATCGGTATAAAGCTACTTGGCGTTCGATTGGGGCTTGTTTGGCTGCTCAAAACGCATGAATCTTGCGTATTTGTATAGTGTGAAGTCTTTTTCATTTCATAATACGAGCTGGAACGCATACAGCGACCGTAAAACTCGAGTAAACGAATCCGGTATAAGGCGACTTTTTGTTCCTTTGGGACGTGTTTGGGTGCTCAAAATGCCTGAATCTTGCATATTTGCATAGAATGAAGTATTTTTCATGTACAAAATACGAGCTGAAACGCCTACAGCGAGTGTGAAACTCAAATGTACGATTTCGGTATAAAGCGACTTTGCGTTCCATTGGGGCGTGTTTGGATGCCCAAAATGCATGAATCTTGCGTATTTGCATAGAATAGAGTGTTTTTCATCTTATAATATGAGCTGAAACGCCTACAGCGAGTGTGAAACTCAAATGTACGTTTTCGGTATGAAGCGACTTTGCTTTCGATTGGGGCCTGTTTGGGCACTCGAAATGCATGAATCTTCCGTATTTGCATAGAATGAAGTGTTTTTCATTCATAATACGAGCTGGAACGCATACAGCGAGCGTAAAACTCGAGTAAACGGATTCGGTATAAGGCGACTTTTTGTTCCTTTGGGACGTGTTTGGGTGCTCAAAATGCCTGAATCTTGCATATTTGCATAGAATGAAGTATTTTTTATCTCAAAATACGAGCTGAAACGCGTACAGCGAGTGTGAAACTCAAATGTACGATTTCGGTATAAAGCGACTTTGCGTTCGATTCGGGCGTGTTTGACTGCCCAAAAAGCATGAATCTTGCGTATTTGCATAAAATGAAGTGGTTTTCATTCCATAATACGAGCTTGAACGTTTGCATCGAGTGTGAAACTCAAATGTACGATTTCGGTATGAAGCGACTTTGCTTTCGATTGGGGCCTGTTTGGGTACTCGAAATGCATGAATCTTCCGTATTTGCATAGAATGAAGTGTTTTTCATCTCAAAATACGAACTGAAACGCCTACAGCGAGTGTGAAACTCAAATGTACGATATCGGTATAAAGCTACTTGGCGTTCGATTGGGGCTTGTTTGGCTGCTCAAAACGCATGAATCTTGCGTATTTGTATAGTGTGAAGTCTTTTTCATTTCATAATACGAGCTTGCACGTTTACATCGAGTGTGAAACTCAAATGTACGATTTCGGTATAAAGCGACTTTGCGTTCCATTGGGGCGTGTTTGGCTGCCCAAAATGCATGAATGTTGCGTATTTGCAAAGAATAAAGTCATAGAATAAAGTTTCATCTTATAATATGAGCTGAAACACCTTTAGCAAGTGTGAAACTCGAACATACGATTTCGGTATAATAAAGCGACTTTACGTTCGATTGGGGCTATTTTGGGTACTCGAAATGCATGAATCTTCCGTGATTGCATAGAATGAAGTGCTTTTCATCTCAAAATACGAGCTGAAACTCCTACAGCGACGGTGAAACTCAAATGTACGATTTCGGTATAAAGCGACTTTGCGTTCCATTGGGGCGTGTTTGCATAGAAGAAAGTGTTTTTCTTCTTATAATACGAGCTGAAACGCCTACAGCGAGTGTGGAACTCAAAAGTACGTTTTCGGTATGACGCGACTTTGCTTTCGATTGGGGCTTGTTTGGGTACTCGAAATGCATGAATCTTCCGTATTTGCATAGAATGAAGTGTTTTTCATCTCAAAATACGAACTGAAACGCCTACAGCGAGTGTGAAACTCAAGTAAACGAATTCGGTATAAGGCGCCTTTTTGTTCGTTTGGGACGTGTTTGAGTGCTCAAAGTGCCTGAATCGTGCACATTTGCATAGAATAAAGTGTTTTTCATCTTATAATACGAGCTGAAACACCTACAGCGAGTGTGAAACTCAATTGTACGTTTTCGGTATGAAGCGACTTTGCTTTCGATTGGGGCGTGTTTGGCTACTCGAAATGCATGAGTCTTGCGTATTTGTATAGAATGAAGTCTTTTCATTTCATAATACGAGCTGAAACGCATACAGCGAGCGTAAAACTCGAGTAAACGAATTCGGTATAAGGCGACTTTTTGTTCCTTTGGGACGTGTTTGGGTGCTTAAAATACCTGAATCTTGCATATTTGCATAGAATGAAGTATTTTTCATCTCAAAATACAAGCTGAAACGCCTACAGCGAGTGTGAAACTCAAATGTACGATTTCGGTATAAAGCGACTTTGCGTTCCATTGGGGCGTGTTTGGCTGCCCAAAATAGATGAATCTTGCGTATTTGCATAGAATAAAGTATTTTTTATCTTATAATACGAACTGAAACACCTACAGCGAGTGTGAAACTCAAATGTACGTTTTCGGTATGAAGCGACTTTGCTTTCGATTGGGGCGTGTTTGGCTACTCGAAACGCATGAATCTTGCAAGTTTGCATAGAATGATTTTTTTTTCATCTCACAAAACGATCTGAAACGTCTACAGCGAGGGTAAAACTCAAATGTACGTTTTCGGTATGAAGCGACTTTGCGTTCCGTTGGGGCGTGTTCGGCTGCCCAAAATGCATGAATCTTGCGTATTTGCATAGAATAAAGTGTTTTTCATCTTATAATACGAGCTGAAACACCTACAGCGAGTGTGAAACTCAAATGTACGATTTCGGTATAAAGCGACTTTGCGTTCCATTGGGGCGTCTTTGCATAGAATAAAGTGTTTTTCATCTTATAATGCGAGCTGAAACGCCTACAGCGAGTGTGAAACTCAAATGTACGTTTTCGGTATGAAGAGACTTTGATTTCGATTGGGGCCTGTTTGGGTACTCGAAATGCATGAATCTTCCGTATTTGCATAGAATAAAGTGTTTTTCATCTTATAATACGAGCTGAAACGCCTACAGCGAGTGTGAAACTCAAATGTACGTTTTCGGTATGACGCGACTTTGCTTTCGATTTGGGCTTGTTTGGCTGCTCAAAACGCATGAATCTTGCGTATTTGTATAGTATGAAGTCTTTTTCATCTCATAATACGAGCTGGAACGCATACAGCGACCGTAAAATTCGAGTAAACGAATTCGGTATAAGGTGACTTTCCGTTCCTTTGGGACGTGTTTGGGTGCTCAAAGTGCCTGAATCTTGCACATTCGCATAGAATGAAGTATTTTTCATCTCACAATACGAGCTGAAACGCCTACAGCGAGTGTGAAACTCAAATGTACGATTTCGGTATAAAGCGAATTTGCGTTCCATTGGGGCGTGTTTGGCTGCCCAAAATGCATGAATCTTGCGTATTTGCATAGAATAAAGTGTTTTTCATCTTATAATACGAGCTGAAACACCTACAGCGAGTGTGAAACTCAATTGTACTTTTTCGGTATGAAGCGACTTTGCGTTCCATTGGGGCGTGTTTGGCTGCCCGAAATGCATGAATCTTGAGTATTTGTATAGAATGAAGTATTTTTCGTCTCATAATACGAGCTGGACCCCATACAGCATGCGTAAAACTCGAATAAAGGAATTTGGTATAAGGCGACTATGCGTTCGTGTCGGACGTGTTTGGCTGCCCAAAATGCATGAATCTTGCATATTTGCATAGAATGAAGTTTTTTTCATCTTATAATACGAGCTGAAACGCGTACAGCGAGTGTGAAACTCAAATGTACGATTTCGGTATGAAGCGACTTTGCTTTCGATTGGGGCCTGTTTGGGTACTCGAAATGCATGAATCTTCCGTATTTGCATAGAATGAAGTGTTTTTCATCTCAAAATACGAACTGAAACGCCTACAGCGAGTGTGAAACTCAAATGTACGATATCGGTATAAAGCTACTTGGCGTTCGATTGGGGCTTGTTTGGCTGCTCAAAACGCATGAATCTTGCGTATTTGTATAGTGTGAAGTCTTTTTCATTTCATAATACGAGCTGGAACGCATACAGCGACCGTAAAACTCGAGTAAACGAATTCGGTATAAGGCGACTTTTTGTTCCTTTGGGCCGTGTTTGGGTGCTCAAAATGCCTGAATCTTGCATATTTGCATAGAATGAAGTATTTTTCATGTACAAAATACGAGCTGAAACGCCTACAGCGAGTGTGAAACTCAAATGTACGATTTCGGTATAAAGCGACTTTGCGTTCCATTGGGGCGTGTTTGGCTGCCCAAAATGCATGAATCTTGCGTATTTGCATAGAATAGAGTGTTTTTCATCTTATAATATGAGCTGAAACGCCTACAGCGAGTGTGAAACTCAAATGTACGTTTTCGGTATGAAGCGACTTTGCTTTCGATTGGGGCCTGTTTGGGCACTCGAAATGCATGAATCTTCCGTATTTGCATAGAATGAAGTGTTTTTCATTCATAATACGAGCTGGAACGCATACAGCGAGCGTAAAACTCGAGTAAACGGATTCGGTATAAGGCGACTTTTTGTTCCTTTGGGACGTGTTTGGGTGCTCAAAATGCCTGAATCTTGCATATTTGCATAGAATGAAGTATTTTTCATCTCAAAATACGAGCTGAAACGCGTACAGCGAGTGTGAAACTCAAATGTACGATTTCGGTATAAAGCGACTTTGCGTTCGATTCGGGCGTGTTTGACTGCCCAAAAAGCATGAATCTTGCGTATTTGCATAAAATGAAGTGGTTTTCATTCCATAATACGAGCTTGAACGTTTGCATCGAGTGTGAAACTCAAATGTACGATTTTGGTATAAAGCGATTTTGCGTTCCATTGGGGCGTGTTTGGCTGCCCAAAATGCATGAATCTTGCGTATTTGCATAGAATAAAGTGTTTTTCTTCTTATAATACGAGCTGAAACACCTACAGCCAGTGTGAAACACAATTGTACGATTTCGGTATGAAGCGATTTTGCTTTCGATTGGGGCGTGTTTGGCTGCTCAAAACGCATCAATCCTGCGTATTTGTATAGGACGAAGTATTTTTCGTCTCATAATACGAGCTGGAACTCATACAGCATGCGTGAAACTCGAATAAAGGAATTCGGTATAAGGCGACGAAGCGTTCGTGTGGGACGTGTTTGGCTGCCCAAAATGCATGATTCTTGAATATTTGCATAAAATGAAGTTTTTTTCATCTTATAATACGAGCTCAAACGCGTACAGCGAGAGTGAAACGCAAATGTACGATTTCGGTATAAAGCGACTTTGCGTTTCATTGGGGCGTGTTTTGCTGCCCAAAATGCATGAATCTTGCGTATTTGTATAGAATGAAGTATTTTTCGTCTCATAATACGAGCTGGAACCCATACAGCATGCGTAAAACTCGAATAAAGGAATTCGGTATAAGGCGACTTTGCGTTCGATTCGGGCGTGTTTGGCTGCCCAAAAAGCATGAATCTTGCGTATTTGCATAGAATGAAGTGGTTTTCATTTCATAATACGAGCTTGCACGTTTACATCGAGTGTGAAACTCAAATGTACGATTTCGGTATAAAGCGACTTTGCGTTCCATTGGGGCGTGTTTGGCTGCCCAAAATGCATGAATGTTGCGTATTTGCAAAGAATAAAGTCATAGAATAAAGTTTCATCTTATAATATGAGCTGAAACACCTTCAGCAAGTGTGAAACTCGAACATACGATTTCGGTATAATAAAGCGACTTTACGTTCGATTGGGGCCATTTTGGGTACTCGAAATGCATGAATCTTCCGTGATTGCATAGAATGAAGTGCTTTTCATCTCAAAATACGAGCTGAAACTCCTACAGCGACGGTGAAACTCAAATGTACGATTTCGGTATAAAGCGACTTTGCGTTCGATTGGGGCGTGTTTGCATAGAAGAAAGTGTTTTTCTTCTTATAATACGAGCTGAAACGCCTACAGCGAGTGTGGAACTCAAGAGTACGTTTTCGGTATGACGCGACTTTGCTTTCGATTGGGGCTTGTTTGGGTAGTCGAAATGCATGAATCTTCCGTATTTGCATAGAATGAAGTGTTTTTCATCTCAAAATACGAACTGAAACGCCTACAGCGAGTGTGAAACTCAAGTAAACGAATTCGGTATAAGGCGCCTTTTTGTTCGTTTGGGACGTGTTTGAGTGCTCAAAGTGCCTGAATCGTGCACATTTGCATAGAATAAAGTGTTTTTCATCTTATAATACGAGCTGAAACACCTACAGCGAGTGTGAAACTCAATTGTACGTTTTCGGTATGAAGCGACTTTGCTTTCGATTGGGGCGTGTTTGGCTACTCGAAATGCATGAGTCTTGCGTATTTGTATAGAATGAAGTCTTTTTCATTTCATAATACGAGCTAAAACGCATACAGCGAGCGTAAAACTCGAGTAAACGAATTCGGTATAAGGCGACTTTTTGTTCCTTTGGGACGTGTTTGGGTGCTTAAAATACCTGAATCTTGCATATTTGCATAGAATGAAGTATTTTTCATCTCAAAATACGAGCTGAAACGCCTACAGCGAGTGTGAAACTCAAATGTACGATTTCGGTATAAAGCGACTTTGCGTTCCATTGGGGCGTGTTTGGCTGCCCAAAATGCATGAATCTTGCGTATTTGCATAGAATAGAGTGTTTTTCATCTTATAATATGAGCTGAAACGCCTACAGCGAGTGTGAAACTCAAATGTACGTTTTCGGTATGAAGCGACTTTGCTTTCGATTGGGGCCTGTTTGGGCACTCGAAATGCATGAATCTTCCGTATTTGCATAGAATGAAGTGTTTTTCATTCATAATACGAGCTGGAACGCATACAGCGAGCGTAAAACTCGAGTAAACGGATTCGGTATAAGGCGACTTTTTGTTCCTTTGGGACGTGTTTGGGTGCTCAAAATGCCTGAATCTTGCATATTTGCATAGAATGAAGTATTTTTCATCTCAAAATACGAGCTGAAACGCGTACAGCGAGTGTGAAACTCAAATGTACGATTTCGGTATAAAGCGACTTTGCGTTCGATTCGGGCGTGTTTGACTGCCCAAAAAGCATGAATCTTGCGTATTTGCATAAAATGAAGTGGTTTTCATTCCATAATACGAGCTTGAACGTTTGCATCGAGTGTGAAACTCAAATGTACGATTTTGGTATAAAGCGATTTTGCGTTCCATTGGGGCGTGTTTGGCTGCCCAAAATGCATGAATCTTGCGTATTTGCATAGAATAAAGTGTTTTTCTTCTTATAATACGAGCTGAAACACCTACAGCCAGTGTGAAACTCAATTGTACTTTTTCGGTATGAAGCGACTTTGCGTTCCATTGGGGCGTGTTTGGCTGCCCAAAATGCATGAATCTTGAGTATTTGTATAGAATGAAGTATTTTTCGTCTCATAATACGAGCTGGACCCCATACAGCATGCGTAAAACTCGAATAAAGGAATTTGATATAAGGCGACTATGCGTTCGTGTCGGACGTGTTTGGCTGCCCAAAATGCATGAATCTTGCATATTTGCATAGAATGAAGTTTTTTTCATCTTATAATACGAGCTGAAACGCGTACAGCGAGTGTGAAACTCAAATGTACGATTTCGGTATGAAGCGACTTTGCTTTCGATTGGGGCCTGTTTGGGTACTCGAAATGCATGAATCTTCCGTATTTGCATAGAATGAAGTGTTTTTCATCTCAAAATACGAACTGAAACGCCTACAGCGTGTGTGAAACTCAAATGTACGATATCGGTATAAAGCTACTTGGCGTTCGATTGGGGCTTGTTTGGCTGCTCAAAACGCATGAATCTTGCGTATTTGTATAGTGTGAAGTCTTTTTCATTTCATAATACGAGCTGGAACGCATACAGCGACCGTAAAACTCGAGTAAACGAATCCGGTATAAGGCGACTTTTTGTTCCTTTGGGACGTGTTTGGGTGCTCAAAATGCCTGAATCTTGCATATTTGCATAGAATGAAGTATTTTTCATGTACAAAATACGAGCTGAAACGCCTACAGCGAGTGTGAAACTCAAATGTACGATTTCGGTATAAAGCGACTTTGCGTTCCATTGGGGCGTGTTTGGATGCCCAAAATGCATGAATCTTGCGTATTTGCATAGAATAGAGTGTTTTTCATCTTATAATATGAGCTGAAACGCCTACAGCGAGTGTGAAACTCAAATGTACGTTTTCGGTATGAAGCGACTTTGCTTTCGATTGGGGCCTGTTTGGGCACTCGAAATGCATGAATCTTCCGTATTTGCATAGAATGAAGTGTTTTTCATTCATAATACGAGCTGGAACGCATACAGCGAGCGTAAAACTCGAGTAAACGGATTCGGTATAAGGCGACTTTTTGTTCCTTTGGGACGTGTTTGGGTGCTCAAAATGCCTGAATCTTGCATATTTGCATAGAATGAAGTATTTTTTATCTCAAAATACGAGCTGAAACGCGTACAGCGAGTGTGAAACTCAAATGTACGATTTCGGTATAAAGCGACTTTGCGTTCGATTCGGGCGTGTTTGACTGCCCAAAAAGCATGAATCTTGCGTATTTGCATAAAATGAAGTGGTTTTCATTCCATAATACGAGCTTGAACGTTTGCATCGAGTGTGAAACTCAAATGTACGATTTCGGTATGAAGCGACTTTGCTTTCGATTGGGGCCTGTTTGGGTACTCGAAATGCATGAATCTTCCGTATTTGCATAGAATGAAGTGTTTTTCATCTCAAAATACGAACTGAAACGCCTACAGCGAGTGTGAAACTCAAATGTACGATATCGGTATAAAGCTACTTGGCGTTCGATTGGGGCTTGTTTGGCTGCTCAAAACGCATGAATCTTGCGTATTTGTATAGTGTGAAGTCTTTTTCATTTCATAATACGAGCTTGCACGTTTACATCGAGTGTGAAACTCAAATGTACGATTTCGGTATAAAGCGACTTTGCGTTCCATTGGGGCGTGTTTGGCTGCCCAAAATGCATGAATGTTGCGTATTTGCAAAGAATAAAGTCATAGAATAAAGTTTCATCTTATAATATGAGCTGAAACACCTTTAGCAAGTGTGAAACTCGAACATACGATTTCGGTATAATAAAGCGACTTTACGTTCGATTGGGGCTATTTTGGGTACTCGAAATGCATGAATCTTCCGTGATTGCATAGAATGAAGTGCTTTTCATCTCAAAATACGAGCTGAAACTCCTACAGCGACGGTGAAACTCAAATGTACGATTTCGGTATAAAGCGACTTTGCGTTCCATTGGGGCGTGTTTGCATAGAAGAAAGTGTTTTTCTTCTTATAATACGAGCTGAAACGCCTACAGCGAGTGTGGAACTCAAAAGTACGTTTTCGGTATGACGCGACTTTGCTTTCGATTGGGGCTTGTTTGGGTACTCGAAATGCATGAATCTTCCGTATTTGCATAGAATGAAGTGTTTTTCATCTCAAAATACGAACTGAAACGCCTACAGCGAGTGTGAAACTCAAGTAAACGAATTCGGTATAAGGCGCCTTTTTGTTCGTTTGGGACGTGTTTGAGTGCTCAAAGTGCCTGAATCGTGCACATTTGCATAGAATAAAGTGTTTTTCATCTTATAATACGAGCTGAAACACCTACAGCGAGTGTGAAACTCAATTGTACGTTTTCGGTATGAAGCGACTTTGCTTTCGATTGGGGCGTGTTTGGCTACTCGAAATGCATGAGTCTTGCGTATTTGTATAGAATGAAGTCTTTTCATTTCATAATACGAGCTGAAACGCATACAGCGAGCGTAAAACTCGAGTAAACGAATTCGGTATAAGGCGACTTTTTGTTCCTTTGGGACGTGTTTGGGTGCTTAAAATACCTGAATCTTGCATATTTGCATAGAATGAAGTATTTTTCATCTCAAAATACGAGCTGAAACGCCTACAGCGAGTGTGAAACTCAAATGTACGATTTCGGTATAAAGCGACTTTGCGTTCCATTGGGGCGTGTTTGGCTGCCCAAAATACATGAATCTTGCGTATTTGCATAGAATAAAGTATTTTTTATCTTATAATACGAACTGAAACACCTACAGCGAGTGTGAAACTCAAATGTACGTTTTCGGTATGAAGCGACTTTGCTTTCGATTGGGGCGTGTTTGGCTACTCGAAACGCATGAATCTTGCAAGTTTGCATAGAATGATTTTTTTTTCATCTCACAAAACGATCTGAAACGTCTACAGCGAGGGTGAAACTCAAATGTACGTTTTCGGTATGAAGCGACTTTGCGTTCCATTGGGGCGTGTTCGGCTGCCCAAAATGCATGAATCTTGCGTATTTGCATAGAATAAAGTGTTTTTCATCTTATAATACGAGCTGAAACACCTACAGCGAGTGTGAAACTCAAATGTACGATTTCGGTATAAAGCGACTTTGCGTTCCATTGGGGCGTCTTTGCATAGAATAAAGTGTTTTTCATCTTATAATGCGAGCTGAAACGCCTACAGCGAGTGTGAAACTCAAATGTACGTTTTCGGTATGAAGAGACTTTGATTTCGATTGGGGCCTGTTTGGGTACTCGAAATGCATGAATCTTCCGTATTTGCATAGAATAAAGTGTTTTTCATCTTATAATACGAGCTGAAACGCCTACAGCGAGTGTGAAACTCAAATGTACGTTTTCGGTATGACGCGACTTTGCTTTCGATTTGGGCTTGTTTGGCTGCTCAAAACGCATGAATCTTGCGTATTTGTATAGTATGAAGTCTTTTTCATCTCATAATACGAGCTGGAACGCATACAGCGACCGTAAAATTCGAGTAAACGAATTCGGTATAAGGTGACTTTCCGTTCCTTTGGGACGTGTTTGGGTGCTCAAAGTGCCTGAATCTTGCACATTCGCATAGAATGAAGTATTTTTCATCTCACAATACGAGCTGAAACGCCTACAGCGAGTGTGAAACTCAAATGTACGATTTCGGTATAAAGCGAATTTGCGTTCCATTGGGGCGTGTTTGGCTGCCCAAAATGCATGAATCTTGCGTATTTGCATAGAATAAAGTGTTTTTCATCTTATAATACGAGCTGAAACACCTACAGCGAGTGTGAAACTCAATTGTACTTTTTCGGTATGAAGCGACTTTGCGTTCCATTGGGGCGTGTTTGGCTGCCCGAAATGCATGAATCTTGAGTATTTGTATAGAATGAAGTATTTTTCGTCTCATAATACGAGCTGGACCCCATACAGCATGCGTAAAACTCGAATAAAGGAATTTGGTATAAGGCGACTATGCGTTCGTGTCGGACGTGTTTGGCTGCCCAAAATGCATGAATCTTGCATATTTGCATAGAATGAAGTTTTTTTCATCTTATAATACGAGCTGAAACGCGTACAGCGAGTGTGAAACTCAAATGTACGATTTCGGTATGAAGCGACTTTGCTTTCGATTGGGGCCTGTTTGGGTACTCGAAATGCATGAATCTTCCGTATTTGCATAGAATGAAGTGTTTTTCATCTCAAAATACGAACTGAAACGCCTACAGCGAGTGTGAAACTCAAATGTACGATATCGGTATAAAGCTACTTGGCGTTCGATTGGGGCTTGTTTGGCTGCTCAAAACGCATGAATCTTGCGTATTTGTATAGTGTGAAGTCTTTTTCATTTCATAATACGAGCTGGAACGCATACAGCGACCGTAAAACTCGAGTAAACGAATTCGGTATAAGGCGACTTTTTGTTCCTTTGGGACGTGTTTGGGTGCTCAAAATGCCTGAATCTTGCATATTTGCATAGAATGAAGTATTTTTCATGTACAAAATACGAGCTGAAACGCCTACAGCGAGTGTGAAACTCAAATGTACGATTTCGGTATAAAGCGACTTTGCGTTCCATTGGGGCGTGTTTGGCTGCCCAAAATGCATGAATCTTGCGTATTTGCATAGAATAGAGTGTTTTTCATCTTATAATACGAGCTGAAACGCCTACAGCGAGTGTGGAACTCAAAAGTACGTTTTCGGTATGACGCGACTTTGCTTTCGATTGGGGCTTGTTTGGGTACTCGAAATGCATGAATCTTCCGTATTTGCATAGAATGAAGTGTTTTTCATTCATAATACGAGCTGGAACGCATACAGCGAGCGTAAAACTCGAGTAAACGGATTCGGTATAAGGCGACTTTTTGTTCCTTTGGGACGTGTTTGGGTGCTCAAAATGCCTGAATCTTGCATATTTGCATAGAATGAAGTATTTTTCATCTCAAAATACGAGCTGAAACGCGTACAGCGAGTGTGAAACTCAAATGTACGATTTCGGTATAAAGCGACTTTGCGTTCGATTCGGGCGTGTTTGACTGCCCAAAAAGCATGAATCTTGCGTATTTGCATAAAATGAAGTGGTTTTCATTCCATAATACGAGCTTGAACGTTTGCATCGAGTGTGAAACTCAAATGTACGATTTTGGTATAAAGCGATTTTGCGTTCCATTGGGGCGTGTTTGGCTGCCCAAAATGCATGAATCTTGCGTATTTGCATAGAATAAAGTGTTTTTCTTCTTATAATACGAGCTGAAACACCTACAGCCAGTGTGAAACACAATTGTACGATTTCGGTATGAAGCGATTTTGCTTTCGATTGGGGCGTGTTTGGCTGCTCAAAACGCATCAATCCTGCGTATTTGTATAGGACGAAGTATTTTTCGTCTCATAATACGAGCTGGAACTCATACAGCATGCGTGAAACTCGAATAAAGGAATTCGGTATAAGGCGACGAAGCGTTCGTGTGGGACGTGTTTGGCTGCCCAAAATGCATGATTCTTGAATATTTGCATAAAATGAAGTTTTTTTCATCTTATAATACGAGCTCAAACGCGTACAGCGAGAGTGAAACGCAAATGTACGATTTCGGTATAAAGCGACTTTGCGTTTCATTGGGGCGTGTTTTGCTGCCCAAAATGCATGAATCTTGCGTATTTGTATAGAATGAAGTATTTTTCGTCTCATAATACGAGCTGGAACCCATACAGCATGCGTAAAACTCGAATAAAGGAATTCGGTATAAGGCGACTTTGCGTTCGATTCGGGCGTGTTTGGCTGCCCAAAAAGCATGAATCTTGCGTATTTGCATAGAATGAAGTGGTTTTCATTTCATAATACGAGCTTGCACGTTTACATCGAGTGTGAAACTCAAATGTACGATTTCGGTATAAAGCGACTTTGCGTTCCATTGGGGCGTGTTTGGCTGCCCAAAATGCATGAATGTTGCGTATTTGCAAAGAATAAAGTCATAGAATAAAGTTTCATCTTATAATATGAGCTGAAACACCTTCAGCAAGTGTGAAACTCGAACATACGATTTCGGTATAATAAAGCGACTTTACGTTCGATTGGGGCCATTTTGGGTACTCGAAATGCATGAATCTTCCGTGATTGCATAGAATGAAGTGCTTTTCATCTCAAAATACGAGCTGAAACTCCTACAGCGACGGTGAAACTCAAATGTACGTTTTCGGTATAAAGCGACTTTGCGTTCGATTGGGGCGTCTTTGCATAGAATAAAGTGTTTTTCATCTTATAATGCGAGCTGAAACGCCTACAGCGAGTGTGAAACTCAAATGTACGTTTTCGGTATGAAGAGACTTTGATTTCGATTGGGACCTGTTTGGGTACTCGAAATGCATGAATCTTCCGTATTTGCATAGAATAAAGTGTTTTTCATCTTATAATACGAGCTGAAACGCCTACAGCGAGTGTGAAACTCAAATGTACGTTTTCGGTATGACGCGACTTTGCTTTCGATTTGGGCTTGTTTGGCTGCTCAAAACGCATGAATCTTGCGTATTTGTATAGTATGAAGTCTTTTTCATCTCATAATACGAGCTGGAACGCATACAGCGACCGTAAAATTCGAGTAAACGAATTCGGTATAAGGTGACTTTCCGTTCCTTTGGGACGTGTTTGGGTGCTCAAAGTGCCTGAATCTTGCACATTCGCATAGAATGAAGTATTTTTCATCTCACAATACGAGCTGAAACGCCTACAGCGAGTGTGAAACTCAAATGTACGATTTCGGTATAAAGCGAATTTGCGTTCCATTGGGGCGTGTTTGGCTGCCCAAAATGCATGAATCTTGCGTATTTGCATAGAAAAAAGTGTTTTTCTTCTTATAATACGAGCTGAAACACCTACAGCCAGTGTGAAACACAATTGTACGATTTCGGTATGAAGGGAGTTTGCGTTCGAATGGGGCGGGTTTGGCTTCTCGAAATGCATGCGCCTTGCGTATTTGAATAGAATGAAGTGTTTTTCATCTTCTACGAGCGGAAACGCCTACAGCTAGTGTGAAACTCAATTGTACGTTTTCGGTATGAAGCGATTTTGCTTTCGATTAGGGCGTGTTTGGCTGCTCAAAACGCATGAATCTTGCGTATTTGTATACGATGAAGTATTTTTCGTCTCATAAGACGAGCTGGAACCCATACAGCATGCGTGAAACTCGAATAAAGGAATTCGGTATAAGGCGACGAAGCGTTCGTGTGGGACGTGTTTGGCTGCCCAAAATGCATGATTCTTGAATATTTGCATAAAATGAAGTTTTTTTCATCTTATAATACGAGCTCAAACGCGTACAGCGAGAGTGAAACGCAAATGTACGATTTCGGTATAAAGCGACTTTGCGTTTCATTGGGGCGTGTTTTGCTGCCCAAAATGCATGAATCTTGCGTATTTGTATAGAATGAAGTATTTTTCGTCTCATAATACGAGCTGGAACCCATACAGCATGCGTAAAACTCGAATAAAGGAATTCGGTATAAGGCGACTTTGCGTTCGATTCGGGCGTGTTTGGCTGCCCAAAAAGCATGAATCTTGCGTATTTGCATAGAATGAAGTGGTTTTCATTTCATAATACGAGCTTGCACGTTTACATCGAGTGTGAAACTCAAATGTACGATTTCGGTATAAAGCGACTTTGCGTTCCATTGGGGCGTGTTTGGCTGCCCAAAATGCATGAATGTTGCGTATTTGCAAAGAATAAAGTCATAGAATAAAGTTTCATCTTATAATATGAGCTGAAACACCTTCAGCAAGTGTGAAACTCGAACATACGATTTCGGTATAATAAAGCGACTTTACGTTCGATTGGGGCCATTTTGGGTACTCGAAATGCATGAATCTTCCGTGATTGCATAGAATGAAGTGCTTTTCATCTCAAAATACGAGCTGAAACTCCTACAGCGACGGTGAAACTCAAATGTACGATTTCGGTATAAAGCGACTTTGCGTTCGATTGGGGCGTGTTTGCATAGAAGAAAGTGTTTTTCTTCTTATAATACGAGCTGAAACGCCTACAGCGAGTGTGGAACTCAAGAGTACGTTTTCGGTATGACGCGACTTTGCTTTCGATTGGGACTTGTTTGGGTAGTCGAAATGCATGAATCTTCCGTATTTGCATAGAATGAAGTGTTTTTCATCTCAAAATACGAACTGAAACGCCTACAGCGAGTGTGAAACTCAAGTAAACGAATTCGGTATAAGGCGCCTTTTTGTTCGTTTGGGACGTGTTTGAGTGCTCAAAGTGCCTGAATCGTGCACATTTGCATAGAATAAAGTGTTTTTCATCTTATAATACGAGCTGAAACACCTACAGCGAGTGTGAAACTCAATTGTACGTTTTCGGTATGAAGCGACTTTGCTTTCGATTGGGGCGTGTTTGGCTACTCGAAATGCATGAGTCTTGCGTATTTGTATAGAATGAAGTCTTTTTCATTTCATAATACGAGCTGAAACGCATACAGCGAGCGTAAAACTCGAGTAAACGAATTCGGTATAAGGCGACTTTTTGTTCCTTTGGGACGTGTTTGGGTGCTTAAAATACCTGAATCTTGCATATTTGCATAGAATGAAGTATTTTTCATCTCAAAATACGAGCTGAAACGCCTACAGCGAGTGTGAAACTCAAATGTACGATTTCGGTATAAAGCGACTTTGCGTTCCATTGGGGCGTGTTTGGCTGCCCAAAATACATGAATCTTGCGTATTTGCATAGAATAAAGTATTTTTTATCTTATAATACGAACTGAAACACCTACAGCGAGTGTGAAACTCAAATGTACGTTTTCGGTATGAAGCGACTTTGCTTTCGATTGGGGCGTGTTTGGCTACTCGAAATGCGTGAATCTTGCGTATTTGCATACAATGAAGTGGTTTTCATTTCATAATACGAGCTTGAACGTTTACATCGAGTGTGAAACTCAAATGTACGATTTCGGTATAAAGCGATTTTGCTGTCGATCGGGCGTGTTTGGCTACTCGAAACGCATGAATCTTGCAAGTTTGCATAGAATGATTTTTTTTTCATCTCACAAAACGATCTGAAACGTCTACAGCGAGGGTGAAACTCAAATGTACGTTTTCGGTATGAAGCGACTTTGCGTTCCATTGGGGCGTGTTCGGCTGCCCAAAATGCATGAATCTTGCGTATTTGCATAGAATAAAGTGTTTTTCATCTTATAATACGAGCTGAAACACCTACAGCGAGTGTGAAACTCAAATGTACGATTTCGGTATAAAGCGACTTTGCGTTCCATTGGGGCGTGTTTGATTGCCCAAAATGCATGAATCTTAAGTATTTGTATAGAATGAAGTATTTTTCGTCTCATAATACGAGCTGGAACCCATACAGCATGCGTAAAACTCGCATAAAGCAATTTGGTATAAGGCGACTATGCGTTCGTGTGGGACGTGTTTGGCTGCCCAAAATGCATGAATCTTGCATATTTGCATAGAATGAAGTTTTTTTCATCTTATAATACGAGCTGAAACGCGTACAGCGAGTGTGAAACGCAAATGTACGATTTCGGTATAAAGCGACTTTGCGTTCGATTCGGGCGTGTTTGGCTGCCCAAAAAGCATGAATCTTGCGTATTTGCATAGAATGAAGTGGTTCTTATTTCATAATACGAACTTGAACGTTTACATCGAGTGTGAAACTCAAATGTACGATTTCGGTATAAAGCGACTTTGCGTTCGATTCGGGCGTGTTTCGCTGCCCAAGAAGCATGAATCTTGCGTATTTGCATAGAATGCAGTGGTTTTCATTTCATAATACGAGCTCGAACGTTTACATCCTGTGTGAAACTCAAATGGACGATTTCGGTATAAAGCGACTTTGCGTTCCATTGGGGCGTGTTTGGGTATGTTACGTCGCGGCTTTGATATTAATCGATTTATTCCCTTTTTTCGCAGGAATTTCTGAATTTAACGTTTGAGCGACTGGTAGCTGGTTATATGAGGATGCTCCGTGTTTAAATCGGAATGCGCCGGTTAGGGATCGGAGCAGTACTGGACTTTGCGTGTCATTTTTCTTCGGGTTTTATTTGTTTGTTTGACTGTCGCTCGATTGACTTACCTGATTTTTATTGATTTGGCAGGTGTTGAGCTGCCGGGCGTAGCGGGTTGAGAGTGCTAGGTGCCGATGATCAACTCTGGAGAGGACGTAAGAGACCGCGTGTCCTCATAAAGCACCGTAGAAGCGTCAGAAATGTTGCCGTCTTCCTCGGTCTGTTCGATGGCAGGTCGAATCGTGCAGTCAGCCCGATCGTCGGGTTTAGTATTAATAGAATTTGGTCGTCTTATATGTACTCGATGATTTTTCAGTGAGACGATGGACGTGATTGTCGGAACCTTCCTGACAGCAATCACGCTCTGATTAACGTTCGTATTGTCTGAAGCCACTGGTTTCGGCGTAATATGTTTAAGAACTGGATTTAGGTTAGTCGGAGCACTCGTTTTCGGTTTATACGACCCTAGTCTCAGAAAGACACATCTATTTTTCATGATGAACGTTATAAATGGTGATCAGTTCGCGTTCTATTTGTCCCATAATTGTTGAGGTTGGTAATATCGGAAAAAGATTGCTTAAATTAATATCAGATCAAATTTTTATCAGACTTGGTTAAGTCTGGTTTATATATAATCTGATTTTGGGTTAATCCTAGTGTTGTACCCCGGGTATCTAGACGCCTCGATTATTCGTGCAATCGAGTTGTGCAATAATCGAAGCGTATAAGTGGCACGCGACGAGCGCGCGGCGAGCGTCGTTGCGACATGACCGAAATTCACCGTACTGTCGAGTCAGCAATTGTCGAGTCAGCAATTAAGCAAGCGCGAGCGACTCGGTAACTAGAGCACCTGCTCGCGACTTACCGCGACGGTGACGAAACCAGAACAAATTCCAAATTCCGTTCTCGAAGAAGCGAGAATTTGGAAAGAAGTAAACCACAAACATTTACAGGAGAATAAGCTGACGTACCTGCTCTCTCAACCATATATAATGTATCGAGAGCAGGCACTCCTCAGTCTCAGTACTCCTGTCAGTACGGTTGGTTACGGTCGACGAGTACCCTTTCTCTCGAGTAAGGGCTCGTCACGGGGATACCATATCCCTAGATAAAAGTTAACAGTAAAGGTTAATAGTAACAGTAAAAAGCTACGAAGTAGGATAACTGTAATTCTACTCCAAGTGTATAATAATTGGTAAATAAACATTTTATAATTGTTTTAATAAACATTGCGTGTTTAATTCTCTTGGGTTCTAACCCTTAACTGGACAAATCCCGAATCTCACGAGCTAACGGCTCGCCCGCGAAACACAGATTAGCTACCTGAGTTTCTGCGGATATAACACTAGGTTCTTATTCTAGTTAATTAATAATTAATATTACGTCTAATCTTGTTATTCCGGTTCGATCCTTTGAGTCCCGGGAATAACGCTAGCTGAATCTAATTTTCATCAGACTCGGCTTTCGTCGAGACTGATTTTATAAGATTCACTTTACCTTATCAAATGAATCTATCTATCAGAACCGATGATTGTCAGAACTGGTTTTCAAGATTCAATCTTATTTAAATGTATGCTTATGTGTGTATATTTCTATATATATATATTTATAATACAGCAATGGGTTTGGTGGTGGGAGATTACATGAACTGATCCCAGATATATTTGTTCTCTTTTGATTTGTGTCACTGATTTACTTACTGCTTGAGAGAACTGCCTTGCAGGAATGATTTCTTAGGATGTTGTTAAACCTTTTATTAGTCGTAGCGGGTTTCGGTTTTCTTTGATATGCGACAAAAGTTTTACGCGGAGTTTACAAACGTAAGTACATTATTATTATAGTGATTATTAATATTGGTATTTGAACTTTATTTATATTAAGATAAACATGAGATAATTGCGAACGATATTTTATACAGTGAAATACCGCCTGGTCGCAGCCAGGTATCAATCGCGAATTTATTTGAAGTTAACAATTGCCGTAAGAGACTCTAAGTCTGAATTGACAATTAATTATTACAAGGGAAATACCGGATCGCGTGAGTCTTTTCAAGAGAACTCTTAGAGTCGACCGCCGGAGATGAGAGTCGTAGAAGAACTGTCTTGTCTGGATGCTGGATGGACCCGCGAGTCTCCTGAGCCTCCGCTCAGTGGTGGGGAGTCCCCTCTCTGATTCGCCCAGTCCCACTGGCCAATGCTGCGCTGCCTCTGTTGTACCGCCGTGGGGATCCATCGCTCGCAGTGGCTGCGCCGGGTGCTGAAGGGCGTGCCTGCTCACGCCCTGCTGCCTTCGTACCGTCAGCCGCGTGGGAGCCGCCTCCTGCATTGGCCGCGCTGGATGCTGGAGGGGCACCGGCTCGCAGCCTCGTTGCATCCGTGTCGTCCCTCGAGTGGGGGACGCCTTTGTCTCACGGTAGCGTGATGGCTACGAGTGGGGGCCTCCTTTGTCGCACGGTAGCCGTGCTGATGCAGCATCCCACGGGTCTGAGTCCCAACGGCAGAGAGCTTCTCGGGACCGCTTTATCGGTGGCGGTTCTCGGAGCTGTTGTCGCCGTTGCGTCCGGTCCCACGGTAGCCGTGCTAATGCAGCATCCCACGGGCTCGCTTCTTATCGGTGGCGATTCTCGGAGCTTTGTCGGAGTCGCGTCCGGTCTTTCGCTCGCTTGCCCATCCGATACATTATTAAGTACGACTTATTTATTATTAATGCTAATTATTTAGACGTCGAGGCCTGATCGATGACATGACATGATTAATGTAATGCGTAATTGTCCCCAAATCCCCAGGGTAAGTATGCGTATTTTTACGTATGAATATTCGGTTAGATTTGTTGAATAGTAGTAATAAGGACATGATTCGTTCTTTATTAATATTGGAAACGCGCCCATCCCGATATTTCGGATGGTGCGTATACTGGACTTGAAATAATAACTTATTATTGACAAACGTCATTTTAGTACTTATAAATTTGATATCTTGTTGTTATAGTTTAATGCCATCCGATTATCATTTTACTGATGATATTTGGGCGATGCGCGCATATTAAAAGGTTTCTGATACTATTATTTATTATAACATTATTTGTTTATTGTCGAAAAAAAATGTATTTATTATCATTTTGCTCCGTCAAGTGTCGTGTCTATTCGACAATCCGTCGTTGCGCGTTTTTAGAAGGTTCGAAATTGTTTGTTTATAATTTATTTATTATTAATAATGTTGATTTATTATTAATTTGAGCCGCCGAGTGTCGCTTCTCCAACGACACTCCGGCGTTGTTTGAAAGGAAAGAGAACTATTTTGAAATTATTTATTAATAATTAAATTTATTATTAATAATATTTATTTACTGTAAGTCGATTGTTTATCGCGTTCTTAGTTCTCATGACAATTTTGATCCAATTCGCGCTTTCCGTTCGCGCTAGGGAATTAATTTACGCTTTTTCCAAGGTCATGTCCCTTTTCTCAAAAAACTACTCGCAGTGTCTCAGGACTTCGTCAGAAAGGTGAAACATCGTAGGGGTTTATTATTTCTGACGATTATCCCCTTCCGATAGCGTGCTCAGATTTTGCAAAGGAGTTCGTATATGTTTTTTATTATTACCCCAAGTTTTTACCAAATTTTCCTAGATTTCGCGTGCGGCTATTCACAAAATCGCTCGCAGCGTCTCTGGACTTCGTCAGAAAGTGAAAACATAAAAGTGGTTTATTGGTCACGAGGATTTTCCCTCTCTTATAGCGTGCTCAGATTCTGCGAAAACGTTTCGCTTGTATTTTTTATTTGCATTCGAAGTTTAATATTTTCCTCGGACTTTACCTATGACGTTTATGGTTGTTTATTATTGCCGAATGTTATTTTTACGGGGGTGTTCCGGTTAGTTTTGTGTCGAGAGTATGTTTTTAAAGTCGTTTTGTTCAAAATTGTATTTTAATTATTGTTTGTTACGTTTTTGGCTACGTTATTGTTTTATTGCTGGTCAGAGCTTACGAATTTTCCTGGTGGTACGAATAGCGATTTATCTTCGCGTTTGTATGTTTTATATGCATTTCGGGGAATAGCGTCAATGTATATTATGTAACTGTAGCATGCTACAGTTCGATCTTACTTAGTTTACCATTAATAGTGCAATTGGTTATTTAATTGATAACGCGTTAGGCATGGAAACGGTGTTATTTGAATGCATGAGGGTTATTTAGAAAATTATTGTATTATCGGTTGATACGCTACTGTATACTGTCGTATATATTATGTTTATGATAATACCTATTATATTGATATTATACGACGATTCTATCGTCGTAGTATTGTGACTTATTATCTAGGTTTATGTATGTCTCGCTTCCATATTTAATATATTAGTGTTCCCGAGAATAAGGTAAATCCAAAAAAAAAATGTTGTGTGTGTGTCGGTTACTTATTCTCGTGCTGAAGTGACCCGGGACGTGACAGGTACTCGAAATGCATGAATCTTCCGTATTTGCATAGAATGAAGTGTTTTTCATCTCAAAATACGAACTGAAACGCCTACAGCGAGTGTGAAACTCAAATGTACGATATCGGTATAAAGCTACTTTGCGTTTGATTGGGGCTTGTTTGGCTGCTCAAAACGCATGAATCTTGCGTATTTGCATAGAATGAAGTATTTTTCATATCATAATACGAGCTGAAACGCCTACAGCGAGTGTGAAACTCAAATGGACGTTTTCGGTATGAAGCGACTTTGCTTTCGATTGGGGCCTGTTTGGGTACTCGAAATGCATGAATCTTCCGTATTTGCATAGAATGAAGTGTTTTTCATCTTAAAATACGAACTGAAACGCCTACAGCGAGAGTGAAACTCAAATGTACGATATCGGTATAAAGCTACTTTGCGTTTCATTGGGGCGTGTTTGGCTGCCCAAAATGCATGAATCTTGCGTATTTGCATAGAATAAAGTGTTTTTCATCTTATAATACGAGCGGAAACACCTACAGCGAGTGTGAAACTCAATGTACGTTTTCGGTATGAAGCGACTTTGCTTTTGATTGCGGCGTGTTTGGCTACTCGAAATGCATGAGTCTTGCGTATTTGAATAGAATGAAGTTTTTTTCATCTTCTACGAGCGGAAACGCCTACAGCTAGTGTGAAACTCAAATGTACGATTTCGGTATGAAGCGACTTTGCTTTCGATTGGGGCGTGTTTGGCTACTCGAAATGCATGAGTCTTGCGTATTTGAATAGAATGAAGTGTTTTTCATCTCCTACGAGCGGAAACGCCTACAGCTAGTGTGAAACTCAAATGTACGATTTCGGTATAAAGGGACTTTGCGTTCGATTCCGGCGTGTTTGGCTGCCCAAAAAGCATGAATCTTGCGTATTTGCATAGAATGAAGTATTTATCATTTCATAATACGAGCTGAAACGCCTACAGCGAGTGTGAAACTCAAATGTACGTTTTCGGTATGAAGCGACTTTGCGTTCCATTGGGGCGTGTTTGGCTGCCCAAAATGCATGAATCTTGCGTATTTGCATAGAATAAAGTGTTTTTCATCTTATAATACGAGCTGAAACGCCTACAGCGAGTGTGACACTCAAATGTACGATTTCGGTATGAAGCGACTTTGCTTTCGATTGGGGCCTGTTTGGGTACTCGAAATGCATGAATCTTCCGTATTTGCATAGAATGAAGTGTTTTTCATCTCAAAATACGAACTGAAACGCCTACAGCGAGTGTGAAACTCAAATGTACGATATCGGTATAAAGCTACTTTGCGTTCGATTGGGGCTTGTTTGGCTGCTCAAAACGCATGAATCTTGCGTATTTGTATAGTGTGAAGTCTTTTTCATTTCATAATACGAGCTGGAACGCATACAGCGACCGTAAAACTCGAGTAAACGAATTCGGTATAAGGCGACTTTTTGTTCCTTTGGGACGTGTTTGGGTGCTCAAAATGCCTGAATATTGCATATTTGCATAGAATGAAGTATTTTTCATCTACAAAATACGAGCTGAAACGCCTACAGCGAGTGTGAAACTCAAATGTACGATTTCGGTATAAAGCGACTTTGCGTTCGATTCGGGAGTGTTTGGCTGCCCAAAAAGCATGAATCTTGCGTATTTGCATAGAATGAAGTGGTTTTCATTTCATAATACGAGCTTGAACGTTTACATCGAGTGTGAAACTCAAATGTACGATTTCGGTATAAAGCGACTTTGCGTTCAATTGGGGCGTGTTTGGCTGCCCAAAATGCATGAATGTTGCGTATTTGCATAGAATAAAGTGTTTTTCATCTCAAAATACGAGCTGAAACGCCTACAGCGAGTGTGAAACTCAAATGTACGATTTCTGTATGAAGCGACTTTGCATTCGATTGGGGCCCGTTTGGGTACTCGAAATGCATGAATCTTCAGTATTTGCATAGAATGAAGTGTTTTTCATCTAAAAATACGAACTGAAATGCCTACAGCGAGTGTGAAACTCAAATGTACTATATCGGTATAAAGCTACTTTGCGTTCGATTGGGGCTTGTTTGGCTGCTCAAAACGCATGAATCTTGCGTATTTGTATAGTATGAAGTATTTTTCATTTCATAATACGAGCTGGAACGCATACAGCGAGCGTAAAACTCGAGTAAACGAATTCGGTATAAGGCGACTTTTTGTTCCTTTGGGACGTGTTTGGGTGCTCACAATGCCTGAATCTTGCATATTTGCATAGAATTAAGTATTTTTCATCTCAAAATACGAGCTGAAACGCCTACAGCGAGTGTGAAACTCAAATGTACGATTTCGGTATAAAGCTACTTTGCGTTTCATTGGGGCGTGTTTGGCTGCCCAAAATGCATGAATCTTGCGTATTTGCATAGAATGAAGTGGTTTTCATTTCATAATACGAGCTTGAACGTTTACATCGAGTGTGAAACTCAAATGTACGATTTCGGTATAAAGCGACTTTGCGTTCAATTGGGGCGTGTTTGGCTGCCCAAAATGCATGAATGTTGCGTATTTGCATAGAATAAAGTGTTTTTCATCTCAAAATACGAGCTGAAACGCCTACAGCGAGTGTGAAACTCAAATGTACGATTTCTGTATGAAGCGACTTTGCATTCGATTGGGGCCTGTTTGGGTACTCGAAATGCATGAATCTTCAGTATTTGCATAGAATGAAGTGTTTTTCATCTAAAAATACGAACTGAAATGCCTACAGCGAGTGTGAAACTCAAATGTACTATATCGGTATAAAGCTACTTTGCGTTCGATTGGGGCTTGTTTGGCTGCTCAAAACGCATGAATCTTGCGTATTTGTATAGTATGAAGTATTTTTCATTTCATAATACGAGCTGGAACGCATACAGCGAGCGTAAAACTCGAGTAAACGAATTCGGTATAAGGCGACTTTTTGTTCCTTTGGGACGTGTTTGGGTGCTCACAATGCCTGAATCTTGCATATTTGCATAGAATAAAGTGTTTTTCATCTTATAATACGAGCTGAAACGCCTACAGCGAGTGTGAAACTCAAATGTACGTTTTCGGTATGAAGCGACTTTGCTTTCGATTGGGGCCTGTTTGGGTACTCGAAATGCATGAATCTTCCGTATTTGCACAAACTGAAGATTTTTTCATCTCAAAATACGAACTGAAACGCCTACAGCGAGTGTGAAACTCAAATGTCCGATATCGGTATAAAGCTACCTTGCGTTCGATTGGGGCTTGTTTGGCTGCTCAAAACGCATGAATCTTGCGTATTTGTATAGAATGAAGTCTTTTCATTTCATAATACCAGCTGGAACGCATACAGCGAGCGTAAAACTCGAGTAAACGAATTCGGTATAAGGCGACTTTTTGTTCCTTTGGGACGTGTTTGGGTGCTCACAATGCCTGAATCTTGCATATTTGCATAGAATGAAGTATTTTTCATCTCAAAATACGAGCTGAAACGCCTACAGCGAGTGTGAAACTCGAATGTACGATTTCGGTATAAAGCGACTTTGCGTTCCATTGGGGCGTGTTTGGCTGCCCAAAATGGATGAATCTTGAGTATTTGCATAGAATAAAGTGTTTTTCATCTTATAATACGAGCTGAAACACCTACAGCGAGTGTGAAACTCAATTGTACGTTTTCGGTATGAAGCGATTTTGCTTTCGATATAGGCGTGATTGGCTGCTCAAAACGCATCAATCTTGCGTATTTGTATAGGATGAAGTATTTTTCGTCTCATAATACGAGCTGGAACCCATACAGCATGCGTAAAACTCGAATAAAGGAATTCGGTATAAGGCGACTAGGCGTTCGTGTGGGACGTGTTTGGCTGCCCAAATCGCATGAATCTTGCATATTTGCATAGAATGAAGTTTTTTTCATCTTATGATACGAGCTGAAACGCGTACAGCGAGTGTGAAACTCAAATGTACGATTTCGGTATAAAGCGACTTTCCGTTCGATTCGGGCGTGTTTGGCTGCCCAAAACCATGAATCTTGCGTATTTCCATAGAATGAAGTGGTTTTCATTTTATAGTACGAGCTTGAACGTTTACATCGAGTGTGAAACTCAAATGTACGATTTCGGTATAAAGCGAGTTAGCGTTCCATTGGGGCGTGTTTGGCTGCCCAAAATGGATAAATCTTGCGTATTTGAATAGAATAAAGTGTTTTTTATCTTATAATAACGAGCTGAAACACCTACAGCGAGTGTGAAACTCAATTGTACGTTTTCGGTGTGAAGCGATTTTGCATTCGATTGAGGCGTGTTTGGCTGCTCAAAACGCATCAATCTTGCGTATTTGTATACGATGAAGTATTTTTCGTCTCATAATACGAGCTGGAACCCATACAGCATGCGTAAAACTCGAATAAAGGAATTCGGTATAAGGCGACTATGCGTTCGTGTGGGGCGCGTTTGGCTGCCCAAAATGCATGAATGTTGCATATTTGCATAGAATAAAGTTTTTTTCATCTCAAAATACGAGCTGAAACGCCTAAAGCGAGTGTGAAACTCAAATGTACGATTTCGGTATGAAGCGACTTTGCATTCGATTGGGGCCTGTTTGGGTACTCGAAATGCATGAATGTTCCGTATTTGCATAGAATAAAGTGTTTTTCATCTAAAAATACGAACTGAAACGCCTACAGCGAGTGTGAAACTCAAATGTACGATATCGGTATAAAGCTACTTTGCGTTCGATTGGGGCTTGTTTGGCTGCTCAAAACGCATGATTCTTGCGTATTTGTATAGTATGAAGTATTTTTCATTTCATAATACGAGCTGGAACGCATACAGCGAGCGTAAAACTCGAGTAAACGAATTCGGTATAAGGCGACTTTTTGTTCCTTTGGGACGTGTTTGGGTGCTCACAATGCCTGAATCTTGCATATTTGCATAGAATGAAGTTTTTTTCATCTTATAATACGAGCTGAAACGCGTACAGCGAGAGTGAAACTCAAATGCACGATTTCGGTATAAAGCGACTTTGCGTTCCATTGGGGCGTGTTTGGCTGCCCAAAATGCATGAATCTTGCGTATTTGCATAGAATGAAGTCTTTTTCATCTTATAATACGAGCTGAAACACCTACAGTGAGTGGGAAACTCAATTGTACGTTTTCGGTATGAAGCGACTTTGCTTTCGATTGGGGCGTGTTTGGCTACTCGAAATGCATGAGTCTTGCGTATTTGAATAGAATGAAGTGTTTTTCATCTTCTACGAGCGGAAACGTCTACAGCTAATGTGAAACTTAAATGTACGATTTCGGTATGAAGGGACTTTGCTTTCGAATGGGGCGGGTTTGGCTTCTCGAAATGCATGAGTCTTGCGTATTTGAATAGAATTAAGTGTTTTTCATCTTCTACGAGCGGAAACGCCTACAGCTAGTGTGAAACTCAATTGTACGTTTTCGGTATGAAGCGATTTTGCTTTCGATTAGGGCGTGTTTGGCTGCTCAAAACGCATGAATCGTGCGTATTTTTATAGAATGAAGTATTTGTCGTCTCATAATACGAGCTGGAACTCATACAGCATGCGTAAAACTCGAATAAAGGAATTCGGTGTAAGGCGACTAAGCGTTCGTGTGGGACGTGTTTGGCTACCCAAAATGCATGAATCTTGAATATTTGCATAGAATGAAGTTTTTTTCATCTTATAATACGAGCTGAAACGCGTACAGCGAGAGTGAAACTCAAATGTACGATTTCGGTATAAAGCGACTTTGCGTTCCATTGGGGCGTGTTTGGCTGCCCAAAATGCATGAATCTTGCGTATTTGTATATAATGAAGTATTTTTCGTCTCATAATACGAGCTGGAACCCATACAGCATGCGTAAAACTCGAATAAAGGAATTCGGTATAAGGCGACTATGCGTTCGTGTGGGACGTGTTTGGCTGCCCAAAATGCATGAATCTTGCGTATTTGCATAGAATGAAGTTTTTTTCATCTTATAATACGAGCTGAAACACCTACAGTGAGTGGGAAACTCAATTGTACGTTTTCGGTATGAAGCGACTTTGCTTTCGATTGGGGCGTGTTTGGCTACTCGAAATGCATGAGTCTTGCGTATTTGAATAGAATGAAGTGTTTTTCATCTTCTACGAGCGGAAACGTCTACAGCTACTGTGAAACTTAAATGTACGATTTCGGTATGAAGGGACTTTGCTTTCGAATGGGGCGGGTTTGGCTTCTCGAAATGCATGAGTCTTGCGTATTTGAATAGAATGAAGTGTTTTTGATCTTCTACGAGCGGAAACGCCTACAGCTAGTGTGAAACTCAATTGTACGTTTTCGGTATGAAGCGATTTTGCTTTCGATTAGGGCGTGTTTGGCTGCTCAAAACGCATGAATCTTGCGTATTTGTATAGAATGAAGTATTTGTCGTCTCATAATACGAGCTGGAACTCATACAGCATGCGTAAAACTCGAATAAAGGAATTCGGTATAAGGCGACTAAGCGTTCGTGTGGGACGTGTTTGGCTGCCCAAAATGCATGAATCTTGCATATTTGCATTTCTATGGCATTCTTTCTTTGCATTTCTATTTCATTCTTGAAGTTTATTCCATCTTATGATACGAGCTGAAACGCGTACAGCGAGTGTGAAACTCAAATGTACGTTTTCGGTATGAAGCGATTTTGCTTTCGATTGAGGCGTGTTTGGCTGCTCAAAACGCATCAATCTTGCGTATTTGTATACGATGAAGTATTTTTCGTCTCATAATACGAGCTGGAACCCATACAGCATGCGTAAAACTCGAATAAAGGAATTCGGTATAAGGCGACTATGCGTTCGTGTGGGACGTGTTTGGGTGCCCAAAATGCATGAATCTTGCATATTTGCATAGAATGAAGTTTTTTTCATCTTATAATATGACCTGAAACGCGTACAGCGAGTGTGAAACTCAAATGTACGATTTCGGTATAAAGCGACTTTGCGTTCGATTCGGGAGTGTTTGGCTGCCCAAAAAGCATGAATCTTGCGTATTTGCATAGAATGAAGTGGTTTTCATTTCATAATACGAGCTCGAACGTTTACATCGAGTGTGAAACTCAAATGTACGATTTCTGTATGAAGCGACTTTGCATTCGATTGGGGCCTGTTTGGGTACTCGAAATGCATGAATCTTCAGTATTTGCATAGAATGAAGTGTTTTTCATCTAAAAATACGAACTGAAATGCCTACAGCGAGTGTGAAACTCAAATGTACGATATCGGTATAAAGCTACTTTGCGTTCGATTGGGGCTTGTTTGGCTGCTCAAAACGCATGAATCTTGCGTATTTGTATAGTATGAAGTATTTTTCATTTCATAATACGAGCTGGAACGCATACAGCGAGCGTAAAACTCGAGTAAACGAATTCGGTATAAGGCGACTTTTTGTGCCTTTGGGACGTGTTTGGGTGCTCACAATGCCTGAATCTTGCATATTTGCATAGAATGAAGTATTTTTCATCTCAAAATACGAGCTGAAACGCCTACAGCGAGTGTGAAACTCAAATGTACGATTTCGGTATAAAGCGACTTTGCGTTCCATTGGGGCGTGTTTGGCTGCCCAAAATGCATGAATCTTGCGTATTTGCATAGAATGAAGTCTTTTTCATCTTATAATACGAGCTGAAACACCTACAGTGAGTGGGAAACTCAATTGTACGTTTTCGGTATGAAGCGACTTTGCTTTCGATTGGGGCGTGTTTGGCTACTCGAAATGCGTGAGTCTTGCGTATTTGAATAGAATGAAGTGTTTTTCATCTTCTACGAGCGGAAACGTCTACAGCTAATGTGAAACTTAAATGTACGATTTCGGTATGAAGGGACTTTGCTTTCGAATGGGGCGGGTTTGGCTTCTCGAAATGCATGAGTCTTGCGTATTTGAATAGAATGAAGTGTTTTTCATCTTCTACGAGCGGAAACGCCTACAGGTAGTGTGAAACTCAATTGTACGTTTTCGGTATGAAGCGATTTTGCTTTCGATTAGGACGCGTTTAGCTGCTCAAAACGCATGAATCTTGCGTATTTGTATAGCATGAAGTATTTGTCGTCTCATAATACGAGCTGGAACTCATACAGCATGCGTAAAACTCGAATAAAGGAATTCGGTATAAGGCGACTAAGCGTTCGTGTGGGACGTGTTTGGCTACCCAAAATGCATGAATCTTGAATATTTGCATAGAATGAGGTTTTTTTCATCTTATAATACGAGCTGAAACGCGTACAGCGAGAGTGAAACTCAAATGTACGATTTCGGTATAAAGCGACTTTGCGTTCCATTGGGGAGTGTTTGGCTGCCCAAAGTGCATGAATCTTGCGTATTTGCATAGAATGATGTGTTTTTCATCTTATAATACGAGCTGAAACACCTACAGCGAGTGTGAAACTCAAATCTACGATTTCGGTATAAAGCGACTTTGCGTTCCATAAGGGCGTGTTTGGCTGCCCAAAATGCATGAATCTTGCGTATTTGTATATAATGAAGTATTTTTCGTCTCATAATACGAGCTGGAACCCATACAGCATGCGTAAAACTCGAATAAAGGAATTCGGTATAAGGCGACTATGCGTTCGTGTGGGACGTGTTTGGCTGCCCAAAATGCATGAATCTTGCGTATTTGCATAGAATGAAGTTTTTTTCATCTTATAATACGAGCTGAAACACCTACAGTGAGAGGGAAACTCAATTGTACGTTTTCGGTATGAAGCGACTTTGCTTTCGATTGGGGCGTGTTTGGCTACTCGAAATGCATGAGTCTTGCGTATTTGAATAGAATGAAGTGTTTTTCATCTTCTACGAGCGGAAACGTCTACAGCTACTGTAAAACTTAAATGTACGATTTCGGTATGAAGGGACTTTGCTTTCGAATGGGGCGGGTTTGGCTTCTCGAAATGCATGAGTCTTGCGTATTTGAATAGAATGAAGTGTTTTTGATCTTCTACGAGCGGAAACGCCTACAGCTAGTGTGAAACTCAATTGTACGTTTTCGGTATGAAGCGATTTTGCTTTCGATTAGGGCGTGTTTGGCTGCTCAAAACGCATGAATCTTGCGTATTTGTATAGAATGAAGTATTTGTCGTCTCATAATACGAGCTGGAACTCATACAGCATGCGTAAAACTCGAATAAAGGAATTCGGTATAAGGCGACTAAGCGTTCGTGTGGGACGTGTTTGGCTACCCAAAATGCATGAATCTTGCATATTTGCATCTCTATGGCATTCTTTCTTTGCATTTCTATTTCATTCTTGAAGTTTTTTCCATCTTATGATACGAGCTGAAACGCGTACAGCGAGTGTGAAACTCAAATCTACGATTTCGGTATAAAGCGACTTTCCGTTCGATTCGGGCGTGTTTGGCTGCCCAAAACCATGACTCTTGCGTATTTGTATATAATGAAGTATTTTTCGTCTCATAATACGAGCTGGAACCCATACAGCATGCGTAAAACTCGAATAAAGGAATTCGGTATAAGGCGACTATGCGTTCGTGTGGGACGTGTTTGGCTGCCCAAAATGCATGAATCTTGCATATTTGCATTTCTATGGCATTCTTTCTTTGCATTTCTATTTCATTCTTGAAGTTTTTTCCATCTTATGATACGAGCTGAAACGCGTACAGCGAGTGTGAAACTCAAATGTACGTTTTCGGTATGAAGCGATTTTGCTTTCGATTGAGGCGTGTTTGGCTGCTCAAAACGCATCAATCTTGCGTATTTGTATACGATGAAGTATTTTTCGTCTCATAATACGAGCTGGAACCCATACAGCATGCGTAAAACTCGAATAAAGGAATTCGGTATAAGGCGACTATGCGTTCGTGTGGGACGTGTTTGGGTGCCCAAAATGCATGAATCTTGCATATTTGCATAGAATGAAGTTTTTTTCATCTTATAATATGACCTGAAACGCGTACAGCGAGTGTGAAACTCAAATGTACGATTTCGGTATGAAGCGACTTTGCATTCGATTGGGGCCTGTTTGGGTACTCGAAATGCATGAATGTTCCGTATTTGCATAGAATAAAGTGTTTTTCATCTAAAAATACGAACTGAAACGCCTACAGCGAGTGTGAAACTCAAATGTACGATATCGGTATAAAGCTACTTTGCGTTCGATTGGGGCTTGTTTGGCTGCTCAAAACGCATGATTCTTGCGTATTTGTATAGTATGAAGTATTTTTCATTTCATAATACGAGCTGGAACGCATACAGCGAGCGTAAAACTCGAGTAAACGAATTCGGTATAAGGCGACTTTTTGTTCCTTTGGGACGTGTTTGGGTGCTCACAATGCCTGAATCTTGCATATTTGCATAGAATGAAGTTTTTTTCATCTTATAATACGAGCTGAAACGCGTACAGCGAGAGTGAAACTCAAATGCACGATTTCGGTATAAAGCGACTTTGCGTTCCATTAGGGCGTGTTTGGCTGCCCAAAATGCATGAATCTTGCGTATTTGCATAGAATGAAGTCTTTTTCATCTTATAATACGAGCTGAAACACCTACAGTGAGTGGGAAACTCAATTGTACGTTTTCGGTATGAAGCGACTTTGCTTTCGATTGGGGCGTGTTTGGCTACTCGAAATGCATGAGTCTTGCGTATTTGAATAGAATGAAGTGTTTTTCATCTTCTACGAGCGGAAACGTCTACAGCTAATGTGAAACTTAAATGTACGATTTCGGTATGAAGGGACTTTGCTTTCGAATGGGGCGGGTTTGGCTTCTCGAAATGCATGAGTCTTGCGTATTTGAATAGAATGAAGTGTTTTTCATCTTCTACGAGCGGAAACGCCTACAGCTAGTGTGAAACTCAATTGTACGTTTTCGGTATGAAGCGATTTTGCTTTCGATCAGGGCGTGTTTGGCTGCTCAAAACGCATGAATCGTGCGTATTTTTATAGAATGAAGTATTTGTCGTCTCATAATAGGAGCTGGAACTCATACAGCATGCGTAAAACTCGAATAAAGGAATTCGGTATAAGGCGACTAAGCGTTCGTGTGGGACGTGTTTGGCTACCCAAAATGCATGAATCTTGAATATTTGCATAGAATGAAGTTTTTTTCATCTTATAATACGAGCTGAAACGCGTACAGCGAGAGTGAAACTCAAATGTACGATTTCGGTATAAAGCGACTTTGCGTTCCATTGGGGAGTGTTTGGCTGCCCAAAGTGCATGAATCTTGCGTATTTGCATAGAATGATGTGTTTTTCATCTTATAATACGAGCTGAAACACCTACAGCGAGTGTGAAACTCAAATCTACGATTTCGGTATAAAGCGACTTTGCGTTCCATTAGGGCGTGTTTGGCTGCCCAAAATGCATGAATCTTGCGTATTTGTATATAATGAAGTATTTTTCGTCTCATAATACGAGCTGGAACCCATACAGCATGCGTAAAACTCGAATAAAGGAATTCGGTATAAGGCGACTATGCGTTCGTGTGGGACGTGTTTGGCTGCCCAAAATGCATGAATCTTGCGTATTTGCATAGAATGAAGTTTTTTTCATCTTATAATACGAGCTGAAACACCTACAGTGAGTGGGAAACTCAATTGTACGTTTTCGGTATGAAGCGACTTTGCTTTCGATTGGGGCGTGTTTGGCTACTCGAAATGCATGAGTCTTGCGTATTTGAATAGAATGAAGTGTTTTTCATCTTCTACGAGCGGAAACGTCTACAGCTACTGTGAAACTTAAATGTACGATTTCGGTATGAAGGGACTTTGCTTTCGAATGGGGCGGGTTTGGCTTCTCGAAATGCATGAGTCTTGCGTATTTGAATAGAATGAAGTGTTTTTGATCTTCTACGAGCGGAAACGCCTACAGCTAGTGTGAAACTCAATTGTACGTTTTCGGTATGAAGCGATTTTGCTTTCGATTAGGGCGTGTTTGGCTGCTCAAAACGCATGAATCTTGCGTATTTGTATAGAATGAAGTATTTGTCGTCTCATAATACGAGCTGGAACTCATACAGCATGCGTAAAACTCGAATAAAGGAATTCGGTATAAGGCGACTAAGCGTTCGTGTGGGACGTGTTTGGCTGCCCAAAATGCATGAATCTTGCATATTTGCATTTCTATGGCATTCTTTCTTTGCATTTCTATTTCATTCTTGAAGTTTATTCCATCTTATGATACAAGCTGAAACGCGTACAGCGAGTGTGAAACTCAAATGTACGTTTTCGGTATGAAGCGATTTTGCTTTCGATTGAGGCGTGTTTGGCTGCTCAAAACGCATCAATCTTGCGTATTTGTATACGATGAAGTATTTTTCGTCTCATAATACGAGCTGGAACCCATACAGCATGCGTAAAACTCGAATAAAGGAATTCGGTATAAGGCGACTATGCGTTCGTGTGGGACGTGTTTGGGTGCCCAAAATGCATGAATCTTGCATATTTGCATAGAATGAAGTTTTTTTCATCTTATAATATGACCTGAAACGCGTACAGCGAGTGTGAAACTCAAATGTACGATTTCGGTATAAAGCGACTTTGCGTTCGATTCGGGAGTGTTTGGCTGCCCAAAAAGCATGAATCTTGCGTATTTGCATAGAATGAAGTGGTTTTCATTTCATAATACGAGCTTGAACGTTTACATCGAGTGTGAAACTCAAATGTACGATTTCTGTATGAAGCGACTTTGCATTCGATTGGGGCCTGTTTGGGTACTCGAAATGCATGAATCTTCAGTATTTGCATAGAATGAAGTGTTTTTCATCTAAAAATACGAACTGAAATGCCTACAGCGAGTGTGAAACTCATATGTACGATATCGGTATAAAGCTACTTTGCGTTCGATTGGGGCTTGTTTGGCTGCTCAAAACGCATGAATCTTGCGTATTTGTATAGTATGAAGTATTTTTCATTTCATAATACGAGCTGGAACGCATACAGCGAGCGTAAAACTCGAGTAAACGAATTCGGTATAAGGCGACTTTTTGTTCCTTTGGGACGTGTTTGGGTGCTCACAATGCCTGAATCTTGCATATTTGCATAGAATGAAGTATTTTTCATCTCAAAATACGAGCTGAAACACCTACAGCGAGTGTGAAACTCAAATCTACGATTTCGGTATAAAGCGACTTTGCGTTCCATTAGGGCGTGTTTGGCTGCCCAAAATGCATGAATCTTGCGTATTTGTATATAATGAAGTATTTTTCGTCTCATAATACGAGCTGGAACCCATACAGCATGCGTAAAACTCGAATAAAGGAATTCGGTATAAGGCGACTATGCGTTCGTGTGGGACGTGTTTGGCTGCCCAAAATGCATGAATCTTGCGTATTTGCATAGAATGAAGTTTTTTTCATCTTATAATACGAGCTGAAACACCTACAGTGAGTGGGAAACTCAATTGTACGTTTTCGGTATGAAGCGACTTTGCTTTCGATTGGGGCGTGTTTGGCTACTCGAAATGCATGAGTCTTGCGTATTTGAATAGAATGAAGTGTTTTTCATCTTCTACGAGCGGAAACGTCTACAGCTACTGTGAAACTTAAATGTACGATTTCGGTATGAAGGGACTTTGCTTTCGAATGGGGCGGGTTTGGCTTCTCGAAATGCATGAGTCTTGCGTATTTGAATAGAATGAAGTGTTTTTGATCTTCTACGAGCGGAAACGCCTACAGCTAGTGTGAAACTCAATTGTACGTTTTCGGTATGAAGCGATTTTGCTTTCGATTAGGGCGTGTTTGGCTGCTCAAAACGCATGAATCTTGCGTATTTGTATAGAATGAAGTATTTGTCGTCTCATAATACGAGCTGGAACTCATACAGCATGCGTAAAACTCGAATAAAGGAATTCGGTATAAGGCGACTAAGCGTTCGTGTGGGACGTGTTTGGCTGCCCAAAATGCATGAATCTTGCATATTTGCATTTCTATGGCATTCTTTCTTTGCATTTCTATTTCATTCTTGAAGTTTATTCCATCTTATGATACGAGCTGAAACGCGTACAGCGAGTGTGAAACTCAAATGTACGTTTTCGGTATGAAGCGATTTTGCTTTCGATTGAGGCGTGTTTGGCTGCTCAAAACGCATCAATCTTGCGTATTTGTATACGATGAAGTATTTTTCGTCTCATAATACGAGCTGGAACCCATACAGCATGCGTAAAACTCGAATAAAGGAATTCGGTATAAGGCGACTATGCGTTCGTGTGGGACGTGTTTGGGTGCCCAAAATGCATGAATCTTGCATATTTGCATAGAATGAAGTTTTTTTCATCTTATAATATGACCTGAAACGCGTACAGCGAGTGTGAAACTCAAATGTACGATTTCGGTATAAAGCGACTTTGCGTTCGATTCGGGAGTGTTTGGCTGCCCAAAAAGCATGAATCTTGCGTATTTGCATAGAATGAAGTGGTTTTCATTTCATAATACGAGCTTGAACGTTTACATCGAGTGTGAAACTCAAATGTACGATTTCTGTATGAAGCGACTTTGCATTCGATTGGGGCCTGTTTGGGTACTCGAAATGCATGAATCTTCAGTATTTGCATAGAATGAAGTGTTTTTCATCTAAAAATACGAACTGAAATGCCTACAGCGAGTGTGAAACTCAAATGTACGATATCGGTATAAAGCTACTTTGCGTTCGATTGGGGCTTGTTTGGCTGCTCAAAACGCATGAATCTTGCGTATTTGTATAGTATGAAGTATTTTTCATTTCATAATACGAGCTGGAACGCATACAGCGAGCGTAAAACTCGAGTAAACGAATTCGGTATAAGGCGACTTTTTGTTCCTTTGGGACGTGTTTGGGTGCTCACAATGCCTGAATCTTGCATATTTGCATAGAATGAAGTATTTTTCATCTCAAAATACGAGCTGAAACGCCTACAGCGAGTGTGAAACTCAAATGTACGATTTCGGTATAAAGCGACTTTGCGTTCCATTGGGGCGTGTTTGGCTGCCCAAAATGCATGAATCTTGCGTATTTGCATAGAATGAAGTCTTTTTCATCTTATAATACGAGCTGAAACACCTACAGTGAGTGGGAAACTCAATTGTACGTTTTCGGTATGAAGCGACTTTGCTTTCGATTGGGGCGTGTTTGGCTACTCGAAATGCGTGAGTCTTGCGTATTTGAATAGAATGAAGTGTTTTTCATCTTCTACGAGCGGAAACGTCTACAGCTAATGTGAAACTTAAATGTACGATTTCGGTATGAAGGGACTTTGCTTTCGAATGGGGCGGGTTTGGCTTCTCGAAATGCATGAGTCTTGCGTATTTGAATAGAATGAAGTGTTTTTCATCTTCTACGAGCGGAAACGCCTACAGGTAGTGTGAAACTCAATTGTACGTTTTCGGTATGAAGCGATTTTGCTTTCGATTAGGACGCGTTTAGCTGCTCAAAACGCATGAATCTTGCGTATTTGTATAGAATGAAGTATTTGTCGTCTCATAATACGAGCTGGAACTCATACAGCATGCGTAAAACTCGAATAAAGGAATTCGGTATAAGGCGACTAAGCGTTCGTGTGGGACGTGTTTGGCTACCCAAAATGCATGAATCTTGAATATTTGCATAGAATGAGGTTTTTTTCATCTTATAATACGAGCTGAAACGCGTACAGCGAGAGTGAAACTCAAATGTACGATTTCGGTATAAAGCGACTTTGCGTTCCATTGGGGAGTGTTTGGCTGCCCAAAGTGCATGAATCTTGCGTATTTGCATAGAATGATGTGTTTTTCATCTTATAATACGAGCTGAAACACCTACAGCGAGTGTGAAACTCAAATCTACGATTTCGGTATAAAGCGACTTTGCGTTCCATAAGGGCGTGTTTGGCTGCCCAAAATGCATGAATCTTGCGTATTTGTATATAATGAAGTATTTTTCGTCTCATAATACGAGCTGGAACCCATACAGCATGCGTAAAACTCGAATAAAGGAATTCGGTATAAGGCGACTATGCGTTCGTGTGGGACGTGTTTGGCTGCCCAAAATGCATGAATCTTGCGTATTTGCATAGAATGAAGTTTTTTTCATCTTATAATACGAGCTGAAACACCTACAGTGAGAGGGAAACTCAATTGTACGTTTTCGGTATGAAGCGACTTTGCTTTCGATTGGGGCGTGTTTGGCTACTCGAAATGCATGAGTCTTGCGTATTTGAATAGAATGAAGTGTTTTTCATCTTCTACGAGCGGAAACGTCTACAGCTACTGTAAAACTTAAATGTACGATTTCGGTATGAAGGGACTTTGCTTTCGAATGGGGCGGGTTTGGCTTCTCGAAATGCATGAGTCTTGCGTATTTGAATAGAATGAAGTGTTTTTGATCTTCTACGAGCGGAAACGCCTACAGCTAGTGTGAAACTCAATTGTACGTTTTCGGTATGAAGCGATTTTGCTTTCGATTAGGGCGTGTTTGGCTGCTCAAAACGCATGAATCTTGCGTATTTGTATAGAATGAAGTATTTGTCGTCTCATAATACGAGCTGGAACTCATACAGCATGCGTAAAACTCGAATAAAGGAATTCGGTATAAGGCGACTAAGCGTTCGTGTGGGACGTGTTTGGCTACCCAAAATGCATGAATCTTGCATATTTTCATCTCTATGGCATTCTTTCTTTGCATTTCTATTTCATTCTTGAAGTTTTTTCCATCTTATGATACGAGCTGAAACGCGTACAGCGAGTGTGAAACTCAAATCTACGATTTCGGTATAAAGCGACTTTCCGTTCGATTCGGGCGTGTTTGGCTGCCCAAAACCATGACTCTTGCGTATTTGTATATAATGAAGTATTTTTCGTCTCATAATACGAGCTGGAACCCATACAGCATGCGTAAAACTCGAATAAAGGAATTCGGTATAAGGCGACTATGCGTTCGTGTGGGACGTGTTTGGCTGCCCAAAATGCATGAATCTTGCATATTTGCATTTCTATGGCATTCTTTCTTTGCATTTCTATTTCATTCTTGAAGTTTTTTCCATCTTATGATACGAGCTGAAACGCGTACAGCGAGTGTGAAACTCAAATGTACGTTTTCGGTATGAAGCGATTTTGCTTTCGATTGAGGCGTGTTTGGCTGCTCAAAACGCATCAATCTTGCGTATTTGTATACGATGAAGTATTTTTCGTCTCATAATACGAGCTGGAACCCATACAGCATGCGTAAAACTCGAATAAAGGAATTCGGTATAAGGCGACTATGCGTTCGTGTGGGACGTGTTTGGGTGCCCAAAATGCATGAATCTTGCATATTTGCATAGAATGAAGTTTTTTTCATCTTATAATATGACCTGAAACGCGTACAGCGAGTGTGAAACTCAAATGTACGATTTCGGTATGAAGCGACTTTGCATTCGATTGGGGCCTGTTTGGGTACTCGAAATGCATGAATGTTCCGTATTTGCATAGAATAAAGTGTTTTTCATCTAAAAATACGAACTGAAACGCCTACAGCGAGTGTGAAACTCAAATGTACGATATCGGTATAAAGCTACTTTGCGTTCGATTGGGGCTTGTTTGGCTGCTCAAAACGCATGATTCTTGCGTATTTGTATAGTATGAAGTATTTTTCATTTCATAATACGAGCTGGAACGCATACAGCGAGCGTAAAACTCGAGTAAACGAATTCGGTATAAGGCGACTTTTTGTTCCTTTGGGACGTGTTTGGGTGCTCACAATGCCTGAATCTTGCATATTTGCATAGAATGAAGTTTTTTTCATCTTATAATACGAGCTGAAACGCGTACAGCGAGAGTGAAACTCAAATGCACGATTTCGGTATAAAGCGACTTTGCGTTCCATTGGGGCGTGTTTGGCTGCCCAAAATGCATGAATCTTGCGTATTTGCATAGAATGAAGTCTTTTTCATCTTATAATACGAGCTGAAACACCTACAGTGAGTGGGAAACTCAATTGTACGTTTTCGGTATGAAGCGACTTTGCTTTCGATTGGGGCGTGTTTGGCTACTCGAAATGCATGAGTCTTGCGTATTTGAATAGAATGAAGTGTTTTTCATCTTCTACGAGCGGAAACGTCTACAGCTAATGTGAAACTTAAATGTACGATTTCGGTATGAAGGGACTTTGCTTTCGAATGGGGCGGGTTTGGCTTCTCGAAATGCATGCGTCTTGCGTATTTGAATAGAATGAAGTGTTTTTCATCTTCTACGAGCGGAAACGCCTACAGCTAGTGTGAAACTCAATTGTACGTTTTCGGTATGAAGCGATTTTGCTTTCGATTAGGGCGTGTTTGGCTGCTCAAAACGCATGAATCGTGCGTATTTTTATAGAATGAAGTATTTGTCGTCTCATAATAGGAGCTGGAACTCATACAGCATGCGTAAAACTCGAATAAAGGAATTCGGTATAAGGCGACTAAGCGTTCGTGTGGGTCGTGTTTGGCTACCCAAAATGCATGAATCTTGAATATTTGCATAGAATGAAGTTTTTTTCATCTTATAATACGAGCTGAAACGCGTACAGCGAGAGTGAAACTCAAATGTACGATTTCGGTATAAAGCGACTTTGCGTTCCATTGGGGAGTGTTTGGCTGCCCAAAGTGCATGAATCTTGCGTATTTGCATAGAATGATGTGTTTTTCATCTTATAATACGAGCTGAAACACCTACAGCGAGTGTGAAACTCAAATCTACGATTTCGGTATAAAGCGACTTTGCGTTCCATTAGGGCGTGTTTGGCTGCCCAAAATGCATGAATCTTGCGTATTTGTATATAATGAAGTATTTTTCGTCTCATAATACGAGCTGGAACCCATACAGCATGCGTAAAACTCGAATAAAGGAATTCGGTATAAGGCGACTATGCGTTCGTGTGGGACGTGTTTGGCTGCCCAAAATGCATGAATCTTGCGTATTTGCATAGAATGAAGTTTTTTTCATCTTATAATACGAGCTGAAACACCTACAGTGAGTGGGAAACTCAATTGTACGTTTTCGGTATGAAGCGACTTTGCTTTCGATTGGGGCGTGTTTGGCTACTCGAAATGCATGAGTCTTGCGTATTTGAATAGAATGAAGTGTTTTTCATCTTCTACGAGCGGAAACGTCTACAGCTACTGTAAAACTTAAATGTACGATTTCGGTATGAAGGGACTTTGCTTTCGAATGGGGCGGGTTTGGCTTCTCGAAATGCATGAGTCTTGCGTATTTGAATAGAATGAAGTGTTTTTGATCTTCTACGAGCGGAAACGCCTACAGCTAGTGTGAAACTCAATTGTACGTTTTCGGTATGAAGCGATTTTGCTTTCGATTAGGGCGTGTTTGGCTGCTCAAAACGCATGAATCTTGCGTATTTGTATAGAATGAAGTATTTGTCGTCTCATAATACAAGCTGGCACTCATACAGCATGCGTAAAACTCGAATAAAGGAATTCGGTATAAGGCGACTAAGCGTTCGTGTGGGACGTGTTTGGCTACCCAAAATGCATGAATCTTGCATATTTGCATCTCTATGGCATTCTTTCTTTGCATTTCTATTTCATTCTTGAAGTTTTTTCCATCTTATGATACGAGCTGAAACGCGTACAGCGAGTGTGAAACTCAAATCTACGATTTCGGTATAAAGCGACTTTCCGTTCGATTCGGGCGTGTTTGGCTGCCCAAAACCATGACTCTTGCGTATTTGTATATAATGAAGTATTTTTCGTCTCATAATACGAGCTGGAACCCATACAGCATGCGTAAAACTCGAATAAAGGAATTCGGTATAAGGCGACTATGCGTTCGTGTGGGACGTGTTTGGCTGCCCAAAATGCATGAATCTTGCATATTTGCATTTCTATGGCATTCTTTCTTTGCATTTCTATTTCATTCTTGAAGTTTTTTCCATCTTATGATACGAGCTGAAACGCGTACAGCGAGTGTGAAACTCAAATGTACGTTTTCGGTATGAAGCGATTTTGCTTTCGATTGAGGCGTGTTTGGCTGCTCAAAACGCATCAATCTTGCGTATTTGTATACGATGAAGTATTTTTCGTCTCATAATACGAGCTGGAACCCATACAGCATGCGTAAAACTCGAATAAAGGAATTCGGTATAAGGCGACTATGCGTTCGTGTGGGACGTGTTTGGGTGCCCAAAATGCATGAATCTTGCATATTTGCATAGAATGAAGTTTTTTTCATCTTATAATATGACCTGAAACGCGTACAGCGAGTGTGAAACTCAAATGTACGATTTCGGTATGAAGCGACTTTGCATTCGATTGGGGCCTGTTTGGGTACTCGAAATGCATGAATGTTCCGTATTTGCATAGAATAAAGTGTTTTTCATCTAAAAATACGAACTGAAACGCCTACAGCGAGTGTGAAACTCAAATGTACGATTTCGGTATAAAGCGACTTTGCGTTCCATTGGGGCGTGTTTGGCTGCCCAAAATGCATGAATCTTGCGTATTTGCATAGAATGAAGTCTTTTTCATCTTATAATACGAGCTGAAACACCTACAGTGAGTGGGAAACTCAATTGTACGTTTTCGGTATGAAGCGACTTTGCTTTCGATTGGGGCGTGTTTGGCTACTCGAAATGCATGAGTCTTGCGTATTTGAATAGAATGAAGTGTTTTTCATCTTCTACGAGCGGAAACGTCTACAGCTAATGTGAAACTTAAATGTACGATTTCGGTATGAAGGGACTTTGCTTTCGAATGGGGCGGGTTTGGCTTCTCGAAATGCATGAGTCTTGCGTATTTGAATAGAATGAAGTGTTTTTCATCTTCTACGAGCGGAAACGCCTACAGCTAGTGTGAAACTCAATTGTACGTTTTCGGTATGAAGCGATTTTGCTTTCGATTAGGGCGTGTTTGGCTGCTCAAAACGCATGAATCGTGCGTATTTTTATAGAATGAAGTATTTGTCGTCTCATAATACGAGCTGGAACTCATACAGCATGCGTAAAACTCGAATAAAGGAATTCGGTATAAGGCGACTAAGCGTTCGTGTGGGACGTGTTTGGCTACCCAAAATGCATGAATCTTGAATATTTGCATAGAATGAAGTTTTTTTCATCTTATAATACGAGCTGAAACGCGTACAGCGAGAGTGAAACTCAAATGTACGATTTCGGTATAAAGCGACTTTGCGTTCCATTGGGGAGTGTTTGGCTGCCCAAAGTGCATGAATCTTGCGTATTTGCATAGAATGATGTGTTTTTCATCTTATAATACGAGCTGAAACACCTACAGCGAGTGTGAAACTCAAATCTACGATTTCGGTATAAAGCGACTTTGCGTTCCATTAGGGCGTGTTTGGCTGCCCAAAATGCATGAATCTTGCGTATTTGGATATAATGAAGTATTTTTCGTCTCATAATACGAGCTGGAACCCATACAGCATGCGTAAAACTCGAATAAAGGAATTCGGTATAAGGCGACTATGCGTTCGTGCGGGACGTGTTTGGCTGCCCAAAATGCATGAATCTTGCGTATTTGCATAGAATGAAGTTTTTTTCATCTTATAATACGAGCTGAAACACCTACAGTGAGTGGGAAACTCAATTGTACGTTTTCGGTATGAAGCGACTTTGCTTTCGATTGGGGCGTGTTTGGCTACTCGAAATGCATGAGTCTTGCGTATTTGAATAGAATGAAGTGTTTTTCATCTTCTACGAGCGGAAACGTCTACAGCTACTGTGAAACTTAAATGTACGATTTCGGTATGAAGGGACTTTGCTTTCGAATGGGGCGGGTTTGGCTTCTCGAAATGCATGAGTCTTGCGTATTTGAATAGAATGAAGTGTTTTTGATCTTCTACGAGCGGAAACGCCTACAGCTAGTGTGAAACTCAATTGTACGTTTTCGGTATGAAGCGATTTTGCTTTCGATTAGGGCGTGTTTGGCTGCTCAAAACGCATGAATCTTGCGTATTTGTATAGAATGAAGTATTTGTCGTCTCATAATACGAGCTGGAACTCATACAGCATGCGTAAAACTCGAATAAAGGAATTCGGTATAAGGCGACTAAGCGTTCGTGTGGGACGTGTTTGGCTGCCCAAAATGCATGAATCTTGCATATTTGCATTTCTATGGCATTCTTTCTTTGCATTTCTATTTCATTCTTGAAGTTTATTCCATCTTATGATACGAGCTGAAACGCGTACAGCGAGTGTGAAACTCAAATGTACGTTTTCGGTATGAAGCGATTTTGCTTTCGATTGAGGCGTGTTTGGCTGCTCAAAACGCATCAATCTTGCGTATTTGTATACGATGAAGTATTTTTCGTCTCATAATACGAGCTGGAACCCATACAGCATGCGTAAAACTCGAATAAAGGAATTCGGTATAAGGCGACTATGCGTTCGTGTGGGACGTGTTTGGGTGCCCAAAATGCATGAATCTTGCATATTTGCATAGAATGAAGTTTTTTTCATCTTATAATATGACCTGAAACGCGTACAGCGAGTGTGAAACTCAAATGTACGATTTCGGTATAAAGCGACTTTGCGTTCGATTCGGGAGTGTTTGGCTGCCCAAAAAGCATGAATCTTGCGTATTTGCATAGAATGAAGTGGTTTTCATTTCATAATACGAGCTTGAACGTTTACATCGAGTGTGAAACTCAAATGTACGATTTCTGTATGAAGCGACTTTGCATTCGATTGGGGCCTGTTTGGGTACTCGAAATGCATGAATCTTCAGTATTTGCATAGAATGAAGTGTTTTTCATCTAAAAATACGAACTGAAATGCCTACAGCGAGTGTGAAACTCAAATGTACGATATCGGTATAAAGCTACTTTGCGTTCGATTGGGGCTTGTTTGGCTGCTCAAAACGCATGAATCTTGCGTATTTGTATAGTATGAAGTATTTTTCATTTCATAATACGAGCTGGAACGCATACAGCGAGCGTAAAACTCGAGTAAACGAATTCGGTATAAGGCGACTTTTTGTTCCTTTGGGACGTGTTTGGGTGCTCACAATGCCTGAATCTTGCATATTTGCATAGAATGAAGTATTTTTCATCTCAAAATACGAGCTGAAACGCCTACAGCGAGTGTGACACTCAAATGTACGATTTCGGTATAAAGCGACTTTGCGTTCCATTGGGGCGTGTTTGGCTGCCCAAAATGCATGAATCTTGCGTATTTGCATAGAATAAGGTGTTTTTCATCTTATAATACGAGCTGAAACGCCTACAGCGAGTGTGAAACTCAAATGTACGTTTTCGGTATGAAGCGACTTTGCTTTCGATTGGGGCCTGTTTGGGTACTCGAAATGCATGAATCTTCCGTATTTGCACAGACTGAAGATTTTTTCATCTCAAAATACGAACTGAAACGCCTACAGCGAGTGTGAAACTCATATGTACGATATCGGTATAAAGCTACCTTGCGTTCGATTGGGGCTTGTTTGGCTGCTCAAAACGCATGAATCTTGCGTATTTGTATAGAATGAAGTCTTTTCATTTCATAATACCAGCTGGAACGCATACAGCGAGCGTAAAACTCGAGTAAACGAATTCGGTATAAGGCGACTTTTTGTTCCTTTGGGACGTGCTTGGGTGCTCACAATGCCTGAATCTTGCATATTTGCATAGAATGAAGTATTTTTCATCTCAAAATACGAGCTGAAACGCCTACAGCGAGTGTGAAACTCAAATGTACGATTTCGGTATAAAGCGACTTTGCGTTCCATTGGGGCGTGTTTGGCTGCCCAAAATGGATGAATCTTGAGTATTTGCATAGAATAAAGTGTTTTTCATCTTATAAAACGAGCTGAAACACCTACAGCGAGTGTGAAACTCAATTGTACGTTTTCGGTATGAAGCGATTTTGCTTTCGATATAGGCGTGTTTGGCTGCTCAAAACGCATCAATCTTGCGTATTTGTATAGGATGAAGTATTTTTCGTCTCATAATTCGAGCTGGAACCCATACAGCATGCGTAAAACTCGAATAAAGGAATTCGGTATAAGGCGACTATGCGTTCGTGTGGGACGTGTTTGGCTGCCCAAAATGCATGAATCTTGCATATTTGCGTAGATTGAAGTTTTTTTCATCTTATGATACGATCTGAAACGCGTACAGCGAGTGTGAAACTCAACTGTACGATTTCGGTATAAAGCGACTTTCCGTTCGATTCGGGCGTGTTTGGCTGCCCAAAACCATGAATCTTGCGTATTTCCATAGAATGAAGTGGTTTTCATTTTATAATACGAGCTTGAACGTTTACATCGAGTGTGAAACTCAAATGTACGATTTCGGTATAAAGCGAGTTTGCGTTCCATTGGGGCGTGTTTGGCTGCCCAAAATGGATAAATCTTGCGTATTTGAATAGAATAAAGTGTTTTTTATCTTATAATAACGAGCTGAAACACCTACAGCGAGTGTGAAACTCAATTGTACGTTTTCGGTGTGAAGCGATTTTGCTTTCGATTGAGGCGTGTTTGGCTGCTCAAAACGCATCAATCTTGCGTATTTGTATACGATGAAGTATTTTTCGTCTCATAATACGAGCTGGAACCCATACAGCATGCGTAAAACTCGAATAAAGGAATTCGGTATAAGGCGACTATGCGTTCGTGTGGGGCGCGTTTGGCTGCCCAAAATGCATGAATGTTGCATATTTGCATAGAATAAAGTTTTTTTCATCTCAAAATACGAGCTGAAACGCCTACAGCGAGTGTGAAACTCAAATGTACGATTTCGGTATGAAGCGACTTTGCATTCGATTGGGGCCTGTTTGGGTACTCGAAATGCATGAATCTTCCGTATTTGCATAGAATGAAGTGTTTTTCATCTAAAAATACGAACTGAAACGCCTACAGCGAGTGTGAAACTCAAATGTACGATTTCGGTATGAAGCGACTTTGCATTCGATTGGGGCCTGTTTGGGTACTCGAAATGCATGAATATTCCGTATTTGCATAGAATAAAGTGTTTTTCATATAAAAATACGAACTGAAACGCCTACAGCGAGTGTGAAACTCAAATGTACGATATCGGTATAAAGCTACTTTGCGTTCGATTGGGGCTTGTTTGGCTGCTCAAAACGCATGAATCTTGCGTATTTGTATAGTATGAAGTATTTTTCATTTCATAATACGAGCTGGAACGCATACAGCGAGCGTAAAACTCGAGTAAACGAATTCGGTATAAGACGACTTTTTGTTCCTTTGGGACGTGTTTGGGTACTCACAATGCCTGAATCTTGCATATTTGCATAGAATGAAGTATTTTTCATCTCAAAATACGAGCTGAAATGCCTACAGCGAGTGTGACACTCAAATGTACGATTTCGGTATAACGCGACTTTGCGTTCCATTGGGGCGTGTTTGGCTGCCCAAAATGCATGAATCTTGCGTATTTGCATGGAATACAGTGTTTTTCATCTTATAATACAAGCTGAAACGCCTACAGCGAGTGTGAAACTCAAATGTACGTTTTCGGTATGAAGCGACTTTGCTTTCGATTGGGGCCTGTTTGGGTACTCGAAATGCATGAATCTTCCGTATTTGCACAGACTGAAGATTTTTTCATCTCAAAATACGAACTGAAACGCCTACAGCGAGTGTGAAACTCATATGTACGATATCGGTATAAAGCTACCTTGCGTTCGATTGGGGCTTGTTTGGCTGCTCAAAACGCATGAATCTTGCGTATTTGTATAGAATGAAGTCTTTTCATTTCATAATACCAGCTGGAACGCATACAGCGAGCGTAAAACTCGAGTAAACGAATTCGGTATAAGGCGACTTTTTGTTCCTTTGGGACGTGCTTGGGTGCTCACAATGCCTGAATCTTGCATATTTGCATAGAATGAAGTATTTTTCATCTCAAAATACGAGCTGAAACGCCTACAGCGAGTGTGAAACTCAAATGTACGATTTCGGTATAAAGCGACTTTGCGTTCCATTGGAGCGTGTTTGGCTGCCCAAAATGGATGAATCTTGAGTATTTGCATAGAATAAAGTGTTTTTCATCTTATAATACGAGCTGAAACACCTACAGCGAGTGTGAAACTCAATTGTACGTTTTCGGTATGAAGCGATTTTGCTTTCGATATAGGCGTGTTTGGCTGCTCAAAACGCATCAATCTTGCGTATTTGTATAGGATGAAGTATTTTTCGTCTCATAATTCGAGCTGGAACCCATACAGCATGCGTAAAACTCGAATAAAGGAATTCGGTATAAGGCGACTATGCGTTCGTGTGGGACGTGTTTGGCTGCCCAAAATGCATGAATCTTGCATATTTGCATAGAATGAAGTTTTTTTCATCTTATGATACGAGCTGAAACGCGTACAGCGAGTGTGAAACTCAACTGTACGATTTCGGTATAAAACGACTTTCCGTTCGATTCGGGCGTGTTTGGCTGCCCAAAACCATGAATCTTGCGTATTTCCATAGAATGAAGTGGTTTTCATTTTATAATACGAGCTTGAACGTTTACATCGAGTGTGAAATTCAAATGTACGATTTCGGTATAAAGCGAGTTTGCGTTCCATTGGGGCGTGTTTGGCTGCCCAAAATGGATAAATCTTGCGTATTTGAATAGAATAAAGTGTTTTTTATCTTATAATAACGAGCTGAAACACCTACAGCGAGTGTGAAACTCAATTGTACGTTTTCGGTATGAAGCGATTTTGCTTTCGATTGAGGCGTGTTTGGCTGCTCAAAACGCATCAATCTTGCGTATTTGTATAGAATGAAGTCTTTTCATTTCATAATACCAGCTGGAACGCATACAGCGAGCGTAAAACTCGAGTAAACGAATTCGGTATAAGGCGACTTTTTGTTCCTTTGGGACGTGTTTGGATGCTCAAAATGCCTGAATCTTGCATATTTGCATAGAAGAAAGTATTTTTATTTCAAAATACGAGCCGAAACGCCTATAGCGAGTGTGAAACTCAAATGTACGATTTCGGTATAAAGCGACTTTGTGTTCCATTGGGGCGTGTTTGGCTGCCCAAAATGTATGAATCTTGCGTATTTGCATAGAATAAAGTGTTTTTCATCTTATAATACGAGCTGAAACGCGTACAGCGAGAGTGAAACTCAAATGTACGATTTCGGTATAAAGCGACTTTGCGTTCCATTGGGGCATGTTTGGCTGCCCAAAATGCATGAATCTTGCGTATTTGCATAGAATAAAGTGTTTTTCATCTTATAATACGAGCTGAAACGCCTACAGCGAGTGTGAAAATCAAATGTACGTTTTCGGTATGAAGCGACTTTGCATTCGTTTGGGACGTGTTTTGCTATTCGAAACGCATGAATCTTGGGTATTTTCATATAATTAAGTATTTTTCATCTCATAATATGAGCTGGAATGCCTACCTCAGTAGGCATTCCAGCTCATATTACTTATTATTATTATTATTATTAAAACACGAATATACGAATTCGGTATAAGGCGACTTTACGTTCGATTGGAGCGTGTTTGACTGCCCAAAATGCATGAATCTTAAGTATTTGCATAGAATGAAGTTTTTTTCATCTCACAAACGATCTGAAACGTCTACAGCGAGTGTGAAACTCAAATGTACGTTTTCGGTATAAAGCTACTTTGCGTTCGATTCGGGCCTGTTTGGGTACTCGAAATGCATGAATCTTGGGTATTTGTATAGTATGAAGTATTTTTCATTTCATAATACGAGCTGGAACGCATACAGCGAGCGTAAAACTCGAGTAAACGAATTCGGTATAAGGCGACTTTTTGTTCCTTTGGGACGTGTTTGGGTGCTCAAAATGCCTGAATCTTGCATATTTGTCAAATGTACTCAAATGTACGTTTTCGGTATGAAGCGACTTTGCCTTCCATTGGGGCGTGTCTGGCTGCCCAAAATGGATGAATCTTGCGTATTTGCATTGAATAAAGTGTTTTTCATCTTATAATACGAGCTGAAACACCTACAGCGAGTGTGAAACTCAGTTGTACGTTTTCGGTATGAAGCGATTTTGCTTTCGATTGGGGCCTGTTTGGGTACTCGAAATGCATGAATCTTCCGTATTTGCATAGAATGAAGTGTTTTTCATCTAAAAATACGAACTGAAACGCCTACAGCGAGTGTGAAACTCAAATGTACGATGTCGGTATAAAGCTTCTTTGCGTTCGATTCGGGCCTGTTTGGGTACTCGAAATGCATGAATGTTCCGTATTTGCATAGAATAAAGTGTTTTTCATATAAAAATACGAACTGAAACGCCTACAGCGAGTGTGAAACTCAAATGTACGATGTCGGTATAAAGCTTCTTTGCGTTCGATTGGGGCTTGTTTGGCTGCTCAAAACGCATGAATCTTGCGTATTTGTATAGTATGAAGTATTTTTCATTTCATAATACGAGCTGGAACGCATACAGCGAGCGAAAAACTCGAGTAAACGAATTCGGTATAAGGCGACTTTTTGTTTCTTTGGGACGTGTTTGGGTGCTCACAATGCCTCAATCTTGCATATTTGCATAAAATGAAGTATTTTTCATCTCTAAATACGAGCTGAAACGCCTACAGCGAGTGTGAAACTCAAATGTACGATTTCGGTATAAAGCGACTTTGCGTTTCATTGGGGCGCGTTTGGCTGCCCAAAATGCATGAATCTTGCGTATTTGCATAGAATGAAGTGTTTTTCATCTTATAATACGAGCTGAAACGCCTACAGCGAGTGTGAAACTCAAATGTACGTTTTCGGTATGAAGCGACTTTGCTTTCGATTGGGGCCTGTTTGGGTACTCGAAATGCATGAATCTTCCGTATTTGCACAGACTGAAGATTTTTTCATCTCAAAATACGAACTGAAACGCCTACAGCGAGTGTGAAACTCAAATGTACGATATCGGTATAAAGCTACCTTGCGTTCGATTGGGGCTTGTTTGGCTGCTCAAAACGCATGAATCTTGCGTATTTGTATAGAATGAAGTCTTTTCATTTCATAATACCAGCTGGAACGCATACAGCGAGCGTAAAACTCGAGTAAACGAATTCGGTATAAGGCGACTTTTTGTTCCTTTGGGACGTGCTTGGGTGCTCACAATGCCTGAATCTTGCATATTTGCATAGAATGAAGTATTTTTCATCTCAAAATACGAGCTGAAACGCCTACAGCGAGTGTGAAACTTGTGACGTGATTTTTTTAGAATCACCGTCACAAACTTAAGGAAAAAAAGCATCTAGTACTTTTCTCGCGAAAATACCGAATTTTATGGTATAGATCTCGTTTTGCTGCCTCTCTCGCTAATCGCGGTACGATTTAGCGTACGGGAATACCGTTCCGCTAACGTTTATTTTTTGTACGGTTACGGTTACAGTAAAGATCCAGTTAGTCGGGGTTTTCGAATCCAGTTGGTGGTGCGGATCCCGAAATTATTACAAGCCCAACTGGAGGAGAGACTCGACGAGGCTTCGTTACGAATACGCCAAAGTCCGGTGCAAACCCGGCGCTCCAGTGTGGTACGGTAAAGTGCAATGCGTTGGAGAACAGGCGGAGTTACGGTTTACTCCGGACAAGGATGGAACCCTTGTGCCGTGTTTTGAGATAGGGAAGAGCCTTGTTTTCACGCATTGCACGAGGAGAAGCGATCGTAACGATCCTCAAAATTTACCGCTTCGTACAGTTCGGTTACAGGCTCCCGTTGAAATCCCGTTTCGAAATAGTTTGAGAGGGCAGTAGCTATCGGTCAGAGTTCCCGAAATAATGATAATGATCCGTTACAGGTGTTATCGTAGACAAATCAGTCTACCGAGAGTCGTCCTCGAGGCCGCTCGGACTTCGCTCGCGCTCCCGTGTGTTTACGGTTTTTCGGGTATTGTCTCGCGCTCGCGATGCGTGTCTCGCTCGCGCTGCCGTAGACTTCGGCTATCGTCTCGCTCCGGTTCGTGTGTTTCGCTCGCGCGACCTGTCACCGCGCGTTCGCGGTTCGACTCGTGTGCCGTTTCGTGCGAGTTTTCTACCGATTTCCTGTGTTCAGGATGCGTTTCGGTTAACGTTCCTGAGGTACAGTGAGTGTGGTTAAGTTCCGGGGCATCGCAGGATGCGGATCTCGCGCCAAACTATTGGATTTATTCCTGCTGTTCGGTAAGTTTATCGTTTGTGTGAATTTTCGATCGCGTATAGGATACGTTCTCGCTCTCGTTACGCTCGCTCGATCCTTCGGTCAGCTGAGCTCTCCCGATGCACGTGTGTGCGAGCTCCCGTGGCTTATAGCCAACAAAATTAATTACTTTCGTTTGGAAATTTTGAGCTCTCGTTAGCATAGATTTCGCGTTACTTTATTGGCGAAGGATCGCGACCCTTCTACCACAACCTACACCCTGAGCAAACCGTGCATTTCCGCAACCGTTGCTCTCGCGAGTGTATTGGCGTTAGCTCGTTACCGTTCCGTTCCCGTTTTTATCGTTTTGTGTTTTGTCCTTGCGGAGGTCGGTTCCATCGACCTCCAGTTTAGTCCGGTTTGGCGATTCCGGCGAAACAAAAATCCGCCCTGCGGAGGTCGGTTCCATCGACCTCCAGCTTAGTCCGGTTCGGCGATTCCGGCGAAACAAAAATCAGCCCTGCGGGGGTCGGTTCCATCGACCTCCAGGTTAGTCCGGTTGTTAATACCGGTGAAACAAAAATTAACTGGCGCCCACCGGGACTCCAATGCATTCGCGAGGGTGGACGGCCGAAGGTGACGTTTTTTTGGTTCTCGATTTCGCGTTTCGCTCCCGTCTGGTTTGAGCTTCGGTTCTCGATTTTCGGTTTTGTTTTTTTTGTTCGAGATTTCCGTTGAGATACCGGAAAATACGTCACAAATGGCGCCCAACGTGGGGCCACGCCAATAAAGTAACAGTTCTCGCCTTCCTTTTTTTGTTATTCTTTTTTAGTTTTGCTCCCGATGAAATTTTTTTTTCTTTCCATTATTTTTTTTTTTTTCTTCTTCGCTCCCGCCTTAATGTTTTCCCGCCGTGGATATACGCTTACGCGAACCCACGCGCTCCCGAGGAAGACGACGAGAGATATTTTTAATTATTTAAAAAAAAAAACAAAAAACAAAAAAAAAAGTTTTTTTTCCTTCTCGTCGCTTCGGTTTCGGCTCCCTGGAAAGGGAAAGAAAACATTTTTCCGGGGAGGCCTCGGACGTTCCCGCTAGGCCTAGAGGGCCGGTTTTCGAAGATCTTCGCCAAATTTCGGCCTTCCCGAAATTGGCGGGTCTTCCCACCTGGACGCTCGCGCGCCGCGCGGGGGGGGGGGGGGGGGGGGGAAGGTGCCCCTAGCCGAGCTTCGGCTCTTATCGCGAGGATCTTCGAATTCGCGCAAACAATTTTTTTGGGACTTCGGGCCATCCCTTCCAGCGCCCTTCTCGCTCTCGCTTACCGAACTCGGCCATTTCACGATCATATCAGCGTGAATAATTGCCGTGAACGGACATCGTGCTCCCGACATTATTTCCGATTTCTCCTGTGGACTTGGAATATTCCCGCAAGCTCTAGTGAGTACAATTAGACATTTTTCGTGTGGACTAATATACGATCGCCCATCGTTTTCGCCGAAAACTCGCTCACGCGTTCCGAATCCGAATTAATTTTCGGAGTTCGGAATTATTTCCGATTTTCGAACGCGAATTAATTTTCGCCGTTCGAATTAATTGTTCTCGATTTTCGAACGCGAATTAATTTTCGCCGTTCGGATTAATTGTTCCCGATTTTCGAACGTGAATTAATTTTCGCAGTTCGGAATTATTTCCGATTTTCGAACGCGAATTAATTTTCGCCGTTCGAATTACTTGTTCTCGATTTTCGAACGCGAATTTATTTTCGCCGTTCGAATTAATTGTTCCCGATTCTCGAACGTGAATTAATTTTCGCAGTTCGGAATTATCTCCGATTTTCGAACGCGAATTAATTTTCGCCGTTCGAATTACTTGTTCTCGATTTTCGAACGCGAATTAATTTTCGCCGTTCGAATTAATTGTTCCCGATTTTCGAACGTGGATTAATTTTCGCCGTTCGGAATTATTTCCGATTTTCGAACGCGAATTGACTTTCGCCGTTCGAATTACTTGTTCTCGATTTTCGAACGCGAATTAACTTTCGCCGTTCGAGTTGATTGTTCCCGATTTTCGAACGTGGATTAATTTCCGCCGTTCGGAATTATTCTCGATTCTCGAACACGAATTAATTTTCGCCGTTCGAATTAATTGTTCCCGATTTTCGAACGCGAGCTAATTTTCGCCGTTCGAACTACTTGCTCTCGATTTCCGAACGTGGATTAATTTCCGCCACTCGAGTTAAAATTCATCCCGCACGCGTATTAATTCTCGCTGTTCGGAATTGGTCTCGGTCTTCGAACGCGGATTGGTTCCGCCGGTCGAATTGGTCCTCGGAACGCAAAATTAAAATTCGCCGATCGGATTCTTCCTTGCTCCCGAGTGCGAAATAGGTTGCGACGTTCGAACCAGTTCTCGTTTTTTTTCTCCGCCCTTCCCTCACTCGGATCAATCCCCGGGTTTCGAGGAAAGCCGCTCCCGCTTTCGAACCGAAATTCATTTTTGAGGTTCGAATTAACTTTCGTTCTCGCTTTCAAGCCCGAAACAATTTTCGAGGCTCGGATTAAGCGCGCTCTCGCTCGCGACCTCGAAGTAACTTTCGAGGGCCGACTCCAATCCCGGTCCAGTGGGTTTCGAGCGCGGCTAACCCCGCTCGACCCAGCTGAGTTCCCGAAAGGATCGTTGAGTGGGCTTATCGTCACACCGATTCGGCTACCGTCTCCCGATAGGCCGTTGAGTGAAACTGCCTTCGCTCCGACCACCGGGGGTACTCGTACTGGATCCCTCGCGGCTCCCCCACAGAGGTTGAGTCAAGCGATCTTGTCGGGATACGACGGATTCCCGACTCGCTGGAAAGGAGGTCGATCTCGGTCCCAAACCCGATCCACGGTCAGGCGATCTTGCCGGGATACGACGGATTCCCGGCTCGCCGAAAGGAAATATTAGTTTCGAGCGGGCACCGAACCCAAGGGTGTTCCGATCGGGGCTTCGGCGATTAGGCGGTCGTGCAGGGATACGCCGGATTCCCTGCTCGCCTAGGGAAACAGGATTTCCCCGATTCCCCGGTTCAGTATACGGGTCGACAGCGGAGCATTTGCTGACCGCAGTCAGACCGGATCCCGACGTGAAGCGTGAGGGACACGTGAGTGTCCCGCCGCTGGCTACGGTCTTGAGGACGCCTGTTCCGGGTAACGCCCGTTGGAACATCGTCCCGCCTTGCGCCGACGTCCAAGGCGGACCTATAGCCGATCTCGAAAAGGCTCTCGATTGGCAGAAAAACTCCGAGACCGCGCCCGTCGCTGATCTCGGAACAGTTCTCGTGGGTAACGTTCCGTTCCCGTATTAATACCCGATCTCGAGGGCCGACCCTGTTCGGCGGATAACGCTAGGCCCGAACTACCGCCCGACTTCGGAACCCGACTTCGGCCCGATGGCGGAAGGTGGAGAGGAACTCTCGGATCCGTCGGTGGTGCCGAAGGAGGACGATAGTTCGTCTGATACCCCCGGGGAGAGTGACGGAGGGCGAGTCAGGTCCCCAGACTCGCGAAACAGGCGGCGGCCCACACGATACCGGGGTGACCCAAGGAGGGACCCGAGGGACGAGGCGCGAAGGCGCCACGCCCAGGTGTGGGAGCTCCCACCCCCACCCGAAAATCAGGGTCACACCGCCGCCACCGTACCCGAGGGGCAACCCCCGGCCGCATCGGCCAGCCTGGGAGACCCCTTGGGGGGAACCGGGGCCACTCGGCGACGCCCGAGGACTCCACCGTTGGAGTCCGTGGCGACAGGCAACCCCGAGGACCCACCGCGCGGCACCGGGGCCTCCCGGCGTCGCCTGACGGTGCAACCCGAGGATCTCGAGGGCTCGGACAGGAGCCAATTCGTGCCTCGACGCTCCCGATTTTTGTCACCCCATCGCGCCCTTCAGGAGGTTCGCCGATGGGAGGCATCGTTCTCGGGCAACAAAGGGGAGGATGTCGAGGACTTCCTCTCCCTTATCGAAGAAGGCCGCGATCTTGTCCCGATCCGGGACGCCGACCTTCTGAAGACGCTCACGTTTTGCCTAGCCGGAGCCGCCCGGGTGTGGTACCGGGAGGCTCGCTTCAGGCTACCGGACTGGCCGACAGCAAAGGCCTCGTTCCGCGAACGGTTCTCGGATCCCGATTACCAGATCGCGTTACGAGAGGAGATCTCGTTACGGACTCAAGGGGATAACGAGTCGGTTCTCGTATATCTGGGATGCATGAACGGCCTGTTCGCTCGGCTGAGTCCGCCCTGGACGGAGCAAAAACGGGTCCGCTACGCATACCGGAACATGCTACCGCCGTTTAAGGTCATGATCTCGTATCATGACCGGCTCACGATGAGGGACCTGGAGCGGGAGGCTGGCCGCCGGGAGCAGGTGGTACGGGGTTTGAGCACCCGCCAGCCGCCTCCGAGACCGGAAGTCTCCCTCTGCCCTGGGTTCGCGTACCGCGACCCTCGCCGTACCGCGCCCCAGTTCCCTCGGCGCTCGCACGCCCACGCGCTGCAGGAACAGGATCCCGTGCAGGAGGGTGAGCTCTCCCCAAGCGGGATAGACGAGCTCCCCGACCTGATGAACGCGCTGATGCCGCGACGTCCATCGGTTACCGGGGGGAAGCCGGCAGGCGCCCCCGCATCTCGAGGCGCTGGAGGGAACCCTCCGCGCCCAGGCCCCTCACGGTCGAAGGCTCCGCGAGGAGAGGCCCCCGGAGGGGCACCGCCCCCTCAAGGGCCCGGAGCCCCCCAAGCCCCAGCCGTTCCCGTTGTACCCCAGGGGAGGCACTGCTGGAACTGTGACCAGCCCGGCCACCGCCACCGAGAGTGCAAGGCGTCCAGGCGGCTTTTCTGCTACCGGTGTGGACTCTCGGGGGTGACGTCCGCCCGCTGCACCTCGTGCAACCGGGGAAACGGGCAGTGAGGCGCGTGCACGACCCGCCCGCGCCTCAAAGTGAAGGAAGCCTCGCCCCAAGGGATAACTTCCCGACACGATCCCGCTTACCGAAGCCCTGTCGACATGCTACCGCTCGCAAGAAGAGACCGAGGCAGCTACCGAACCTCGACCCAGATCCCGGGTCGGCGGGACCGGAAGGGGAAACCCGGTTCGACGACATCATCATCAACGCCACTGGGCAGAGGGGCGCTGTCGCGTTCCAAGTCGAGGTAGGACTCTACGGGCGGACCGTAAAAGCTCTCGTAGACTCTGGCGCGACTAGAACGTTCATCGGCTCGAGGATCATAGAGTTCCTCGCCGATCGGGGGGTACCAACGAAACGAATACCCCCACGGTCGGTGCTGGTCGCGAATAGCCAGGTGGAGACGGTAAGGACGGCGTCGGAAATACCGACCATCCTGCGTGGCCGCCGGACGACGGCTCTCGCCCTGCACCTACCCTCGCTCTCGGAAGATCTAATCCTCGGACTTGATTACTTACGCTCCGCGAGAATGGTGGTCGATTTCTTCGACGAATCGTGGACCTTCCGGGATGCCCCGGAGGATCGATTCACCTTTGTTCCCGAGGTGGAAGGCCCGCGCATCGCGATGTGCTGCGGCCTTCGGGCCCCCGATACCGACGAGGCCACGCGCTTGCGCGAGTTCCTCGACGCTCACGTACCAGACATCCTGGCCGACGAGGCCGTCACCTCTCTCGTGGCACACCACATCGATGTAGGTGACAGCGCCCCGGTCAAGCAGAAGCCATATCCCGTTACTCCGGCCATCCGCGACATTATGTGGGCGGAGGTCGACCGGATGTTGGCTACCGATGTTATCGAGCCCTCCAGCAGTGACTGGGCGAGTCCCGTGGTCATGGTTAAAAAACCAAACGGCAAGTACCGTTTCTGTATTGACTACAGGAAGGTCAACGCCGTCACGAAGAAGGATGCTTACCCCATCCCGAACATGACCGGCATTCTCGATGAGTTGCGACAGGCCAACTACATTTCGACGTTGGACTTAAGCCAAGCCTATTGGCAAGTCCCGATGGATCCCGCTTCGCGTGAGATAACCGCTTTTGTGGTACCGGGCAGAGGCCTCTTCCACTTCAAGCGGATGCCGTACGGCCTCACGAACGCTCCCGCCACGTTCCAGCGTATGCTGGACCGACTTCTCGGTGCGGAATTGTATCCGCACGTTTTCGTCTACTTAGACGACATCATTATCGTCACTCGAACCTTCGAGGAACACCTGGTGTGGCTTCGAAAGGTCCTCGAGAAGATCTCGGTCGCCGGACTCGCGATAAACCGCGAGAAAAGCGAGTTTTGCCGCTCAGAGGTCCAGTACCTCGGGTTCCTAGTGAACAGCGAGGGTCTCAAGATTGACCCCGCCAAGGTGGCTCCGGTTCTCGATTTCCCGATCCCGCAAAACATCCGACAGCTCCGCCGCTTCCTCGGTATGGCGTCGTGGTACCGACGCTTCATACCGGAGTTCGCCACGATCGCAGAACCTCTGACGCGGCTCACGAAGAAGGATCACGCCTGGGAATGGAGCCCCGGGCAGCAGCGAGCCCTCGACGAACTGAAGCTGAGGCTAACGGGTTCCCCTACGCTCGCCTGCCCGGAGTTCTCGCTACCGTTCACGCTACAAACCGACGCCAGCGGGGTCGGCCTGGGGGCCGTCCTGACGCAGGTGATCGAGGGTCACGAGAGAGTCATCGCCTACGCGAGCCGCGCTCTGACCGCCCCCGAGAGGAAGTACTCGGTGACGGAGCAAGAGTGCCTGGCGGTGCTCTGGGCAATACGGAAGTTCCGTTGCTATCTCGAGGGGTATTCCTTCACCGTGGTGACCGACCACAGTAGCCTGCGCTGGCTACACAACCTGAAGAACCCCACTGGTCGACTAGCCCGATGGGCGTTGGAACTGTTGGAGTACGACTTTGACATTGTCCACCGCAAGGGCGCGTTGCACCATGTTCCCGATGCGCTCTCGAGAATTCCTGAGGGTCAAGTCGAGGCCGCCATGTGCGCCCGAGATACCCAGGATCAATGGTACCAACGGCGATTCCGCGACGTCTCGCGGGTACCCGACAAGTTCCCGGATTGGAAGATAGTCGACGACCGGCTGTATTTCCATCGCCCCTCCGATCTCGCAGAGCTGGACTTCGAGGATCTCGATGCTTGGAAGCTGGTGCTACCTCGTGAGGTACGACACGCCGCTCTCCAAGAATGCCACGCGCTCCCGCAGGCCGGTCACCTGGGCGTCGAAAAGACGTACCGACGCCTGGCCACAACGTACTATTGGCCTGGCATGTTCAAGGATGTGGTGGCTCACGTTCGGCAGTGTCAGACCTGTCAGCGCTGTAAGGTGGAGCAGCAAGCTCCCGCGGGCCTTATGGGTCAGCGAGTGGTCGACGGGCCTTGGACGACGATCGCTGCTGACATCATGGGGCCGTTCACGCCGGCCTCCACAGGGCACACGTACATCCTCGTGATCCAGGATTTGTACACGAAATGGATCGAGGTCTGCCCTCTACGAAAGGCTAATGGGAGATCCATCTCAAAGGCTCTCGACGACCTAGTCGTCGCTCGCTGGGGCGCACCCCGAGTTATGCTCACGGACAATGGTACCGAGTTCGTGAACCGGGACATTCGTCAGCTCACCGAGCGGGTGGGGATACGGCACCAGACGACGCCGCCGTACCACCCGCAGGCCAACCCTACCGAGCGCGTGAATCGGGTCGTGAAGACCATAATCCGCGCGTTTCTCGAAGGAAATCACCGTGAGTGGGATCACCACCTACACGAATTCCGGTTCGCGTACAACACGGCGTTCCATAGTTCGCTTCAAGCCACCCCGGCGTTCGCGAACTTTGGCCGCGAACCACCTTCCGCTGCCTCGTTACGACGAGAGATAGAAGGGGATCTCGAAGTTGTCCCGCGTCCTCCAGAGGAGTGGGTGAGGCGGATGGCCCGCTTGGACACCCTGAGGGCGGCGTTCGCACACGCCCTCGACGAAGCCTTCCGGAGGCAGGCGGAACAGTACAACCGCCGCCACCGGGATCGGACGTTCGAGGTCGGGGACCTCGTGTAACGGAGATCACACACGCTCTCGAATGCAGCCAGACATGTGTCGGCTGCGCTGAACGCCCCGTTCGACAGGCCGTTTATGATCTCGAAGAGGATATCGCGCGTAGTTTACGAGTTATCCGATCTCGATGGGCGATCGATAGGGAAGATTTCTGTCAAGGACTTAAAACCATATCGACCACCGGAAATACCGGCCTAACCAGATTCTGAGTTAAAGGTTTCGCCATGAGTACCGACAACGCCGACGACACCACCCCCGGGCGCGAGGACGACGAGGTAATGATCGTGTCCGAAGGGTCAGAGGTCGAGTGGTTCGACGAGATGTTGAAGGCGACCATGGGGGTGGAGGACCGAAAGGATTTCTTCCTCCCACCTCCGGCTACCGACCTCATCCGCGCCTGCGCTGCCACGCTCGCCGACCCCGACACCACCGATACGGAGTCGGCCGAGGCGCTGGTAAGGACCATCGGGGAGATGGTCGTAGAGCCAGGCGAGCGAGGTTCCCGACCCCCTAACCCGGTCGAGGCCGACCCAGGTCGGCTCAACGGGTACGGGGAGGCTCCGGCCCCCAGGAGCGTGCCGCTGGCTGCACCGCCTGCAGCGGACCCCCTGGCGAGGACGTTCGGGGAGTCAGTCGGCCGTCCGGCCGGCTTGTCCCCCCGATCGCCGAGCCCGGTCCGCGTAGACGAGCAGCTGCCCGGCTGCTCTGCCTGGGAGGTACCGAGGCTGGCCCCGGCGGAGACCGTGGCGGCTCGAGGTGGACCCCCGAGGGACCCTCGCCGTAAGAGAGGCCCACGCCGTTCCCGCAACCGCCGGCGACGTCAGAGGACGGATACCGAAGGGACGTCGTCCTCATCGGCGGCACCCCGTCGCGCGGCGGACTCCCGTCCGGCGACGCTCGCGCCGCCGGGGACCTCGCCGGCGACCCAGCCGCGGAGAGCACCGTCGCCGCGGCCGCGCCCGACGGCGCGAGCGCCGGTCGCGGCCCCGTCGGCGGCGCGGACGCCGACGACGGCCCCTCCGGCGGTGCGTCCGCCGGTGCCGCGTCGGCGGCGACCCCGACCGGCGGGACCTGCGCTGCCGGCGGCCCCGCTAGACTCGCTGCCGCGGAGGCCACAACATCGAGCCGCGGTTGCGGGGTCCGCCCCACCGAGGGACACCCGGAGCACAGGCGGCCCCATCCGCCCTCTGCCTCGGTCGATGACCCGAGTCTGCTGGGGCTGTGGAGGCGAGGGACACCGCTACTCGCAGTGCCCGCTCGGACCGCCGACCAGAACTTTCTGCCGGCGCTGCGGACGCAAGGGTAAGACCTTGCGGACGTGCCCCGCTTGCGGAGAGGGCTGGCGACGGGAGGGACCCTACGTCTCGCGGGCGGGTCGCAACGTCCCCTGGGACGTGCTGAGGGCCGCTCGATCGTCCCGGCGCAGGCCGCGGCGATCCAGCCGCCCGGAGGACGCCCCTCCCAGGGCTCCAGCTGCGACATCGGATCCCGAGCCCCCACAGAACCGACCGGCGACCGACGGTGGCCGGAGGGACAAGGGCGGGCGCCGTAAGCCCTAAAGGAGGCCCCGGGACGCTCCCGTACGCGGCGTCAGCCGTAACTCTCGCCTTGCAGACCCCCGGGTCTCGGCACCCGGCCACGAGTTGGGAGAGTGTGTTCCCGTATACGGCTTCGGCCGTAGCCCTCGCCTTGTAGACCTCCGGGTCTCGGCCCAACTCGGTTACGAGTTGGAAGGGCAAGCTCCCGCACATGGCTCCGGCCATAGCTCTCGCCAATGGAGATCCATCCCGGATCTCGGATCTCGTTTATTGGACCCGGAGTCCAAGCTCTCGCACCTGGCCGGATGGCCGAAGCTCCCGTGAAAAAATAGGACGGCGGACGAAGGATTCCGCCGATGGAAACAACGCTGCAGGAAGGGTAACGTAGACATTCACTTGATTACGTGTGATCGTCCTCAAAGTGATCGTCCGTTTTTCTGTGTTGCGGTACTTTCTCGAATCACGATTGAGCCGTTGCCTCTCGTAATGATCCCGTCTTACTCACAAATTCATGAAAATTTGCTCCCGACTGGTAACGGTGAGTGAGAGGTTACTGCTACCGATTTACGGGCAGTAATTGTACTAACGGTTCTCGCGCTGAGGAATAAATCCTCGCGCGATACTCGCGGGTGATAGGCGATGGCACTTACGAGTCCTCGTGATGACCCGTGGAAGAAACCCACGGCTACCGAGGCGTACTACGCCTATTTCGATCCCGCATAGTTCCCGTAACCTCTGTAGGTTCAAACTCAAGGGAGAAAATCCCAGAGTTCCCGGAATCTTCAGAGGGGCTACCGTTTCGAACCCTAGTTCGAAACCACCCCTAAGGGGTGAGGAGTTGTGACGTGATTTTTTTAGAATCACCGTCACAAACTTAAGGAAAAAAAGCATCTAGTACTTTTCTCGCGAAAATACCGAATTTTATGGTATAGATCTCGTTTTGCTGCCTCTCTCGCTAATCGCGGTACGATTTAGCGTACGGGAATACCGTTCCGCTAACGTTTATTTTTTGTACGGTTACGGTTACAGTAAAGATCCAGTTAGTCGGGGTTTTCGAATCCAGTTGGTGGTGCGGATCCAGAAATTATTACAAGCCCAACTGGAGGAGAGACTCGACGAGGCTTCGTTACGAATACGCCAAAGTCCGGTGCAAACCCGGCGCTCCAGTGTGGTACGGTAAAGTGCAATGCGTTGGAGAACAGGCGGAGTTACGGTTTAGTCCGGACAAGGATGGAACCCTTGTGCCGTGTTTTGAGATAGGGAAGAGCCTTGTTTTCACGCATTGCACGAGGAGAAGCGATCGTAACGATCCTCAAAATTTACCGCTTCGTACAGTTCGGTTACAGGCTCCCGTTGAAATCCCGTTTCGAAATAGTTTGAGAGGGCAGTAGCTATCGGTCAGAGTTCCCGAAATAATGATAATGATCCGTTACAGGTGTTATCGTAGACAAATCAGTCTACCGAGAGTCGTCCTCGAGGCCGCTCGGACTTCGCTCGCGCTCCCGTGTGTTTACGGTTTTTCGGGTATTGTCTCGCGCTCGCGATGCGTGTCTCGCTCGCGCTGCCGTAGACTCCGGCTACCGTCTCGCTCCGGTTCGTGTGTTTCGCTCGCGCGACCTGTCACCGCGCGTTCGCGGTTCGACTCGTGTGCCGTTTCGTGCGAGTTTTCTACCGATTTCCTGTGTTCAGGATGCGTTTCGGTTAACGTTCCTGAGGTACAGTGAGTGTGGTTAAGTTCCGGGGCATCGCAGGATGCGGATCTCGCGCCAAACTATTGGATTTATTCCTGCTGTTCGGTAAGTTTATCGTTTGTGTGAATTTTCGATCGCGTATAGGATACGTTCTCGCTCTCGTTACGCTCGCTCGATCCTTCGGTCAGCTGAGCTCTCCCGATGCACGTGTGTGCGAGCTCCCGTGGCTTATAGCCAACAAAATTAATTACTTTCGTTTGGAAATTTTGAGCTCTCGTTAGCATAGATTTCGCGTTACTTTATTGGCGAAGGATCGCGACCCTTCTACCACAACCTACACCCTGAGCAAACCGTGCATTTCCGCAACCGTTGCTCTCGCGAGTGTATTGGCGTTTGCTCGTTACCGTTCCGTTCCCGTTTTTATCGTTTTGTGTTTTGTCCTTGCGGAGGTCGGTTCCATCGACCTCCAGTTTAGTCCGGTTTGGCGATTCCGGCGAAACAAAAATCCGCCCTGCGGAGGTCGGTTCCATCGACCTCCAGCTTAGTCCGGTTCGGCGATTCCGGCGAAACAAAAATCAGCCCTGCGGGGGTCGGTTCCATCGACCTCCAGGTTAGTCCGGTTGTTAATACCGGTGAAACAAAAATTAACTGGCGCCTACCGGGACTCCAATGCATTCGCGAGGGTGGACGGCCGAAGGTGACGTTTTTTTGGTTCTCGATTTCGCGTTTCGCTCCCGTCTGGTTTGAGCTTCGGTTCTCGATTTTCGGTTTTGTTTTTTTTGTTCGAGATTTCCGTTGAGATACCGGAAAATACGTCACAAACTCAAATGTACGATTTCGGTATAAAGCGACTTTGCGTTCCATTGGGGCGTGTTTGGCTGCCCAAAATGCATGAATCTTGCGTATTTGCATAGAATAAAGTGTTTTTCATCTTATAATACGAGCTGAAACGCCTACAGCGAGTGTGAAACTCAAATGTACGTTTTCGGTATGAAGCGACTTTGCTTTCGATTGGGGCCTGTTTGGGTACTCGAAATGCATGAATCTTCCGTATTTGCATAGACTGAAGATTTTTTCATCTCGAAATACGAACAGAAACGCCTACAGCGAGTGTGAAACTCAAATGTACGATATCGGTATAAAGCTACTTTGCGTTCGATTGGGGCTTGTTTGGCTGCTGAAAACGCATGAATCTTGCGTATTTGTATAGAATGAAGTCTTTTCATTTCATAATACCAGCTGGAACTCATACAGCATGCATAAAACTCGAATAAAGGAATTCGATATAAGGCGACTAAGCGTTCGTGTGGGACGTGTTTGGCTGCCCAAAATGCATGAATCTTGCGTATTTGTATAGAATGAAGTATTTGTCGTCTCATAATACGACCTGGAACTCATAAAGCATGCGCAAAACTCGAATAAAGGAATTCGGTATAAGGCGACTAAGCGTTCGTGTGGGACGTGTTTGGCTACCCGAAATGCATGAGTCTTGAATATTTGCATAGAATGAAGTTTTTTTCATCTTATAATACGAGCTGAAACGCGTACAGCGAGAGTGAAACTCAAATGTACGATTTCGGTATAAAGCGACTTTGCGCTCCATTGGGGCGTGTTTGGCTGCCCAAAATGCATGAATCTTGCGTATTTGCATAGAATAAAGTGTTTTTCATCTTATAATACGAGCTGAAACGCCTACAGCGAGTGTGAAACTCAAATGTACGTTTTCGGTATGAAGCGACTTTGCTTTCGATTGGGGCCTGTTTGGGTACTCGAAATGCATGAATCTTCCGTATTTGCATAGACTGAAGATTTTTTCATCTCAAAATACGAACAGAAACGCCTACAGCGAGTGTGAAACTCAAATGTACGATATCGGTATAAAGCTACTTTGCCTTCGATTGGGGCTTGTTTGGCTGCTGAAAACGCATGAATCTTGCGTATTTGTATAGAATGAAGTCTTTTCATTTCATAATACCAGCTGGAACTCATACAGCATGCATAAAACTCGAATAAAGGAATTCGATATAAGGCGACTAAGCGTTCGTGTGGGACGTGTTTGGCTGCCCAAAATGCATGAATCTTGAATATTTGCATAGAATGAAGTTTTTTTCATCTTATAATACGAGCTGAAACGCGTACAGCGAGAGTGAAACTCAAATGCACGATTTCGGTATAAAGCGACTTTGCGTTCCATTGGGGCGTGTTTGGCTGCCCAAAATGCATGAATCTTGCGTATTTGCATAGAATGAAGTTTTTTTCATCTTATAATACGAGCTGAATCACCTACAGTGAGTGGGAAACTCAATTGTACGTTTTCGGTATGAAGCGACTTTGCTTTCGATTGGGGCGTGTTTGGCTACTCGAAATGCATGAGTCTTGCGTATTTGAATAGAATGAAGTGTTGGAAACGTCTACAGCTAATGTGAAACTTAAATGTACGATTTCGGTATAAAGGGACTTTGCTTTCGAATGGGGCGGGTTTGGCTTCTCGAAATGCATGAGTCTTGCGTATTTGAATAGAATGAAGTGTTTTTCATCTTCTACGAGCGGAAACGCCTACAGCTAGTGTGAAACTCAATTGTACGTTTTCGGTATGAAGCGATTTTGCTTTCGATTAGGGCGTGTTTGGCTGCTCCAAACGCATGAATCTTGCGTATTTGTATAGAATGAAGTATTTGTCGTCTCATAATACGAGCTGGAACTCATACAGCATGCGCAAAACTCGAATAAAGGAATTCGGTATAAGGCGACTAAGCGTTCGTGTGGGACGTGTTTGGCTACCCAAAATGCATGAATCTTGAATATTTGCATAGAATGAAGTTTTTTTCATCTTATAATACGAGCTGAAACGCGTACAGCGAGAGTAAAACTCAAATGTACGATTTCGGTATAAAGCGACTTTGCGTTCCATTGGGGCGTGTTTGGCTGCCCAAAATGCATGAATCTTGCGTATTTGCATAGAATGAAGTTTTTTTCATCTTATAATACGAGCTGAAACACCTACAGTGAGTGGGAAACTCAATTGTACGTTTTCGGTATGAAGCGACTTTGCTTTCGATTGGGGCGTGTTTGGCTACTCGAAATGCATGAGTCTTGCGTATTTGAATAGAATGAAGTGTTGGAAACGTCTACAGCTAATGTGAAACTTAAATGTACGATTTCGGTATGAAGGGACTTTGCTTTCGAATGGGGCGGGTTTGGCTTCTCGAAATGCATGAGTCTTGCGTATTTGAATAGAATGAAGTGTTTTTCATCTTCTACGAGCGGAAACGCCTACAGCTAGTGTGAAACTCAATTGTACGTTTTCGGTATGAAGCGATTTTGCTTTCGATTAGGGCGTGTTTGGCTGCTCAAAACGCATGAATCTTGCGTATTTGTATAGAATGAAGTATTTGTCGTCTCATAATACGAGCTGGAACTCATACAGCATGCGCAAAACTCGAATAAAGGAATTCGGTATAAGGCGACTAAGCGTTCGTGTGGGACGTGTTTGGCTACCCAAAATGCATGAATCTTGAATATTTGCATAGAATGAAGTTTTTTTCATCTTATAATACGAGCTGAAACGCGTACAGCGAGAGTGAAACTCAAATGTACGATTTCGGTATAAAGCGACTTTGCGTTCCATTGGGGCGTGTTTGGCTGCCCAAAGTGCATGAATCTTGCGTATTTGCATAGAATGATGTGATTTTCATCTTATAATACGAGCTGAAACACCTACAGCGAGTGTGAAACTCAAATCTACGATTTCGGTATAAAGCGACTTTGCGTTCCATTAGGGCGTGTTTGGCTGCCCAAAATGCATGAATCTTGCGTATTTGTATATAATGAAGTATTTTTCGTCTCGTAATACGAGCTGGAACCCATACAGCATGCGTAAAACTCGAATAAAGGAATTCGGTATAAGGCGACTATGCGTTCGTTTGGGACGTGTTTGGCTGCTCAAAACGCATGAATCTTGCGTATTTGTATAGTATGAAGTATTTTTCATTTCATAATACGAGCTGGAACGCATACAGCGAGCGTAAAACTCGAGTAAACGAATTCGGTATAAGGCGACTTTTTGTTCCTTTGGGACGTGTTTGGGTGCTCAAACTGCTTGAATCTTGCATATTTGTCAAATGTACTCAAATGTACGTTTTCGGTATGAAGCGACTTTGCCTTCCATTGGGGCGTGTCTGGCTGCCCAAAATGGATGAATCTTCCGTATTTGCATAGAATGAAGTGTTTTTCATCTAAAAATACGAACTGAAACGCCTACAGCGAGTGTGAAACTCAAATGTACGATGTCGGTATAAAGCTTCTTTGCGTTCGATTGGGGCTCGTTTGGCTGCTCAAAACGCATGAATCTTGCGTATTTGTATAGTATGAAGTATTTTTCATTTCATAATACGAGCTGGAACGCATACAGCGAGCGTAAAACTCGAGTAAACGAATTCGGTATAAGGCGACTTTTTGTTCCTTTGGGACGTGTTTGGGTGCTCACAATGCCTGAATCTTGCATATTTGCATAGAATGAAGTATTTTTCATCTCAAAATACGAGCTGAAACGCCTACAGCGAGTGTGAAACTCAAATGTACGATTTCGGTATAAAGCGACTTTGCGTTCCATTGGGGCGTGTTTGGCTGCCCAAAATGCATGAGTCTTGCGTATTTGCATAGAATAAAGTGTTTTTCATCGTATAATACGAGCTGAAACGCCTACAGCGAGAGTGAAACTCAAATGTACGTTTTCGGTATGAAGTGACTTTGCTTTTGATTGGGGCGTATTTGGCTACTCGAAATGCATGAATCTTGCGTATTTGCATACAATGAAGTGGTTTTCATTTCATAATACGAGCTTGAACGTTTACATCGAGTGTGAAACTCAAATGTACGATTTCGGTATAACACGATTTTGCTGTCGATCGGGCGTGTTTGGTTACTCGAAACGCATGAATCTTGCATATTTGCATAGAATGAAGTTTTTTTTTCATCTCACAAAACGATCTGAAACGTGTAGACGTTTCAGATCGTGGGTTCAGCGAGGGTGAAACTCAAATGTACGATTTCGGTATAAAGCGACTTTGCGTTCCATTGGGGCGTGTTTGGCTGCCCAAAATGCATGAATGTTGCGTATTTGCATAGAATAAAGTCATAGAATAAAGGTTCATCTTATAATATGAGCTGAAACACCTTCAGCAAGTGTGAAACTCGAACATACGATTTCGGTATAATAAAGCGACTTTACGTTCGATTGGGGCCATTTTGGGTACTCGAAATGCATGAATCTTCCGTGATTGCATAGAATGAAGTGCTTTTCATCTCAAAATACGACCTGAAACTCCTACAGCGACGGTGAAACTCAAATGTACGATTTCGGTATAAAGCGACTTTGCGTTCCATTGGGGCGTGTTTGCATAGAAGAAAGTGTTTTTCATCTTATAATACGAGCTGAAACGCCTACAGCGAGTTTGAAACTCAAGAGTACGTTTTCGGTATGACGCGACTTTGCTTTCGATTGGGGCTTGTTTGGGTACTCGAAATGCATGAATCTTCCGTATTTGCATAGAATAAAGTGTTTTTCATCTTATAATACGAGCTGAAACACCTACAGCGAGTGTGAAACTCGATTGTACGTTTTCGGTACGAAGCGACTTTGCTTTCGATTGGGGCGTGTTTGGCTACTCGAAATGCATGAGTCTTGCGTATTTGTATAGAATGAAGTCTTTTTCATTTTATAATACGAGCTGAAAGGCATACAGCGAGCGTAAAACTCGAGTAAACGAATTCGGTATAAGGCGACTTTTTGTTCCTTTGGGACGTGTTTGGTTGCTCAAAATGCCTGAATCTTGCATATTTGCATAGAATGAAGTATTTTTCATCTTATAATACGAGCTGAAACGCGTACAGCGAGTGTGAAACTCAAATGTACGATTTCGGTATAAAGCGACTTTGCGTTCGATTCGGGCGTGTTTGGCTGCCCAAAAAGCATGAATCTTGCGTATTTGCATTGAATGAAGTGGTTTTCATTTCATAATACGAGTTTGAACGTTTACATCGAGTGTGAAACTCAAATGTACGATTTCGGTATAAAGCGACTTTGCGTTCCATTGGGGCGTGTTTGGCTGCCCAAAAAGCATGAATCTTGCGTATTTGTATAAAATGATGTATTTTTCGTCCCATAATACGAGCTGGAACCCATACAACATGCGTAAAACTCGAAGAAAGGAATTCGGTATAAGGTGACTATGCGATCGTGTGGGACGTGTTTGGCTGCCCAAAATTCATGAATCTTGCATATTTGCATAGAATGAAGTATTTTTCATCTCAAAATACGAGCTGAAACGCCTACAGCGAGTGTGAAACTCAAATGTACGATTTCGGTATAAAGCGACTTTGCGTTCCATTGGGGCGTGTTTGGCTGCCCAAAATGCATGAGTCTTGCGTATTTGCATAGAATAAAGTGTTTTTCATCTTATAATACGAGCTGAAACGCCTACGGCGAGTGTGAAACTCAAATGTACGTTTTCGGTATGAAGCGACTTTGCTTTCGATTGGGGCCTGTTTGGGCACTCGAAATGCATGAATCTTCCGTATTTGCATAGAATGAAGCGTTTTTCATCTCAAAATACGAACTGAAACGGCTACAGCGAGTGTGAAACTCAAAGGTACGATATCGGTATAAAGCGACTTTGCGTTCGATTGGGGCTTGTTTGGCTGCTCAAAACGCATGAATCTTGCGTATTTGTATAGTATGAAGTCTTTTTCATTCATAATACGAGCTGGAACGCATACAGCGAGCGTAAAACTCGAGTAAACTGATTCGGGATAAGGCGACTTTTTGTTCCTTTGGGACGTGTTTGGGTTCTCAAAATGCCTGAATCTTGCATATTTGCATAGAATGAAGTATTTTTCATCTCAAAATACGAGCTGAAACGCCTACAGCGAGTGTGAAACTCAAATGTACAATTTCGGTATAAAGCGACTTTGCGTTCCATTGGGGCGTGTTTGGCTGCCCAAAATGCATGAATCTTGCGTATTTGCATAGAATGAAGTTTTTTTCATCTTATAATACGAGCTGAAACGCGTACAGCGAGTGTGAAACTCATTTGTACGATTTCGGTATAAAGCGACTTTCCGTTCGATTCGGGCGTGTTTGACTGCCCAAAAAGCATGAATCTTGCGTATTTGCATAAAATGAAGTGGTTTTCATTCCATAATACGAGCTTGAACGTTTGCATCGAGTGTGAAACTCAAATGTACGATTTTGGTATAAAGCGACTTTGCGTTCCATTGGGGCGTGTTTGGCTGTCCAAAATGCATGAATGTTGCGTATTTGCAAAGAATAAAGTCATAGAATAAAGTTTCATCTTATAATATGAGCTGAAACACCTACAGCAAGTGTGAAACTCGAATATACGATTTCGGTATAATAAAGCGACTTTGCGTTCGATTGGGGCCATTTTGGGTACTCGAAATGCATGAATCTTCCGTGATTGCATAGAATGAAGTGCTTTTCATCTCAAAATATGAGCTGAAACTCGTACAGCGAGTGTGAAACTCAAATGTACGATTTCGGCATAAAGCGACTTTGCGTTCCATTGTGGCGTGTTTGCATAGAATAAAGAGTTTTTCATCTTATAATACGAGCTGAAACGCCTACAGCGAGTGTGAAACTCAAATGTACGTTTTCGGTATGACGCGACTTTGCTTTCGATTTCGGCTTGTTTGGGTACTCGAAATGCATGAATCTTCCGTATTTGCATAGAATGAAGTGTTTTTCATCTCAAAATACGAACTGAAACGCCTACAGCGAGTGTGAAACTCAAATGTACGATATCGGTATAAAGCTACTTTACGTTCGATTGGGGTTTGTTTGGCTGCTCAAAACGCATGAATCTTGCGTATTTGTATAGTATGAAGTCTATTTCATTTCATAATACGAGCTGGAACGCATACAGCGAGCGTAAAACTCGAGTAACCGAATTCGGTATAAGGCGACTTTCCGTTCCGTTGGGACGTGTTTGGGTGCTCAAAGTGCCTGAATCTTGCACATTCGCATAGAATGAAGTATTTTTCATCTCACAATACGAGCTGAAACGCCTACAGCGAGTGTGAAACTCAAACGTACGATTTCGGTATTAAGCGACTTTGCGTTCCATTGGGGCGTGTTTGGCTGCTCAAAACGCATGAATCTTGCGTATTTGTATATAATGAAGTATTTTTCGTCTCATAATACGAGCTGGAACCCATACAGCATGCGTAAAACTCGAATAAAGGAATTCGGTATAAGGCGACTATGCGTTCGTGTGGGACGTGTTTGGCTGCCCAAAATGCATGAATCTTGCGTATTTGCATAGAATCAAGTTTTTTTCATCTTATAATACGAGCTGAAACACCTACAGTGAGTGAGAAACTCAATTGTACGTTTTCCGTATGAAGCGACTTTGCTTTCGATTGGGGCGTGTTTGGCTACTCGAAATGCATGAGTCTTGCGTATTTGAATAGAATGAAGTGTTTTTCATCTTCTACGAGCGGAAACGTTTAGAGCTAATGTGAAACTTAAATCTACGATTTCGGTATGAAGGGACTTTGCTTTCGAATGGGGCGGGTTTGGCTTCTCGAAATGCATGAGTCTTGCGTATTTGAATAGAATGAAGTGTTTTTCATCTTCTACGAGCGGAAACGCCTACAGCTAGTGTGAAACTCAATTGTACGTTTTCGGTATGAAGCGATTTTGCTTTCGATTAGGGCGTGTTTGGCTGCTCAAAACGCATGAATCTTGCGTATTTGTATAGAATGAAGTATTTGTCGTCTCATAATACGAGCTGGAACTCATACAGCATGCGTAAAACTCGAATAAAGGAATTCGGTATAAGGCGACTAAGCGTTCGTGTGGGACGTGTTTGGCTACCCAAAATGCATGAATCTTGCATATTTGCATTTCTATGGCATTCTTTCTTTGCATTTCTATTTCATTCTTGAAGTTTTTTCCATCTTATGATACGAGCTGAAACGCGTACAGCGAGTGTGAAACTCAAATCTACGATTTCGGTATGAAGCGACTTTCCGTTCGATTCGGGCGTGTTTGGCTGCCCAAAACCATGATTCTTGCGTATTTCCATAGAATGAAGTGGTTTTCATTTTACAATACGAGCTTGAACGTTTACATCGAGTGTGAAACTCAAATGTACGATTTCGGTATAAAGCGAGTTTGCGTTCCATTGGGGCGTGTTTGGCTGCCCAAAATGGATAAATCTTGCGTATTTGAATAGAATAAAGTGTTTTTTATCTTATAATACGAGCTGAAACACCTACAGCGAGTGTGAAACTCAATTGTACGTTTTCGGTATGAAGCGATTTTGCTTTCGATTGAGGCGTGTTTGGCTGCTCAAAACGCATCAATCTTGCGTATTTGTATACGATGAAGTATTTTTCGTCTCATAATACGAGCTGGAACCCATACAGCATGCGTAAAACTCGAATAAAGAAATTCGGTGTAAGGCGACTATGCGTTCGTGTGGGACGTGTTTGGGTGCCCAAAATGCATGAATCTTGCATATTTGCATAGAATGAAGTTTTTTTCATCTTATAATATGACCTGAAACGCGTACAGCGAGTGTGAAACTCAAATGTACGATTTCGGTATAAAGCGACTTTGCGTTCGATTCGGGAGTGTTTGGCTGCCCAAAAAGCATGAATCTTGCGTATTTGCATAGAATGAAGTGGTTTTCATTTCATAATACGAGCTTGAACGTTTACATCGAGTGTGAAACTCAAATGTACGATTTCGGTATAAAGCGACTTTGCGATCAATTGGGGCGTGTTTGGCTGCCCAAAATGCATGAATGTTGCGTATTTGCATAGAATAAAGTGTTTTTCATCTCAAAATACGAGCTGAAACGCCTACAGCGAGTGTGAAACTCAAATGTACGATTTCTGTATGAAGCGACTTTGCATTCGATTGGGGCCTGTGTGGGTACTCGAAATGCATGAATCTTCAGTATTTGCATAGAATGAAGTGTTTTTCATCTAAAAATACGAACTGGAACGCCTACAGCGAGTGTGAAACTCAAATGTACGATTTCGGTATAAAGCGACTTTGCGTTCCATTGGGGCGTGTTTGGCTGCCCAAAATGCATGAATCTTGCGTATTTGCATAGAATAAAGTGTTTTTCATCTTATGATACGAGCTGAAACGCCTACAGCGAGTGTGAAACTCAAATGTACGTTTTCGGTATGAAGCGACTTTGCTTTCGATTGGGGCCTGTTTGGGTACTCGAAATGCATGAATCTTCCGTATTTGCATAGACTGAAGATTTTTTCATCTCAAAATACGAACAGAAACGCCTACAGCGAGTGTGAAACTCAAATGTACGATATCGGTATAAAGCTACTTTGCGTTCGATTGGGGCTTGTTTGGCTGCTGAAAACGCATGAATCTTGCGTATTTGTATAGAATGAAGTCTTTTCATTTCATAATACCAGCTGGAACTCATACAGCATGCATAAAACTCGAATAAAGGAATTCGATATAAGGCGACTAAGCGTTCGTGTGGGACGTGTTTGGCTACCCGAAATGCATGAATCTTGAATATTTGCATAGAATGAAGTTTTTTTCATCTTATAATACGAGCTGAAACTTTACAGCGAGAGTGAAACTCAAATGTACGATTTCGGTATAAAGCGACTTTGCGTTCCATTGGGGCGTGTTTGGCTGCCCAAAGTGCATGAATCTTGCGTATTTGCATAGAATGATGTGATTTTCATCTTATAATACGAGCTGAAACACCTACAGCGAGTGTGAAACTCAAATCTACGATTTCGGTATAAAGCGACTTTGCGTTCCATTAGGGCGTGTTTGGCTGCCCAAAATGCATGAATCTTGCGTATTTGTATATAATGAAGTATTTTTCGTCTCATAATACGAGCTGGAACCCATACAGCATGCGTAAAACTCGAATAAAGGAATTCGGTATAAGGCGACTATGCGTTCGTGTGGGACGTGTTTGGCTGCCCAAAATGCATGAATCTTGCGTATTTGCATAGAATGAAGTTTTTTTCATCTTATAATACGAGCTGAAACACCTACAGTGAGTGGGAAACTCAATTGTACGTTTTCGGTATGAAGCGACTTTGCTTTCGATTGGGGCGTGTTTGGCTACTCGAAATGCATGAGTCTTGCGTATTTGTATAGAATGAAGTGTTTTTCATCTTCTACGAGCGGAAACGTCTACAGCTAATGTGGAACTTAAATGTACGATTTCGGTATGAAGGGACTTTGCTTTCGAATGGGGCGGATTTGGCTTCTCGAAATGCATGAGTCTTGCGTATTTGAATAGAATGAAGTGTTTTTCATCTTCTACGAGCGGAAACGCCTCCAGCTAGTGTGAAACTCAATTGTACGTTTTCGGTATGAAGCGATTTTGCTTTCGATTAGGGCGTGTTTGGCTGCTCAAAACGCATGAATCTTGCGTATTTGTATAGAATGAAGTATTTGTCGTCTCATAATACGAGCTGGAACTCATACAGCATGCGTAAAACTCGAATAAAGGAATTCGGTATAAGGCGACTAAGCGTTCGTGTGGGACGTGTTTGGCTACCCAAAATGCATGAATCTTGCATATTTGCATTTCTATGGCATTCTTTCTTTGCATTTCTATTTCATTCTTGAAGTTTTTTCCATCTTATGATACGAGCTGAAACGCGTACCGCGAGTCTGAAACTCAAATCTACGATTTCGGTATAAAGCGACTTTCCGTTCGATTCGGGCGTGTTTGGCTGCCCAAAACCATGAATCTTGTGTATTTCCATAGAATGAAGTGGTTTTTATTTTATAATACGAGCTTGAACGTTTACATCGAATGTGAAACTCAAATGTACGATTTCGGTATAAAGCGAGTTTGCGTTCCATTGGGGCGTGTTTGGCTGCCTAAAATGGATAAATCTTGCGTATTTGAATAGAATAAAGTGTTTTTTTATCTTATAATACGAGCTGAAACACCTATAGCGAGTGTGAAACTCAATTGTACGTTTTCGGTATGAAGCGATTTTGCTTTCGATTGAGGCGTGTTTGGCTGCTCAAAACGCATCAATCTTGCGTATTTGTATACGATGAAGTATTTTTCGTCTCATAATACGAGCTGGAACCCATACAGCATGCGTAAAACTCGAATAAAGAAATTCGGTATAAGGCGACTATGCGTTCGTGTGGGACGTGTTTGGCTGCCCAAAATGCATGAATCTTGCGTATTTGCATTAAATAAAGTGTTTTTCATCTTATAATACGAGCTGAAACACCTACAGCGAGTGTGAAACTCAGTTGTACGTTTTCGGTATGAAGCGATTTTGCTTTCGATCGGGGCCTGTTTGGGTACTCGAAATGCATGAATCTTCCGTATTTGCATAGAATGAAGTGTTTTTCATCTAAAAATACGAACTGAAACGCCTACAGCGAGTGTGAAACTCAAATGTACGATTTCGGTATAAAGCGACTTTGCGTTCCATTGGGGCGTGTTTGGCTGCCCAAAATGCATGAATCTTGCGTATTTGCATAGAATGAAGTCTTTTTCATCTTATAATACGAGCTGAAACACCTACAGTGAGTGGGAAACTCAATTGTACGTTTTCGGTATGAAGCGACTTTGTTTTCGATTGGGCCGTGTTTGGCTACTCGAAATGCATGAGTCTTGCGTATTTGAATAGAATGAAGTGTTTTTCATCTTCTACGAGCGGAAACGTCTACAGCTAATGTGAAACTTAAATGTACGATTTCGGTATGAAGGGACTTTGCTTTCGAATGGGGCGGGTTTGGCTTCTCGAAATGCATGAGTCTTGCGTATTTGAATAGAATGAAGTGTTTTTCATCTTCTACGAGCGGAAACGCCTACAGCTAGTGTGAAACTCAATTGTACGTTTTCGGTATGAAGCGATTTTGCTTTCGATTAGGGCGTGTTTGGCTGCTCAAAACGCATGAATCTTGCGTATTTGTATAGAATGAAGTATTTGTCGTCTCATAATACGAGCTGGAACTCATACAGCATGCGTAAAACTCGAATAAAGGAATTCGGTATAAGGCGACTAAGCGTTCGTGTGGGACGTGTTTGGCTACCCAAAATGCATGAATCTTGCATATTTGCATCTCTATGGCATTCTTTCTTTGCATTTCTATTTCATTCTTGAAGTTTTTTCCATCTTATGATACGAGCTGAAACGCGTACAGCGAGTGTGAAACTCAAATCTACGATTTCGGTATAAAGCGACTTTCCGTTCGATTCGGGCGTGTTTGGCTGCCCAAAATCATGAATCTTGCGTATTTGTATATAATGAAGTATTTTTCGTCTCATAATACGAGCTGGAACCCATACAGCATGCGTAAAACTCGAATAAAGGAATTCGGTATAAGGCGACTATGCGTTCGTGTGGGACGTGTTTGGCTGCCCAAAATGCATGAATCTTGCATATTTGCATTTCTATGGCATTCTTTCTTTGCATTTCTATTTCATTCTGGAAGTTTTTTCCATCTTATGATACGAGCTGAAACGCGTACAGCGAGTGTGAAACTCAAATGTACGTTTTCGGTATGAAGCGATTTTGCTTTCGATTGAGGCGTGTTTGGCTGCTCAAATGGCATCAATCTTGCGTATTTGTATACGATGAAGTATTTTTCGTCTCATAATACGAGCTGGAACCCATACAGCATGCGTAAAACTCGAATAAAGGAATTCGGTATAAGGCGACTATGCGTTCGTGTCGGACGTGTTTGGGTGCCCAAAATGCATGAATCTTGCATATTTGCATAGAATGAAGTTTTTTTCATCTTATAATATGACCTGAAACGCGTACAGCGAGTGTGTAACTCAAATGTACGATTTCGGTATAAAGCGACTTTGCGTTCGATTCGGGAGTGTTTGGCTGCCCAAAAAGCATGAATCTTGCGTATTTGCATAGAATGAAGTGGTTTTCATTTCATAATACGAGCTTGAACGTTTACATCGAGTGTGAAACTCAAATGTACGATTTCGGCATAAAGCGCCTTTGCGTTCAATTGGGGCGTGCTTGGCTGCCCAAAATGCATGAATGTTGCGTATTTGCATAGAATAAAGTGTTTTTCATCTCAAAATACGAGCTGAAACGCCTACAGCGAGTGTGAAACTCAAATGTACGATTTCTGTATGAAGCGACTTTGCATTCCATTGGGGCCTGTTTGGGTACTCGAAATGCATGAATCTTCAGTATTTGCATAGAATGAAGTTTTTTTCATCTAAAAATACGAACTGAAATGCCTCCAGCGAGTGTGAAACTCAAATGTACGATATCGGTATAAAGCTACTTTGCGTTCGATTGGGGCTTGTTTGGCTGCTCAAAACGCATGAATCTTGCGTATTTGTATAGTATGAAGTATTTTTCATTTCATAATACGAGCTGGAACGCATACAGCGAGCGTAAAACTCGAGTAAACGAATTCGGTATAAGGCGACTTTTTGTTCCTTTGGGGCGTGTTTGGCTGCCCAAAGTGCATGAATCTTGCGTATTTGCATAGAATGATGTGATTTTCATCTTATAATACGAGCTGAAACACCTACAGCGAGTGTGAAACTCAAATCTACGATTTCGGTATAAAGCGACTTTGCGTTCCATTAGGGCGTGTTTGGCTGCCCAAAATGCATGAATCTTGCGTATTTGTATATAATGAAGTATTTTTCGTCTCATAATACGAGCTGGAACCCATACAGCATGCGTAAAACTCGAATAAAGGAATTCGGTATAAGGCGACTATGCGTTCGTGTGGGACGTGTTTGGCTGCCCAAAATGCATGAATCTTGCGTATTTGCATAGAATGAAGTCTTTTTCATCTTATAATACGAGCTGAAACACCTACAGTGAGTGGGAAACTCAATTGTACGTTTTCGGTATGAAGCGACTTTGTTTTCGATTGGGCCGTGTTTGGCTACTCGAAATGCATGAGTCTTGCGTATTTGAATAGAATGAAGTGTTTTTCATCTTCTACGAGCGGAAACGTCTACAGCTAATGTGAAACTTAAATGTACGATTTCGGTATGAAGGGACTTTGCTTTCGAATGGGGCGGGTTTGGCTTCTCGAAATGCATGAGTCTTGCGTATTTGAATAGAATGAAGTGTTTTTCATCTTCTACGAGCGGAAACGCCTACAGCTAGTGTGAAACTCAATTGTACGTTTTCGGTATGAAGCGATTTTGCTTTCGATTAGGGCGTGTTTGGCTGCTCAAAACGCATGAATCTTGCGTATTTGTATAGAATGAAGTATTTGTCGTCTCATAATACGAGCTGGAACTCATACAGCATGCGTAAAACTCGAATAAAGGAATTCGGTATAAGGCGACTAAGCGTTCGTGTGGGACGTGTTTGGCTACCCAAAATGCATGAATCTTGCATATTTGCATCTCTATGGCATTCTTTCTTTGCATTTCTATTTCATTCTTGAAGTTTTTTCCATCTTATGATACGAGCTGAAACGCGTACAGCGAGTGTGAAACTCAAATCTACGATTTCGGTATAAAGCGACTTTCCGTTCGATTCGGGCGTGTTTGGCTGCCCAAAATCATGAATCTTGCGTATTTGTATATAATGAAGTATTTTTCGTCTCATAATACGAGCTGGAACCCATACAGCATGCGTAAAACTCGAATAAAGGAATTCGGTATAAGGCGACTATGCGTTCGTGTGGGACGTGTTTGGCTGCCCAAAATGCATGAATCTTGCATATTTGCATTTCTATGGCATTCTTTCTTTGCCTGTCTATTTCATTCTGGAAGTTTTTTCCATCTTATGATACGAGCTGAAACGCGTACAGCGAGTGTGAAACTCAAATGTACGTTTTCGGTATGAAGCGATTTTGCTTTCGATTGAGGCGTGTTTGGCTGCTCAAATGGCATCAATCTTGCGTATTTGTATACGATGAAGTATTTTTCGTCTCATAATACGAGCTGGAACCCATACAGCATGCGTAAAACTCGAATAAAGGAATTCGGTATAAGGCGACTATGCGTTCGTGTCGGACGTGTTTGGGTGCCCAAAATGCATGAATCTTGCATATTTGCATAGAATGAAGTTTTTTTCATCTTATAATATGACCTGAAACGCGTACAGCGAGTGTGTAACTCAAATGTACGATTTCGGTATAAAGCGACTTTGCGTTCGATTCGGGAGTGTTTGGCTGCCCAAAAAGCATGAATCTTGCGTATTTGCATAGAATGAAGTGGTTTTCATTTCATAATACGACCTTGAACGTTTACATCGAGTGTGAAACTCAAATGTACGATTTCGGCATAAAGCGCCTTTGCGTTCAATTGGGGCGTGCTTGGCTGCCCAAAATGCATGAATGTTGCGTATTTGCATAGAATAAAGTGTTTTTCATCTCAAAATACGAGCTGAAACGCCTACAGCGAGTGTGAAACTCAAATGTACGATTTCTGTATGAAGCGACTTTGCATTCCATTGGGGCCTGTTTGGGTACTCGAAATGCATGAATCTTCAGTATTTGCATAGAATGAAGTTTTTTTCATCTAAAAATACGAACTGAAATGCCTCCAGCGAGTGTGAAACTCAAATGTACGATATCGGTATAAAGCTACTTTGCGTTCGATTGGGGCTTGTTTGGCTGCTCAAAACGCATGAATCTTGCGTATTTGTATAGTATGAAGTATTTTTCATTTCATAATACGAGCTGGAACGCATACAGCGAGCGTAAAACTCGAGTAAACGAATTCGGTATAAGGCGACTTTTTGTTCCTTTGGGACGTGTTTGGGTGCTCACAATGCCTGAATCTTGCATATTTGCATAGAATGAAGTATTTTTCATCTCAAAATACGAGCTGAAATGCCTACAGCGAGTGTGAAACTCAAATGTACGATTTCGGTATAAAGCGACTTTGCGTTCCATTGGGGCGTGTTTGGCTGCCCAAAATGGATGAATCTTGCGTATTTGCATAGAATACAGTGTTTTTCATCTTATAATACGAGCTGAAACGCCTACAGCGAGTGTGAAACTCAAATGTACGTTTTCGGTATGAAGCGACTTTGCTTTCGATTGGGGCCTGTTTGGGTACTCGAAATGCATGAATCTTCCGTATTTGCATAGACTGAAGATTTTTTCATCTCAAAATACGAACTGAAACGCCTACAGCGAGTGTGAAACTCCAATGTACGATATCGGTATAAAGCTACCTTGCGTTCGATTGGGGCTTGTTTGGGTGCTCAAAACGCATGAATCTTGCGTATTTGTATAGAATGAAGTCTTTTCATTTCATAATACCAGCTGGAACGCATACAGCGAGCGTAAAACTCGAGTAAACGAATTCGGTATAAGGCGACTTTTTGTTCCTTTGGGACGTGTTTGGATGCTCAAAATGCCTGAATCTTGCATATTTGCATAGAAGAAAGTATTTTTATCTCAAAATACGAGCCGAAACGCCTATAGCGAGTGTGAAACTCAAATGTACGATTTCGGTATAAAGCGACTTTGTGTTCCATTGGGGCGTGTTTGGCTGCCCAAAATGTATGAATCTTGCGTATTTGCATAGAATAAAGTGTTTTTCATCTTATAATACGAGCTGAAACGCGTACAGCGAGAGTGAAACTCAAATGTACGATTTCGGTATAAAGCGACTTTGCGTTCCATTGGGGCATGTTTGGCTGCCCAAAATGCATGAATCTTGCGTATTTGCATAGAATAAAGTGTTTTTCATCTTATAATACGAGCTGAAACGCCTACAGCGAGTGTGAAAATCAAATGTACGTTTTCGGTATGAAGCGACTTTGCATTCGTTTGGGACGTGTTTTGCTATTCGAAACGCATGAATCTTGGGTATTTTCATATAATTAAGTATTTTTCATCTCATAATATGAGCTGGAATGCCTACCTCAGTAGGCATTCCAGCTCATATTACTTATTATTATTATTATTATTAAAACACGAATATACGAATTCGGTATAAAGCGACTTTACGTTCGATTGGAGCGTGTTTGACTGCCCAAAATGCATGAATCTTAAGTATTTGCATAGAATGAAGTTTTTTTTCATCTCACAAACGATCTGAAACGTCTACAGCGAGTGTGAAACTCAAATGTACGTTTTCGGTATAAAGCTACTTTGCGTTCGATTCGGGCCTGTTTGGGTACTCGAAATGCATGAATCTTGGGTATTTGTATAGTATGAAGTATTATTCATTTCATAATACGAGCTGGAACGCATACAGCGAGCGTAAAACTCGAGTAAACGAATTCGGTATAAGGCGACTTTTTGTTCCTTTGGGACGTGTTTGGGTGCTCAAAATGGCTGAATCTTGCATATTTGTCAAATGTACTCAAATGTACGATTTCGGTATAAAGCGACTTTGTGTTCCATTGGGGCGTGTTTGGCTGCCCAAAATGTATGAATCTTGCGTATTTGCATAGAATAAAGTGTTTTTCATCTTATAATACGAGCTGAAACGCGTACAGCGAGAGTGAAACTCAAATGTACGATTTCGGTATAAAGCGACTTTGCGTTCCATTGGGGCATGTTTGGCTGCCCAAAATGCATGAATCTTCCGTATTTGCATAGAATGAAGTGTTTTTCATCTAAAAATACGAACTGAAACGCCTACAGCAAGTGTGAAACTCAAATGTACGATGTCGGTATAAAGCTTCTTTGCGTTCGATTGGGGCTTGTTTGGCTGCTCAAAACGCATGAATCTTGCGTATTTGTATAGTATGAAGTATTTTTCATTTCATAATACGAGCTGGAACGCATACAGCGAGCGAAAAACTCGAGTAAACGAATTCGGTATAAGGCGACTTTTTGTTTCTTTGGGGCGTGTTTGGGTGCTCACAATGCCTCAATCTTGCATATTTGCATAAAATGAAGTATTTTTCATCTCTAAATACGAGCTGAAACGCCTACAGCGAGTGTGAAACTCAAATGTACGATTTCGGTATAAAGCGACTTTGCGTTCCATTGGGGCGCGTTTGGCTGCCCAAAATGCATGAATCTTGCGTATTTGCATAGAATGAAGTGTTTTTCATCTTATAATACGAGCTGAAACGCCTACAGCGAGTGTGAAACTCAAATGTACGTTTTCGGTATGAAGCGACTTTGCTTTCGATTGGGGCCTGTTTGGGTACTCGAAATGCATGAATCTTCCGTATTTGCACAGACTGAAGATTTTTTCATCTCAAAATACGAACTGAAACGCCTACAGCGAGTGTGAAACTCAAATGTACGATATCGGTATAAAGCTACCTTGCGTTCGATTTGGGCTTGTTTGGCTGCTCAAAACGCATGAATCTTGCGTATTTGTATAGAATGAAGTCTTTTCATTTCATAATACCAGCTGGAACGCATACAGCGAGCGTAAAACTCGAGTAAACGAATTCGGTATAAGGCGACTTTTTGTTCCTTTGGGACGTGCTTGGGTGCTCACAATGCCTGAATCTTGCATATTTGCATAGAATGAAGTATTTTTCATCTCAAAATACGAGCTGAAACGCCTACAGCGAGTGTGAAACTCAAATGTACGATTTCGGTATAAAGCGACTTTGCGTTCCATTGGGGCGAGTTTGGCTGCCCAAAATGGATGAATCTTGAGTATTTGCATAGAATAAAGTGTTTTTCATCTTATAATACGAGCTGAAACACCTACAGCGAGTGTGAAACTCAATTGTACGTTTTCGGTATGAAGCGATTTTGCTTTCGATATAGGCGTGTTTGGCTGCTCGAAACGCATCAATCTTGCGTATTTGTATAGGATGAAGTATTTTTCGTCTCATAATACGAGCTGGAACCCATACAGCATGCGTAAAACTCGAATAAAGGAATTCGGTATAAGGCGACTATGCGTTCGTGTGGGACGTGTTTGGCTGCCCAAAATGCATGAATCTTGCATATTTGCATAGAATGAAGTTTTTTTCATCTTATGATACGAGCTAAAACGCGTACAGCGAGTGTGAAACTCAAATGTACGATTTCGGTATAAAGCGACTTCCCGTTCGATTCGGGCGTGTTTGGCTGCCCAAAACCATGAATCTTGCGTATTTCCATAGAATGAAGTGGTTTTCATTTTATAATACGAGCTTGAACGTTTACATCGAATGTGAAACTCAAATGTACGATTTCGGTATAAAGCGAGTTTGCGTTCCATTGGGGCGTGTTTGGCTGCCCAAAATGGATAAATCTTGCGTATTTGAATAGAATAAAGTGTTTTTTATCTTATAATAACGAGCTGAAACACCTACAGTGAGTGGGAAACTCAATTGTACGTTTTCGGTATGAAGCGACTTTGCTTTCGATTGGGGCGTGTTTGGCTACTCGAAATGCATGAGTCTTGCGTATTTGAATAGAATGAAGTGTTTTTCATCTTCTACGAGCGGAAACGTTTAGAGCTAATGTGAAACTTAAATCTACGATTTCGGTATGAAGGGACTTTGCTTTCGAATGGGGCGGGTTTGGCTTCTCGAAATGCATGAGTCTTGCGTATTTGAATAGAATGAAGTGTTTTTCATCTTCTACGAGCGGAAACGCCTACAGGTAGTGTGAAACTCAATTGTACGTTTTCGGTATGAAGCGATTTTGCTTTCGATTAGGGCGTGTTTGGCTGCTCAAAACGCATGAATCTTGCGTATTTGCATAGAATAAAGTGTTTTTTATCTCAAAATACGAGCTGAAACGCCTACAGCGAGTGTGAAACTCAAATGTACGATTTCTGTATGAAGCGACTTTGCATTCGATTGGGGCCTGTTTGGGTACTCGAAATCCATGAATCTTCAGTATTTGCATAGAATGAAGTGTTTTTCATCTAAAAATACGAACTGGAACGCCTACAGCGAGAGTGAAACTCAAATGTACGATTTCGGTATAAAGCGACTTTGCGTTCCATTGGGGCGTGTTTGGCTGCCCAAAATGCATGAATCTTGCGTATTTGCATAGAATAAAGTGTTTTTCATCTTATAATACGAGCTGAAACGCCTACAGCGAGTGTGAAACTCAAATGTACGTTTTCGGTATGAAGCGACTTTGCTTTCGATTGGGGCCTGTTTGGGTACTCAAAATGCATGAATCTTCCGTATTTGCATAGACTGAAGATTTTTTCATCTCAAAATACGAACAGAAACGCCTACAGCGAGTGTGAAACTCAAATGTACGATATCGGTATAAAGCTACTTTGCGTTCGATTGGGGCTTGTTTGGCTGCTGAAAACGCATGAATCTTGCGTATTTGTATAGAATGAAGTCTTTTCATTTCATAATACCAGCTGGAACTCATACAGCATGCATAAAACTCGAATAAAGGAATTCGATATAAGGCGACTAAGCGTTCGTGTGGGACGTGTTTGGCTGCCCAAAATGCATGAATCTTGCGTATTTGTATAGAATGAAGTATTTGTCGTCTCATAATACGACCTGGAACTCATACAGCATGCGCAAAACTCGAATAAAGGAATTCGGTATAAGGCGACTAAGCGTTCGTGTGGGACGTGTTTGGCTACCCGAAATGCATGAATCTTGAATATTTGCATAGAATGAAGTTTTTTTCATCTTATAATACGAGCTGAAACGCGTACAGCGAGAGTGAAACTCAAATGTACGATTTCGGTATAAAGCGACTTTGCGTTCCATTGGGGCGTGTTTGGCTGCCCAAAATGCATGAATCTTGCGTATTTGCATAGAATAAAGTGTTTTTCATCTTATAATACGAGCTGAAACGCCTACAGCGAGTGTGAAACTCAAATGTACGTTTTCGGTATGAAGCAACTTTGCTTTCGATTGGGGCCTGTTTGGGTACTCGAAATGCATGAATCTTCCGTATTTGCATAGACTGAAGATTTTTTAATCTCAAAATACGAACAGAAACGCCTACAGCGAGTGTGAAACTCAAATGTACGATATCGGTATAAAGCTACTTTGCCTTCGATTGGGGCTTGTTTGGCTGCTGAAAACGCATGAATCTTGCGTATTTGTATAGAATGAAGTCTTTTCATTTCATAATACCAGCTGGAACTCATACAGCATGCATAAAACTCGAATAAAGGAATTCTATAGTATATATTGTGACGTGGTGCGTCACAGCTTTCCCCGCTTAGCCTGGCTCGGAGTCCCGCCACTCACCCAGGGAAAAATTAGAATAAGTAATTAGGATTACAAATCTATAACATAAAAACGACACACAACATTGTTAGCCCTCCCCCGACCTACCCTCAGTCCTTGGTACCCCGTCAGCCCTTCGACTCACTCACCGAAGCCGTCGTCAGCCACCGAAGACCCACCGCCAGACTCACCGAAGCCATCGTCAGCCACCGAAGACCCACCTCCAGACTCACCGAAGCCCTCGCCAGACCAACGAAGACTCATCGAAGACCGTCCTACGTCGCCACCTACCCTGACAGACGTGTCAGGATGAAAAAGCACACCCTGAAGCAAACCGGCAGACCTTCCTGGGACTAACCTGCAATTCGCCCTCGACAGCCCAGAGAAGAAGCCCGTCACAGCCAAGCTTGGGAAAATTTCGTCGAGTCGGAGCACCCTTTCCGACCAGTCCACCGACACTGAAACACTTGGCGACACCCTCTCGGCTCGGAATGTCGAGTATAAATCGACGAGGTGTGTCGTACGGCCAAAACACTATTCGTCGCCACAGGTCCTGTCAAACGGACGTTTCACGCCAGCCCACCGAGGCCGCCACTTCCCGGCGGCAAGAATGGCTAGTCGATCGATTAGCCAATCGATAACGACGATGCGCGCGCCGAGCGTCGCGACGAGCCTTCCGTCGCGAAGAATATTCGCAACAACCCGCGACCAATCCCGACGCCCCCCACCAGCCAGTCCCGAGGAGCGCCAATCAGATTTGCGACACCTGTCGCTCCAGCACGAGGCAGACCCTAAGGACGAAGAAGAAGCTGGAAACGGCGAGGCCATCGTTACTTCGAGCCAGGGCGTTGAGCGAGCGTGTGTGACAGCGAGACGAGTGCGAGAGTTGATAAAGATTACGGATTTAAGACGACTCGGCTGTATCCCCCCGGACCAGATCTCTTTCTGGAGAACTGTTGTTGCCTATTACGACTGCCCGGTACGCCCAAGGAACATCGCACACGGAATATCCCCTACGGAAGATTGTAACGACCAGGCCGTCCACGGAATATCCCCTACGGAAAATTGTAACGACCAGGCCGTCCACGGAACATCCCCTTCGGAAATTATAAACGACTCAGCCGTCACAGGAATTATCGATCTCCGGAAATTAACTTGTAAAGAAGGAAGCGTGCTGGTTGAGTGAGTAGCCGATAAAGTCTTCTTCCCTCCCCCGAACCCCCCCCCCCGAACTCGACCCTCGCCCGTATCCCGAAAACCTCCCCCCGCCGCTCGTAGTAGATTTAAGTGAATTTTTGTGATATTTCTTGCCACCGTTTTCTTTTTTTGTGGATTTTTCTTTTGTTATTTGCGACTTAGCGCCTTTGTCTCTCGGTGCTATCTTCGACCGCCGAACACCGGCTGCCACGTGCGTCGGCCATTTGCCTACGATTAAGTGCGCGTGAGTGGCGGTAATTTTTCGCTAATATCCCCGAATCTTTTTTTTTATTATTCCAGTATATTTCCCCCCCCCGTCCCCGCGACCCGTATACGGGAATTTTAGTAGACTTTTGATTGTGCCGAGGTCATCGAATTAAGAGCCACTAGGACAGTATCCCAGGCCCTGAGAAGTCTCACTCTCCCCTTCCCCCCCTCGTCCCCCGCTAGCCGTGTGCCGCGATAAAGCCATAAATTCCCTCGTTATTTATTTTTCTTTTTTTCTTTTCTTTCTTTTTCTCTTTTCTTTTCTTTCCTTCGCGTTTCATTTCAAGTTCGGTGCTACACCGTGAAAGTAGCTGGCGCCCAGGCAAACCTGAGTTACGTGAGAGGATTTAACACGGATTAGTTTCTTTTCACCGGCAAGCTTTTTCCCATGTGATTGACCCTTCCCTGCGTAAATTTTTCCCGATCCACATCCCTCACGATAGTCTCATTTTGCGTATTCGAGCCGTCGTACCCGTAACGGCGTCGGCCCGGATAGTCGTCAAGCGATCTTGTTAGTCCCTTTTCTTTCTTTTTTTTTCTTTTTTTTTTTGTTGTTTTTATTATAGTAAGGATTCGACGTACCCGTAACGGCGTCGAAAGAACCGGTACGGATAGAGTATTATTTTCGGTTAGCCCTAGTTTATTCCTTTTTTTTTCTTTTTGTTCGACGCTTCAACGTACCCGTAACGGCGTTGAAGCGGGGATTATTATTGTTTTCACTGGTTTCGTCTTCAACGTACCAGTACCGGCGTTGAAGCGAAAGATCATTATTTTTGTATCACCGTTTTCATACTTCTCTAATTTATTATTCTTTTTTGTTAAATTTTGAGATATTAAAAGAGTACATTATTGGTTATTTTTCTATACAAAATTTTCACTCATTATTTCCCCCCCCCCGTCTATACGCGCCTGCCCCGACTTCGCGAGAAGAGATCTCGACCGGCCCACCAAAAAGGGAAGTATTGACAGAATATCCGTCATAATATATATATAATTCTTTTTTGTGTTCGATATAACCATATTAAAATGTCAAATATTCTATATTGAGGATTCTATTACTCTCTGTCTACTTACTGAATAAAATTGTCATCAGTATCGGAAAGATCTGGGATCTCAGAAAAATTATTATACTTGGCGCCCAACGTGGGGCAGAGAGTAATTAAGCGTCCTCGACGTAGATATAATAGCTCTGGTACAGATCATAACAATAACATTGTGCTGATAGCGTATATACATGCAGACTCGTTCGAAGGCCAAAAGAACTACTCATTCTGAGGAAACAAATCGGGATAGAGGTAATACTGAAATGGTAAACATGGCTGATAATCCAAATGTTAATCCAGATCCACTCGCACCGCCTATACCCGATGCCGCCGCGGAAGCCGTGCGTATCGAACGAGAACGCATCGCTAGACAACGGGGAGAGTGGGAGGATTTGAGACTCCGAATGGTCGAGGAATTGCGTGTATGCCGAGAAGTACAAGAAAGACAAGAGAGAGAGCTCCGTCAGCTTCGCGCAGAGAATGAACAGCTTCGCAATAATTCAAATGCGAGCGATAACGGGAACCGTAACACAGGTATGTTAAACGGGCTCGTGCACGGAATACAGTCGATGAATATACAGATTAAGCCTCCGAGATTTGGAAGCGATTTAGTAGCCAATCCTAGCGAATTCTTGCAAAAGGTGGAAAAATATTTCGTCGTAAAAAAAGTGCAGGAGGAGACTAAATTACTACTGTTGGAAACACTTTTAGACGGTCGCGTTGCCGACTGGTATAGAGCCCAGGGTAATGCCTATCCGGATTATAATTCTTTCAAGACCGCGTTTCTCGAGGAGTTCTACTCCGTGGCCACGCAGGTTAGGCTAAAATCTCAATGGTCGTCGCCTAGGTATGCCGTAACAGACCAAGCAATGCAAGCTTATTATTTGAAGCAGGTTAATGTCGCGCAATACTTCACACCAAAGCTCGACCAATATGAAATTAACTACACTATCGTGCAGCAGCTTCCGATGCGAGCACGAGATGCTCTCGTGACTATAGACTACGCGGATACGAACGCGGTTATGCGGGCATTGGCGCAACTTGACGCGTCGTATGAGGAAAATAAAAATCGGGAATTTCGCCGTAACAACTCCAATAATAATTCGATTTTGACGACGTCTCCGAACACTAGTGGAAGTAGCAGGGGGTCGCGATATACGAGTAGCTCGCCGAATACCAGTGGGAATAATAATGCTCATAATAATTCGCAGCCTTCGGCATATCGAACAAGGGGGATGGATGTCAATGCTGCAGCATGGTACCCCTGGCCCGACATGTCGGTACCACCGCCGGTGAATGCGGAGGGATTCGGATATCCAGTGCAAGACGGGTCCAGTCCATTGAGCGCGTCAGGTCACGATCCTGATCATTTAAACTAGTATGCGGCGCCATGATACAGGGGTCCCACATGCGCCGGTACCCTTTCGATCTTTTCGAGGACCTCGCGTCATCGATAACGAAACAGCCCGATAAAAACGATAATAATAAGGAAGGTTCCGCCTCAACGTGTCCCCACTTTATCATCTTTATCCTCAATATACCAATATCCACGTTACTAGACACCGGAAGTCAAGTCACTTGCATTTCGGAGAACTTCTATGCATACCTGTCAAAATTGAGTAAATTGGTGGAACTCCCGGTCGCGAATATTGTTGTACTTACCGCTATTAAGGAAAAACCCACCCCGGTTAGAAAGCAGGTGATGCTCGAAATAACGGTGGGAAAATTAAAAATATCGGCCGTATTTCTCGTTATCCCGCATTTAACGAGCAGCTTAATTGTCGGGAGTGATTGGATGCTACGCCTCGGAGTAATAGTCGATTTTTCGAGGAAATCGTTGACGATAAACGGCGAGATCGTACCTCCCGAGTTAGTGTCGTACGGACGACCGCCATCGGAACGCCTGAACGTATCTAAAGGGGACGACTTTACGTATATACAGATCCTTCGAATTGCTAACCCCCCAAATCGCGCATCTATCGAAAACTTACACACCCAATCCGTGCTTCGCGAAAACCATGATGATATTGCGCGGTCCGTTCCGTCCGTTCCACGAGAATCGAAGAATACGAAAGTATCTCCCGATGGGGGATATAAGCCAAATACCGCGAAAAAACCTCTTATCAACGGCTCAGATCGTCCACGTGAGAACGATACTCCGAGTATAGAAATGCTCTCGTCAGCTAAAATAGTCAACGGTTTATCAAAAGATGCACCCCCGATCACTGTGTCTAAACCTCCGTATGTGCTTTTAGGTAATGAAACGCCACTGAGTCTGGCGACGGGTACGGAAGGTCGCGACATGAATGAAGATACGGGAGAAATTATCGATATCGACGCGGTCGAGGACGTGTGCAAATTATACGCGTTGCCTGAGGCCCTTCAACAGGATATTCGGTCAAAATTCTTGCCGAAATGCTCTTCGGTATGCGCGTTCGAATGTGAGTCCGCGACCCCACTCACCGACGAGAATGAGCACGCGATGATCGATACAGAACTCGATAGTACCGATGCCTACGACGGGGAGGGCGTCGAGCAGATCGCGGCGCACTACTCTTCGAAGCTGTACAGAGAAGGAGAAGACGAAAAATTTTTCGACGATGTGAATACGGTTGTTGCGGGATTAACAGATTGTAGTGTCGAGCAACGCGAAGCAGTAAGGCAATTACTCGGACGGTATCAGCGTTTATTCTCCTATAAAGCCGAGAGCGCGGGCGCATATGAGCATAAAATCCGTCTAAAGGATTCTCAGGTGGTCGTTCGTCGGTCTTACCCGGTACCATTCGCGCTAAGGGACGCCGTGGGTAAAGAAATCCAGGAGATGCTCGAAATGGGCATTATTGAAAGATCTGAGAGCCAATTTTGTAATCCTTTGCGTATCATCGAAAAGAAAGATGGAAGAATCCGCGTATGCCTCGATGCTCGGTTTATAAATAGCGTAATCGAATCGGACAACGTATCGCCCCCTATAATCGGAGAAATCTTGCAAAAATATCACGGGGTTAACTGCATGTCCACGACGGACCTGGCCTATGGGTATTGGCAAATTCCACTTGATATTGAAGCTCGCCCGTATACCGCTTTTTTGTATGGGTCACAGCTATATCAATTTTGCCGAATTCCATTCGGTTTAATGACCGCGGGAAGTGGATCCATCCGGGCTTTGAATCTTGCGCTGGGCAATGAGTTCGATTCCTTCTTAGCGTTTTATATCGATGACCTGTTGATCACGTCACGGTCATTTGAGCAGCATCTAGAGCATCTCAACATGGTATTTGGTAAACTACAGGCGCAAAATTTTACTCTGCGTCTCGATAAATCGCATCTTTTTCGCCGAGAGGTCGGTTTTCTGGGATTTGTTTTGTCGGTTGATGGAATAAAGCCCAATCCGGATAAGCTTGAAATTATTCGTAATTTCGCCGAACCGAAAAATCGCAAAGAACTCCAGCAAGTTATCGGCGTGTGTACGTATTACCGGCAGTTCAGCGTTCGGCACGCGAATCTGATAGACCCGTTTCGACCGCTGCTAAAAAGTAAAAGCCCGTGGCTTTGGACATCGGAGCATAGCCAAGCTTTCACCGCGCTAAAAAATACGTTCGCGGACTGCGTCATGCTTCGCCATATCCTTCCGAACGTACCATTTAAATTGCAGACTGACGCGTCGGATAAGGGAATAAGCGGGGTTTGGTATCAGACCGGGCCGGATGGGGAACATCGGATTGTTTCGTTAGTAAGTCGTTGCCTTAATGCGGCCGAAATCAATTATAATACGACCGAGAAGGAGTTACTGGCAATAGTTTACTCGATTAGTAAGTGTCGCGTTTATCTCGCTCGAACTCCGTTTCACGTAATTACGGATCACCATGCTCTGACGTTTTTAAATACCACTCCGTTCCACACCGCCCGATTAGTGCGTTGGAGCCTTTACTTACAACAATATACAATCCTGATTGAGCATTGCACAGGACGCGATGGCGGATTTCTTTAGCCGAAACCCCGAAGGCAAATTCGAGCCCGAAAGTAATCCACATCGTCTAACGATCGCGCTTCTCACTCGCGATCTCGATATGGTAATCGATACAAGTCAGACCGCGTCGAATATCATTCATAAGCTGACCGGAAAATATGACGAATTACGGAGCGATGTGCGACATAGTCTAGATATTCTGCCCAAGTTACAACAGGACGACCCGCAGCTCGCCAAAATAATTTCCCGAGTTAACAACGGATCCGCCGGGGAGCGATATCAAATGCATCGTGGTCTTCTTTTCCATCTGACGACCACCGACTTCCCTAAACACAGCGAACTCGTCTATCGACTCGTAATACCCACTTCGCTCCGGAAGCGTTTATTAGAATTTACACATGAAAAACTTGGACACCCGGGTGTCGCGAAAACCCTGGCATATCTCCGAACGCATTTCTGTTGGGATCGAATGCACGATGACGCGAAAAAATACGTGGCTAGTTGCGATTTGTGCCAACGCGTCAAGCATTTAAATTACACGATGGAAGGCGAATACAATATGGTCGCAGCCCGAAAGCCTACCGAACTGGTCACCGTAGACTTTTATGGCCCTCTTCCTCGCTCGATAGGAGGCGTACAATATATTTTCCTCGTCCTCGATATGCACTCGAAATACGTTAAGCTGTATCCTCTTAAGCGAGCTACTACGCGAATCGTGCTGAAGAAAATTCTAGAAAATTACATCCCTGAAATGGGGAAACCATCCACTATCTTATCGAACAATGGCACACAGTTCACGTCCCCTTTATGGAAGTCGCGCTTGCAGCAAGAAAACATTCGAGCAATTTTTTCCTCTATCCGGCACCCACAGAGTAATCCCGCCGAACGGGTGATGCGGGAGTTAGGTAGATTGTTCCGAACTCTCTGTTCCGATGCGCACACCAAATGGGCGCAATATATCCCTCGGATCGAAGCCCTATTCAATGTTACGATTCATTCAAGTACTGGATTCACTCCGCATGAGCTGCATTTCGGGAAGCGAGTAACTGAAAAGATCGATACACTTATCTCATATCCGCCGATGATCGGCCTTACGCATAGCGAAAAGATTGCTCTGGCCGAAGCTAGAATGAAAATACATTTCGAGTATCGTAAAAAGTCTCAAAAAAGTGTTTCCAACGTACCCCTCGACGTGGGAGACCTTGTACTTTTAAGGGTACCTTTCCAATCGAAAGCATGCGAGCGTGTTACCGCCAAATTTTTTCACCTCTATCAAGGACCGTATCGAATTGGAAAGGTTCTCGGAAATAACGCGTTTCTGTTAGTCGATATCGATAATCCCAAGATCGTGAAGTCTATCTTAACATAACTATGTCTAACCATTCTCTCTTTTCTTTCAGTGCCTGTGTGTATGAATGAGATTTCGATTATTTGCTTCGGAATTGTTTACTCCGTTTTAAACTATTCCTGCACCAAATAAGGGGGATAATTGTAAGGCAATAGTGCCGCCCTCGCCTTATAACCAGCCTAACTTACTCCTAAGATCCGTATGTATCGACCGAGAATCCGACACCGATAATAGGAGCGCGTGCGATCCCCGAAAAGGGTCACCGACTCTCTCGTCTTGCGCGAACGGTGTAAATCTCGACATTGGCGAGAATACGCGAGCACCGTTTCTCCTCCCAGTCGTCCACAATACCTTCTTGTGAGTACACGCGTCGCTCACAGACCGAGTAATTGTTTTTCGGGCAAACTCCGTTAGAAACCGAACGTTCGACTCATAAGCGGGTCTGTGAATAAAAGGCGTAGGGAATATGGTGAAGGCTGCGTAATTCCGAGTGCAGGTACGATACTCTATTCATTTTACTCCGTTAAAAACAACCCTTATCGTTATAAAGTAATTAACTCGCGCCATGCGCGCCTGTCCAGACAGGGCGGCTGGGCGTCAATTTGGCATCACAGCGTATGTAAAGCGATCGAGCATTCTTTGAACGATTCCTAATTCAAACGGCTCGCGAATCAGCGAGGTCGGAGATCAACGGAGGTCGAAGTCGGAACGAGAGACGTCTGCATCTCGGAAAATTCGAGGACGAGACTTGAAGACGGGCTTCTCCGAGCACCTACGAAGCGAACAAGTCGCCGAATTCTCGTCGGGGCGTACGGAGCTGTACTCCGTGGGCATCACGGGGCCATCAAATCGCCCTTGTGCTCGACCCGCCCGGACAGCAAGATAAGTTTTCAATGCCTTACTGCCTCCATCACGCTCGTCCCAATCGTAATCGGTTTAACATTGCATTGTGTACGTCCATTAACGCTTCGATCCTCCGCGACGCATCATTGAATAGAAAATAATTCCCATAGGGATATGCTCCTTGAATTGCGAAGGGCAACTTCGCCGCAATCGAACCCCGACACACCGAGGATGTTCTGGCCCACATAATTTTTTTGTCGTTCGTAGTATTAATTTATATATATATCTTCGCGTGCTATACTCTAACCGTGTATTTCTATGATAGTTTGATAGTCTGGTCGGATAGTTGATCTGCGTGCGTCGCGAGATAAGTTCTCATATATTGATTCGTAGCCGCGATATTGGCGAGCGTCTTTTCATATTTCGCGGATATTAGTTTTCACCTGTAATTTTTTTTGTATGGAGGAATGCGTCGGCCGCGTGGCTATATGTATATATATATATATAATTCTTTTTTGTGTTCGATATAACCATATTAAAATGTCAAATATTCTATATTAAGGATTTTATTACTCTCTGTCTACTTACTGGATAAAATTGTCATCATTATCGGAAAGATCTGGGATCTCAGAAAAATTATTATAAGGCGTTCCAGCTCCTATTATGACATGAAAAACACTTCATTCTATACGAATACGCAAGATTCATGCATTTTGGGCAGCCAAACACGCCCCACTGGAATGCAAAGTCGCTTTATACCGAAATCGTACATTTGAGTTTCACACTCGCTGTAGGCGTTTCAGCTCGTATTATGAAATGAAAAAGACTTCATTCTATACAAATACGCAAGATTCATGCGTTTTGAGCAGCCAAACAAGCCACAAACGAACGCAAAGTCCCTTTATACCGAAATCGTATATTCGAGATTTACGCTCTCTGTAAGCGTCCCAGCTCGTTCCATGGGATGAAAAATACTTCAAGCTATGCAAATACGCAAGATTCATGCGTTTTGCGCAGCCAAACAAGCCCCAATCGAACGCAAAGTCGCTTTATACCGAACACGTACATTTGAGTTTCACACTCGCTGTAGACGTTTCAGCTCGTTTTGTGAGATGAAAAACACTTCATTCTATGCAAATATGCAAGATTCATGCGTTTCGAGTAGCCAAACAAGCCCAATCGAAAGCAAAATGGCTTTATACCGGAAACGTACATTTGAGTTTTACACTCGATGCAGGCGTTCCAGCTCCTATTATGACATGAAAAACACTTCATTCTATACAAATACGCAAGATTCATGCATTTCGAGTAGCCAAACGCGCCCCAATCGAAAACAAAGTTGCTTCATACCGAAAACGTACATTTGAATTTCACACTCACTGTAGGTGTTCAGCTCGTACTATAAGATGAAAGACACTTCATTCTAAAGAAATACGCAAGATTTTTGGGCAGCCAAACACGCCCGAATCGATCGCAAAGTCGCTTTATACCGAAATCGTACATTTGAGTTTCACACTAGCTGTAGGCATTTCAGCTCGTATAAGATGAAAAACACTTCATTCTATGCAAATACGCAAGATTCATGCGTTTCGGGCAGCCAAACACGCCCCAGTCGAACGCAACGTCGCATTATACCAAATTCGTATATTCAAGTTTTACGCTCGCTGTAGGCGTTCCACCTCCTATTATGAGATGAAAAACACTTCATTCTATGCAAAAACGCAAGATTCGTGCGTTTTGAGCAACCAAACACGCCGGAATCGAACGGAAAGTCGCTTTACACCGAAATCGTACATTTGAGTTTCATACTAGCTGTAGGCGTTTCAGCTCGTATAAGATGAAAAACACTTCATTCTATTCAAATACGCAAGACTCATGCAGTTCGAGTAGACAAACACGCCCCAATCGATAGCAAAGTCGCTTCATACCGAAAACGTACAATTGAGTTTCACACTCGCTGTAGGTGTTTCAGCTCGTATTATAAGATGAAAAACACCTTATTCTATGCAAATACGCAAGATTCATGCATTTTGGGCAGCCAAACACGCCCCAATGGTACGCAAAGTCGCTTTATACCGAAAACGTACATTTGAGTTTCACACTCGCTGTAGGCGTTTCAGCTCGTATTATAAGATTACAAACACTTCATTCTATGCAAATACGCAAGATTCATGCGTTTCGAGTAGCCAAACACGCCCCAATCGAAAGCAAAGTCGCTTCATACCGAAAACGTACATTTGAGTTTCACACTTGCTGTAGGTGTTTCAGCTCGTATTATAAGATGGAAAACACTTTATTCTATGCAAATAAGCAGGATTCATGCATTTTGGGCAGCCAAACACGCCCCACTGGAACGCAAAGTCGCTTTATACCGAAATCGTACATTTGAGTTTCACACTCGCTGTAGGCATTTCAGCTCGTATTATGAAATGAAAAAGACTTCATTCTATACAAATACGCAAGATTCATGCGTTTTGAGCAGCCAAACAAGCCACAAACGAACGCAAAGTCGCTTTATACCGAAATCGTATGTTCGAGATTTACGCTCGCCGTAAGCGTCCCAGCTCGTGCCATGAGATGAAAAATACTTCAAGCTATGTAAATACGCAAGATTCATGCGTTTTGCGCAGCCAAACAAGCCCCAATCGAACGCAAAGTCGCTTTATACCGAACACGTACATTTGGGTTTCACACTCGCTGTAGACGTTTCAGCTCGTTTTGTGAGATGAAAAACACTTCATTCTATGCAAATATGCAAGATTCATGCGTTTCGAGTAGCCAAACAAGCCCAATCGAAAGCAAAATCGCTTGATACCGGAAACGTACATTTGAGTTTTACGCTCGATGCAGGCGTTCCAGCTCCTATTATGACATGAAAAACACTTCATTCTATACAAATACGCAAGATTCATGCATTTCGAGTAGCCAAACGCGCCCCAATCGAAAGCAAAGTTGCTTCATACCGAAAACGTACATTTGAATTTCACACTCGCTGTAGGTGTTCAGCTCGTATTATAAGATGAAAAACACTTTATTCTATGCAAATACGCAACATTTTTGGGCAGCCAAACACGCCCGAATCGATCGCAAAGTCGCTTTATACCGAAATCGTACATTTGAGTTTCACACTAGCTGTAGGCATTTCAGCTCGTATTATGAAATGAAAAAGACTTCATTCTGTACAAATACGCAAGATTCATGCGTTTTGAGCAGCCAAACAAGCCACAAACGAACGCAAAGTCGCTTTATACCGAAATCGTATGTTCGAGATTTACGCTCTCTGTAAGCGTCTCAGCTCGTGCCATGAGATGAAAAATACTTCAAGCTATGCAAATACGCAAGATTTATGCGTTTTGCGCCGCCAAACAAGCCCCAATCGAACGCAAAGTCGCTTTATACCGAACACGTACATTTGAGTTTCACACTAGCTGTAGGCATTTCAGCTCGTATAAGATGAAAAACACTTCATTCTATTCAAATATGCAAGACTCGTGCATGTCGAGTAGCCAAACACGCCCAATCGAAAGCAAAATCGCTTTATACCGAAAACGTACATTTGAGTTTTACGCTCGATGCAGGCGTTCCAGTTACTATTATGATATGAAAAACACTTCATTCTATAAAAATACGCAAGATTCGTGCGTTTTGAGCAGCCAAACAGGCCCGAATCGAACGGAAAATCGCTTTATACCGAAATCGTACATTTGAGTTTCACACTCGCTGTAAGCGTTTCAGCTCGTATAAGATGAAAAACACTTCATTCTATTCAAATACGTAAGACTCATGCAGTTCGAGTAGCCAAACACGCCCCAATCGAAAGCAAAGTCGCTTTATGCAGAAATCGTATGTTCGAGTTTTACGCTCGCTGTAGGCGTCCTAGCTGTTGTACCGCGAATTATTTTAACAATCGAAAACACGAATAAATAAATTCATCAAGTAATTGGGAAATAAAATTGGGAAATACTTACTGACAAATCCACCGAGTCGCGAAGCCGACGCGTGTAGGAATTTGCCGAGTAAGTATCGGACGATGCACCGGTTAATGCACCTGGCACTGACTACTCGTGCCGGGTAAGAATCGAACGATGCTCGATTCTATATGCCCAAATATGGGCATGCAACAAAATTGCAGACGCATCAATTTGCACCTCGCGGATCGCGATCGGGAAATAGTCAGTCTGAACTCGACTAGAGAACGGAGAGGTTGGTCTCAGGGTTAGGCTCATAGTCAAAGAATATCACCACTGTATAAAGATATATTACCAACGAACAAAAAACCATCATCATTCTTTGAATAAACTTGTTATTTAGTTTGTTAAACAAACTTGAGTTTCACTCTTAATTTGGCGACGATCCCAAATACCTAAAAATTATATTTGTTGACCTCGTGTACAACAAAATTGGTGGCAGCGGTGGGATCTGCCAAAAGTCTTGGACAAACATAACAAGAAATTAACGACGGCAAGTGCCGGAAAACTAGTGCATACGTCAGCATCGACACGCACACACAAAAAAAAAAATTTTAATTCACCAACTCCGGTGACATCAAGTCTCGACAACACAGACGTTGAAAGGAGACACCGACGCAAGTTCAACACGCAGACGTTGAATTGCGAGTAACCGGGCCCGACACACTGACGTCGAGGCCACGAGGGAAGCAGAGACAACCGTCATCCCGAGGATCGACGAGAGAAGACCAACCCAGGAGTCCCGAGGACTACCGAAAGGATCAGCAGCATCCAGGAAGGACGACAGCAGCTCGTCAACGCACAATCCCGAACGAGAGGAAGCGAAAAATCCGCAATGTGGAAACTTCTATTACTGTAAGTGGCAGTCACCATTTTAGTTGCGAAAATCAAAGCCAGTTAGGAGTACATGCCCGAGGACGATCGAGCGAAATCATGAAGATTACCGGGTTTAAGAGTACTGTCAAGGTCGTTAGATTCATTCCTCAACAACTTTTTATATTTCGAAACAGTAGAGCTGGAAGGGAATAACCCTCCGAGAAAGCGCGCAAAACCTTTCGGGTCAGAAGCGGAGTCACCTGACACCTCGCGCGAAACCGAGTCCGAGTTTTTTGATCCGGTCGAAACCGAAAGAAATTACGAAATAAATTTAATAGATTTTTCTTTGCTTCATAACACCGCACAAGAACTTCCCGAAATGCCGGACGCCGCTGTCGTATATATGACGTTGAAGGAGGCTAGAACATTAATTCCGCGTTTCGACGGGACAAAACCTGAGGAGGTAGACGATATAATGAACGCTTACGAATACGCAGACAAAAAGGTAGCCGACGCCGACAAAAACGATCTTTTGGAAGCCGTAATAAAAACGAAAATAACAGGGAAAGCCGCGAAAGACGTAAAATATAAGCAAATAAACACTTTCAAAAAATTTAAAGAGGAACTGACCGCACTGTACGGGACGCAACGGACGGTAGCCGCGTTACAGGTAGAGTTCAACACCAGCAAGCAGAAACCAAACGAGACAGTATTAGCATTCGGGCAACGGTTAGAAAAGGTAATGATGGACCTAATAGACGCCAGCACGGCAGTGGAAGACAATGTTGTGAGACGACAAGCGATTGAAGAATATATCTGACAGACGGGACTGCATAATTTCAAAAGGGGACTGCGGAGAGAGTACCAAATTATTGTAAAAGCGCGAGGTTTCGCCAATCTCTCGGCCGCCATGAAAGGGGCCATGGAAGAGGAAAAATCGGTACAGGGCAACGAATCCATTAATAAGCAAACGCAGGGCGACAAGCCCGCGCAAAAATGTCATAACTGCGGGAAACCAGGCCACTTCGCACGGGAGTGCAGGGGTCCGACGGGACGGTTCAGCTTACCCGCTCCCGGGGCAAGAAGGTCCCTAAATACAGTCGACATTATATGCAATTATTGCAAAAAGAAAGGGCACGTCTATAACGAGTGCCGGGGACGATTGCACGATGAAGGAGCGACCAATCAAGGACCAGGAAATAATGGAAACACCGGAAACAATAATTCCCGCGGGCGAGGAAATTATCGGGGTCGTGGAAATTACCGCGGACGAGGAAACTACCAGGGGCGAAATAATTACCAGGGCCAAAATAATTGGCAAGGTCAGAATAATTGGCAGGGTCAAAATCATAACCCAGAGCAAAATGGGCAAGGACAAAACGGACAAGGAACCAACAACCAAGGAAGCGACGCTGCACCAGAGACAGAGAAGAAAACCCTAGGGATGCTGCGTTTGAACACCCTCCCGGATGGGGAAGAGAGGAAAAACCCCGAGAGACCATACGCCTTTACACGGTAGACCTGCCAACGCCGAGCGAAACAGCAAGCGATTTTCACATCGAATCGCCGGTAGCAAACATTGGCATCCTCACCTTCAAGGCCGACACAGGAGCCCAGTGCAGCATCCTGAAAGAATCCGCGCCGACGTCCGACACCCCAATCGAGGAAGCCGCCGTCGACGTAGCAGGCGTGGCAGGTAAGGTGATAAAACCACTATGCCGAGCTCAAGTGACACTCGACACCCCGACCGTCGCAATAAGACATTGGTTCTATGTCGTAGGCAACGACGTACCGCTTAACGTCGACGGGCTGCTCGGAATGGAATTTATAAAAAAGCACAAAGCCGATATATTAGGAGGAGATATACTGAAGTTGTATGGGCACTGCATGCCACTAATCGACGGGACTACCACCGTAAATTTACCGCCTCGAAGCGAAAATTTGGTACACGCAAAAACGAGCAGCAAATTCGTCGGACTCGTCCGAAAAATCGAAATAGGCGAAGGAATAATTATAGGGTCATGTATCACGACGCCGAAGGGAAACAGCTGCGTTGTAAGCATCATAAACACGACGGAGAGCGAAGCACGGGTGCAGCGACCGACCGTCACCCTCGAATCGCTGACGCTGAGCGAGCTATCAGGCGAAGGTGACACCAAGGCGCTCCAGATAAGCACCGTCGGAACGGCGAGCGGAGCGAGCCGATTAGAAAAAATACGTGAGGAAGTACGGACTACTCACCTGAACGAGGAAGAACGCAAATCGCTCATAGAAATATGCGAAAAATATGAGGATATATTTCACCTGGAGGGAGATAAACTCCAGTGCACAGATAAAGTCGAGCACACCATACCGCTCCGAGAAGGAACTCGACCAATCAAGGTCAACCTGTATCGACTACCCGAGGCTCACAAAAAGGAGGTCCAGAAGCAAGCCCAGGAAATGTTAAATGACGGAATAATTCAACCAAGCAGAAGCCAATGGAACGCACCGCTATTGATCGCAGCAAAAAAGCCCGATGCCACGGTAAAAGCGCGCATGAGGATCGTTGTAGACTTCCGGAAATTAAACGAAGCTACAATCGGCGATTCCTACCCACTGCCTAATATTACCGAAATATTGGACCAGTTGGGAAAGGCACTATACTTCACCACGCTCGATCTCGCATCTGGATTCCATCAAATCCCGATGGCGGAGAGCGACAAAGAAAAAACAGCGTTTTCCACCACACAAGGGCACTTCGAGTATACTCGCATGCCCTTCGGACTAAAGAACGCACCGCCAACCTTCCAGAGATTAATGAACTCTGTACTGTCCGGGCTGCAAGGCGTAGAATGCTACGTATATCTGGACGATATTGTAATCTACGGAACGACGCTCACGGAGCACAATAAACGACTGACAGAAATTTTCCTACGACTCAGAGAAGCCAAACTGTCGATCCAGCCGAGAAAATGTCGTTTTCTGAAAAAAGAAACACAGTACCTCGGGCACATCATACCTGAAAAGGGAGTAAAACCGGATCCTGAAAAAATCATCGCGGTAAAAAATTTCCCTACGCCGATAAACGTGAAGGGCGTACAATCGTTCCTAGGGCTAGCGGGATACTACCGAAAATTCATTAAAGATTTCGCGAAGACGGCAAAACCTCTCTCCGAATTAACAAAAAAGGATATAAAATTCGAGTGGACTCCCAGGCAAGACGAGGCCTTCGAAAAATTAAAAACCACGCTGACAACGGCACCGATCCTCCAGTATCCCGACTTCGAGAAACAATTCGTGGTAACGACCGACGCATCTGATAAAGCGATAGGAGCTATCTTATCGCAAGGCGAGGTAGGTCAGGACCTACCCGTGTGCTACGCGAGCCGCACACTCAATAAAGCCGAGCAAAATTATACGACGACGGAAAAAGAACTGCTCGATATCGTATGGGCGACGACACAATTTCGACCATACGTGTACGGAACGCGGTTTAAGGTAGTCACCGATCACAAACCTCTTACGTGGTTATTTGGGGTGTTACGTCCTCCAAAATGTTCCCAAGATATTTCAAGGTCATTTGGGTCACATGACCGGTTAAGTAACAAAAATTTGAAATTTACCAAAACGCTGAAAATAATCATTGGCAAATATAATCATCAAACCCGAAAGGGATAATGAATAAATTTAATACCAGATGAAAAATTTATCCACTGGTAATAATAATTAGCCTTCAGGTAAATTGGGTTGAGGTACAGAGGCGACTGTACAGCCCAAATGAGCCGCGCGAGGCTCGGTAACCTGACCCGCAAAAACGCAGATAAGGATATTGGTGCGGCGTTCATCAGGCTTGTCGAGCATGCGAACGCTTGTACGGCTTGTCACGGGGTTCGTGATGCCGAGAGTGATCGTCGGCAACGATGAGTGCAGCACCTCCTGGATTGTTAATACCAGTGACCGATAGATCATTGGTATGGTCTAGGAGGAACATAATTGAGATGATTTGATGCAAGAATAAATAGAGAATGAAATAATGAATAACAAATATGAAAGATGGCGAGATATTTTGGGGAATTATTAACAATATTGAAACGAATAGAGTAAAGTCAAGCATGTGTAATAATTATTGAGTCAAATCGTCAGGATAAATTTAAAGATAATGGGTGAAAATACAGAAAATTATGAAAAGTAGGAAAGAAATATAAAACGGTTAACACAAAATCCAAGGAAATAATCACATAAATATTACGATAAAAATGTATGCCAACCATTGTTAACTTATCAACGACAGCTCGTAGAGCTTTCGTTCAAATTTGTATGTTCATAGAATTCGCGTTAAAATTTAAGTACTAACAAATAGAAGGGTCAAAATTATTGTAAAACTACGAAACTAGGAATAAGTAATTAGTCAATCAAAGAAAGTAATCAGGTGATGAGAGTGGGGAGACGAGGCGCAGGTGAGACAGCGGTGACGCGGGGGTGTCCGGCACCGAGGTTATTTATTCGTGCGCCCACCGCCCACTCGACGTTATTACTTCTTCTTCTTCTACGCGAGCGGGGCTCTGACCTCAATCTTGTATTGTACTTAGAGCCATTAACAAAGAACTTGTAAAATCATCTTGAAATATCTTCGAATATCAGTTCTCATTTTAATTCTGTTCGAATAAATTATTCATATCTTTCCGAATCATTTCATCGAATCGAGTATTTCCTTCCTCGAAATCATTTCGTCGTCGGAGTAATTTATTTCCATCTATAACATCTGGGAAGGACGTTATTTTGGAAAGTCATCATTCGATTCTGACTCGAACGTATATTTGGAATTTGGGAAGGACGTTCTATTTCGATATCGATATTCATCATTCATCAATCAATTCATTTGATCATCCATTCCGAGGTAAACCCATTTAAATCACATCGTAAGTTTAGAAAATTATTATTTTCATTTTAACATTCATTTCTTCTGAATATTTATACATCGACATTTATTCGTCAACCTGGAAGATTAAAATATTCTCCTGGACAATATATATTCGTGTTGGTCAATTCTATTTCAGCTATATCTGTTCGCGTTAAAGTATTAGGATAGGTCCGGAGTAAACAGTGAGTGAGCGTGATAGCAGGTGCCGCGAGTCGTGCGTCGAGGGTGACGCCCGAGAGAGTGAGATAGCGGCGTATCGTGTCCCGTATGATAGAAAGAGTTAGCATCCAGAAGTTTCTTGTCCAGTTTAGAATCATCACTCAAAATTATATAATTCCGAAGTTTTAACCGTGAATAAAATTCAGTCAATACTAAATATATACACTCTAGGCCCTATCCCGAATTATTTTCCGAAAGGTTAGGTTCAAAACAGGGCCAAATCCTCGATAAAGCGTCATCTCCGAATAACGTGTAAAGGGAGGGTGAAAATTCTCCTTGACCGAGATGGAGTCAAAATTGCTGATCGGGACGTTACAGGGGTAAAAGATCCCGGATCCCGACTTGTGCGTTGGAAAATTAAATTATCCGAGCACGATATCGACATACACTATAAAGCTGGAAAAATTAATACGAACGCCGACGCTCTTAGCCGAATATACACCACCACGCGAGCGCAAGCGAGAAAACAAACCGGAGACAGCGACGCGACGAGTACGAACGACCGCACAAAGAGGACATCCGAGAAGAGAGAGAGCGAAATAGCGAGCGACGAGGAAGCAGATACTACCGCGAGCACGCAAGCGAGAGCGGCACCGCGCGACGGAGACAGCGATACCCATGCCGACTGCGAGGCAGCGAGTACGGACAGCCGCATAAAGCGGACGAGCCAAGAGCGGGACGCGGAGTACGGGGAGGCAAGCCGCCAGCAGCTAGAGTATAGCGGCGACGCGCAACCCAATGCTTCCGACGAAGATAGCCGCAGCATAGGCGGAACCTGTCCCGACGAGGCAGAGCGCGGAAAAATAATACGCGAATTTCACGATGCCCCTCTGGGTGGGCACCAGGGCACGGCGAGAACGCTCCAGCGTATACAGCTCCAATATCGCTGGCCAGGCATGAGGAAAGAAGTCGAAGACTATATCTCAAAATGCAAAAAATGTCAAATAAATAAAATATTTCCGAGAGGAAGGGCACCGATGGTCATCACCGACACACCAAGCCGAGCATTTGAAAAATGCGCTGTTGACATCGTAGGGCCTCTGACAGAAACCTCCGCCGGAAATAAATGCATCCTCACCTTTCAGGATTCCCTCACGAAATACAGCGCCGCGATACCCCTAAAAAATCAAGAAGCTAAGGAAGTAGCCAAAGCCCTCGTGACCGAAATCATATGTCGCTACCGCACACCACGAACCATTCTGTCCGACCAAGGGACAAATTTCCTGAGCGACACATTTAAAGACATGTGCAAGCTGCTGAAAATACAAAAAATCCAGACCACAGCGTAGCATCCAGAATCAAATGGAACCCTGGAACGGTCGCATCGAACTCTCGCCGAATATTTAAAAAACTACGCCAACGAAGACCAGGAAAACTGGGATGAGTGGTTACCATACGCGATGTTCACGTATAACACCACGCCGCACACAGCCACGGGTCTCACGCCACACGAGCTGGTGTACGGTGACCGAGCCGAGATACCGACGGCGCTGAAACAAGAGCTGCGACTCACCTACACCTACAACGACTACGTGCAAGAACTAAAAGAAAGATTACGAGCAGCATGGAAGCTCGCCCGATCTCATCTAATCGCCGCGAAGGAAAAATCTAAAATAGACTACGACAAGAAATCCAAAATAACCGACTTCAAAGTAGGAGACAAAGTCCTCGTGTACGACCCCACCGTACGACGAGGCAGATCGGCAAAATTAACACCGAAAAAAATCGGACCCTACGAAATAATCGCTAAACACTCCGCGGTCAACTATACGATAAAAAAGGGGAAGAAATCCGTGAAAATTCACGCCAATCGACTACAGCATTTCGTGGAGTCCTAGCCGGGATCCACATACGGTACGGAGTATAAACATACACCGATAAACAAATAAATAAATAAATAAATAAATAAATAAATAAATAAATAAATAATAACACAACTCCGAATAACGAAATAATTAAATCAACGCAATAAGGAAAAACGCCATAATTAAATAAAAAGCACCACAGTCAATTAAGGTTTAACAAAACCACGGAGGGGAAAACCCCTTAATTTATTACAACAAAACCGGTAACAAAATTAACCTGAACAAATACCAGGCCGGTAATAACAAAAGATGCACCACCAATGATCTTCCTCGAAGAGGGCGACGAGGCCGATAAAATCGGGGTAGGGCTCGGACTCCCCGCGGAACGCCCCATCGCCCCAAAGGGCGTCAATGGCCACCCGCAACCGACGGCGAGCATGCCGGACCTCCAGAGCCCGCCGAATAAAAATCGTCTCCGGGGAAAGCACCCTCGCAGGAAACATCGCCAGCTGGAGGGAGACAAATAAAGAAAAACTAAAAAATCCCGGAGAAGTTTTTGAAAAAAAAAAGGAAATAGGTAAACACAAAAAACTTACCGCCTGCCTCCGCAAATTCACGGGCATACCCGCTCCTCCACAAACAATCACCCGATAGCTGTCCATAACCGCAAAGTTTACTTAACTGGACGCAACGAAAGTTGGATAAAGAATGAGGCAGGGACAGACGTGACAGAACTCGGGAATAAAATACTGCTGAATAAGAAGAAAAAAAAAAAAAATTTACGTACAGACACAACTCAGAAATCTTATCCGACTTCCAGGCTCACGGCACTATCAAGCACCCAGGAGGCGGCAACGATCACCAACTCAACGGGATACGAGATACAAAAATTCACCGACTCGCCAGGAATTTTGTACGAAGAAATCGGAACCCTTGCAGTCGCTCAAGACATATGGAGACTCGTGATAAACCTGGATTTAAAATCGTTACGCGTAAGAGAGCAAGAAATTTTAACAAATCTGAGGGAATTAGAGCAACTCTGCAAAAAACAAATGTCCTTCGATTTTCTGTGCTCCATACTCGACACCACGCTGACAGAAATGAACGGCAGGATAGTAGAAACTATGGCCGTACTGCAAGAAATATTAAATAAAAATCAACGAAACCGCAGAGGACTAATAGACGGACTAGGAACCATAGTAAAATCCATTACTGGAAATATGGACGCGACCGATGCAACACGCATAGACAGCGAAATACAGGCAATTCAAAACAAACAGAAATCAGTCGAAAAAATAATGCAGGACCAAGTTCAAATAATCGAGACAACTTTCGACGTATTCAATCAATCAGTAAACCACATTGAGGAAAACGAGAAAGCTCTAAAAAATATTGTAATCAAAGTGGAGCAGTCCATCAATTACAAAATATCCTCTATAATAGCTAGACAACAACTAGACGAGCACATAGACGCTTTAGAAGCAATAATAGAATCCTTACTCGACGAGGTACTCGAATTGATGAGCTTCGTGGCTAACTTATCGCATGGAATAATAAACCCGAACGTAATAACGCCAAACAAGCTCATAGAGTATCTCACGGCCGCGCTCCCACACCTACCAAAGGGTAGAAGCTTCCCCACACCGATAGCGCGGAGCGAGGCGCACAATCTGCTAGAGGTAGCAGAACTTAAGGCCTTCAGCCGACGCGACGCAGTAGTAGTAGTGGTTGAGATATCACTGGTTGGAACACAAGAGTACCGCGTCAGCAAAGCGTATCCGTTACCGATACGCGCCGCGAATAAAACGTACCAATATATCGAAACAAATGCGGAACCCGTAATAGTAGATAGGGAACACCAACGCTATATAAAAATGTCCGAAGCAGAGCTCAACGAATGTAAACATAAACAGAGCAGGTATATATGCAAGCCGCAACATCCTTCATTGTCTATAAATGAAGACGCACCCTATGAGGTAGTAACCTATTCCAACCTAGACAGTGCCCATACCGAATGCGCAAAAAGAATTGTAACATTAAAACGACCTATAATAATAACCATGAAACAACCAGGTAGATGGCTGTACGTGACTCCCACGACAGAAACCGTCGCAATTACATGTTACGATCGCCCCCAGAAGTACGAAAAACTTCAGGGTTCAGGTATACTGGCTTTGACAGGGAAATGCACGGTGAGTGCCAAGGATTATAAAATAGAAACCGTGCGACGAATAACTCAAAAAGTATTCGATACATATTTACCACCATTTAATCTAACACTAGACATCAATGAAAACGAACTTATACCGAAAGTGGAAAGAGCGAGTGAAAAACTTAAATTACAAAGAGTAATAAACAATCCACAGGAATTAAATCAAATCGGTATGCGAATCCAGCAAGTGAAAAAAGACTTAGAAAAAATCACAAACGACGAAAAACAATATTATTATACCATAGGTGGATACTCAATAGGGACAATAGCCCTTATAGCGCTAATAATTTTCATAATATATAAATACATTCCAAGGAAAAGGACGACCGTCGAAGTCGTAACCCCACCGGAGGAAGGCGCACTAAAACCATGTCCGCGCCCGGCTATACCGCGAGCGCCAAAACGAAAATCAACAGTTGGCCAACTCCGGGTGGGATTCCAACGGAATAAACAAAGTACTAGCACGATGTAGAAAAATAAATGGTGCACAACGAAATAAGCAAAATTAAATTAACCAGTAACATAATAACGGAAAATTGTAAATCAAGAAATGTATAAGAAACGTATAAGAAATGTAGAGCAAAGAAATGAATGAACCGCGCAGCTCACAGCTGAATGTTACGAGAGTGAAACATGAGCCGACACCTGACCACACCAACGATAACAGAGGCCGACGCACGACGTCGAGTCAAGCGAATAAATCTCGAAAACTCAATTTCTTCTTTTTAAGGGGGGAGGGATGTTGTACCCCGAATTATTTTAACAATCGAAAACATGCATAAATAAATTCATCAAGTAATTGGGAAATAAAATTGGGAAATACTTACTGACAAATCCACCGAGTCGCGAAGCCGACGCGTGTGGGAATTTGCCGAGTAAGTATCGGACGATGCACCGGTTAATGCACCCGGCACTGACTACTCGTGCCGGGTAAGAATCAAACGATGCTCGATTCTATATGCCCAAATATGGGCATGCAACAAAATTGCAGACGCATCAATTTGCACCTCGCGGATCGCGATCGGGAAATAGTCAGTCTGAACTTGACTAGAGAACGGAGAGGTTGGTCTCAGGGTTAGGCTCATGGTCAAAGAATATCACCACTGTATAAAGATATATTACCAACGAACAAAAAACCATCATCATTCTTTGAATGAACTTGTTATTTAGTTAGTTGAACAAACTTGAGTTTCACTCGTAATTTGGCGACGATCCCAAATACCTAAAAATTATATTTGTTGACCTCGCGTACAACATAGCTCATGACATGAGATGAAAAATACTTCACGCTATGCAAATACGCAAGATTCATGCGGTTCGGGCAGCCAAACACGCCCCAATCGAACGCAATGTCGCATTATACCGAATTCGTATATTCCAGTTTTACGCTCGCTGTAGGCGTTCCACCTCCTATTATGAGATGAAAAACACTTGATTCTATGCAAACCCGCAGAATTCATGCAGTGCGAGCATCCAAACAGGCCCGAATCGAAGAACCCAAAGTCGCTTTATACCGAAATCGTACATTTGAGTTTCACACTAGCTGTAGGCATTTCAGCTCGTATAAGATGAAAAACACTTCATTCTATTCAAATACGCAAGACTCATGCATTTCGAGTAGCCAAACACGCCCCAATCGAAAGCAAAGTCGCTTCATACCGAAAACGTACATTTGAGTTTCACACTTGCTGTCGGTGTTTCAGCTCGTATTATAAGATGAAAAACACTTTATTATATGCAAATACGCAAGATTCATGTATTTTGGGCAGCCAAACACGCCCCGATGGAACGCAAAGTCGCTTTATACCGAAATCGTACATTTGAGTTTCACACTCGCTGTAGGCGTTTCACCTCGTATTATGAAATGAAAAAGACTTCATTCTATACAAATACGCAAGATTCATGCGTTTTGAGCAGCCAAACAAGCCACAATCGAACGCAAAGTCGCTTTATACCGAAATCGTATGTTCGAGATTTACTCTCGCTGTAGGCGTCCCAGCTCGTGCCATGAGATGAAAAATACTTCAAGCTATGCAAATACGCAAGATTCCCGCGTTTCGGGCAGCCAAATACGCCCCAATCGAACGCAAAGTCGCTTTATACCGAACACGTACATTTGAGTTTCACACTCACTGTAGGCGTTTCAGCTGAAACTCAAATGTACGATTTCGGTACAAGGCGACTTTGCGATCGATTCGGGCGTGTTTGGATGCCCAAAAAGCATGGATCTTGCGTATTTGCATAGAATGAAGTATTTTTCATCTCACAATACGTTGTGAGATGAAAAATACTTCATTCTATGCAAATACGCAAGATCCATGCTTTTTGGGCATCCAAACACGCCCGAATCGATCGCAAAGTCGCCTTGTACCGAAATCGTACATTTGAGTTTCACACTAGCTGTAAGCATTTCAGCTCGTATTAGATGAAAAACACTTCATTCTATTCAAATACGGAAGACTCATGCATTTCGAGTAGCCAAACACGCCCCAATCGAAAGCAAAGTCGCTTTATACCGAAATCGTACATTTGAGTTTCACACTCGCTGTAGGCGTTTCAGCTCGTATTGTGAGATGAAAAATACTTCATTCTATGCAAACCCGCAAGATTCAAGCAGTGCGAGTATCCAAACAGGCCCGAATCGAAGAACCCAAAGTCGCTTCATACCAAAATCGTACATTTGAGTTTCACACTAGCTGTAGACGTTTCAGCTCGTATAAGATGAAAAACACTTCATTCTATTCAAATACGCAAGTCTCTTGCATTTCGAGTAGCCAAACACGCCCGAATCGAAAGCAAAGTCGCTTCATACCGAAAACGTACATTTGAGTTTCACACATGCTGTAGGTGTTTCAGCACGTATTATAAGATGAAAAACACTTTATTCTATGCAAATACGCAAGATTCATGCATTTTGGGCAGCCAAACACGCCCCAATGGAACGCAAAGTCGCTTTATACCGAAATCGTATATTTGAGTTTCACACTCGCTGTAGGCGTTTCAGCTCGTATTGTGAGATGAAAAATACTTCATTCTTTGAAAATATGCAAGATTCAGGCATTTTGAGCACCCAAACACGTCCCAAAGGAACGGAAAGTCGCCTTATACCGAATTCGTTTATTCGAGTTTTACGCTCGCTGTATATGCGTTCCAGCTCGTATTATGAAATGAAAAAGACTTCATTCTATACAAATACGCAAGATTCATGCGTTTTGAGCAGCCAAACAAACCCCAATCGAACGCAAAGTAGCTTTATATCGATATCGTTCATTTGAGTTTCACACTCGCTGTAGGCGTTTCCGCTCGTATTGTGAGATGAAAAATACTTCATTCTATGCAAATACGGACGAATCATGCATTTCGAGTACCCAAACAGGCCCCGATCCAAAGCAAAGTCGTTTCATACCGAAACGACTTTCGGTATGAACGTACATTTGAGTTTCACACTCGCTGTAGGCGTTTCAGTTCGTATTGTGAAATGAAAAACACTTCATTCTATGCAAATACGCAAGATTTTTGGGCAGCCAAATACGCCCGAATCGATCGCAAAGTCGCTTTATACCGAAATCGTACATTTGAGTTTCACACTAGCTGTAGGCATTTCAGCTCGTATAAGATGAAAAACACTTCATTCTATTCAAATACGCAAGATTCATGCATTTCGAGTAGCCAAACGCGCCCCAATCGAAGGCAAAGTTGCTTCATACCGAAAACGTACATTTGAGTTTCACACTCGCTGTAGGTGTTTCAGCTCGTATTATAAGATGAAAAGCATTTCATACCATGAAAATACGCAACAATCATCCGTTGCGAGCGGCCAAACACGCCCCGATCGAACGCAAAGTCGCCTAATACCGAATTCGGACATTTGAGTTTCACACTCGCTGTAAGCGTTTCAGCTCGTATGATAAGAAGAAAAACATTTCATTCTATGCAAATCAGCAAGATTCATGCGTTTCGAGTAGCTAAACACGCCCCAATCGAAAGCAAAGTCGCTTCATACCGAAAACACACATTTGAATTTCACACTCGCTGTAGGAGTTTCAGCTCGTATTACAAGATGAAAAACACTCCATTCTATGAAAATACGCAAGATTCATGCGTTTCGAGTAGCCAAACACGCCTTAATCGAAAGGAAAGTCGTTTTATACCCAAACGTACATTTGAGTTTTACGCTCGATGTAAGCATTCCAGCTCGTATTATGAGATGACAAACACTTCATTCCATGCAAATACGCAAGATTCATGCGTTTTGAGCAGCCAAACACGCCCCAATCGAACGCAAAGTCGCATTATACCGAATTCGTATATTCGAGTCTTACGCTCGGTGTAGGCGTTCCATCTCATATTATGCGATGAAAAACACTTCATTCTATGTTAATCCGCAAGATTCATGCATTTTGGGTAGCCAAACACGCCTTAATAGAACGAAAAGTCGTTTTATACCGAAATCGTACATTTGAGTTTGACACTCGATGTCGGCGTTTCAGCTCGTATCATGAGATGACAAACACTTCATTCTATGTGTTACGTCCCGATCAGCAATTTTCACTCCATCTCGGTCAAGGAGAATTTTCACCCTCCCTTTACACGTCATTCGGAGATGACGCTTTATCGAGGATTTGGCCCTGTTTTGAACCTAACCTTTCGGAAGATAATTCGGGATAGGGTCTAGAGTGTATATATTTAATATTGACTGAATTTTATTCACGGTTAAAACTTCGGAATTATTTAATTTTGAGTGATGATTCTAATCTGGACAAGAAACTTCTGGATGCTAACTCTTTCTATCATATGGGACACGATACGCGGCTATCTCACTCTCTCGGGCGTCACCCTCGACGCACGACTCGCGGCACCTGCTATCACGCTCACTCACTGTTTACTCCGGACCTATCCTAATACTTTAACGCGAACTGGTATAGCTGAAATAGAATTGACCAACACGAATATATATTGTCCAGGAGCATATTTTAATGTTCCAGGTTGACGAATAAATGTCGATGTATAAATGTTCAGAAAAAATGAATGTTAAAATGAAAATAATAATTTTCCAAACTTACGATGTGATTTAAATGGGTTTACCTCGGAATAGATGATCGAATGAATTGATTGATGAATGATGAATATCGATATCGAAACAGAACGTCTTTCCCAAATTCCAAATATACGTTCGAGTCAGAATCGAATGATGACTTTCCAAAGTAACGTCCTTCCAAAATATCGAAAATCCGAATCAGAATCGGATGATGAGAATGATCGAATCCAGAGATGAACGTCCTTCCCAGATGTTATAGATGGAAATAAATTACTCCGACGACGAAATGATTTCGAGGAAGAAAATACTCGATTCGATGAAATGATTCGGAAAGATATGAATAATTTATTCGAACAGAATTAAAATGAGAACTGATATTCGAAGATATTTCTAGGTGATTTTACAAGTTCTTTGTTAATGGCTCTAAGTACAATACAAGATTGAGGTCAGTGCCCCGCTCGCGTAGAAGAAAAAGAAGAAGTGTCGAGTGGGCGGTGGGCGCGCGAATAAATAACCTCGGTGCCGGACACCCCCGCGTCACCGCTGTCTCACCTGCGCTTCGTCTCCCCACTCTTATCACCTGATTACTTTCTTTGATTGACTAATTACTTATTCCTAGTTTCGTAGTTTTACAATAATTTTGACCCTTCCATTTGCTAGTACTTAAATTTTAACGCGAATTCTATGAACATACAAATTTGAACGAAAGCTCTACGAGCTTTCGTTGAAAAGTTAACAATGGTTGGCATAAATTTTTATCGTAATATTTATCTGATTATTTCCTTGGATTTTGTGTTAACTGTTTTATATTTCTTTCCTACTTTTCATAATTTTCTGTATTTTCACCCATTATCTTTAAATTTATCCTGACGATTTGACTCAATAATTATTACACATGCTTGACTTTACTCTATTCGTTTCAATATTGTTAATAATTCCCCAAAATATCTCGCCATCTTTCATATTTGTTATTCATTATTTCATTCTCTATTTATTCTTACATCAATTCATCTCAATTATGATCCTCCCAGACCACACCAATGATCTATCGGTCACCGGTATTAACAATCCAGGAGGTGCTGCACTCATCGTTGCCGACGATCACTCTCGGCATCACGGACCCCATAAGAAGCCGTACAAGCGTTCGCATGCTCGACAAGCCTGATGAGCGCCGCACCAATATCCTTATCTGCGTTTTTGCGGGTCAGGTTACCGAGCCTCGCGCGGCTCACTTGGGCTGTACAGTCGCCTCTGTACCTCAACCCAATTTGCCTGAAGGCTAATTATTGTTACCAGTGGATAAATTTTTCATCTGGTATTTAATTTATTCATCATCCCTTTCGGGTTTGATGATTATATTTGCCAATGATTATTTTCAGCGTTTTGGTAAATTTCAAATTTTTGTTACTTAACCGGTCATGTGACCCAAATGACCTTGAAATATCTTGGGAAGATTTTGGTGGACGTAACACCTCCCCCCTTAAACGAGCGGTGCTTCGAAGAACATCGCTCGACCTCGGTAGAGGCTGAATATAAAAACAAAATTTATTAAGTCATCTCATCAGGATTTCAATATTCTCTGCTTGATTAATTATTGGTTTATCTTTTTCCTTATCTATGACTTCCCCCACTGGTTTTTATTCAACCAACTATTCCCTGTTATTTCTAAATTTTTCTTCCTAAATTTTTCCTGCGATTTTTTTCATCTCGACGGTACCATCCTCTACCCATGGAAAGACTCTCTTTGGCTTTGTCTCTTGGTAGAGCGACACTCAAGTGTCATCGCGATCTCTCTCTCTCTCTCTCTAAACATCCTCCAAACTCTTAGTCCGCGACTCATGCCTCTAGCCCTGGTCCCTCATTCTTCGCTCAGCATCTCCACACAGTACATCGTCTTCCCAGTGCCTCATTAAGATTCAGTTTTCTCATTTAAAGTAAATATTATTTATTATATTTCTATATCTATGTATATCTCTATTTATTTATTTTATTTTATTTATTATTATTATTATATATATATTTTTTTCCTTCTCTTTTTTTTTTAGATAAACATGAACTTTTCCATTTACATCGACAACTCGGTTAAGATCATCCGGTGTAATGGTCCACCACCCCCACTGGCTCTCCAGGAAATGGTAACCCATTATTTTGTTTATTCTTTTACTTATTTATATAAATATCTATATATTTATTTTATTTTACTTTATTTTATTATTTTTTTTTTTAATTAATTAATTAATTAATTAATTAATTTATTTATTTTTTTTATTTTATTTTTTTTATTTCTAGGAGAACTTGTTCATCTCCACTTATGACCGCCCCTCTGAAGAGACGCAGAGGATTTTGATCCGAGCCTCCCGAGCTCGTAACATTCGAAACATCAATATCATGTGGGGTGACACCGGGGACGAAGTACTCGACGACGACCATCCGGATGATTTCCTGGGCATACGGGCCTTATTTCGATTGCCCCGGATCATCCGTCGTGAAATTTCCCCTCGTTGGCTACATCACCCCCCCTGTTGCGATCGCGGCCAGAAGACTCCTGGCCCCCTTCGCTGACGACCTTCTGGAGGAGTATTTACTCCTGCTATTGGCTCGAGAAGTTGAAAATTATCCCGAGGGTCATCGTAACTGGCCCTGCATAAACTGCAGGGCCTTCACCATTGGACTTCGGTTGTCCTCTCTTTTCCGTTAATATTTTAACTTCTTTCTTCTTCTTCATTCACTTTTTTTTTTAAATTATTTTTTTTTATTATTATTAACATTATTATTAATATTATTATTATCTAATTATTATCATTATATATACATATTGTGACGTGATTTTTTAGAATCACCGTCACAAAATTAAAGAAAAAAGCACCTAGTACTTTTTCTTGCGAGAATACCGAATTTTATGGTATAGATCTCGTTTTGCTGCCTCTCTCGCTAATCGCAGTACGATTTAGCTTATGGGAATACAGTTCCGCTAACGTTTGGGTTCAGGTTATTTTTTGTACGGTTACGGTTACAGTAAAGATCCAGTTAGTCGGGGTTTTCGAATCCAGTTGGTGGTGCGGATCTATAAGTTATTACAAGCCTAACTCGAGGAGAGACTCGACGAGGCTTCGTTACGAATACGCCAAAGTCCGGTGCAAACCCGGCGCTCTAGTGGGTGATACGGTAAAGTCCAATGCGTTGGAGAACAGGCGGAGTTACGGTTTAGTCCGGACAAGGATGGAACCCTTGTGCCGTGTTTTTGAGATAGTGAAGAGCCTTGTTTTCACGCATTGCACGAGGAGAAGCGATCGTAACGATCCTCGAAATTTACCGCTTCGTACAGTTCGGTTACAGGCTCCCGTTGAAATCCCGTTTCGAAATAGTTTGAGAGGGCAGTAGCTATCGGTCAGAGTTCCCGAAATAATGATAATGGTCCGTTATAGGTGTTATCGTAGACAAATCAGTCTACCGAGAGTCGTCCTCGAGGTCGCTCGGACTGCGCTCGCGCTCCCGTGTGTTTACGGTTTTTCGGGTATTGTCTCGCGCTCGCGATGCGGGTCTCGCTCGCGCTGTCGTGGACTCCGGCTATCGCTCTCGCTTCGGTTCGTGCGTCTCGCTCGCGCTACTTGTCACCGCGGGTGTTCGCGGGTCGACTCGTGTGCCGTTTCTCGTGCGAGTTTTGTTGCCGATTTTCTGTGATCGAGATGCGTTCGAAACGCTCTTGAGGCGCAGTGATTGTGCTGAAGTTCTCGGAGCATCGTAAGGTGCGGTTCTCGCCCCCTATTATTGGATTTATTCCTGCTGTTCGGTGAGTTTATCGTTTGTGTAAATTTTCGATCGCGTATAGGATTTGTTCTCGCTCTCGTTACGCTCGCTCGATCCTTCGGTCAGCTGAGCTCTCCCGATGCACGTGTGTGCGAGCTCCCGTGGCTTATAGCCAACAAAATTAATTATTTTCGTTTTGGTAATCTCGAGCTCTCGTTAGCATAGATTTCGCGTTACTTTATTGGCGAAGGATCGCGACCCTTCTGCCACAACCTACACCCTGAGCAAACCGTGCATTTCCGCAACCGTTGCTCTCGCGAGTGTATTGGTGTTAGCTCGTTACCGTTCCGTTCCCGTTTTTATCGTTTTGTGTTTTGTCCTTGCGGAGGTCGGTTCCATCGACCTCCAGTTTAGTCCGGTTTGGCGATTCCGGCGAAATAAAAATCCGCCCTGCGGAGGTCGGTTCCATCGACCTCCAGTTTAGTCTGGTTCGGCGATTCCGGCGAAACAAAAATCAGCCCTGCGGAGGTCGGTTCCATCGACCTCCAGGTTAGTCCGGTTGTTAATACCAGCAAAACAAAAATTAACCGGCGCCCACCGGGACTCCAATGCATTCGCGAGGGTGGACGGCCGAAGGTGACGTTTTTTTTGGTTCTCGATTTCGCGTTTCGCTCCCGTCTGGTTTGAGCTTCGGTTCTCGATTTTCGGTTTTGTTTTTCGTTCGAGATGTCCGTTGCGATACCGAAAAATACGTCACAATATATATCCCTAACATAAGTTTTATTAAATAAATCCTGCATTTTTTTCATATATTTACCGTGTTAATTTTTATTGATTATCCTTTTTCAAATTCTTTCCCTTTTTTTTTCTTCTTTTTTTTTTCGGGTGCGACTGTACGTGTATTATACGGTCACCCTTTTTTCATGCATAATTGTGGGTCAGCGCGAGCGGAGTATGACGCGACGTCACGTCGCCAGCCGCTCTCGGCTGCTCCCTTTTGTGCGGCTATTCGCCGTACTCTACTCTCTCTCTCTTTCTCTATGCCTCTCTGTCTTTCCTTTCGCGTGCCGTAACTGGGAGTATACATGTAGCTGCATCTCCAGACGGCTACCTTACCATTCTGTCCGGTAATTTTTCTTTCTAGTTCTTTCCACTGCCCTAATGCTACTCTTTGCTCATTGGACCATCCCACGCGCGGAGGGACCAATGGCATTCAAACTCTATCGTCTACACTTAAATTATTTCCTTTAGCACTTTTTGTTAATAATAACTTTATAGATTATAACCCCTTGTTTAATTATTCATTTATTTATTTATTTATTTATTTATTTATTTATTTATTTATTTATTTATTTATTTATTTATTTATTTATTTATTTATTTATTTATTTATTTATTTATTTATTCATTTATTTATTTTTAAATTCTTTTTCCCTCTAAGGAAGTCGCGGATATACTTTCCCTTGCTTATTGCCTCCTACTTTAACTCCTTTATTTTGACCTTCGCCTGTCTGACTTTCATCTTCCTCTTCTTCCTCCGATTCATACTCTTCCTCTGATTCTACTTTACCCTTTTCTATATCTTTCGTTTTATCGTCCTTCGTTTCATCATTTTCCTTTACTCCCTTGTTCAGATGCAACAAAAGATTAGTTACCGAATCCCATACCGCTCCGATCAAAAATAATGACCATCCATACACGGTGTACAACGCGTACCCGTGTATGAGTGTGTCTATCACCAACTTTACTGCCCTTATAATCATAATTACTCCTATCAGACCTGCACTTATTTTGCCGAATGCAACTAGACTTTCCAGCATCCTTTTCCACGCATTCTCCATCAATTTTTGTAGTTCCGGTCCATCCAATAGTTTTGCGAATGAACCACCTTGCGCCACGGTTGGTTTGCCCAATAAGCCCCTAGCCACGGTGTTCAGCACCGCAGGTCTCTCGGCCAGAAACATGATGTGCTCTCGAAGCTGTTCCAGTTCCGATGTCGTGTAGATCCCGCTGGTCGCCAATGACTTAGTGCTTTTGTAGGTCCACGTATGCTTGGTGTTCGGTTTCATCTTCTCAGGTGGGTATACAAGTATTGGTCCAGGCATCATGGCATACCAATCCTCGTCAACAAAGTATGTAGGTCCATCTTGTTACAAGTGATCTGCATTCCGGTTAACCATCTTGTCTTGTTGTCTTGTCTTGTTAACCATCTTGTCTTGTCTTGATCTGCATTCCGGTTAACCATCTTGTTACAAGTGATCTGCATTCCGGTTTTCATTAATATATGATTTTTCGGTGTCAAGAAGTAACTGTTGTTTCCCTCTGTTACTGGCAAATGCGTATAACATTCTTCTCGTGGTTGAACTCGAACTTCTTTTGGAATACACTCTATGATGTGTACCACTTCTCCAGATATTACAGCCATATAACCCGGTCCTCTCATCAGATGATACGCGAATTTGTCTTGTATCTCGGTAGCTATTGCCAAACGATTCTTCAACATCTCTCTTTCCAGTTCGCATTTGTGAGTCAGGAGATCGTGATAAACCTGCTGAGTTTGAGTTTGAATGTGTCGCTGGATGTAAACAAATTTTGAGTTTGCGTAAGTGTACATGTCCATATTTATGACTTCCATCTTTTGTCCTTGCAAAAACGTTTGTCCATTTTCGATCTCGTATACAAACAATTTCGGGTATTCCGGTCGCACTATCGTTTGTCCACATACGTTTGTCGATCCGCGTGTTACAAGCGCAAAGATTATATCCGATGTAGTAACGGTATACAACACCTGCGAGTCTTGATCTACACCTTTCTCGGCTATGCCTTCGTACAACACTCCATATTGTCCGTTTCCACAATTTCCGACAGGAACCGAATCCCAAAACGTATGTCCCCCTTCCATATCTACACATTGTTCTTCGTTTAGCTCGCAACGTATTCCCGATTTCAAGAAGATTTTATTGGTTTTCAGAGCGATCGTAGCACGATAGTCTCTCAAAGTGATCTTCACTTCGGCCAATACAATTACTTCATCCCAATTTCCAAAAGGATCTGAATATGCTGTACCCTTACATTCGCCATCTTGTCCCACCTTTCCTGCCAACGTTACAGGATGTGTTACGCTGTGATTACCCGTAATTCCCATTATCAGAGTCTTTTCTACTTCAAAGGATACGTGTTCGTACATTCGATTACACGCGTCTCGCGATACCTCATACACGTACGAAGTTTTTCCATTCGCTACGTCACTGGTATGCGAGAACATCCCGCACTTTCGAATATCTCTATTGATCTCAACTTTGCACTGTCGTACATGTACAGATGCATAATCGTTTATCTGAAGCAGCTGAATTCGCACTGCTGTGACGTTCAATGCTGGTGATGGAATATCGCATTCCTCCACTTCCAGAAGCGATATTGTTGTGATGTTGGACTTAGCTGTTCCACAATCGTACCCAATCATTCCCATACATCGTCTCGACAGTAGAATAACCCCTATCACGAACAAGGGTATTTTCTCTCTCATTTTGATCTATACCAGAAAGAAAAAGACGGAGTTATAATAATGGTTTATTTTACTGATTCAGTCCTTCGATGAGCCATACATATAGATTCTTTATTAGTAATATTTGGTGATAATACAATGATATTGTGGTGCTAGTTAGATTTCATATTATTGTTAATTTCATTACTGATGCTTTTACATTCCCTTCCTTTCATTTTTATGCTACTGATCTTTCCCCTAAGCTAAAATAATTTTTTCCCCAAATCTACATAGATACTACGATTCCCTCCTGATATTTCATAAACTGGCGAACTTCTTTTTTTTTTCTTTTTAGTTTCTCTCTATACTCATGATTCTACCACGGATTTAGAGTAGCATATATTTAAGTGCCATCATTTTTACAATCACTTCGTCAGTGCCAAACTGCACTACGATATCCGGCTCACCTTCAGGCCAAACCGTGATCATAATTATCACACATTCGTTTTCTCTTTCTTTCTTCTGGATTTGGAATTTTGCATCCAATTCTAACAAAGCTTTTCCCACCTCTTCTATGTATCTTTCCGAATGGCTCTGTATAACATACTCCTCGTCCCCGTCTATTTTATCCAGTATCGAATGTACGATCAGACCAACCAGACGCAAAACTCTACTTTCCCAATCTCGTCTACAATTTTTGCCTTTTGCCTGCTCCGCGATTTTTCTTATCAAAGCGCTGGTAGCCGTTCTCCTGGCTATTTCTTTATGTGCTCCCGTTCCTTCAGCACGAAATCCGTCAAAGATTGCCTCAACTCGGAACATCTTTCTCCGATTCGTCTGTCTCGGCATCTCTCCATACTGCACCATCCTTCCTCCTTCGTCCACTTGTTCCACTTCGTCCTGACATTGTCCGTAGTTTGTGTATCCTGTAATTGTCATAGTTTGTCACAATAATGTATTTATTCAGGTGTAATATGTGAAAGTCTCAGTCGGTTTGCGTGCACTATCTGAACGTTTTTCTTGGTTTTTATCTTTATATTTTGATTTCCCATTATCTCGACCACTTCGTGTGGTCCAGTATACTGATCTGCCAGTTTTTTCGGTTTCGGTCCGTTTTGCAAAAATACATAATCACCTATTTTAAATTATTTTACATTTAGTCTTTTGTCATGTCGTTCTTTGGATCTGATGTTTGCTTGTATCAAATTTTCTCTAGCCATTCTTCGAATCTCATGTAATTGTGTTATCAATTTTACCAAATAACCACTGTATGTCGGGAGTTCATCCTCTTCTCCCAACGGTTCGCTCGATGGTACTTTTGCCAACTTTCCAAACACCAATTCGTACGGAGTATGTTTTGTACCCTCATGCACGCTGGTATTATAATTGAAAATTGCCAACTCCTTATCAGCGTATTGTTTCAGATATGCTCCTAATGCATGATGCGAACGTTCCAATGAACCGTTCGACTGCGGATGAAAAGCTGTTGTCCGAATTCTTTTGATTTTAAATCTTTTAGCTACTCGTCTGATTAATCCACTTAGAAAATTTCGACCTTGATCTGTCAATATTGATTTTGGTGGTCCGAAAATACTGATAAAGTGTTTGACCATCGCGTCTGCGATGGTTGCTGATGTTGCGTTTGGTAATGGAATAGCAAGGCAAAATTTCTTCAATTGGTCCTGTATCGTCAAAATATATTCGTTACCGTCTTTTGTCCTTGGTATTGGTCCGACTATATCCATAGCTACCTTGTCGAAAGCTAACCCCGGTGTATCCGTTAACACCATCGTTTGCTTCGTTTTGTTTCTCACACATTTCTTTAACTGACATGGTAAACATCTCTGTATGTAATTTTGAATATCTACTTTCATCTTTTCCCAATAATAATGTTGTCTGATTCTATTGAAGGTCTTCGTAACTACTCTATGACCTCCTACAGCCGATCCATGCATTTCCTGAATTATTCCCTCACGCTCCTGCTTACTAGGATACCTGACAATCCCATGACAAACTATTACCTTGGTTGGACTTCCCAAAAATCCCAAGCGTAATTCCGTCGCAATTCTATCCCACGGAACATTCTCTACCGAATCAGTTTTTGCTAAACTTACACTCTGAATTTCCAGTTTTTCTGTTAATTTTTTCAAACTGCTCATTACTCTTTTAATGTGGGCTAAAATTAATGAAGGTCCTTCTCCTGAGTCATCGCTAACCGGCAATGCTATATGATACCCGTTTCCCTTTTTTACTGCACTAGCTTCTCCTAATTGTAGACTCGGAAAATACGGTAATTCGTTTCGATCTGCCAATTTCCGCGATCCTGAATCAAGAGACTCTCCTTTTGTGTTTAAAAAATAACTCAATGCGTCTTTACGAGTAAAGAAAAGATCACGACTCTGTATGATATTTCCCGGTGGAATTTTCTCGATTTCTTCGTCTGATTGTCTTTCTTCATCTTCAAGCTTCTCATTGTCTGAATTGTTGTCCATGTTGTTGTCATTTCCTTCCTCATCTTCTTCTTTTTCAGAGTCGCTGCAGGATTTTTCTTCGTCTGTTTCTATTATTTGTGGATTTTTCTTTCTTCTGCTCGCTTTTACTACCGATTCTTCGTCCGAACTGCTTTCTTCCGTCGTTTCTGGGTTTTCCTTCTTCTTTTTCTTCTTTCTCGGCTTTCGAATCTGTTTTGGTGGCTTAACTTTTCCTTTTGCGTTTGTTTCTTCCTGTTTTTCCTGTTCATTTTGATTTCTCACGTGTCGTCTAGTAGTCATAGCATGACGTTCCGGTGGATCTTTGTTTTTTGTCTTCTTAGTTGATTTTTCTTTTTCATCCTTTTCCTTCTCTTTTTCTGTTTTTTCATCATCTTCGTTTACTATTGGTTCCTTATCAGCATCCAGGTTGTACAAAGTTTCCTTGTGCATTTTCCTTGGTGTTGTTTCTTCAATAATTTCTGCCAGTTGTTCCTTCGTCAGGGACTCTCGCCACTGCTCTTCTGGATCCTCTTCCTCGTTGTATTCTTCATCTTCCTCGAATTCCAAGTCATCTTCTTCGTTTTCCAAGAGAGTCATTATTTCTTCATTTGTCAAGCGATCATTATTTTCTTGTCGTACTGCGAATATCTCTTCGTCCGTATCGTTTTTCCTTTTGCTTGATTCTATTGGATTTCTGGATAATGCGTCTCCGTTTACATTCGTTTTTCCGGCTTTGTAAACTACATCATACTCGTATTCGACCAATTTCAGTCTCCATCGAAGTACTCGTGCGTTTCCATCTTTGCAAGTTCTAAACCATACCAAGGGCTTGTGATCTGTCACGAGTGTAAACACTCTGCCATATAAATACGGCTGAAATGTAAAACACTGTAGACAATCGCCAACGCCTCCTTTTCGTATGTATCGTATCGTGATTCTGCGTCATTTAATGTTCGTGAAGCGTATGCTACCGGTCTATCCGCACCGATAGGTCCTTGAGACAGGATACCCCCGATTGCGTAGCCGGACGCATCTGTGGTTACAACAAACGGCTTTGAAAAATCCGGAAATATCAAAACTGGTTCTGTACATAATTTTTCTGTTAATTCCTGAAAACTTTCCTCTTGACTTTCTCCCCATATGAAAGGAGTTTCGATTTTCAGAAGATTTGTGAGTGGTTTAGCCAACTTTACATAACCCTCTATGAATCGACGATAATATCCGGATAGTCCCAAAAATTGCCGAATACCCTTGACGCTAACTGGCCTTGGAAATTCTCGAACTGCTTCTACTTTCTTCGGATCCAGTTTTAATCCTTCTTCACTGATGACGTGGCCTAAGTATGCCACTTCTCGTTTCAGAAATTCACACTTGTCCGGTTGTAGACTCAAATTAGCGGTCCTCAGTCGATCGATTAGTTTCTTGCATTTCTCATCGTGTTCTTCCAGAGTTTTCGCGTAGATTACGATGTCGTCGAGATACACGAATAATTCCTGTCCTTGTAGTCCCATTAATACCATGTCCATTGCTCGCTGAAATGTGGGAGGAGCGTTCTTCAATCCCATAGGCATTCTGACGCACTCGTAATGTCCATATGGCGTTGTGAAAGCTGTTTTATGACAATCATCCGGATGCATCTTTATCTGATAGAACCCTGAAGCCAGATCGAATACCGAAAAATACCGAGCACCTCCCAACTGATCCAATATATCTACGATATTTGGTAGAGGATAAGCGTCTCCTATCGTTTTTTCGTTTATCTGTCTAAAATCCAAAACTACTCTCCATTTCTTATTTCCTTGTGAATCTAATTTCTTTGGCACTACCCAGACTGGTGTATTATACGGAGATTCTGGCTGCCTGATTAAACCTGCTTCTAAGAATTCAGCTACTTGTTTCCGTATTTCCTCTTTCTTAACGTTGTAATGGATGATCTATGGGTCAGGCACTGCGCAACGATTAGAGTCGAATCGGTATATGATGTACGTTTATTAGTCGGAGAGTAATTCGGAGAGTATAATTATTCGGAGGTGTAATTCGGAGGTGTACCGCACTGGTCGGTCGTCGGAGCTGAACTGATTTGAAGCGGGCGTGAAGCTGACGGCTTCGCGCTCGCTGGTACAAAAGGAATAAAGAGTTGCAGAGTGTTTAGTCTATTAGATAAGTGGCCGCTCGCGGCGGTCCGGATACGCGATAGCCTTGAGGGCTTCTTTGAAGAGCGTATCGAACGGAAACGCTCCGTCGATACGCTTGAATAAACAATAAAAGGTTAAAAAGTTAAATGATTAGGCTGGGGCCGTTACACTCCCCCTCTGGGAGGAAACGATGCCCCCGCATCGGATATTATAATTTTTACATTTGGATACTCTGTTAAGTGTAACTGGATATAATTGAAAAAGAAAGTTATTTTGGTTTTTGTTGATTTTCTGAAATATTTCCATTTTTGTGTAGGTTGTGTAATGTTTTTCGAATATGTGTTTGATTGTTATTTGTTGATTGTTGATTGTTGGGGAAGTGAAGCTCCTGGTTGTTGATCGGATTTGTTTTGGAAGATTATCCTTCGGTTGTGAAGTTGATTTGTTGCGGTACACTCCTGTGGTTTTTTAAAATAGTTGGTGGTTGTTGATATCTGTAACTGAGTAAACTTTTAGTTGTTCATGTTAGTGGGAATGGTTTGGTTATGTTGGATGGGTTTATATTGGATGTTAAAAAATGGTTAAAAATAAAAATGTTGTCCTGTTTCGTTCGGTTGGTGAAGTTCCATTTTCCGTTTTTCCGAAATTGTGTACATATTCTGTTTTATTCCTGGTAAATTTGTGTATATTTAGTAAATCTCACATTCTCCTTGGTTGTCCATTGTTTATTGGTATATTCGTTCCATTTGTCTAATGTTTCCTTTTCCGGGGTTTTGATCATAAATATCGAATTTTCTTAATGGTGTAGTGCCTGTAACATTCTAAGATCTGATTAGTGGTGGTTACTGGGTTAGGTATGTTATTTGGAAGTGGTTTGTTGGTAGAAGATGGGAGTTATTTCTGGAAATGGGTAAAATGATTAACACGAATATTTATAATGTAAAAAATAGCGTTGCATATATATTGGTCGTAGAGAATTACAAAAAATTTTTAAGAAAAAGAAGAACTAAATTGATAAAAAGGAGAAATGAAGAGTATACTTTTATAAATGAGAAAAAAAACAAAACAAAATAAAAGGTTAAGGAGGATTCCTGTGCTTCTCCTTGCTCTCTATCGACGCTACGCGACGCGTGCCGCGCTTATGCTTATTATGTATGTATTTGGTTATTATATGTATGATTGTTTATTAGATTGTGGAGGTATAATAGTTGTGTGTAAAGGTTTAATGTTGTCTTGTTACTTGGTAGTCTGATTCTATTTCTTCTGTATGTTTTCCCTTTTTAGTTCTGCGAGGAAGATGTTTGTGCAGGCTCGGTTTTTTATTTTCCTTTGGATCTCCAAGTTTTGGCTATCGATCCATTTAAAACCTTCCTCCAGGGTTAATTTTCTGGCATCGAAGTCTGTTTCGGTCTTGTCATTGTTTTTGTTTAGTCCCTTGTTTTTGTTTTTGTCGGATTTTCCGTTTGCGTTGTCGGTGTTTTCGTTCGGATTGTTTGTTTTTTCGTTCGTGTCGTTAGTTGTCTCGACTGCAGTCTCGTTGTCTGTACTTTCGTCTTCTGTCCTTTCGTCATCTGTGTCTGTGTTTTCAGTGTCGTCGTCTTCTAGCAGTGGTGGTGGTCC